>JBBGZY010000071.1:7937500-8537500 GCA_037952925.1 Lithobates clamitans
ACGCGTCCCTGCGCCTCATGCAACAGGCCACCCGTTTTTTAACAAGCCCCCCCGAAGCGGAAGAAGCCTATGGCTGCTACTTAGCCAGCAGGCTTCTTCAGATGGATTGGGAGCAGCGCCTCATTTGTGAGCGCCTATTTGGGGAAACAATCCATAAGGGGCTGCAGGGCACGCTAACAAAAAACACCCAACTACATGAGGCAGCCCCCCCCCCTCCTCCTCCTCCTCCTCCTCCTCCTCCTCCTGCCACAACTGAAACACCAGAGCCACAGCCTCAAAAGAAGGCTACAGGGAAGGCTGCAGGGAAGGCTGCAGGGCAGCGTGGAGGAAAGGCTGCAGGGAAGAGAAGAAAGTGATGACCTGGGTTCAGTCTGGTCTGACAGAAGACGCAGGCTGTTGTAGGACCACAGTCTGGGGACATCTAGATCATCTGCTGGTGCTGTTGATCTCTGGGATTCTTGGACCAGATTGTGCTCCCTCTTATATGGACTCCTCAAGATCCCAATTTTCTTGTACACCGACTTTTTCCAGCGTTGACTTCCTCTTTATTTTATTTTGACCATGAATAAATGGATCTTTTTTGAGTTTAGCAAAAGACTTTATGTGTTTTCTTTTAAATCATTGATTTTACACACAATGTTAAATTAACAAGGGACAACAATCTCATTGAGTTTTAAAAAAACACACCAAAAATACATTACTAATGTTAAGAATGTTCAAGTGGTAAGTCTTGAAAAAAAAAAATATACATAAACAAAAACGGTGCTTTGGGTTAACTTTATCTAAAAAATAAAAAATAATCACTAGAAAAAAAAAAAAAAGAATAATGGGTTCTTTGTGGTAACTTTACAAACCTAAAAAAAAAAAAAAAAAATAAGGGAAAAAGTCTTATTAGTATGGAAACATTGTTTATAAAAAGCATACTATATCATTCATGAGATCAAAGAGAAAAAGAATTCAGAAATCAGTTTGGGAGAACTCTGATTATGAACAGCAAAACACCTTCGTTCTTTAGAGCATTCGTAAAGAAGAAATAAAATGCGCTGCATTCAACGATCACAGATTTTGCAGCGTGATGAATGTGCTACCTACAATACGAACACTAGTTTTACTAGACCGAGTGCTTCCGTTTAGTTTTTGCTTATGAGCATGCGTCATTTTTTTGTCCGTAGGACTAGCATACAGACGAGCGGACTTCGGGGTCCGTCGTAGTTACGACGTAAAGATTTGAAGCATGTTTCAAATCTAAAGTACGTCGGATTTGAGGCTAAAAAAGTACGTTGAAAGTCCGAAGAAGCCCACACACGATCGGATTACCAGCCAGCTTTAGTCCGTCAGCGTCCGTTGGACTTTTGTAGACGAAAAGTCCGACCGTGTGTACGCGGCATTAGAGTCAGATATTTAGCTACAATCAATATGGAGATTATGATACTGAGTAGTCTGTCGGCATTATATGGAATCAGAAAAATTTAACCTAATAGATAGCCTATACAAATGTAGAATCTGATTATTAGTAAAGTTTTTAAAGATCCAGATAAGCAGACTTTTAAAATCTAGACAATCACTATAGCGAAATATTGAATTTTTTTTTTTGAATATTGCTCACATTGTTTAGTAGCATACTTGTTTTTAGTTCTTTTGATCCTTTGTTGCATCTCGCTGATGATCCCTTGCTGCCTTTTTACAGCCACTCCCTGTCTACATGCATGTAATTCAGCTACATGGCATTTCTCAAGGTAGGTTTACCATGACAATAGTGGGCAATGCCAGATTAAATGTGCTTAAAACAGCCACATGTAGTCTCCATCAGAAATGCAACTAACAGGAACAAAATGCTGTCATCCTATAATAGGAAAAAGCCTGAACAAGGACCATTATAGCATAATCACAAGGTATTATTGTAATAAAGCTGCATGTACAAAGCTGCAGTTTATCCTCAGTTCTGTAGGTGGTGCTGTGTTGATGTGCCTCTGTGCAGATGGAGTGGAGGCTGGGTGGAACAACATTCCTCTGCAGACTCCGTAGGTGACACCAGGGGAGCAATGGTCTGATTGGACACTGCAACGCAAAGTGACCTTTTGCATCCATCTTTGGTATGTGCAGTATTACTAACAATCATTGCCCTTCTGAAACTAGCATGCATTTGTGAGCCGCTAGAATAAGGAAAAGAACTGTATTTGTCAGGGACAGTGAATTAGCCTTGAGGATAGGTTCCCATGTGAGAATAGAGAGAATAGGGACACCGCTGTATGCCCTGCTATTTATTGGTCTTTGGGATTATTGTATAGGACTTGTAAAGCTTCCTCAAGTGCCACTTGTGTTATCACTCTGCTAGACAGTCACCCCTCTTGCAGATGCCACCCCAGTAATGTAGGCTATTCCTGTGTGATATTGAGTGGTGCTGAAGATATACTGTTGTACTACTTTCATTACCTTGTCTTATACTATCATCATTACTATACCTGTACTGTTATTGTTGCTGAGTTTGCTAATACAAGAGTATATGGAACTGTTAATTTAAGTTTTCTGTCACAGTTGCTACAGCCGTTTTACTAGTGCTACGGATTTCAGATCGTCATTTACCCTGTTATCTGTTTTACCTGCAACTCATCAATTCAATAACTGTTCAACCTTTTTACTGAACATTTTGTGTCGTTCCTTCAATTTGGGTATCAACCTCCTGGCCCCACCCATATACAGGGATTAAAAAATATTGAAAATTACTTTTGAAATGAAATGTTAAAGAGTAACCCCAATTTTGGTGAGAAAAAATAAAACAGTCCCCTCTGGGCGGGAATTGCAGTGATTTTAAAAGCTGCAGCAGATTCTTGTCATTTGCTGACACTTCAGTTGGACCTTTTGTTGCTGTGAAGAAATAGCTGTTTGGTCCTGTACAACAGCAGTGTACAGAAGGCCTCCAGGTTGCCATATTGCGCTTAATTGTACAAAAATTACAGCTGCTGCAGATTAGAAACATGGCTTGTGAGGCAATTGTTTATGCTATAGTTTTTTTTTTTTTGTTTGCTATTCTTTTTCTATAAAAGTGAAGCTTTTACAAGGTCTTAGTAATTAGGTTTACATTATATTAACCCAATCATTTAGACAGAGATTTCAACCCAATAGAAAAAAAAACACTGGGTCATCTTCTTTTGATTTTTAATTTTGTAAGGACTTGTCAAAGGTTTTAGTGTTTAGATTACAATTCTTATTTAATGTGAATGAGTAGGGGTACTACTGTATGTACCTCATACTCTTTCGTGTAGGGGAGGGGACACCATGGGGGCACCATGGTTGGATTAAGGGTCTGGTATAGATTTTCTCACACTTTTTTGTGATGTACCCCCTTAAAATCCACACCAGACTTAAAGAGTCTAATATGCTATTTGAGGATGGGAGGGGGGTCCACACATTTTTTTTTCATTCTTGCTGTAGGATGTGCTACAACAAAAGTAGCATTTACAAAGAACAAAAGATTATACAGTTTAAATAACTGACAAATGACATTCATGGGCAGTTTCTTAAAAATAAATACATAAATAAATAAATAATAAATAAATAAACAGCACACCGTCTTCTCCAAAGGTCCCCCCTATTGGTTCTGCGCCAGAACCAGTAAGAGATGGTGCAGCCTCCCAATGATGTTACAGGGTAACATGGCAGTGAGGGACCCAGTGTTGGCTGCAGATTTGGGTGAGTATCTGAACTGCGTGCCATCCCAGCTAAGTAAGCAGGGGAAGAAAAAAATAATGGGGGAGGGTTATGTTTTTCTTTCATCATTTACAAACTCATTGCTCTTGGCCAAATGTAATTTTTAAAAATTTTTTTGCATTGGCACATGTTCCCCAGGGCAACGCTTACCACATCCACACTAATTTTAATGGGGTTTTGGTTCAGCATCAAACTTTTTTTTAAAAACCCTGCGCGAACTGAATCCAGGACAGTTTTGCTTATTCCCAGTAGATATTCATCTTTCAATGCACCCATTTTGCTCAATTGATAAATAGTATAGCTTCTGTATTTCTTTTTAAAACACAGAAAATCCCTACTTTGAGTCCATTCACGTTTCTTTTTTAACTGAAGATATGCATAGGTTACTTTCATGCCCTACTTTTGTTTCAAATCACTGTTTCAGAAACATCTCTGTGGGTCTACAGATGCATTTATTTTCAAGTAGACCATATGATTTATCTAAATGCTAACATCATTTTGCTTTCTGAGGTTGCAATATTTCAAATATGTATATTTCCAGTTTAAGGAAACCTGTTATTTTTGTTAGACTATAGCCCCGTACACACGATCGGACTTTCGGACAACAAAACCATGGAATTTTGTTTGAATGGCGTTGGCTCCAACTTTTCTTGCATGCACACGGTCACACAAATGTTGGCTAACAATTACAAACATAGTGACGTATAAGACGTACAACGAGCCGATAAAAAGGAAGTTCAATAGTCATGCGCCACCTTTTGGGCTCCTTCTGCTAATCTCGTGTTTATCTTGTGTTAGTAGAAGTTTGGTAAGTGACGATTCGTGATTTTCAGCCTTGTGCTTTTCAGTTCCTTTCTGCTTTTCCGGTTGTGCTTGTCGGTTCGTATCTGTTTTTCAGTGCGTGCTTGTCAGGTAGTTTCTGTTTTTCAGTGCATTCTATTTATAGTTCGCTTCTGATTTTCAGTGCGTGCTTGTTTGGTCGTTTCTGATTTTCAGGTCGTGCTTGTCAGGTCCTTTCTGATTTTCAGTGCATTCTGTCAGTTCGTTATGAGCAGCCGTTCATTTACTAGCCATGTGGCGTTCTTGTCAGAGAGATCATGCTATTGTTGGGCTTGGAGTTATTGCTATGACCCAAGTCCAGTCCAGGAACAGGGGGAGGAGGAATTCTTGGACCAAGAATTGGTTGCTTAATCGTGACCAATTCTGTCATATGCTTTTTCTGCGGGAGCTCCAGGATAATAATCCTGATGATTTCAGGAATTATCTCTGAATGATGGACCCCATCTTTCACCATCTATTGGCTTTGCTGTCCCCTTGTGTGGCAAGCCATCTCTCCCGAGCAAAGGCTCGTCGCCACCTTGCGGTACATGGGGATGGGGAGAAGTCTCCAGGACCTCAAGTTCACGACTGGGATCCCCCCCCCAGGCTCTGGGAATCATTATTCTAGAGACCTGTTCTGCCATCATTCAAGTCCTGCTGAAGGACTATATTCGGGTAAGTTTTATCCTTTAACATCACATTCTATGTATTTAATGTGTGCTAATGTATTCTATTAGTTTCTTCATTCCATATTTACCATGAATGTAATAGGCTGTGAATGTCCTCTTTGTCCTCATGCATGCTGTAAGCTTTTATTGCTCCTTTTTTGTCCTTCTTGCATATTTGCCTTCACTAACCTCCCCAGCATGCTATCCTGGGCCCATACACACCTAGCCTAGTAACTTAACAATGTTTTTTGTCAGCTACATTTTAGTGCTTACCCTAAACACCCCCTAAAATGTGTACAAATGTCATTGTTGTCCTTAAATTCAGGCAGAGTAGAAGAGGCTATTTTTTTGGGGCCCAAACTCATTTGGAACCCTCCCCCCCACCACTAAGTCAACCAATACCAATACTGTATCTGCTGACTTTGCCAAACCCCTACACAATATACCTACCTCTTTTGTGGTCATATTTATGGATGAATTCCCAAAGCATGTAGTGCAAGTGCCTGCCTGAATACTTTCAAATGGTACTGTTTAAAGTTTTGTTCTCCTATTATTTTGATAGGTAATTGCAGAATGTAAAAATGTGCTTCAATTTAGACAATGAGTATTCATATTTTTGGATTATGACACTTCTTACCTGTCCAGTGGGCTGCCAATAGTGTAAGTAAGGAGGTGTTAAATCCGATTTAGGGGTCTCAAAACAAGACAGATGATGAGATAGTGAGTCCAGATCTTAAGATAAGATAAGTAGGTGCATTTTAATATTATAGATATTTAGCACTATCAGGCCGAACGTAGAAGGAAGTGTCTTTGACTTAAAAACATCAAGTTTAACAATATATACTTTATGAATATGCATAAGCACTAGACGTGTTATAGGTGTGATCGTATAGTTTAGTCCAATCAGCATTCATATCTTCTTAGTAGCAAGGGAACAGTTAAATGGGTGGTTACATCATGTGACTGATAGAAAGTGAAAGAAAACATGGGCTCCACCATCTTGGTACTGGTTCAGACCAGCTAGATAAGACTGTCCATTTCTCGGAGCAAAAAAGGGAGTAAACTGTTACTTCTTATCTGGTGCTGAAGGTCATCATAGACTGAAAACTCTGTCTAAGAAGAAGCAAGAAAGTATATTACAAATTCTTTTTTTTTTTATTTTAAAAATGTTTATTGAAAAGCAGTACAGTACAGATTAAGGCAAACAAGTCTCTTTGAGACCTAGCCTAAGAAAAGTAGAGATATATAACATATAAAGTGTAACATACATAACCATTTATTATAAAATCATCCTAAGATTCAGCTTAGCAGGAGGGTATAAGGTAATGCACATATTACGATCGCCTCACCTGACACCCCAATTGGGGACAAACTGTGTCAAGCTCCAACATAAACTAATTTTCTATGAATGTGCTCTTTCGAGGCCGGGACATTTCTCACCTCCCGTGAATAGCAGAGAAGTCCCAAGTGGTGAGAGCGCCCCTGTGTGATGCTCCTGATCGTTACAAATAAGTACATATGAGAAACAGGATAAGATCATAGAACCATAGACTATTATTTGAGAGTATCTGAGAAAGTGAAGTTGTAAGGCACTTATACTCAATAAGAAAAGAGCTTAAACGCAAACACATTCTAACTTAGGCAAGAAGAGAAGAAGGAGAAGTGGGGGGAAAGAAGGTAGAGAGGGAAAGAATGGGAAATAGGGGGTATGGGTGGGTTGCCAGTACTCGAGGAAGGAGCGCTTAACCATTAAGCGCTGACTCCAGGGATAAGGGAAATGCCTACATGCCTAGCCCAGGGTTCTCATGTAGCCTCAAAGGTTTTCGTTGAATCCGTTAATGAACTTGCCAATTTTTCTTGGGACATGATCCAAGAGATCTTTCTTTTGGCTGCAGAGAGAGAGAGACAGATGGTTGTTTTCAGGTCCTGGTGATAACGATTTTCGCTCCCGTTAACATGAAAGAAATTAGTTTACCCGAGTTTTTAGGTATGTTGGGAATGTGACCATTAAGAAGTGCAATCTGAGGGGATTTTGGGATGGGGAGGTCTGTGATTCTTTTAATTAGATTAAACTATTTATTCCAAAAACCTCTAATTTTCGGACATTCCCACCATACATGGATCATGGAACCCTGAGCTTGGCAATCTCTAAAACATAACGGTGATGAGGAAGGGACCATCAATGCTAACCTGGTTGGTACCAGGTACCATCTCGTGAAAACCTTCAAGTTTGCTTCAATCAAAGAAATGTTCACGATACCTTTGGAAGCTCTTGATCCCATTGTATGCCATTCCTCCAGGTCCCAGGATTCACCCAGATCACCTTCCCGCGCTATCATATATGGAAGTTTGGATGAGGGTTCTGTGAGTGACATATAGATCATGGATATTCCCCCTTTCTGCTCCAATGCTTGGCCACACCAGCGTTCGTACTGTGTGAATTCTGGAGGGGTGGATTTATTTTTCCAAATCATGTGGAGAAAGTGAGAAATCTGGTATTATCTACATTTCTCTGAGTCTGAGTCTTTGTCTGCGCACTGTTTCAGGGAGATCGGGCCAGAGGCGGAAAAATAATGTCCAATACGATACATCCCTTTGTCCAACCACCTATTTTGAAGTGAGGGTTGTGGAAGATATGAGTGAGCGGACGTAATTCCGAAGTCAGAGATGGTAGTAATATCATGTCATCCCATAGCTTAATGGAGTTCCAAAGTGTGGGAGCCATGATTGGGGGTCTCGATTTGCAGGGGCACCATTGAAGAAAATCCAGGGTAAATGTTGGGACCGCCTGCCTTTCTATACTAATCCAATCAGGTTTTTCTCCTCTGAAATAGCTTGTCGAGAGTTGGGTCAGTCTAGCCGCTTGATAATATTTGAAGAGCTTGGGTAGACCCAGGCCTCCCCTAAGTTTAGGGCTATAAAGAAAGTTTCTGGCAAACCTGTATCCCTTCTTCGCCCAAATGAATTTTATAATCTCCCCCTGAAAGCTCTTAAGGTGATCTTTTTTAATTGGAATCAGGAGGGCTCTAAAGAGATAGAGAATTCTAGGGAGAAGGGTCATTTTGATAGAGTGAATTTTACCTAACCAAGATATATTGTGGGATGACCATGTCCGGAGATTGTCTTTTAATTTGCGGTACATAGGGGAGTAATTAGCTTGATAAAGGAATTCTATCCTAGGTGTAAGATTTATCCCTGGGTAGCGGATTGATGAATCGCTCCACTTGAATCTGAAGGCAGGTTTTAGTTGTTCAACCACTGTTGGACGGAGTGAAATATTCAATGCTTGGGATTTAAGCATGTTGACCTGGAGGCTTGATAAATCTCCAAAATTTTGGAGGAGATTGTTAATGTTGGGCAGGGATGTTATTGGGGAGGTGATAAATAGAAGGATGTCGTCTGCAAAAAGAGCGCACTTGTGTGTATTTTGTCCGCACATAACACCTTTGATGTTTGGATCTGACCTAATTGCTATGGTGAAGGTTTTGATTGCTAAGGTGAAAACTAAGGGGGATAAAGGACAGCCTTGTGTAGTTCCCCTGGCGATTTTGATGGGGGTTGAAAAATAACCCTGGAGTTTGACCTTTGCTTCAGATTCAGAATAGAGAGATCTTAGAATCCCCGTGAAGTTTTCGCCGAATCCCCAGTATTTGAGAGCTGTGAACAGAAAAGGCCAAGTGAGTGAA
Source organism: Lithobates clamitans (assembly GCA_037952925.1). NCBI lineage: Eukaryota > Metazoa > Chordata > Amphibia > Anura > Ranidae > Lithobates > Lithobates clamitans. The sequence goes on from JBBGZY010000071.1 coordinate 7,946,382, forward strand.
TCGAAAGCCTTCTGAAGGTCTAACGATAAGATGAGACCCTCCTGGGGGGGTCCTCCATCCCAACCCGATTGCAGGATTGAAACAATGTATATTGCCCTTCTTACCTGGTCTGGTCCCTGCCTACCCGGGATAAAACCCACCTGGTCCTTATGGATATAAAGACTAATAAAGGAGTTTAATCTATTGGCGTATATTTTGGTAAATTTTTTTAAGTCATTAATAATTAGGGAGATGGGTCTATAGTTTTCTACCAGTTCCGGATTTTTATCAGGTTTGGGAATTACCGACATGAAAGCTGCGTTTAATTGGGAATCCATGGGTTCACCCTTCCTTTTGGAATTAAAAAATTTGGTTAAGCGGGGGGCCAGGGTCTTAGTGAAGGTCTTATAATAGAGATTGGTGAAACCATCTGGTCCAGGGGCTGAGCCACCCTTCAAATTTTTGATTACATCTAGGGTTTCCATCCTCTCTATGTGGGTCTTGTGCAAGGTGGGAATAGGAAGGTTTTCTAGAAAAGAGTCAATTGTGTGAATGCCTGCTATGTCATTTTTTAGGTATAATTTAGAGTAAAAAGTTTGGAACAATTGTAGAATGCGTTGGGGGTTTTGGGTTGTTGTATTGTCTTGTAGTCTAATTTTTGGGACGGTAAATGATTGAATTTTAGGAGAAAGTTTTGTGGCCAGCATAGTGCTCATTTTTTCTTGATTTAGATAGAATCTAGCTCCATTCCGACTTAGGGAACTCTCGGCTTTGACTGTGAGCGCAAGGTTCAACTTAACATGTGCAGCATCTAGCTGTGCAATTCGGACCGTTGATGGGTCTTTTTTGTGTTATTTGCATAGGGTGTGAAAATCTCTTTCTAACTTTATAACGTCCATGGCTCTTTCTTTTTTAATCTGTGAGGTAATTTGGATTAGCTTGCCACGGATCGTAACTTTATGGGCCACCCATAAAGTCTCAGCCGAGGTTCCCTCTACATCATTCAGAAGAAAGTATTCTTTCAGAGCCTTATCTAAAACTGAATTCTGAATAGGGTCCTTAATAACTGCTGGTATATGTATGGAGGAGATAAGAATGTGATCAATTCTTGAGTAGAATTGGTGAGGGATCGAGAAGTGAGAATAATCCCTGGTAGTCAGGTTAAGTTCTCGCCAGATGTCTGTGAGTCCTTGTTGGTGAATTAATTTTGTTATTTTGGAGCTGATTTTGGTGGGCCTGGTAAGTTGTTTTGAGGGAGGTTTTGATTTATCAAGACTTTAGTCAAACGCTATATTGGATTCTTCTCCAAAAATCACCATCCCTTCCAGCAGGGGGCCTAGGGAGTGGAACATCGATTGAAAGAAATTTCCCTGACCTCTGTTGGGGGTGTAGTAAGAAATGAATGAATAGGGTTGATCCTCTATCTGACCCTTCACTAATATAAACCTACCCTCAGGGTCCTTTTAGGTCCGGATAACTTTGAAGGGGCATGTCTTAGCAAACAAGATCGTTACTCCCTTAGTCTTGTCTTCAGCATTTGCCAAACAGAATTGGGGGTAGTGAGCGTGTAGAAAAGAAGGGGTGTATCGTATTGGAAAATGAGTCTCCTGTAGCAATACCACTGCCACCTTCTTAGAGTGATATGACTGAAGGATTTTTCTCCTCTTAATTGGCGAATTTAGGCCCTGGACATTGTGCGAGATAACTCTGAGGGGGGGAGGAAGGTGTTATTGGGCATGAACCTCAGGGAGTAGAAATATCTCGGTATATGTCACTTACCCCTCCTAGTGGAAGACAGAGCGAACTTGAGCAGAACGTGGAGTCATACCTGGGACCTGGAGTGGCTTGGTGGAATGGAGATGACTGCGAGCTGGCAACCAAAAAAAGAAATTAGAGAGTGAAAAAAGAAATGAGAAAGAGGAAAGTACATTTCGGCCTAACATGGGCCAGCAGCACGGGGAGGGGGAAAGTTCCCTTCCCACGTCACCAAACTACAAACAATAGTAGTCCATCAATTGGACCAATAGTCCATTGAACAAGATAGGTAATACCATTGTCGAAAGATGGATGGAGGTGCAGGTGCTGCTGCCTCAGCCAGAGCCTACCCTGGAACATATGAAATTAGGGTAAATCAACAAAGAATAACTTAATAACTATAAAGAAAAAAAAAGTGAGGCAGGATTCTGCATGTGTTTTCAGGTAGGTGATCCTGAATAGAGACCATCATAGAGGACCAGGTGGAAATAGATTCAGATGAATAGAATTGGGGAAAAATTTAAGGGATAGGCAGTCTGGTTTCCTCGAACAGGCAGAAAAACCTGAGAGAGAAAGTCACCCCTGGGTGACCCGTCCTTCCTGGGGGGGCCCAGGGACCTGTGCACTCTATCCAACTCCAGCTTGAGGGGGTAATCTCTGGGATGAGGGATTTAATTAGGTCTTGGACTGCTTTAGGGACATCTGTGGCTCATTCAGGGATGCCTCTGACCCTGAAATTGTCCCTTCTTGACCTGTTTTCGAGGTGATTGATCCTATTCAGAGCCACCTCAAGTTGCTCTTGGATGACATGAATGTGGTCAGTGTTCTGATTTGCCCTGGACACTGTTATATATCCAGTTTATGATCGATCGCTTCCATCCTGGAGCCCAGATTTTGAAAGTCAGAGCTGATATCATTAGTAATTTTGATAGCAGTGGTTGTCAGCCCCCTATCCAAAAGTTCAGACAGCTTGGGAAACAAATCTCCAGCATTCAGGGGTAGATCTACATTCGGGCCTCCCAGTGAGATCATGGTATCTTGGTGTGTCGGTGTGTTGCTCAGGGGGGACAGTGTGAAGTTGTCCATCGATCACTCTATGAGCGATTCTGTGGAGGCCGGTGATGATGTCACCATGGGGGCTTTGTGGGAACTGGTCTGGGGAGTGAAAGCTAGTGTGGCTGGATCAATCACTTGCCTTTGATCCACGTGTCCCCCTGAGTGTGTGTCTCGCTGCTGAGACACGGCCGCCATCTTGGATTCGGCCCGGGAACCCTCAGCTAAAAATTGCGGCCCCAGTTCACGGTGGACAGAGCTGCCTGGCATGAATCAGCTCTGTGGGCAATTCTCGGGCAGTTCTCGCAAACAGCGGACATCCTGCTGGCCCTAATCCGGGGCTTGGGTGGCTTGCTGGGCTGGGCAGAGCGGAGCTCCAGGCCTGCGCACTCTCATATTACAAATTATTAAAGCAACAGTCTCTATATACATACATATATATAACTCATAATAAAAGGGGAGTGGGAATAGGACCCAAGGTGTCCTTACCTTCAGTGAAGGAAAAGGAACAAACTGCGGTTTAACCTGATATAACTTTATTAGAACAATTAATAGAAAAAAATATTTATCATTGAAAGGAAAGCATAAACAATAGGAAATTGCACGTGGTAAAAACTGACAAAGTTGTCACTTAAAAATGCATGCCTATGAGCTCAGCCATATCCCAGTCATCCACACATGTCAACCATCTCAAGTTATTAAGTGTGACTTAATATATAATGCTTTCATGTGTTTAGGCGAGGTGAGTTCTGGGAAACCTTCGTAGCACAAGTTGGTACCTGTATTGTGCTTAACCATGGACCTTCAGACTCCCTATATGCCTATAGAGCTGCTGCATTAAGTCTTTACAATGTTGAAAAAAGCATTGGTCATCACAGACAAATAAATGCAATTCTGGCTAGAAAGTATCCCTTCTAGTTAGTGAACAAAACAGGTTTGATTTCTGGGCGTAGCACTGTCAATCATTGAGATAGTAAAAAATGCAGCACGCTGTGATGTAAGCATGTGACTTGAGTCAAGGAAAAACAATAGATCCACAATAAGCCTGCTAGTCATTCAGCACCATGTTTCCATGAAACAGTAAAGATAGCACTGCATATAAGTTGGATAGAAAAATATAGTCAGCTGAGTCAAATCACAGAGCCTCAAAAAATGTTCAGGCTGTAATCGCTTGCTGGATATACCAGTTCAAAAGAAACTTACTGTTTAGATGATATTAGATTGGTCCTCAATTGCAATGACAAGGTGGTGAATCCAGAGTTCTTTGCAGGGGTCCACAGGTGTGCAGGATGCGAATCTCTGTATTCCTAGTCCTGGTGACACGCACAGGATGTTATCTACTCAAAACCAGCATGGGGCCGCCTGGTCGTTTACTTCCAGTTTTTGGTTGTTCATGGATTTCCAGTTTGCGGAGATAGGATGAGGGCTAAAGAGTGATAGAAAGCCCAGGTTGGCTATCGGCAGAGGGCATGTGTAGGCGCACACACTGACATGTTTCACACTGAAGAAACCCACGTCACAAGTGGGTGAAACATGTCAGTGTGTGCGCCTACACATGCCCTCTGCCTTTTGACTACTTCTCCTGTTACCTGAATTGACCAAAAATAATCGTCATCAGGACCCCGCATTTTTTACTACCATATATATATAACTCAACACTATCAGACCCCTATAATTCTACTCAGAGGGGCTGGCCAAAATAACATACATTATTTATGCATTCAGCTCTCAATGAAGTGGAGAGGGTTACCTGTCCAAAACATCTACCCATCCCCCCACCTTAAAATGGTACTAATGAGCCACCAGAGGGGGTGAGGAATCTGATAAGTTGACCTTATACTTTGGTCTTTAAATACTCATTTCAATAAATGTTATACTTATGTTGGCCAAGAATGTTTGTGTCTAATCGGCTTGCAATGTTATGTGCAAAAGTACAATTTTTTTTCTTGTTTGACACCACAGTTTCCTTCCAACCCACAATAATGGCAGACTGTGGCTTCCAGTTTCATCACCAGTGGGATTTTCCCATTTGTGGTGGTGCTATAGATGGGAAGCACGTAAGGATCATACCACCACCCAACTCGCGGTCTTAATACTACAATTATAAGGGGTTTAGTAGTATTGTGATGTTAGCGGTGGTGTCGGCCAATTATGAGTTTCTCTACCTGAATGTTGGGAAGAACGGCAGAAACTCTGATGGAGGAGTGATTGCCCAGACCGACTTCTACAGGCATCTTCAAGTGCACTTGCATTGCACTTGTAGTGCAAAGTGGTTTTACCTTTTTGAAATAAGCCCCAGTGTGTCAACATGTGCTAGATCCCATCATGGGGATCAATTGACATGTTTCGGGGGTGTAACCACTTCCTCTCACCTACTTTAGTTTCGAGAAAGGGGTTGCACCCACAAAACGCGTACATTGATATCCCATGATGGGAGATTGCACATGTTGACATACTGTGTGCATCTTCAAAATTTGGCTTTGCGACTTATTTAAAACTGTAAAAACATTTACAACATAACGACAACTATAAAATGTTTTTTTTTTTAGATTTTTCCTCACCTATCTATGATGTTGCTCAGTCTTTTTTGAACATCATGGATGTTTTGTTTCATTTGTTCTAAATCATGATTGCACACCATGATCTCTCTGATCAGGATTTGTGCACTTGCCTGCTTGAAGTGAGTTTCTTCTTCTACAACATCCACATCACCTAAAAATAAAAAAACACACCATGTATTAAAAATATGCAGGCATCCATCTATTATCTGAAGCTGTGGTCTCAGACACTGACCTGTTGTCGACACCATTTCTACCACTTCACCCAGCACTACCTGAACATTTGCATCCACATCTTCAGGGTGTGTGGTGAGTTGCCTTTCTTCATTAGGTTTGGGGTTACTGGTGTCCTCAGATGTTCCTATTCTTTTATTCTTTTCTCCCCTATGTGAATACAAAAAAGGTATACTTAGCAGACAGATATGTTAGGCTAGAAATAGTAATATGAAACATTGCTTGGAAGTGTCTTCCAATTGTCTGTTTTGGCAGAGTTCCAAGCTGAATACATGATTTTTTTCCCTTTCAAAATCTGGAATACTTACCTGTTTTGTGCAAGTTTCACACATGGAGAGACCCATAGTATCCACTGGAGCACCTGCGTGCTAGCTGCTAACTGTATATTATAATCACCTCTTGCTTTATTAACATTTGGCGCAGCGCTGTACTCATTTTCTTTTTTGTATTTACCTATACTGCTTATAGATTGAGGCCTATATTGGGACAAGATTATGAGAGTTTAGCCTGACATTAGGGTTTGTCTTGTGTTGTGTCTTGCAGATAAAATGGTTGATAAATTTATGGCCCCAGATTTCCTGCCAGAGTTTATAGAAAAATACAGGGAGCTGCCATGTCTTTAGCAAGTAAAATGCAGGGACTATTCAAACAAGATAAAGAGGAAGGCAGCAATGGAGAAACTTTTGGAATTAGTGAAGCCTGTGTATGCCACAGCAGACATCAACTATTTGAAGTGCAAAATTAGTAGCCTGAAGAGCACATATAATAGGGAGTGCAAGAAAGTCCAGGATTCTCAGAGATCCGGAGCATCAGCAGATGACGTATATGTCCCAAGGCTGTGTACAACAGCCTGCATTTTTTGTCCGACCAGACGGAACCCAGGCCATCGCTCTCAACACTTCCTTCAACATCAGCTGAGGCTCCTGAGGTTCAACCTGGGCCTTCCACCCAGGAAGAAGATGTGGAGGAGCCTAGCTTGACCCAGGTAACGCATTGCTGAACATATTTCTTGTCAAAAATTGAATGATGTTAACTAGATGTTATTGATCACAAATTTCTGATTTAGCAAAGTGGTTTAATTTTCAATAGACAATAGTGGCCAAAAATGATTGGGACAAGAATGAAAAATGCTGGGGTCAGAATGATAGTCTTTTCTATTTGTTAACATTCAATTTGCAACAGTCATGAGCTCAAAATTGTGTGATTGATAGCCAAAAACCTAAAACTATGTACCATTTTCATACACAGGAAAGTCTCAGCCTCAGCCAAAAGAAGGCCGTGCCAAGCAGCCTTACAGAATTACAGGTTCCTCACCTCTGCCCTCCAACAAAATCGGCCAGGAAAAACAAAAGCCTGGACGATGCCACAGCTGCTTTTCTTCGCAAAGCTACAGCTGCAATTAGCACAGCCCCTGATGGCCAGGAAGCGTTTGGATGCCTGACAGGCAATAAATTAAAACAGATGGAGAAGGACCAGCGCACTATATATGAGGAAATAATTCTTCAGGCCCGAAACAAAGGGGTGAGGGGAAAAATGCATCTCTGCGAGTTGGACCATGCACCTCCACCACCTCCACCAACAACACAGCCACCCCACCCACCACAGCAGCATGGAAGGAAGCATGGAAGGAATTGTTTGGAGTGATGGCCTGGGTTTGGTGTGGTCTGGCAAAAAACGCAGGCTGTTGGAAGACCACAGCCTCAGGACATATATGTCATTTGCTGCTGCTCCCGATCTCTCGGAGTCCTGGACCGTATTGTGCTCCCTATTAAATGGACTCTTCAGGTTACCAATTTGGACAGTCAAATAATTGATGACTGCCCTGGGGTACAAAGGCTTGACCAATTACAAACGTTTCTCCATCGTTGTCTTCCTCTTTATTTTTATATGACCTTGTGCTCCCTATTGAACTAAAATTTGTTTTGACAAATACTTGGCTATGTATTTTACTTCAAAAAGGACAGTTTGTGAGTAGCCAGGTACATTTAAAAAATATAAATGTCAAATTAATAAGGGACACCAACATAGTTGTATCTTTGAGGTTAAAAAAATACAAGATAATAATGGTGTTGTGGTAACTTGACACACAAAACAATAAAACATATTATTTTGGAGATCACTTGAAAAAATAAATATTATTCTGGAGATCACTAGAGAAAAAAATATTCTGGAGATCACTAGAAAAAAAAAAACACAAAAAAAAACATTATGCAAACGAGAAGATCTGGACAGCCGCACTCCAGGAAGTAATAATCCAAGTTTCTTTATTTTAAAATCAGGAACACATCAGATACAGGACATCATAGACAGAGTGTACAGATCATAGGCTAACGCGTTTCACACTTGTCCAAGTGCTTACTCATAGCTATGAGCTATGAGTAAGCACTTGGACAAGTGTGAAACGCGTTAGCCTATGATCTGTACACTCTGTCTATGATGTCCTGTATCTGATGTGTTCCTGATTTTAAAATAAAGAAACTTGGATTATTACTTCCTGGAGTGCGGCTGTCCAGATCTTCTCGTTTGCATATAGTCTCTACTAGCATGAGCCAGCACCTGGAACCTCTCATCTCTGGAGAGCAAGATCAGCTTTACACCTGGTGAGACCTAAACTAGTGCGGGGATAACTTTTGTATTGCAACAAAAAAAAACATATTATTCTGGAGATCACTAATACGTTTGTCAGAACTCTGTGAATATCACCAGCAAAGCAGATTCTTTATTATACCATTATAAAGACGAAGCTGCATTGAGAGATTTAATCATTTTCCACGTCACAAATGTGATATCTAGCTAGTTTTACAAGACCGAGTGTTTCCAGCTCGTCCTTGATTCCGAGCATGCGTGTTTGTACTTTGGACTTTTGTCCGATGGACTTGTGTACACACGATCGGTAAGTCCTACAACACACATTTGTTGGGGGAAAATTTGAGAACAAGCTAGCCAACATTTGTTGGCGGAAAGTCTGACAACAATTGTCCAATGGAGCATGCACACGGTCGGATTTTCTGCCAACAGCCTGGCATCCAACATTTCCCGTCGGAAAATCTGATCATGTGTAGGCGGTGTGACAGACTCACCCGGGACAGAGGCTATTGGAGGGGACTGAACGCAAGCCTCTTGCCCACCGATTATGGGCCCTAGCATTTGGGGGAATGGTGCTCTCTGTGAGCTGTATGCCTGGGGACCCTGGGGTTGGTGTTACTTTGGATTCAGCTCCATGTCCCCCCCAAAACACACAGACTCTGGGAACCCTTTATATGCCATATTAGAATGATAAGACTGAATTATACTGTTGGGACACATCCTGTGAGGAGATGCTAATGTCATCAACTCCACTCACCTGTCTGATGTCAGCTATAATGTGTTTAATGTAAATAAGTTTAGTCTAAGTTCTAAGGGTATTCAACTCATTGTTGTTTGTTCTAATTAACCCTGTGTTGATGTTTATGGTAATGTATGTTAATTAATGAGCTGATCATATTAGCCACCAGCACTGGCTAGGAGACGAATGGTCTAGGCCAGGGATCTCAAACTGGTGGCCCTCCAGCTGTTGTGAAACTACAAGTCCCATGAGGCATTGCAAGGCTGACAGTTATAAGCATGACTCTCACGGGCAGAGGCATGATGGGACTTGTAGTTTCGCAACAGCTGGAGGGCCGCCAGTTTGAGACCCCTGGTCTAGGCTAAGGAGGGGGGAGATTGTTGTTTGTATCGTTAATTGTAATTAGCTCCAGCTATTGTGTTTATACTACTGTGTGAAGCTCGGTGCCCACAAGTCTGTCATCTGGTCTGGGTAAATGTTTTAGTAAATTAGCTCATGTTAATTAGGTTAGCTTTGGGTCAACCTGCTGTATAAATGTGTGTGAGATCTCAAATAAAGAGTTAGTTCTGATGTACTCCAAGACTGATGTTGTCTAGTTCTTGGGGGTTCCTATAGCCAGATGCATTGGGCTCGTGTTCCAGAACTTAGGAAGTGGTATACTGACGGAAGCACTCAAGCAGAGTGAGGGACGTTCCGTGACAGGCGGCATAAGGGTTTTGTTAAAGCATATAAGAGATGTGTTTTTAACCATCTTTTTTAACCATTGGGACCTATTTGTTTAGATATCTGTGCAATAAGCACAAATTAATTTAAAAAATATATATTTTTGATTGTTTTAGTTCATGAATATTAATTTCAGTTATATGTACAATGGTACAACGACATGTATGGATCATGTAAAATCTGATAATGATACTTCCCAAACTTACCTATTGCACACTGTCACTTATCATCTGATATTCCTTTATCCTGTTTGCTATGTGTATGTGTATGTACAGTATGTGTATATATTACACTAATCACATCTACATCTATTTTATATTGTGTTTTGTTGTAGACTTGATGAAGAGGGAGTGCTTGCTGGTCCTCAAAACACATTGGATGTGCTACCAACCTCTTCCCAGCACCGGCAACAACTGTGGAGTTCCAGGGAGCCGAGGCAGTTGGCCCCTCTCTCCGACGACAAGCTGATGTAGTGGAGCTGCTACTCCCAGCTGAATCGCTGGCAACAGGGCAGAGCGCCGCTGGCCTCTGCCTAGCACCTAGTGTCTCTCTACAGCTTCAGGAAGCCGGGGTGATCGGCCCCTCTGCCCAGCAGCAGACCGAGCCCAGGAATGTTAAAAAACAATCCAGCTGAAGCCCTGGCAGCCAGATAGAGAGTAAATGACCTCTGCCCCACACCTACTGAGGTCAACTATTCCGTGCAGCCAAGAAAGGAGATCATGTGGGAAGACTATGTGAGTTCACTCTGCCTGACTAATGCATGTCCAGACCAGGTGGAGGTCTGGGACCTTGTTAGTCAACCTTTGATGGGGGAGAAATGTGACAGACTCACCCGGGACAGAGGCTATTGGAGGGGACTGAACGCAAGCCTCTTGCCCACCGATTATGGGCCCTAGCATTTGGGGGAATGGTGCTCTCTGTGAGCTGTATGCCTGGGGACCCTGGGGTTGGTGTTACTTTGGATTCAGCTCCATGTCCCCCCAAAAACACACAGACTCTGGGAACCCTTTATATGCCATATTAGAATGATAAGACTGAATTATACTATTGGGACACATCCTGTGAGATGCTAATGTCATCAACTCCACGCACCTGTCTGATGTCAGCTATAATGTGTTTAATGTAACTAACTTTAGTCTAGGTTTTAAGGATATTCAACTCATTGTTGTTTGTTCTAATTAACCCTGTGTTGATGCTTATGGTAATGTATGTTAATTGAATGAGCTGATCACATTAGCCACCAGCACTGGCTAGGAGACGAATGGTCTAGGCTAAGGAGGGGGGAGATTGTTGTTTGTATTGTTAATTGTAATTAGCTCCAGTTATTGTGTTTATACTACTGTGTGAAGCTCGGTGCCCACAAGTCTGTCATCTGGTCTGGGTAAATGTTTTAGTAAATTAGCTCATGTTAATTAGGTTAGCTTTGGGTCAACCTGCTGTATAAATGTGTGTGAGATCTCAAATAAAGAGTTAGTTCTGATGTACTCCAAGACTGGTGTTGTCTAGTTCTTGGGGGTTCCTATAGCCAGATCCATTGGGCTCGTGTTCCAGAACTTAGGAAGCGGTATACTGACGAAAGCACTCAAGCGGAGTGAGGTACGTTCCGTGACAGGCGGCATAAGGGTTTTGTTAAAGCATATAAGAAATGTGTTTTTAACCATCTTTTTTAACCATTGGGACCTATTTGTTTAGATATCGGTGCAATAAGCACAAATTAATTTAAAAAAAATATATTTTTGATTGTTTTAGTTCATGAATATTAATTTCAGTTATATATACAATGGTACAACGACATGTATGGATCATGTAGAATCTGATAATAATACTTCCCAAACTTACCTATTGCACACTGTCACTTATCATCTGATATTCCTTTATCCTGTTTGCTATGCGTATGTGTATGTACAGTATGAGTATATATTACACTAATCACATCTACATTTATTTCATATTGTGTTTTGTTGTAGACTTGATGAAGAGGGAGTGCTTGCTGGTCCTCAAAACACATTGGATGTTTTTACCAATAAACAAAGTTATACTCTTCTATGGTTTGGTCTGGTGCTCCTTCCATTGGTGTATTTTTTTCTGGTAACCCGATGGGTACCCACTCCAGGGTAGTTCTGTCTGTTGTGAGCTGCCTATCCTGGGACAGTGAGCTCTCTGAATGTTTTTTCCTCTCACTAATTTGCATGAACTCACATTAAAGTCCCAAGTTCTCTTGGATGTTTTTTTCTTCATTGGGGTACTTCCAATGGGGCAGACATGTGCCAAGTCAGATGTTGAATCAAGGCCACAGCTTCCTTTGACAATGAACTGACCACACAGGGTGGGCAGACTTGTTAAACCAACTGGAAAAGAACCAGACACATGAACCTGGTGAATGTTTTATGTACACTCCAGTGTCCCACCTCCATGTGGATTTTTGTATGCCACAGGGAGGGCCTGGGCCCTTGACAGTATGACCTGTCAGGTCAGTAATGAGTCATGGGGGAACATTATTCTGTGGTACAGTATATCATTCCTCAAGGCAAGTCAGACTAATTCACTCAGCAGTTTCTTGGTTTCTGGTAATAGCTTCAAGCTTTCTCTGTGACTGGACCATCACAGCCTTTATTAGAGGGCAACCACTGGATTCTCTCTTTGTGTCTATACACAGTTACACTCTTCAAGTACATAAACGAAGTTCACCAGAGACCTACTTTTGGGTCTGCCTCTAGTCAGGTCAGGGATTTCTCTCTCTTGAACTTCTTCAGCCACATCTTTGTTTTTATATAGGGAGTTATTCCACTTTGCCATCCCACTGCTTTAACCCTGGCAGTGGGGCATTCTAGTTAAATATGTTTCACCGTTTATGGCTGCAATGGTCTCTCTGGTGTGGGCACAACTTTACAGCCATGGGAATGGTGACCTTGCATGGCTTGGCTGACTATGTGGTGGTGTTCACCTTCTCAATGACGGGGCATCCCTTTCTTAGTAGGAGACTTTTGTGTCTGTTTCAATATGGATAACTTTGTCTGGAATTTGCACGGTTACAAAAAAATAATGCACTGTCCATTTTAAGGGCTGCTCTTACTTAAACTCTTTCAGGTAAACCACACCTACCACACATGATATGCTGTGTCTTCCAATCACCCCTTTTAGCATACAGAAAACAGTTCATTCCATGCAAGCTTAATTAACAACAGAGATCAGCAGCCTCCAAGCAGAAGGAACTCTCGAATCTACCATTTACATTCTCTACCATATGTGAGTTTAAGTCCCAAGTGCACAGCTTCAAGGACTCAATCCACTCACCAAGTTGCATTTTTAGGGGTTTAAAAGAAAATTTCCTTTACAGAAAGGTTTCTCTCCATCACATAAAACACAAAGCAATGTAATGCTTTCATCTTTCTTGCTATTGAATAGGTCAGTTTGGGCTGTACAGGATTTCTGCCTATTCAGAGAGCTCACTGTCTCTCACTGTGCATGACAATGACCCATTAAACCATAGTCTGATCAAAGTGCCTCTTTGTCAGGCGTTGACACAGAATGATGTCTGTCCATACACATACTGCTCCCTGGAGTAAGAATCTCCTGAGGTGGGAAGGCCCTGTTTACTTCACACAGAAAAAGTTAGGGCTTCATAACCACAGGCCTGGAATTACTGACATATAGTATATAATATATACATCTTTAACCAATTGCCGACCGGCTCATGGCGGCATATACGTCGGCAGAAGGGCACGTACAGGCATATTAACGTACCTGTACGTTGCCCTTTAAGAAGCGGTTTGCCGGTGCGCCCGCCGCAAGCTCCGTGAGTATGAGATACCCACGATCATCTCACGGAGAGGAAGAACTGGGAAATGCTGATGTAAACAAGCATTTCCCCCTTCTGCCTACTGACACTGACACTGATCACAGCTCACTGTAATCGGGAGCGGTGATCAGTTTCGTATCACACATAGCCCCTCCCCCCACAGTTGGAATCACTGCCTAGGACACACTTAACCCATACAGTGCCACATAGTGGTTAACTCCTTCACTGCCAGTCACATTTACACAGTAATCAATGCATTTTTATTTGCACTGATCGCTGTATAAATGTGAATGGTCCCAAAATAGCCCCAAAAGTGTCCGATCTGTCTGCCATAATGTCGCAGTCAGGATAAAAATTGCTGATTGCTGCCATTACTAGTAAAAAAAAAATTAATAATAAAAATGCCATAAAACTATCCCCTATTTTGTAGACGCTATAACTTTGCGCAAGCCAATCAATAAAGGCTTATTGCAATTTTTTTACCAAAAACAAGTCGAAGAATACGTATCGGCCTTAATTGAGGAAAAAAATGTTTTGTTATATACTTTTTGGGGATATTTATTATAGCAAAAAGTAAAAAATAATGCGTTTTTTTCAAAATTGACGCTTTTTTTTTTTGTAGCGCGAAAAAGAAAAACCACAGAGGTGATCAAATACCACCAAAAGAAAGCTCTATTTGTGGGAAAAAAAGGACATCAATTTTGTTTGGGAGTCACGTTGCACGGTGCAATTGTCAGTTAAAGCAACGCAGTGCAGAATTGCAAAAAACGCTCTGGTCTTTTGCCAGCCAAATGGTCCGGGGCTGAGGTGGTTAATCTAAAAAAAAAAAAACCTGCATAAAACGATTTTTACAGACGACTCCTAGTAGATATATTCAGTTGAAGATTCACACTTCAACAGATAATCAAAGATGATACATAGAACTTTGTCTCCTAAAGTGATTGTTTATAACAAAATACAGAGAAAAATACCAAGGTACATACATAGACACATAATAAAAAAAATACCACTGGAGGGTGCATGTGCGGCAGCTCATCGGATGGACGCTTAATCCGAGAGCTTCGCACCACTCCGGCCACAAGACACCCTCCAGCGCTGCTGACAGCACAGAGCCCCATCTTATAACTACCACTGCGGTAAAGGGACACATCAGGGAGCCCCAGGATGGCGGGAAGTTCGATCAGGAGAAACTTGTCCATGGCTTTAACCTCATCCAGCCAAGATGACGCCGGCCGCGATCGCACGAGGTGGAGATCAGGAGACAGAGCAGGAAGGGGGGGACTCCTGTGCAGTCAGGGTAGACAGCTATGCAGGGCCGGCGGGCCCCACAGTAAGTGCCCACTATCATGGATATCTTTCTCCTACTTCCACTGAGTCCCTGATCAGCAGGACCCTGGATGACATGCCCCTCTCCCCCATGGAAGACTTCATGGCCACCCCAGAGGCAGGCAAAGCATACACACAGGGCCTACCATCCACACCTCAGGACTTTTCTGCGATGATGACAATGTTTGCTACAATGCTATCCAGAGGTCTTACATAAACTGCTAACCAAATCACTAAGGCCATCCATGCTGACTTACAGCAATTAGGAGCAAGACTAGAGTGAACTAGAACACAGCCAGAATTCAAGATTTACAAGACCAACTCGAGAACGCACTATCCAAAATTGACGATCTCGAAAGCTGTTCGAGCAAATATAATTTGCGCATGAGAGGAGTCCCTGAATCCCTCAAAGACACCGACCACATTGTGAGATCATTTATTAAGGAACTCATCCCCAGCATCTCAGACCATCGGCCTTGAAATGGACCGTGCTAACAGAGCTATACAACCCCCCCGCCAAGATGGCCTCCTGAGAGACATCATAGTTAAACCTCATTTTTACAAAGTAAAAGAGGAGGTGATGCAACGCTCTCGTGCTGAAGGGGCACTAACGTTCCAAGGCTATCCCATACAAGTCTTTGCAGACTTACCCCCACTTGCCATACAAAAAAGAAGGTCGCTGAAACCGCTCCTGTTGGTGCTTAACCAGAAAGCGATCACCTACAGATGGTCCTTCCCCTTTCGTCTATCATTCACCTTCAACAATAAATCGTACGGCTTCTCTTTGTTCTTGGAGGGGGAAAAGCTCCTGTTCCAGCTGGGTCTCATCTCCAGGAACCAGAATCCACGCCTTCCGGCAGAGGGCCCAACTCTTCCTCCAAGAGACCACCATCATCCAGCCCCTTCGCTCCTATGTGGCAGAAGCACCTGTCCAAAAAATCCAAGGAATCCAGGCCCCCCTTATTCGATCCATCTGGATCCTCTGAGGAACACTTTTTCTTCGTGACCTGATGGCTGCGCCAGACTTAGCACCTCTTATCCTGACTACATAGTCGGGGGGTTTTTCTTTTGGAACGTTTGCTCCTGCATACAGAATTTTTATTTTTCTCTTTTTGTTTCTTTGTTTTTTGCCCACGAAACTGTTCTTGTTCAGGTTGAATTTGGAAAAATGTTTAGTTATTTTGGTTTTGTTCTTCTGTTGCAATATATATAGACTCCTACATAGATGTACAACACAATTATGTGCTCTGCATCCCTTACTCAGTCTGCTCAACCATATAGTATTAGACCATAATCTAGGAAAGTATTTTCTCCCCCAAACAATATACTTAATCTATTATTGTTCCCTTCCCGACTGTGGTGGGTTCCTCCCACGCTCTTGAGTCTTCCCAAAAAGACCCCTGTTATAGGGGTCAAGGATGGCTCGGCAGTTCGGGAGGACTGCACCCTTACGAGTACACTGTTGCGTGCCCTGCCCGTATACATTAAACTGTTTAGGTGTTGGAGGGCGGCCGGAGCGGATGACCTGCGCCTCCACTTGTCTCTGACTGGGAAGAGTATTTATCTCTTTTCTTAGGCGGCGACTGTTGACCCCCCTAGATTTTGGGGGGGCTTGTTTTTTTTCTTTATTTGCTTTTGTTTTAAGACGAAAGAATGTTGGTTTGTGAGAATGGGTTCTCACATGCCACTGGGGTTTGGGCAATTTTTCCCACTTGTTATGTATTGTTAACATGTTTTCTGTCTCTTGCTTCCTCCTAGATGGTCCTCATCTTCTTTCTTCATCCTTGGTCCTTTCTTCTCTCCTCCCTTGAAGATCACCTAGAAGTCCATTCACTGCCAAATCGGAGATGTTCAGATGCTTGTCACAAGGTAAGTCCCACTCACTTATGGTAAATACCCCCTCCTCTGATCCATGCACGTAAATGATATGAAACCACCACTAATACGCATAATATCACATAATGTTCAAGGCATTAACTCCCCTGTAAAAAGAAGAAAACTCTTCAAACCTTATCAATCCCAAAAATCCGATATACTTTTGCTCCAGGAGACCCACTTCCCCAGACCTTACAACCCTTCCTTTCTCCACCAACATTTCCCCCAATTTTATCTTTCCAATGCGGAGAACAAAACAAAAGAGGTGGCCATCTGTTTTTCCAATCACTTCAATTTCGCTATGTCATATGTCTTAAGGGATCCATCAGGCAGATACATTCTGGTAAAGGGCACCATCGATGGAACGCTATATTCTTTTGTGTCATACTACTCAACGAACAAGGTGCAAGACAAATTTTTTGCCTCAGTGATGCAGTCCCTCTCATCTTAACTAGAGGGAATTATCATTCTTGGAGGAGACTCGAATATAGCGTTTGATCTGGCTCTAGACAAATCAGGATCAGGCCGGCCACGTCCCAGGCGTCCCCCCAAACATAGTCTAAAAAGTGCCAAACTCCTCTTTGATTCAGGACTAGCTGACATCTGAAGGGAACTCAACCCACGTACCAAAGATCATACTCATTACTCTGCTCCACACCAGACCTATGCCAGGATAGATCATGTTTTCCTCCAAGCGACACACATATCCCTTGCGGTAAAATCTTCTATCAAAGAATCACCAATCTCAGACCACTCCATGGTCATTCTCACATTAGCCAATAACACCCAAAAAGAATTCAAATGGCGACTTAATGAATCGTTACTAAGTAACCCGGTACACTGTACCTTGCTAGCAAAGGAACTCAAAGAATACTTTCACACGAATGACACGGAGACGATTTCCCCAGCTACTCTATGGGCTGCCCACAAAGCGGTAATAAGGGACAAAATCATTCAGCTTTCCTCCCGCATTAAAAAAGAACACCGAGCCGAGATTGAGAGCCTTACGAAAGAATACCAGGAATCTTGTAAGCGTAACAAACATGAACACACTCAGTCATCCCAACAAAAACTAGAAGCAGACAGGCTGAGGCTTAACCTGGCCCTCACTACGGAGGCTGAGAAGCACCTCCGTTGGTTGGGGGCTAAGTTTTATTATCAAAAAGATAAGATCAGGTCCAAATTAGCCACCAAGCTCTCCCCCAAACCTCGTCAGTTGGCATTCCCCAAAATTTGATTACCGTCAGGCACACTCACACAAAATCCACAAAGTATCATGGAGTGTTTCCATGGCTTCTATGCTTCCCTTTATAGAAAAAATGAATCAAGTCCAAACTCCCACCTTGTAGAATTTCTTGACTCTATCTCACTTCCCAAACCTTCAACGGACCACATTGATTTACTAGAACAACCCATTACTTCCAAAGAAATTTGTGATACCATCAAATATCTTAAACAGGGATCTGCCTCGGGCCCGGATGGATTCTCTGTGGGCTATTACAAGAAATTCTCTGACACCCTATCCCCTTACCTGGCCAGATTCTTTAACTTCCTTCAGAAAGGTTCTTCCCTGGATAAATCCCTGAACCTAGCATACATATCAGTTATACCTAAACCAGGAAAAAACTATCGCCCGATTTCTCTGATCAATAACAATGATCTCAAATTACTAACAAAAATTTTAGCAAACCATCTGTCCTCGTTCATAGCCCCGTATGTTCACCAAGACCAAGTGGGATTTATCCCGGGGAGACAGGGCCCTGACCAGGTGAGAAGGGCTATTGATGTAGTGTCCCTGTTGAGATAACAATGGGATAGGGGTTTTTGCTTTCCATTGATCTACAAAAAGCATTTGACACAGTTACATGGCCGTATATTTATTGGGTCCTGGAGAGATGGGGTTTCGGCCCTATCTTCCTAGGTACTCTACACTCCCTCTACTCTAATCCAAGCGCGGTGAAATTTCAGGGCAGATACTCGGACACATTTCTAATAGAAAAAGGCACAAGACAGGGATGCCCGTTATCGCCCTTGATTTTTGCAATTGCAATAGAATCCCTCGCAATCGCCATACGTACTCATCCAGATATCAGGGGAGTTTCTTGCGGTCTGCAAGAACATAAATGTGCTTTATTCACTGATGATCTACTCCTCTTTGTCACATCACCCCTTATTTCCACCCTTAATATTATTAAGCTCCTCAAGCAGTTTGGGAAGGCCCCTGGTCTCTAGTCTCTGGTCTCTGTGTCAATGTCTCCAAATCCGCTGTCCTAAGCATCTCAGTACCCCCAGACCTCCTTGAACGCCTACAGACACATTTTCCTTTCACTTGGTTCTCTTCACATATTCCTTACTTAGGCATCAATCTGACTTCTTCGTACGACACATTATTTGTTGCTAATTACCCCCCCCCCCCGATGTTTAAAAAACTTGAAGTAGACATGTCCGTGTGGTCCAAACATGATCTATCCTGGCTAGGCATAGTGAACTCCATAAAAATGACCCACTTCCTCCTCTCCTGTACCTCTTCCATTTGCTTCCTATCCCAATTAAAAAAGCGCAACTCCTACGATTCCAATCTTCCATCCTGAAATTCATCTGGGGTTCCAAGGGTAGAAGATGCTCCAAGGAAACACTTTATAGACTAAAAACCCAAGGTGGACTTGCTCTTCCTAACATTTGTTGGTATTACCAGGCAGTGCAAATCTCCATAGCCTATTCCAGGGGCCCTAAGCCCTAAACCAGACTGGTTACAGATGGAACGGCAAGCAACGCAGTGACACACAATAGATTTCTTGCTCTGTGCTCCTCCCCACCTTAGACCGGCAATATTAGCCCCAACACTCTCTCAATTGATGTCCTTGTGGGACAGGTTGCAAAAGAACGCCTCCCTAACATCGCTCATTCGCCCTCTTGCCCACTTATTTAACAACCCAGAATTTCCCCCAGGCCAAAACATACATGCATTCAAATGGTGGCTTGATAAAGGCATCTACCGAATTGGTCACTTTGTAAATTCCAATGAGCCCCTCTCTATTGGTAATTGCAAAAATAAATTAGAAATGCCTGACTCGGAAAGATATAGATTGTTACAAATTACTCATTTCCTTCGTACCAAATGGCCCAATACCTCTGAACCCCTTAATCTAACTGCCTATGAGATGTGGTGCTCCAACATAAAGGATCAGAGGGGGGGTATCTCCATTATCTACATCTCGCTTGCCAGTAGTGAGAGCAAACCTTCCTACACCAGAAGGTGGGAACAAGACCTGGCAGTTGAGTGGGACTTGAATGACTGGTACAGAGGCTTTCACAGATCATTCAAGGGCATTCTTGTACATCTCCCTTATGGAAGCTAGTATTAAAATTATCACATGTTGGTACCGGGTGCCTACCACCCTGGCCAAAATATTTCCAGATTCATCCCCATTGTGTTTCAGAGGATGCGGCCATGAGGGGTCGTTATTTCATGTTTGGTGGACGTGCCCACGATTTCGGAACTTCTGGAACAGCTTTTTTCACATAACACGGAAAATCACAGGATTGGCTGTCCCACAGGTTCCGGAAATAGCACTTCTCAATGCCCAAGTAGATGACATCCCCAGACACAAACAATCCTTTTTTTTTTCTTTTACATGCTTTTAGGTGCCAAAATCAATATTGCCAGGCACTGGAAAAGACACTCTGTGCCAATAATTGCGATTAAACATAAGATATCCTGGATCATGACCCAAGAGAAGATTGTCAGCAAGTTGCTTGACAAAACCCACAAATTTGAACTGATTTGGGAGCCCTGGGCTACATACGTAGGGATACCGATATTTTCAGTTTAGCGGATATCCCCGAATTATTCAGCATACTCTAGGTGATCTTCCTTTCCATACCTCTTACTGACACTATTCTTCTTTTCGTTACTCACATCTTTTTTTTGTTTTCCCCTCTCACCACTTCTCTTCCCTCTTCTTCTTAACATGGCGATGAAGTATCACTACTGATTAACTAGACACAGGTGCAAGTTGGCCGAGATTTTGTATTGTCTTTATTTCTTTTAACAATTTCTATTGCACTACTGAATGCAGAGGCTGAGGTCGGAATGTGTGGATCCCAGAGACATCTGCCCAATAACATTCTGACCTGATTGATTAATTTGTGACTTAGTTTAGCACCATTACCATCATTATGAAACCGAAAGGGCAGACCAGGGTAGATATGATTCTCCAATTCCTGTGACCATTTAATAATCTAGAGGATTTATCCGGGTAGGTCATCTCCACAGTGCGTTCCCCTTGGGGTGGAGAGAAGTCTTTACCTGGCTACTCGACCGTTTATTCAAACTCTAATTTTTCTTCTGCTCAACTGTTCAGGAATGTTTGCTCGCGGATATCGGTCAGCGGGTTCCAACAATCTAGTCTCCCTGTTTGCCTTGGGACTCTGAATTTTATATTCACAGGGCTATTCTATCTAATGCCTCTGCTATGCTTTGCTTTGTTCAAACACTTCTAGATTTGTTTGCTGAACACCAGTATCACCTCGAATTTTCACCTGACAGAGTGTATCTAATATTGTATGTAACCTGAAAATTTTTTATATACAATTAAACCAATAAAAATATTGAAAATAAAAAAAATACCACTATATGTAAAGTGTGTAGCCAGGTTCTTGGCTAAGAAAAGAGAGTGAGAGAAATACTGGCTACAGCTGATCTCTAGCTGCTGCCTTGCGGTGCTGAACTGGTCAACAGCTGTTTCAGTGAAAGGAGGGAGCCACTGAGCAGGAAGAGTTCAATAGATTGAATGAGGCAGCAATGCACTCTGGGAACTGTAGTCCAGAGGAGAAACTCAGCTGCGGTGATCAAAAGCTTTTGAACTACATTGGGAGTTTGCCAGGAGGAGGGAAAAGAGCAGCATTTTCCCGGGCTCTACAGGAGAGTGTAGATAACTGACTCATCATTCAAAATGGAGATAGTAGCTGATAGCATGCCAACATCCCTAGGATATATACATGGAAAAAACCCTCATAATGGGACTTAAGCAGCAATGGGTCATTTTGAAGGAATAGATAGTATCTTTGAAAGGATTTTAAAAGTTTACATGTTCTTTATTATTACAAAAATTTACAAAATAACAATACATATTAAAAATGGGTTAGATGATTTTCTAGATACAGTGTACTCAAAAAGGAATCACCAAACAGTAGGTGATGATGGAGAACACCCAACGCGTTTCAAAATATAGTTTCTTCTTCAGGGGTGCATAAACATTAAAGAGAGAAGATTGCCTTCTATAACAGAAAAATCACATTAGAATGATATACAAAACATATTACTGTGCTTTTCTCAAAATGGTTTTGCATATATATCAATACGTTTTAAACAGTGAGTACATCTACAAATAATAACCAAGATTAAAGATTGACTGCATATTGTCCTCTAAATATCACCAAGGAGCATCAGAAGTTGAACCAGTGTCCAGCCATTGATCCACTGGGGTCGGATGGTTCACAGCAAAGGGAGTATTGATGTGTGTACTAATAAAAGGAAGAAACAAAAATTCACATTATTTGACCAAATGAATGCTACAGTATCATAAATTGGGGTGAAAGAGTAAAGTGGTAAGTACCTGGATCTGAAGCGTCCACGCAGAGCCAGCAGTGTCTGAATTTATTTTGTTACACAGTCACCAGAAATGAGGAAGTGCTGTGTTAAATAGCATTCAAATTGTGTTGCATCATCTATGAACACAAAAATGGATATAAGGCAAGATATCTTTTCTTGGATAGGGGTACATTTCCAAAAAAGAGGGGGGTGTGTGTGTATATCAAGAGACATACCTGTATACTTAACTACTTCATTACTGGGCACTTCCCCCTATCCCGCCCAGGCCAATTTTCAGCTTTCAGCGCTGTCACTCCTTTAATGACAATTGTGCGGTCATGCAACACTGTGCCCAAACCAAATTTTTATTTATTTTTTTTCCAACAAATAGCAATTTCTTTTGGTGGTATTTAATCACCACTGGTGTTTATATTTTTTGCGCTCCAAATTCAACAAATTTGAAAAAAAAAAGTTTTTCTTCGTTTATGTTACAAAACTTTGTAAATAAGTAAGTTTTCTCCTTCACTGACTGGCACTGATGAGGCTGCATTGACGGGCACTGATGATGCAGTACTGATTGGTCCTGATGAGGTGGCACTGATGGACACTGAAGATGAGGCACTTATATGCAGCACTGATGGGCACTAAAAGGGTGGAACTGAAAAGGAGCATTGGTGGGCACTGATAGGTGGCACTGATATGCAGCACTGATGGGCACTGATAGGCGGAACCGATGGGCACTCATAGGCGGCACTAGTGGGCACATATAGGCGGCACTGATGGGCACTAATGGTCACTGATGGGCGGCACTGATAGATGGCTCTGATGGGCAGGACTGATCAGGAGGCACTAACAGGCAATCACTGATGGGCACAGAGTGCCACCCTAATGGGCACTCATTGGCATCCCTGGTGGGCTCACCTGGTTGGTATCCAGTGTGCATACCTGGAGGTCTGAAGTGGGTATCCTCAATGGGTCTGCACTGATAATCAATGCACTTTACAGATCCCCCCTGTCAAGAGATCAGACAATTGGCTCTCCTCTACTTGCGCCTGTCAGTGCGAGTGGAGGAAAAGCAGATATACGGCTCTTCCTGTTTACACTGTGATTGGTTGTGATTGGACACAGCTGATCACATGGTAAAGAGCGTCAGACTGACACACCACACCATTGATCGCCGTGCGCCCCCTCAGGCACGTGCTAGCGGCTTATCCTGCTGGATGTCATATGACGTCCAGTCAGGATAATGAAACCACTTTTCGCACATCATATTGCTATATGGCGGGCAGAAGTGGTTTAACCATAAATTTGGACGCCATAAATTGGTCATGATATATTTGTTCAAAGAAATATAGGTCAGTGTATGGACAAACAGGTCAATGGAGAGGGGTCTATCCCAGGGTCATGCCTCCAAAAACTGTAATGCCGCGTACACACGACCGGTTTTGCCGTTGGAATAAACTCTGAAGGTTATTACGACGGAGTTCAACGGAATTTTGCTCAGGCTGTCTTGCATGCACATGGTCACACCAAATTCCAACCGTCCAGAATGCAGTGACGTACAACACGTATAAGGGGACTAGAAAACAGAAGTTCAATAGCCAGTAGCCAATAGCTTCCGTCTCGTACTTGCTTCAGAGCATGCGTCATTTTTGGTGCATCGGAACAGCATACAGACAAGCAGTTTTTCCGATAGTAATTTGTTCCGTCGGAAAAATATAGAACATGTTCTCTATCTTAGTCTGTCTGAATTTTCGACAGAAAAAGTCCCATGGGGCATACACACGGTTGGAATATATGATGAAAGGCTCCCATCGGACTCTTTCTGTCGGGAATTCTGCTCGTATGTGCTCGGCATAACAAGTCAAAAAAAAAGGGAAGAAAATTATTAGAATGATGACCGGTAAAAAAAAAAACAATACGTTTGGCTGTTAGCATCGAAACAGCATATAGATTGCTCACCTGGAGTTTCAGAATGCATCTGTGTAAATGGTTGTGTGGCCAGAGGGCAGATAGACAGCCCAGCAGCGTGAATGTCTATATGTAGTCTGAAAATCAGAGAGCCAATTGATGTCAATTTCTCCAACCCATCAGAAACTCCAACCACGTCACTTCCGGTTTATTTAAAACCTTAGTAATTGGAGATTTTGATGAATCGGTGGTTTGACACAACACTGATAACCGAATAGAGTCTGATACAGGAAGACTGAACTGTTTTGACAGCATAGAGGCTAACGACGACAAAGTTGTAACCGCCTCAGGGGCGGCGATTTTGATGGCTAATATAAGAGCGGAAAAGGAAACTCTGCTCATAATATCCTGCACCAGACTCTATTTGGTTGTTGGTGTTGTATCCAACCACCAATTCATCAAAAACTCCAATTACTGCTGGTTTCAAGAAAACGGAAGTTAAGTGGTTGGAGTTTCTGACAGGTTGGAGAATTTGACAGAACACCAGGCGGCATTCCTCAAAGCCCCGCCCCAGAGCGGGATGATGCCACGTGGTCGCCAGCCCACAGAGAGGGCCAGCTAATGCGCGCAAGAGATACAGGTCCACACCTGCGTCTCCGCAGTACAAATGCCAGCCAATGTGGAGGCCGCCTCTTCAGCTGAGGGTGGACATGAAATGGCCTTTGTGCGCCGCACCAGGTGGGGACACAGGCGGGCAGGCAGGAAAAAGAGGTGCCCCCTGGTGGACATGAAGAGGAACTGCAGGCACAAATCATGTTGTACATAATGACATAACATCAGTCTACAGGTTACATTTATGAAGTTACATTAAAAGTTATTACACTAAAAAGCAGAGACCTCACAAGAAGGGACAATTGTGACAAATAATGAAAACAGGGGGGAGGGAATTGTGCAAAGAAAATGCAGAAATGCAAAATGAGAAAACAACAAAAGATGGTTAAATATGGATGGTGTGTGATGTAAATGAATCATGGAGTTTAAATTTTCAATGCCACCTGATTGAAAGCCTTCTAAGAAGGGTCTGTAATTGATTGCCTCATTTAGGCCAGGAAAAGTTGTGGCATTTAAAATTAAAGCTCCATTTTAATTCCAGCTGAAGGAGACTCACCATTGTACTTTTGGGTCACACCAAAAAGAGCTGATCTAAGGCATTTTTTTGTATTATATAGTAATAGAAACTTTACATTGTGAACACAAATTCTAAACCTAAAACTATCCTGCCCAACTCAGGTCTAAGCCTTAACCATCTTGCATTTGTCATTCAACAGTCTAGTGTGTGTGGCCTACAGAGGCTTCTGGATTTGACTTTTAAAGGTGAAGGCGAGATTTAGTTCCAGGGTAAGAAGAACGTGGCTCTTAACTAAGAAAAAGTCCAGGTACTCTGTATACTGGGTATATAAGATCCCAAGACCATATGCAACTTGTGGAGAATTAACAAAATTTCTTACAGACACAGCCTTATTTTCACATTACAAGTACTCGTTTTTTAAATTTTGTCACCAAATTGGTAACTCTAAAAATGTACGTGGCAATCTCATAATTATTTGTTACACAAAAAGGAAATGCAGTATTAAGCTTTTACTTACTGATAAAATAAATAATATAATAATATATAACGACTTCTGGATGACCATGAAACGTCAGGCTTTTTTTTTTTTTTGTGACATGGATGATCTATTGTTATATGACTTTCTGTTAATCCCCTTGGAGTGCCTTTAAATGGTATTACATTTTTTAATCCCATGGATTATACAAGGGAACTGCAATGTCTTTTCAAGGGAAACAATACCACAGACAGCAATGTTTTTGGGATTACACAGAATATTTAATATTCATATTTTGTGAGTGCCACATTATAAGAATAGCTATTTTTGTGACTGAAAGTTTGTAGTGTCATATCTGCTTGAGCAATGTCTTTTGTGCACACATTTTTTCTAGAGTAATATGAAAATGTTCATATTTTGAGTAATTTACCTTTGACAGATGAACAGCTTTAACAAGGCTTCTGGGACATGGTAAAGTCACTATCATGTACAATACAATAGACCTTTCAAAAAAATCACACTCTGATGGATTGCTTTTCTTGAAGATGGTACAGAATACTCAAAGTGAAAAAAATAATCTAACAATAACCCTTTGTTTGTCATACATTTCTAACTGTAGAGCCACTGTTTTTTTTTTACCACATATGAGCTGATGTAACAACAAAAGGTGAAACTTCTTCTATTTAGAAAGAGAACACTAATGAGCAAAAGGCAAATAGGAGGTGTTGAACTGAACTTTTTAAATTGCCCCCTCTCAAATTTCTTATCATTATGTAACTACCACACACACAAAAATGTTTAGTGGTATAAGCTATTGCAGAACCCTCAGCCTCAATTAGTTCTGATTTAAAGCAAACCTGTAGTTTGCTTTTAATAAGTGTGATAATGGGTTTTCTACACAGTAGACAAATTAAGAAGAAATAATTTACCTTCCCATCTCTTCTCTGCCCTCCTATTTTGCCATATGTGACCCAAAACTACTGTACTTCTGGGTATGGAGGGAGGGGACACATGGGACATGTGACAGTCCTTCTGCTGCCATAATACAGTGCTAAGCTAAGCAGCTATTACCCAAGCTTGATTGATTTCACATAGGGATTTTAAGGAGCTTACTCAGCAGTGTTGCCATCAGTATTTACTGGCAGCTAGTAAAAAATGGACACTTTTCTCCTGCCAGTAAATGTCAGTGACAGGAAAAGGTTGGCAGTAAAAATATGGCTGTGAAGCTCGACTCGAAAATGCGCATGCAGTGTTTCGGTCCGGAGCTGGCGGAGACCATTCATCGATTGCTACAGTGTGTTTGGGTGGCACTGGCAGGGGGGCGGATCTGGCGAAGCCAGTGCCTGAGAGTGTCAAGTGATGTCATGGTGCAAGAGAACTGAGCAGAGCAACTGGAGCGTTGGGTGCGGGCCTATGGAACGGGAGCAAAGCAAGCCAGGAGTGGGACTGTCAGTGCTGTTTGGACTTGAGTTGGACTGAAGGGACCACCTGGCATGGAGGGAGATTGTCACTGTGACTGAGGAGGGGTATGTCATGTTCGAGGGGTGTCATCTTCTGTGCTGCTGTACAGTGCTATCTGTCTCAAAGTGAGAGTCAATTTTATGCAAATGTGCCGCCCATTCAAATTTCATGCCCTCCTCAGTCCTGTCCCTGAGCAACTTACTTACTTACTATATCGAAAATAAAATAGGAAGTGTGTTTTTGCCTTAAACCACATTGATAATTGCATATTGTATTTGTTTGTAGCCTAAATACTCTAATTTGCACTTAAAATTTTTTTTTGGAAATGCCAGTAAAAACTTGGCTCTGCCAGTAAATTTTGGGTGTTGTGTCAGTAAATTTCAATCTGGTAGGTTGGCAACACTGTTACTGAGCACCATGGCTATAAAATAGGACATTGGGGTAGCATAGTTAAAATATGTACAGTGGCCTTATAGTGTCTATAGTGCAGCCAACCTGTTATTTTACTCTATGCGTTCATTTATTTTTTTAGCATAGTATTGGGTGGATCAGCATTTTGGATGTGATAGGAAAGCATTAATGCTATATTTGTGGAATTATCAGTGTGTAATTAATACAATTATATAACACTATTATAACATTTATAATTGTAACTACTGTTAAGGTTCACCTTAACTTTTAATTCATTCAAGAGTGCCTTTATGCCAAGGCGGATTACGGATTGGCTTTAGAAATTCGTAAACCACTCAAAATTCCTTCTTTCACTGATGGACCTAAAGTTCACTGTGCTAAAGAATATGGCTTATATTCAACTTCTCAGCATTCTGTAAATGTGCCTTGCAAAAAAGTGATGATTGTAAAAGTCACTCTAATTTGTTTGTAACCAATCCTTACTTGTGGGACTTTTGCAGTAGTGCAACAATTCTCAGATGCAAAAGTCACTGTGCTTTTGAATCCCCCATCCTAGATCTGCAGTGGCCTGCACCAGGTTCTTCATGTCAATAACACATCCAGCAAAATAAATGAAGTCTATGCTTATGTTGCTACACACAATGCAGAGCTGTTGCAGGTCATGTGAATTAACATGCTGGTTTCAAGTGACATGGCCCAGAACCAGAATTCCATGGGACCTTGTTTGTACAGCTCAGAGGTCATTTTCAATTCATATAGAGAGGAAGCCCAGCAAAAGATCAATAATCTTACATTTTCAGTGTTGCGCCTCCTTTCAAATGTCTTACTCATATAATCTTATAAATTTCTGTTAGCTGGTGTAGCTCTGTTAGCTCTTGTAGCTAATGTGAAATCACTGTCCATGGGATATACAGTATATTTACTATATATAAATATGCTGACAAATTTTTTGTTTGACCGAGATCTGAAATACAATGGGTTTTTTTTGTTTGTTTTTTTACATTTAACAGTAAACTTTATTTAAGTTTATTGTTTACCAAAACAATTAGCAGTGGTATGTTCACTCAAAACTAGCAGTAGTTACAGAAATTGAAAAAAACAGAGATTGCACTAGGATTTTCAGCAGACATCGGGCAGGAACATATGTGGTACAAGTACAAAAAGCATACGTATATGCTCCAAAGGAGATATCAATGTATCCTCAATCAGCGGGGGGGTGAGGACTCAACAAAATTTTAGCCTACAATCAAGTATCGGTCAATCTAGCAAGGGAGTAGAGAGGGAGGGGGAAAGGAAGGGAGGGGGGAGGGGAGGGGAGGGGAGGAAGAGGTAGAGGGAGAGGAAGAAGAACAAGTGGGGTAACCCTACCAAGGCAACAGAGGAGAAAACCCCATAGAGATACTATGATGAAAGTAACCTTCACGGAATAACAAACTCCAAACCCACTAAAGGGACAACTGTCTTGCCTTCACCCAATCTGATCAGCAGTGACGATCACTGCTGTTTGATACATCTGCTTCACAGCAGCGGCTCTCTGAAAGAGTATCGTTCACAGCGGCTGACTGCAACTTCTATGCCTCTAAGCCTGAACAAACCGGGCGCTTGTGAGTGTATCACTGTGCTGTTAAAACCTTAGCTTTTATTGAATTAGATCATTGCACAATGATATCTTCTCTGCTTATTTTTCATAAATCTATCGCATGTTGAGACTACACATTGAATCAAAACGCAACTCATCATCATTATTATTCATCTGGAAAACTGTCTTTTGAATTTCAATGACTTAAGCTATGAACAGGATGGCTAATCACCATAGTGTTTAACCCCTCATTTCCAATGATGGATGGATTGCTGGGCTGATTATTTGATTAACTTATCATCCTAATTTTTGATTGATAGTGTTTTTCCCTTTTTTTCCTTATTCCACTTAAGGATATTGCTCATTTAAATGTTTCAAATTGATAGTAGCATCTACATATTTGTATTACCTTACCATAAGGTTTATTGCTGATATTTCTATCAGTAATTATTATTGGTTTTTTTAATTGCTTTATTGGCACGATTTTTATGTTCACTTATTAAGCATCATTGTATTAAGTTCACTACAGGGAATTTGTATGCACTTCAAGCACTTTGTATTAACCACATTACCTATTTCCACTTTATTATATATATGGAGGGAGCCGTGTATTAACAGATTGGTGGAGCCCATTTCTATTTATTGATTTAGTAGTACGTTTTTTTAATCACTCTCATATATTGTATGCACTTTTATTGATTACACTATTTATTTGCACCTATTTGCATTTTATATGAAGTGAGATGTGCATTGATTGAGAATTAATTAGAGCGCTTCAACTTTATATAATGTTACTGCCAGTTTAACGCCATATAGCTCTGTGTGCGTTACTACAAGTTTAACGCCATATAGTTTTGTGCGTTACTTACAGTTTAACGCCATATTGTTTTGCATGTGTTACTGCCAGTTTAACACAATATAATTCTGTGCATCACTGTACGTTTGGTGCATTATATTGCAGTATATTATATTGCATCCGTGGAGTGTGTCTGTGTAGTGTGAGTACTCAAATTAAAGGGCACCAAACACCTCTTTACATTGATTAAAGTGCATCTACGTACAGATTTCAACTTCTCCTTTACATTTGCTTATAAGCACCACCCCCTCCCTCCCAATATTGTCTGGGAGAACAACAAGGAGAGGCAGATGTTCCCTTGGCACTGTAAGGGGGCCAGCAACAAATGTGTCCACAGGCAAAGGTGGACGTGGTGGTCAGTCTTCAGGCAGGGCAGCCACTGCATGCAGAGGAGGTGGTGGACTGGCTTACTAAACCTTCCTCATCCTCCTCATCCTCTGTCACACAAGCAGAGACAAGTATGCAGTCCCCTGTAGTTGTCAGAGAGGATAAACCTGCCTCCTTGAAGGAAATTCCAAGTGAGTGTGTACTTACACAGGGTGACACTGTGGGTACACAGATAGCAGTGTGCCAACGTCCCAAATTGGGCATATGAAAACTAAAGACTAAAAGAGTGGACTTTAACTGGCCTGGTTGGAATAATTTTTGTATCCTTTGTTAGTTATGTATTATTTAGGTTTCTCTTCTATATGTTGATAAACTGTATACTAATTTTTTTTATGTATATCCAATAGACTTTCTTGTGCTCCCGAAGAAGCGTACCTCTATGCGCAACATGTCAAGCAAATAAAAGAATATTTATACCGGGATTCACATCCTGACCCACAATGCCTACCTACATCTCTAACTGGAACACTATTACGGGAATTTCGATTTCCGCCTTTTTGGATACACTACTATATCTATGTATCGTACGAAGTGGTGTCAAAGGCTATGTGTGGAGTATAAAACCATTCTCGTGAAAAAAAAATTTATATGTATTTATTTGTGTTAATTGTCTTTACCTTATGAATTTTGTATCCAATAAACCAATCTTATTATTTTTAAACAGTCTACCTGTGTGCCTATAAAGTCCACTCTTTTAGTTTTCAAACCTGCCTCCTTGTCCACATCTATTCCTGCGATAGCCCTAACATCAGCCATTGAGCAGTCAGCTGAGTTATTTGACCACAGCGTCAGCCACTTGCGCCTTGATGATGCCCAGCCATTACTGGATTCAGATACTGGTTCTGAGGTTGTGGATGATAGGAACATGAGCCTAGAGAGACACTGGTAGACAAATTGGCATTCATGTTCCACAAGCTGCAGAGTATTGCCAAGTTGTCTCCAGTGATAATGATGAAGATGGAGGATGATGATGATGAGGTCACTGATGTGATTTGGGTGCCAGATAGAGCAGAGGAGGA
The DNA here is from genome assembly GCA_037952925.1 of Lithobates clamitans. Lineage (NCBI taxonomy): Eukaryota > Metazoa > Chordata > Amphibia > Anura > Ranidae > Lithobates > Lithobates clamitans. The sequence goes on from JBBGZY010000071.1 coordinate 7,977,830, forward strand.
AACTGAAGGTGAGGCGGCACAACCTCAAGGAGGTCGGCATCAAGAAAGAGTAGAGAGTAGCCACCCTATTCCATCACATTCTGCAGCCGATTCTCTCCCGGCCCACTCCCCACAGCTCAGCTGTCTGGGCCTTTTTCAGCACATCTGTAACAGATCGCACTGTTGCTATCTGCAAACTGTGTCACAGGCACATCAAACATGGCATCAAACACCAACCATTTGGGTACCACATGTCTAACAAGGCATTTAACATCCAACCACTCAGCCCGTTGGCAAGAGCACCTGAAAACCACACAAAAGGGGCACAAATCTGTCCCTCCTCCTCCTTACCCACTTCAGTCTGCCCCTGCGATACCGAGTCATTGCCTTTCAGCAGCCTCCACTGACAGGGATGATGGTATAGCACAGGGTGTCCAAGGTCCTAGCAGCTCACCTACCAGCAGCACACCACCAGCTGTAGACTGTAGTCGGCAAATTTCTCTGCCCCATCTTCTGCAGTGGAAAAAAAAATACAGTCCCTGCCACCCACATTCTTGCTTTCATCAAGATTATCTCTATAGGGTTATGGTGGGAAAGCGCCACCAACACCCAAAGACCAATTTTAACGCACCCTCCCTTCTATCCAAAGTCAAAGTGACACCAGAATGTATTCAAAAAATATCTAATCTTGTTCCCAGTGCACTACATTGTGGCCTTATCATACACACTGGCTCCCCAGCTGTTGATGAGCAAAATAAAGGCAGCTTGCAAGAAAAAGGTCATTTTTTTGGCTTTATAAATTAAATTATTGCTGCAGCAAATTCTAGACATGGTATAGATCTGCCACTTTACAATTAGACTAGGAATGAAGGAATTTTTCATTTTTAGGCTTTCATTTTAAAAATCAAAAAATCACGTTTTTCACAAACTTTTTTATTGATCCATGTCCCCCAGGGCAGGACCCGGACCCCTATAACCATTGTATGCCTAATTACTTGCATTTACAGTACCTGACCGCGAGATTGTGTTTCCAGCGCGATATCATCGCGCTGGTTCTCGGCGACAGGGTACTGTGCATGTCGTGCTGGCTCACTCATTGGGAAAGGAAAACTTTGTTTTCCTTTTGCGATGAGTGACAGGCAGTGCTGACAGCTATCTGGTATGAATCCTGAGGGGGAACGCTGCGCCAAATTTTAAATGAAAAAAACTGGCGTGGGTTCTCCCCCCAGGGGCATACCAGGCCCTTAGGTCTGGTATGGATTGTAAGGGGAACCCCCTACGCCAAAAAATCGGCGTGGGGGTCCCCCCAAAATCCATACCAGACCCTTATCTGAGCACGCAGCCCGGCCGGCCAGGAAAGGGGGTGGGGACGAGCGAGCATCCCCCCTCCTGAGCCGTACCAGGCCGCATGCCCTCAACATGGGGGGGTGGGTGCCTCGGGGGAGGGGGAGGGGGCGCCCTGCAGGGCACCCCCCCACCCCATGGCACCTTGTCCCCATGTTGATGAGGACAAGGGCCTCTTCCCGACAACCCTGGCCATTGGTTGTTGGGGTCTGCGGGCGGGGGGCTTATCGGAATCCGGGAGCCCCCTTTAATAAGGGGGCCCTCAGATCCTGGCCCCCCACCCTGTGTGAATGAGTATGGGGTACATGGTACCCCTACCCATTCACCTAGGGAAAAGTGTCAATAAAAAAAAGAGCTGGAAAAAGATAGTGGCGGGGCCCAATAGAAGAGGCGGAACACCGGGAGAAGTAGGAAGGAGACTCCCTGAAGTTGGAAGAAGACCCCGGAGCTGCCTAATAAATTACTCTTAAAACTTGTGTACTGTGTTTTTTTTATTGACACTTTTTCCTAGGTTCCTCTTCTACCGGGCCCCGCCACTATCTTTTTCCAGCTCTTTTTTTATTGACACTTTTCTCTAGGTGAATGGGTAGGGGTACCATGTACCCCATACTCATTCACACAGTGTGGGGGGCCGGGATCTGGGGGCCCCCTTATTAAAGGGGGCTCCCGGATTCCGATAAGCCCCCGGCCTGCAGACCCCGACAACCAACGGCCAGGGTTGTCGGGAAGAGGCCCTTGTCCTCATCAACATGGGGACAAGGTGCTTTGGGGTGAGGGGGGTGCCCCGTAGGGCACCCCCTCCCCCAAGGCACCCACCCCCCATGTTGAGGGCTTGCGGCCTGGTATGGCTCAGGAGGGGGGGCACTCGCTCGTCCCCAACCCCTTTCCTGGCCGGCCGGGCTGCATGCTCGGATAAGGGTCTGGTATGGATTTTGGGGGGACCCCTGCGCCGATTTTTTGGCATAGGGGGTTCCCCTTACAATCCATACCAGACCTAAGGGCCTGGTATGCCCCTGGGGGGGAACCCACACCATTTTTTTTTCATTTAAAATTTGGCGAGGCGTTCCCCCTCAGGATTCATACCAGACAGCTGTCAGCACTGCCTGTCACTCATCGGGAAAAGAAAACAACGCTGGCTCCCGCGACGGGGCTCACAGGTGTCAAATCTCGCTGAGAAATGCGGCGAGATTGACACAATATCACGGTCACCTACTGTAAGCCTTCAAAATGGGCACTTTTGATATTTAACGTTCGGGTCCCATTGCCTTTAATGGGGTTCGGTGTTCGGGTCTGAACGTTCGTGGTGTTCGGAAGTTCCGTTCGGCCCATCCCTAATTGCAAAGTAGTTTTAGCGTAGTATTCTAGGTGTAGTACCCGTCCATATAAAGGAATTAACTATACTATCCAGTCAATGGAAAAAAGGCATTTTAATAAGGATAAAATGACGAACCAGTGTTAAGGGCTATGACTTTCACACAGCACATTTTTGAGTCCGGTGGGTCACCACCGAGAATAAGTTTAGAGTGAGATACACTGCAACAAATCATGAATTTCAACACCCAATTACCAAAACTAGAAGACCTCCCCTGTAACAGGGTGGCCATAACCGGTGGGGTAGCTAAAGGATGAAGAGGAAACAAAATGGACTTTCCCCAGTTGACGCTGATCCCTGAGTAGTTTTCAAAGTTATTAATAACAGACAAGAACGCTAGTAGCGAGTCATCCATATCTATGAGATATAATAAGGTTTCGTCAGCATATAAAGAAATCAATTTCCACTAGCGGACCTATAGCTATCCCATGAACACTCAGGGAGGAACAAAAAAGAATTGCCAAGGGCTTGATTGCTAAAACAAACAACCCAGGAGAGAGTGGACACCCCTATTTTGTTCCCCACTGGAGACAAAAAGAAGTAGATAGAGTAGCCCTTGTACATACTTGAGCCATTGGAAACGCATATAAGGTCTGTACACAAGACGAAAGGTTAGGGCCAAATCCAATTAACGAAATACTGCCCACAGGTATTCCCATTCAACCAAATCAAAAGCTTTTTCAGTGGCTAAAGAGACAAGCAAGTTAGACTGAGTTAGGTAGTTAGTAGAGGCCAAGCCTGTGTATAGTCTCCAGAGGTTGATATCTGTGCACTTACCAGTCATAGAGCCTAATTGGTCATCATGAATCAGCATAAGAATAACCTCATTTAGTCACTTGAAAGGACCTTGGTCAATATCTTTAAGCAGGGATATGGGTCGATAAGATGTACACAGTTCTGAATCCTTCCTAGGTTTAGGGACTACTATGATCGCCTGGGCCATAGTGGCCAGCAGGCTGTCCTTCAAGGTCTGAACTAACATCTCATTGAGCTTAGGTGTCAGAAGTTCCCCATACTGCTTAAACAATTTAGGGAGCAGGCTGCCTACTCCTGGGGTTGTCCCAGATTGGAGAGCAATCTAGGATAATTGGGCCATCCATCCGTGCCTTAAGTGAAGGGGTGAGGGTGGGAAAATCTATCTGATCTAGAAAGGAAGCCAACTCATGTACCAAATAGGTCGCCCTGCAGGAATACAGAGTAGTGTAATAGAAGGCAAAGCAAGCATTAATAGCCACAGGGTCTATCAGAAGCAAACCATTCCCATCCTGAATTCTAGAAATACTGGTATTAGGCAATTGTTCTTTAGATAGCCTGGCTAGAAGTCTCTCAGGTTTTCCCCCGCTGTGTTTCATACAACTGTTTCTTGATAAGCCACCTGCATATCCTGACAGGTAAGAGGATTACAAGTAAGAGCATACTATGATTCAAGGGTCTGTGCTTTTGTCTCTGCTCCTTCCAGAGTGGCAGCAGCATCCTAGCAGGCTTTAGAAATAGCAGATTGGTAACAACCCCTGACATAAGCCTTAAATGCATCTTAAATAATTTCAGGGGACTTAGAACCTTTATTCAAGGGCCGATATTCCTGCACCTGTGGGCGCAATTCAGATTCAACCCTATCATCGGATATCCAAAAATGTGAGAGCCGCCATACTTTCTCCGAGGGTAGGGTCATAGTTTGTAGACTAAACATCATAGGTGCATGATCAGATACTGTATACCTCTCAGGAGCATAGATAACTCCTGGATCTTGGGAAGCAAACTGCCACTAACATAGATCAGATTTATCCGAGACATTGCATTATAAGTAGTAGAATGGCAAGTATAAGCTCTAACCTCTAGGTGTTTCCACCTGCAAATATCAAATAGCCCATAGAGAGATGTCACGTAAATAAAAAAATATACCGCGCTGTCTACACAATAGCAGCCAGCACAAAAGTGTAAAATAAACAGAAATATATATGGAAAATATGCAGCGCTAAGCAAATAATGATCAATATCAAAAATAAAATTGACATATGAAAAAAAGCAATATAAATAGTGACATGTGTTCCGTGAGAATTTATGTCCAAGGTGTAAACAAAAAAAAAGGGGGGGACACAGACAATTCCCAAATGTATTCCAAAGGGGTGAAGTTCAAACCATAAATGGGTAACAGTCACAGAACTCCTGAGTGAACATCCAAAATGTGACAGAGGTAACATAGATGATCCGCCACCAAAAGCACCAGTCGCTTACCAGAAAGGATAGACTCATACAGGTGTACACCTGATGGGTCAAACAGGCTTTACAGGATGACTAGGGAATTCAGGATCACTATATGGATACGGTCTTCAGGCAAACACTCCAAAACGATGGATAAAGCAGGTATACCAAATGGGCAAATAAGCCCAACCATAAAGAGAAAAGAGAGGAAGAACAGGGCACATAGCGTAATTTCGTAAGGAATATTTATTGTTGTAAACATAAGAGTTGCACTTACATTTTCCAGAGTAAAAACAAGTGCTTCAAAATAGACAGTAACCGGGGGATCAGCGTAACAAACCGACGCGTTTCGCCTAAATAGGCATCATCTGGGTGCTGTTCCATGGTAGTTACCGCCTTTATATAGATATATGAGCCCCCCATAATGAACAGCAGCTCTGACACCAATTGCTGACACTTCTGAGGTCACTTCCTGTTTTGGGCAAGATGGTGCCTCCGCTTGTGTTTCAAGCCTCATTCTGAAACACAGGAAGTGGATCCAGATGGTTAACAGGTCATTTCCGGTTAGAAAATGGCTCTGACATGTGTGTTGCAAGCCTCATTGTGAAATGATGAAACAGGAAGTGGCCCAATATCGCAAAGAAAACCGATCTGAATATACCACATAGATCAGGGATATGCAATTAGTGGACCTCCAGCTGTTGCAGATCTACAACTCCCATGAGGCATAGCAAGACTCTGACAGCCACAAGCATGACACCCAGAGGCAGAGGCATGATGGGACTTGTTGTTTTGCAACAGCTGGAGGTCCACTAATTGCATATTCCTGACATAGATGGTAATATAAGCGCTGACTCTAACACATAACCGCATAAGCAGTCAGGTGGAGTGACAGCAAAAATAAAAAACAATCTTTTTTTTTTTTAAACAATAAGCTTTTATTAGTGCTTAAAGATAACATTAGTACAATCATATTAACATTTGTACATAGGTTTCATATGACAATGAATAATTGACTTCAATGGTAGAGTATTAACTTGTAAGACCACCAGGGTGGTTTCGTAACCAGCCTATTGTTACAATAATGATTTATTTGGAAATACTCTAGCTTTGTATAGACAAAAACTGTTATTTATTCTAGAAAGGATAGTAAATTTGTGGACCCCTGAGAGGTTTCCTCAGTTATATGTATAGTAATAGAGATGAAAAGTAGAGAGAAGGAAAGAAAAATAAAATAAAAAGAAGAAAAATACTGGTAATTTGTTTTTATATGTATAGAAAGTTTATCTCTGTGTGAAAGTTGTAAAAGAATCAGAATATTTAAAAATAATCTACGGTTGCCTTATTTTATTGAGATTTTCTATATTCCCTTGTGCTGTTACCCTAATCTCTTCCATTCCTTTAAGGAGATGTACTTCTTCCAGCCATTCTTTAATTGTAGGAGCGGTGGTGCTTCTCCAGTGTCTTGGTATCACTGTTTTGGCTGATGTGATTAAGAATCTGGTCAAAGAGTTTTTATACTTTCTTAGGGAGCAATTGGTGATATTTATAAGGCAGCAAGCATCTTCTAAATGAATTCTTGTTTTTGTAATATGTTTTATGATCTTGATTACTTGGCTCCAAAAGGGTTTAATCAGATCACATTCCCACCAGATGTGGTATATGGTGCCTTCTTCTCAGTTGCAGCACCAACAATCCCCAGGTATTGTTGAAAACCACTTGTGTATTTTATTTGGTGTGATGTACCAATTTGTTAAAATTTTAAATGATGTTTCTTGCAATCTTACACTGATTGCACATTTGTGCGCAAACACACATGCTTGTAGCCATTGATCTTTTGTAAAGGATTTGTTTAGAGTTGATTCCCAGAAGATTTTGTGTCTATTAGGTTCCTGTAGATTGCTGGATTGCAACCAAGTATATGTTAAGGAGATATTCTTAGTAGTTGTAGTGGCTGAAAGGCATATAGTTTCGAAAGGTGTTAATGATCTAAGAAAATGTTTTTAGTTTTGAGTATTCATAATGAATTCATGTATTTGTTGGTATTCCTTGGGTTGTTGAGGTGTTTGTCCTAATTCTTTTTGTAATTCTGAAAGGGGTTTAATTTTATTATTCTTTAAACAATGTGCTACTAGAAGTGGGGTGTTTCTGTTGTAAAGCGATTGGATAGAACCATCCATTCCTGGTAAAAAATCGGGATTTGTTGTCAAGGGGGTTAGTGGTCCTAGTGATGAGGTGAGGGAATGCTTTTGATTAATTGTTTGTAAATTTTTTAAGGTGGCGCCTATGAGAGGATGTTGTTTCAGTTGTTTGGGGCAAAGATTCCAGGGTATCCATTGTGTATGTGATATTGGAATAGGTCCCATGTTATTCCCCAGTCCCACCCAATTTTTATTTTCTTTGTGGCATGTCCAATCTATGATTCTAGTTAGGTGTGTGGCTAAATAATAATTTTTAAAATTAGGAAAACCCATGCCTCTGTTTTGTTTATTCATAGTTAGTAGGTTTAGACTAATTCTGGGTTTTTTGGTGGCCCAAAGGAATTTTCTTAGCAGAATATTTAAGGATTTAAAGAAGCTTGAAGGTAGTAATATGGGTATTGTTTGGAAAAGGTATAGTATTCTGGGTAAGACTGTCATTTTAATTATGGCTGCCCTACCGAACCATGAAAAATATTTCATTGTCCATTTCTCTAGGTCCTTGGTAATCTTTTGTAATAGTGGTTGAAAATTGGCTTCATACATCAAATCTAGTTTTGGAGTTAATTGTATTCCTAAGTAAGTGAGAGATGTTGTTTCCCATTTAAATTTGCAGTTGTTTTTTGTGTTGTTTAAAGTGGTTTCTGGAAGTGTCAGATTCAATGCCTAGGATTTTTTATAGTTAATTTTGAAGTTTGACATATAGCTGTATTGGGAGAATACGTTACATAGGTTAGGCATGGTCATGTGTGGTTGGGATATGAAAAATAATAAATCGTCAGCGTATGCTGCACATTTGTATGTTTTATTTTTAATATTGAAACCATGAATATCGGGTAGTTTGTTTACAATGCGAATTAGTGGTTCTAGAGTGAGGATGAATAGTAGGGGTGACAATGGGCATCCCTGTCTTGTCCCATTTTGAATCCTTACTTTGTCAGATAAAGTTCCATTCATTTTAATTTGGGCTGTCGGGTTGTGGTATAGCGTCTTTATCCAAGTTAACATATTTGTTTTTAGTCCTATATGTGAGCACACAGCAAATAAGAAGTCCCACGACACCCGGTTAAAGGCCTTCTACGCATCAGTTGATAAGACCATGCCTTCAAGTTTATCTATGTGTGTTTTGTGTATGAGATTCATGGCCATTATCACATTATCTTTGGCCTCTCTCCCATAATTTGTTATGTAATGTCGAAAAATACGTATAGTCCTTCCCTGATGGATTGCATGAGCGCCATGAGTCTATTAGTGTAAGTGAGGCAAGGAGTGTTTTTATTCTCTTTTGTTTTTTATATGGCACACTAGATTTGCCATCCAACGCATCTTGTAAAGGATTGAGTGCTAGATTGAGGTCTCCCCCAAACACAATACAGCCCGTCGCAAAGCTTTTTAATTCGTCAATTACTTGTTGGCAAAATGTGATTTGCCCAGAATTAGGAAAGTATACATTAGCCAACGTAATTGGAATTCCCGCCCAACTTCCATTGAGGAAGATGTATAAAAAACAAGTATAAAAAAACAATCTTAATTAGAGAGATGTCCACCTAGAAAAAGCAGATTCCGCATCATCATCAGGCGTAAACTTGTGCAAAGAAGGGTTCAGAAGCATATTGAAATCCCCCGCTATAAATATATTATCAGTAGGATATTCAGAAAAGAGGGAAGTCAATTTATGTAAGTAGGAAGCTGTAGCTAGGGGGGAAGCGGGTGCATAGACACCCAAGACAAGCATTTCAACAACAATATCAATATTTGCATGTAATAGGACATACTTTCCCTCTGGGACCAACTTAAACCCTCATGTTTTTTCACCTTAATGCATCCTATGCATTAAGGTGAAAAAACACCTGGCAGTGATCGCCCCCCCCCCAGCCCCCCATTTTACTTACCTGAGCCCTGTAATTTCCTACGGCGGAGTTGCGCCCTTCCTCTACCCGGGGTTCTCGCCTCTTGATTGGATAGATTTATAGCAGCGCAGCCATTGGCTCTCGCTGCTGTCGATCAAATCCAATGACGCAGCGCCGGGGGGGCGGAGCCGAGTCTATGGACGCAAATGCTGGACTCGGGAGCACTCCCGCAAGGTAACCCCCAGGGGAGCGCTTCTCCTAGAGGGTTGTTTGATGCAGAGAGGAGCTACCAGCGCCACCGGGGGTCCCCAGAAGAGGATGATCGGGGCAACTCTGTGCAAAACGAACTGCACAGTGGAGGTAAGTATGAAATGTTTGTTATTTAAAAAAAAAAAAAACTCAAAGCTTTACAATCACTTCAAAGTCTAACCCCTCAAGCGTAGGCTGAATAAGTTGCATGGTAATAGTAACCCAATGAGGGCTTCTTTAGACTCAGGGCCTTACTACCGAATTATTTTCTTGAAGTATATGGTGATTGTTGTATTTCATAAGATAGGCAAACATTAAAGAACACTTAATTTTAGTCTTCAACCCTTATACATTCCAGGAGAGGAGACTTATTAGGGCCATAGTAGAAAATGAACTATAAATTGACAAGGAGGAGAGCACCCCCGAGGACTCAGCGGAAAGTACACCCCAGACACAGCAGGTATACATACAATAATCCTGCCAACAAACCAACACCAGTATACAGAAAAAGTAACCACAGCCTCTGAAGTCAAAAACCACTGCCAAACATTCCTCAACATAGAACAGTAGATAAAAAAACCCACCCCAAGCCCTCCTTGGACACTCATTTAGAACTTGGAGTGCTTATTACTCAAAACTCAAACAATAGGAGTAACTCCCATGGGGGCAATGTACTAAAGATAGTGAAATAAATACTCAATACTACTTAGTGTGACCAGTCATAGTCTGCAAACATTCTCAGAAGCAGGCTGAACTGGAAAAGGATTCACAAATAGTAACACTTAGCCATGGCTAAGGGCACTGACTTCCCAATTGAGGGTAAATAATATTAAAAAAAATAATGTGAGGCAAGATGGAACAGTCTCATGGATCACTCCAGCTGGAAATCTCCACCGATGGCCACCTGGAAGTTCCATTGAATGAGAGGGAAGAGAAGGATCAAGGTCTCCAGCTGCTGGACACCAAAGACCACCGGGAGGTAACAAACAGCATAGCACCAGGGCATCCACAGGTCTGGAACACATTCCGGGGGTGATCTCCAAGTGGCTATGGAGAAGGGGAAATAATGTGGATGAATCAAAACCATCTCAGAAATCAAAAGGGAAGTTTACAGGATAAAAAATGGGGTAGAGTAAGGTGACATCAGGCATGGTCACCAGCGAAGGGCAACAAAGCCCTGATCCAAACAGAGGTTTATAAAACAGGTGCCCAATTGCAAAGTCACCCCTAGTTCATATAATCAATCAAGGCACAGTGGAAGGAGCAAGAGGCTAAGCTGTATTTATGCAGCATGTGAAATAAAAAGGAGGGAGAGATAACAAAGAGGCCGTTCCAACAGCAATAACAGTGATACACACGCATGCAGGCCAGATCAGCGGGCACATGGCAAAGCCATTGTGAGGCAGCCTCATGTGAAGTGAAATAACAGGTAGAATCACCATCCTCCACTCTTATCTGGGCAGGGAATAACATGCTGTACTTTATTCCCTGATTGCAAAGTTGGGTTTTTACGTGGTCGAATGTTCTACAGAGCCTCTGAGTTTCCACCGAATAATTGGGAAAGAGCATTGTTTGGTGTTCTCATAGTGCAACACCTCCAGTTTCCATGCCTCTCGCAGCACCATGTCCAGATCACGGAAGTTCAGCAGAAGAAAGATGATGGTGTATGCCGGCAGGCCTTTGGTTGGCTGCACCTGTGAGCTTGCTTCACTGCAAAGAAAGAAGAAAATGGCACCTGAGGAAGGAGTATGCTCAGTAAGCGCTCTGCGAAGGCCGCTGGATCCTGGCCTTTAGCCCCCTCTGGTAAACTGACCACCCAAATGATTATTCCAGTGATTCTGGTTCTCAATGTCCTCCACACGGGATTCCAGGGATTTCACCTTGACTGTAAGGGTGTACAGAGAGCCATTGTGTTCCTGAATGGAATCCTCAGTCACCGATGCACTTCTTATCTTCCGTGAGTCAGTTGTGGAATTTGTCCATGTCTTATCTGATCAAGCCAATATGAGTTTGCAGGAGATCTATCTTAGCAGTGAGTGTAGTTTGGCAACCTGAAATGGCCTGCATGAGCACAGTGAACTGGTCCGGCTCCAACGCCGCCAGGTCTGCTTCTTCAGTCTGAGTCACCATGTTAGGGTGGCCTGGGACACTCTTCCCTTTCACAGATGGCGACAGCCTAGAGGTAGAGACATGCTTGCGCCCGGCACCAAATTTTCTTTTCTTCATGCCTGGGAACCGCCGGGCAAATTAGGGTAGCTCCAGGATAGGCAAATCCCTCTATTGATGGATAAAAGAAGAAGAGCTCCGGTCACACACGTCTGCTTAGGTTGCCATCTTGATCAAATCCCCATACAATGATTTTTAGTAAGGTACAACTGTGACATGTTGACATGCTTGCTAGCAGGGAATTCAAAAACTCAAACATTTTGCACAATTATGGTTTCTCTGCCATTTATACTGCAGCAGTGCTAAAAGTTAGGGAACCTAATGATATCTCTGACCGAGCATATAAGTGCTGTGTAGTGCCATCCCCTGTGGAACCAATTGATTTGTTTGGAGCCCTCCTGCACAGCCTAGTGATGACCCATCTTGTACCTGGGCCTGACAGATACAGACACACCTGGAACTGTGGAATGGGCTTTATTAAACACCCAAAGGTCTTAAAAGGGAAGTTTCCTTACACAAATCAAGTATTGCTCAGCATTAGAACATTAGTGAATTTTAATCTAAGCATTTTTTCTATCAGTGTAAATGTTAGCACAATATGAAAGCAGTCTTAATGGAGACTGGCCTATATATTAATCAAAAGGCTCTACATAAGCCACTATCCAGTAAAATATTAACTACTCCCTTTTGATGTTGGGGCCTTTAACTCTCTAGATGGAATAGTCATTCTCCAATCAGAACATTTGTATTTCACAGAGCAAAGTGAAACAAGTCAGTCCCGCTTGGCAGGACCACTCACAGGATAAGCAAATGGCAATTAAATAGCAAACAGTGGTGGCCCATAGGTCATTCACCACACCAGTGCTCTGAAGATCTGCCAGGTGCAGTCCATTCGTGGATGGCTTTCTCAACATGCCAGATGGTGGCAGATTGAAAATAGGCCACTGCTTCTGAATAATCCTTATATTGTTGCCCTAAATCTCTATGCCACTGTAGATTTTTGCAGTCAGTCTTTGGCACATAGGATAACTCACAGTCCACAGCATAGTCCACAGCATACCTGCAGCCGTTTGGTCTCTGCTGCTTGAGCCTCCACACAGCAGCAGATCAGCACATGGCCCATAGCTCTCAGTACATCCAGACAATATCCTCTTTCAGCACTTGGTCTCCACAAAAATGGCATATGCTTCTTATATGATAAGGGCCCTTTCAAAACTTTGGACTATTTGTTATGCAAATTTTAACCCAAGGGTACATGGTTCTACTCTAGCCAGACTAATACTGTACAACTAACTGTTGGTCACCAAATCTGATGGGTACTAGCGCTAATAGAGAGACACAGCACAGGTAGCAGCAGAGTAGAGTGTAAGCATGCAAGCTCTGATTGGAATGAAGTGTTGCCCATAGTATCCAATCATTGTAAAAGGCAGGTTCATATTAGTGTATCAAGTAGTGGCCAGTAGAAAAGTGGCATGAAAATATAATATGTAAAATTAAACTTATCTCCATCCCTTGGTCTGCCAGAGACTTTGTACGTAAAATTAATGATGAATTAATTGGCATCTTTGCAAGAACAGGTGAAGCTGTTTTGTCAGATAAAATGCATGAACTAGGCAAAGCACCAATCACTTCCAGAGAAGAAGGATAGAAGTCCAATACTAAACTCTCACACATCTTTGCTTTCCACTAGTGAGGCAGATAAAGACTTCAGCATAGGTGAAACAAATAAGTTAAGGCAGCAGATCTGCATTTGTATATAGAACATCCCCTATTTTATGCAACCACGCCTTGGGTTCTATCTTCCCCTTCTTATCTCAGTACTTTTTTCTTTCTTCTTCCAAATAAAGACAAAGTATTATTATTATTATTATTATTATAATACGGGATTTATATAGTGCCAACAGTTTTCTCAGGCAGTATAATTATTTGTTAGGGCAGACAGTACAATTACAATACACATCAATAGAGGAGGAATCAGAGGACCCTGCTGGTTAGAGCTTACAATCTAGAAGGGAGGGCCAAGTATTAAAAAAGGGCAAAAACTGCGGGGGATGAGCTGATGAAGAAAATTAAACTACAGTTGTTATGTGGAGGCATCTCTGAAGAGGAACGTTTTAAGGGATCGCCTAAAAGTGGATAGATTTGGAGAGAGTCTGACAGATTGGGGTAGGGAATTCCAGAGGATGGGAGAGGCTCAGGAGAAGTCCTGGAGGGGAGTATGGGAGTAAGTGATGAGGGAGCTAGAGAGCAGGAGGTCTTGGGAGGAACGAAGAGGATGATTAGGTTGGTATTTTGAGACTAGGCTAGTGATGTAGCTGGGGGCAGAATTGTGGATGGTTAGTATTTTGAACCTTATATGAAAAACTTCTACAGGCCCAAACCTTATATTATGAACACTTTCTTCTACTGTAAATGAAGTAACTGAAAAAAGGTCATGATAAATATTTGCCCGTGTATATTATAGGCATATATATATAGCTGTGATGTTTTAGCCAAAAAAGTAGATTGTTTAACTAAACTAGAAATATTTTGCACAACACTCTTTTAAACAGTTTACTCAAAAGTGATACTTTATTTATAGCTGGAACCCTGTGCTCTTTGTCAACCTCTGGATTCTTATTTGTGCTAGATGCCCAACATTGAGATCCACCTGCCATCATTTCTATGAGGTGTTCCAATCACAGGGGTCACAAGATCTGAAAGCCCACCTCCGTCTCCTGGCATTTAGATCCTCTGGAAGGGCCAGGGATGGCGGTAAGGGGTTAATAAAAAAGTAATTGCTCAGATTGTATATATACTGTATATTCACACAGAGACTGTTTTTTTTCCCACTAAGTACTCTAAGTGTAGTAAACTTTGCATGGCCAAATTCTATATGCTTCAACTTTAAACCTATCACAGAGAATAATTACATTGTCCTAGCAGAAAAAAGAACAACAATCATGTAAGCAAAACTAGACATATTGAGATCAAGCTTGACATTTGACCAAATGTTGACATTTAAATGCAGACAGCTTCAGAATTTATATATATAGTATATCTCCAGAACAGTATGCAACCACCGGAAGACAGTATTTGCCCTCTGTCTATTAATCCATCCATCTTCACAGAACATGCTTTATAACACCACTGAGAGGTCACAACAAACTTTTTAAAGCAAAGCGAGTTTATATGTGATACATAATGCCAAGTCTGATTTTTCCGCAGACAAGACTGCTTCAGGATACTATTGATTCTAGTAATATTTTCATGCTTTGGTGAACTACAATTTCAAATGACATTTTTTTATGTGTACAACAACATGTGCTGTGAATGGGCCCCTAGTGCGGTCATTATTGCGACATGGACACGCAAGCTTCTTCTGTTTCAGCTTTTGGGGGTGGGAGGTGCATTTTTGCATTTCCACTATGAGTGCTACAGGAGTTTGTCCTTTAACTGGCTCATCTTTCCTCCATCACTGTCTCCTTCAGACTCACCTGCTCATGAATCCAAAGCTGCTCATCATCTAGGTTGAATGTTGGCCAGGGCATCAATGGCCCACCCTCCCTGCCCTTGACTTACAGGAGGATGCTGTAGAGAGTCATGCCATGTCATTACATGGAGCTTTTTGTTTTGTAGCATTCAGCATTTACCCATCACTGGAGGAAGAAGTGAGTGAAGAGGACCTGTGATGTCATAAAATCAAACACACTTGGAATAAATGTATGATGAGGGAGCTGGTGGGTTTCCAAGCTGGGTTTTAACTTCTTTGTGTGACATTCTTCCAAGACAAGTCATGCAAGTCTATATATTTTTTCTTTAGACTTGGAAGTTCGAGGTGAGTTGAATTGATTCATTTAACTACAGCAGTGTATACAATTACCCTTGTTTATTAATGGCTGTAAAATGATATGTGAGCATACATGCCATCGCCTAAAGCCTTAGATGATTTAATTATAATTATCTATATTTATGTGCTCACTTCTAGTGCTACAAAAATGATTCTAAGGGGCATATTTAAAAAGGAGAGAATGTGACATTCACCCAGCATTTACTGCATGTGTAACACACATCAGTGAGATTCTAATATATTCTTTATTTTATTTTATAACAATGCAAAATATATAATGCCAAAAAAAGGAGCCGTAAAGCTCCATACAAATCTTATAAAAAAATTCACATATTATTTACCTCCCACCCCCATCCCCTAACCCGAGAAAGAGAAAAAAAAGCCCTCTAACTAAACCCCCCATTTTCCCTCTCTCTCTCCTGCCTCTATGTCTCCATCAATAACAGATACTTCTCCGTTTTCCTAAATTCCAACCATTTCTGCCATGTCCTTTAATATTTCTCCCATGAACCTTCTATCAGGTGTATTGACTCTTCCATAGATCTCACCCACTCCACCCTTGTTATCCACTCCTTTAACTTAGGGGCTTCAGGGGTTTTCCAGAAACATGGGATCACAGCTTTAGCAGCATTCAGGAGATATGGAACTAATGACTTGCTATATTGGGGTACCTCCTCCTGTGTATCATGAAACAAGCACGTCCATTTTTTTTTTTAACCCGTTTTTCCGTTATCTGCAGGATTACTTCTATGATTCCCTCTGAACAGAGATGTGCTTTGGGGCACTCCCACCAGAGATGCGCAAAAGTTCCTAAGGCTCCACACCCCCTCCAACAAGTTGGGGGATTCTCTGACCCGTACTCATGCACCCTCTGGGGGGTAAAGTACCACCTTGCTATTAGCTTGTAACCCATTTCGTACATTTGGGTGTCTCTTGCCGATAAGTAAGCCATTTTTAGTATCTTAAGCCTATGTTCCTCGTCACTCAGGAGTCCTATTTCTCTTTCCCACTTCTTCAGATAGGCGGGAAATCCATTGTTTACTTCCTCCTGAGTATTTTGTAGATTTTAGATATACTACTAGTTACAATCGAGGGGGAGCTTAATAATTTTTCTATTGCTCTAAGTTGGCCTCTTCCCCTCAGTGATTGTGGAAGTGAATGTGTAAAGTGCTGTATATGAGTGTACCTCCATTTATCCAGTGGTTTATTTCCCCATTCCCGTGTGATTTCTGTGTAAGTGCAAAGTCTGCTTCCCCTCATCACATCTTGCAATTGTATCACATCTTTTTTAGCCCACCTTGTAAAATATAAGTGCTCCTCCTTCCCTGGTTTAAAGTAATTAGTGTTAATTAGTGATATTAGTGGTGAATTGTAGTCCCAGTAGAATATCCTACTTAATCCATCCCAAACCTAAATGTGTTCCTCGTCAAAAAATTAGTACTGTGTCCTAACTCACGAAATTGTGGTGGAATCCATATCATCTTTTCTATATCAACTTTACTTTGTGCAGTTTCTATGTTAACCCAACTTTGCTCTTTTTTGTTATACAGCCAATCTGCAATTCTAGAAATGGAAATCGCTTGGTAATGCTTTTTAAAGTCTGGGGCTCCCAGCCCCCCCTGCTTTTTTTCCTAAACCAGAGTATCGTACGCTATCCTGGGACGTTTACGTGCCCAGATATACCTTAATGCCATGGATTGCAATTTTCTAAAGAAATCGGGGGGGGGGGTGCAATTGGAATCATTTGAAAAGTATAAATTAGCATTGGCAGAACAAACATTTTTACAGCGTTTATCCTGCCAATCGAGGATAGGGATTTATACCTCATCCTATTTAGTTGGTCCTTGATCCTATTGAGTAAGGGGATGTAGTTAGCTTTAAACAAATCGCTCGGGGTCGATGTCAATTTTATGCCCAGGTACCTCAACTCCTTCCTGCACCAAGTAAAAGGGAACCTAGGTTGAATTGCCTTCTGCTCTCTCATAGGGAGTGTTATGTTTAAGAGCTCTGATTTAACCATATTTATTTTAAAATTTGTAAGTTCCCCATAGCGCTTAAACTCCTTCAGCGCTATAGGAATTGTTGTTCTGGGGTTGGAGATATAGTAAAGCAAGTCATCTGCAAATGCCGCTACTTTATATTCCCTTTCTCCCACCCGAATTCCTTTAATGTCTGGGTTGTTGCGAATCGCAGCCAATAGGGGTTCCAGAGTTATTATGAACAGAATTGGGGACAATTCAAGGGGAGAAGACAGGGTTCCATTTACTCTAATTCTGGCCCTTGGATGTTGGTAGAGGGAAGCAATCCATCTCTCATCATCCTCTCCCCAACCCCCAAGTGCTTCAATGTTTCAAACATGAACCCCCAGTCCCCACTCTATCAAAAGCCTTTTCAGCATCAATTGACATGAGGGCCGCCGGGGTACCTCTCCTAATTGCTTCCTGAATCAAAAAATGGATTTCAGGGAGTTGTCTCTCCCCTCCCTCCCAGGGACGAACCCCACCCGATCATTGTGTACCCACCTAGGTAATCAGACTTTCAGCCTATCTGCCAGTATTTTGGCAAAGATTTTTATGTCTGTATTTAATAACGAGATTGGCCTATAACTACCTGGGGATGCTGGGTCTTTCCCTTCTTTCAAGATAAGAGTGATATGAGTCAAAAAAGACTCCTCTCGGGGCATCTCTCCTTCTCCCAAAGCATTCAAGTAATTGCACAATTTAAGTGCTAAAAGTTTAGAAATTTTTTTATAGTATAGTATGGAGTATCCGTCGGGGCCCAGGCTCTTTCCCAGGGCAGTGTTACTTATCGCTCTTTCTACCTCCTCCTGTGAGATAGGGGTCTCAAGGAGCTCTACCTCCTCCTTCTCTGCCCTGGAAAGGTCTAGGCCCCGCAGATATTCCCTCATAGCCTCCTTCCTCCTCTCTCCCTCTTCCTCTTTCCGACCCACCTTATATAAAACACTATAGTAGGAGTGAAATATTTTAGCGATGTTAGGGGAGGAGAATTCTAGCCCACCCCTCTCATCTCTAATCTTGGGTATGAAGGTCCTATTCTTTTTTTCCATAACCCTTCTCGACATCCATTTTCCTGATTTATTGCCCCCTGATACTTTTCCTTATTTATGGTGTGAAAGGTGCATTTCCTTTCCTGTTCTAACAGTTCATCTAATTCTCTTTTTTTTTCTATTAGTTATTGCCTTTCAGGGATCCCCCTTGGTCGCATGTCTTGTTCAAGTTCCTAGATTTCCCTTTAAAGGAGTGACATTTTTTTCCCCCTTTCTTTCTTTTTCCCTGCTCCAATACCGATCAGAATCCCTCTTATTTAAGCTTTGTGTGTTTCCCAAAGAGTGGCCCTAGATATTTCTGTTGTGTCGTTTATCTCGAAATAAACCTTCAATTCCTGTTCTAGCCTTCCAACAGAGTCCGGGTCCTGAATGAGAGAATCATTCGGTTTCCAATTCTTTCCGGTCCGAGCATCCCCAGTTACCTCCAATTGGATTTTCACTGGGGCATGGTCGGACAGGGTGATTGCTTTGATTTCTGCGGCCTTAAGACATGGGATTAACTGGTGATCTATTAGGATATAGTCAATCCTTGAGAATGACTTATGAGCAGGGGAATAATAAGTATAGTCCTGTTTCTTTGGGTGACTAATCCTCCATGCGTCCAGTAAGATTCATGAGCGTTTTTTTATCTCCCATTTATGAGCTGTAGGTCTAGAAGCACCTCCTGAAGTACCCAGACCTGGGTCCATACTCCAATTTAAATCCCCTGCAATCATTAATTTACCTTCCTTAAACGTCTCGAGTTTTTTCAGTACTTTCTTTGGAAATTTATCAGGGTCTCTATTTGGGAAAAAAAAATTTGCTATTGTACACATCATGTTAAACAATTTCTCTTTTATAAAGAGATACCTTCCCTCTGGGTCAGCCAGACGCTCTCCCTCTACAAACATCGTTGTCCTATCGAATCCAATAGCCACACTGTCAGGTCACCTTGAGGCTAGGTGACAGATGCACTCTGTAGGAGTCAGAAGTGCACCACTAGGTAGTGGACTCTAGGACTGACTGCTGCGGATTGAACCCTGGGAGGTTCAGGAAGCAGGTCTACTGGATCAGTGACACAGATCCCACTGGGAGCTAGAGCATAGATTCCCCAGGGCGTGGAGTCTAAGAG
This sequence comes from Lithobates clamitans, assembly GCA_037952925.1. Taxonomy (NCBI): domain Eukaryota; kingdom Metazoa; phylum Chordata; class Amphibia; order Anura; family Ranidae; genus Lithobates; species Lithobates clamitans. Next base: position 7,997,197 of record JBBGZY010000071.1, read on the forward strand.
CCAGCAGGTGTTCACCAGAGCCTCTAGTGGTGAGGATGGACTGCGCTGCAGTCTGGCTCCAGGTCGCGGCCCCCAGGGTCTCACAGTTCACGCTCACGGTAGACTACAGGAGAAGAGGAAGGAGGCAGCAGGCTGGAACAACAAGGAAAGTAAGGGACAAGCCAAGGTCAGGGCCACAAGCAGACAAGGACAACAGAGTTCACACCAAGGTTCAGGGTCACAGGCAAACAGGGATGGTCGGGGACATGCCAAAGGTCAGGGTCACGAGCAGACAGGAATATTTAAGAACAGGCCAAAGTCAGTAACTGGAATCAGATGTAGGAAACACAGCAAGTACACACGAAAGCTAACACACAATGGTTGATCAGCACTGCTGGCTTGCAGTGCACAGGTTAATATAGGGTTCCCTGATAGGAGCTGGGGTGGAGCCATGCTAGAGGAGAGTTTACAAAAGCAGTCAGGTGAGGGTCAGCTGGTCTCTAGAGATGAACACATGGAGACAGGTAAGCTGACAGAAAAACTCTATTGCATAACCATGACACATACCCCTTGAGTGTTTTGATCCTGCGTCCCCATAGAACCACTTTGGGAACTGCTGTGACGCCAAACCACCTCCTGATAAATGTGTGATATAAGTCTCCTGGAGACACGCCACATTTGCTCCCAAGAACTGCAGTTCCTTGTTTATTTTATACTTTTTTGCTGTGTTTAGTCCCTGTTAGAAGATTTTAAGTTCATTATTATTTTAAGTGATAAAAGTTTCTGAAAAAATATATGAAACACATAAATGTTATATGTAATTTGTGATTGTTTCTGAAGGTTAACAGGATGGAGGACAGAGGACAGAGGAGTGGTTTAGCTGGGTAGATATTTCTATTTTGAGTTGTTATGTCAGGACAATGGGTGGAGTAATGTTGCTTATCTTTAGACTATAGCCATTTAAAGTATATATACAAATATGGGTGTTACTAGGATATGCTGACATAACATTTTGAAACAGTATAAGAATGGATCAGATTCATGGTAGAATAGGAATGGAGTAGGGTTGAAGAGAGAGAAGAAACCCTACACTTTGGAGAATGTAACATCAAGATGTCCCCTCCTCCTCCTCCTTCTGAGACCATCACCATGTCAAATGTTACCAGAAGCCAGTCTTGTCTTTGCTTATCTTTCTGAACAAATAAACAACCTTTCTGGAAGCATCATATGAACGAAGGATTCTTCAATTTCTACTAAGAAACAAATTCCTAAAAGTAAGTTGGAAATGCGGCCTTGGACAAAGTACAGAAACATATCTCCTATACACTCTACCCTCTAGGAGAGAGGTCACTGATATATATAACATATAACACAAAGACATTGCTATACATCCAGAAACGCCCCTGAGAATGAGAATGATAATATCTAGAATTATAGATATTTATACTTTTCTTTCAATGGCGAGCCAAGTTAAAGTGGTCAATTTTTTCCCACTCCTTGACAAAGGGGGGAGATGAACACAATTTTGTGATTGATCAAGTCTCGGGAAAAAATGATCAAGGAACCTAGAAGGAGGCGTTAGTTGTGGACAACAGTTCAGTAAAGTCGAGGGTGAGTTTTTCTTTGTCTGTTTTCTCACCTCTAGCCAAAGTTTGTAACTTTGAAAAAAAAAAAAAAGGAAGATCCAGCCTACGAAGTTGATTGACAAGGCCATTTGGACGGTATGCTTCAAGCTATTGTTGGAAATCCAAGACTTTGTTTGTGAAAACGTAACGTTACGTACGTGAAGATTTCTGCCAAGGTTAGTTCCTAAGAAGGTGAGAACGTCTCACATAAGAAAATATTGGGTAGTTGCCCAAGAAGAAAAAATGTTGAATCAGGAACTGAGACTTCACGTTATTTGAAAAAGCTACCATTGAGGTACAACAGGCAGATGTAAGTACTCTTTGAGTGAGCTAAGATGAAAGTCGGATTTTGATGTTTGAAGATGTAAAGTCCAAGAACAAAAGGCAAAGAAAAATCAACAGGCAAGCACACTACAGCACACTATAGCACACTACAGCACACAATACAAGGAACAAGGCAAAAAGCTACAAGAAAATTATTCTTCAAAGAAAGAAGAAGTAACGAACGAAAGAAAAAGCAACAAACGAAAGAAAAAGCAGCAAATGGAAGAAAAAGCAACAAACTAAAGAGAAGGCAACGAACAACAAAGTTAAAGGACATTATTCATCTCTTGTTTTTTTTTAAGTGCACACAAGGACTATCATACTAAACAAGGGATGAGTGTGTTTGTTTATATAAAAGGGTAACCTGGGATGGTTAACATCTCAAGGCTCAGAAGTATTTTCCTGTACCAGCGGGAAATTGATACATTCCATATATATGGAATACAGGAATATATGCAGTAGTAATTAATTAATGCCAGAGTGTAAAGAAGTCATTTAATAAGGAAACTAAATTTAATGCTGCATGTAAATGTTTATGAATATTTTAAGCCCTGAAAAACAGAAATGTGTGTTATTACACGTGATCATTTTAAAACACATATATAGGGGGCAGAGAAAAAAAGTTTTCAGAGAAAAAAGTATTGATTAAGATTGTGGAAAGAACTGTATGAAATTGAGATAATGGAAAACAACATGGTGTTTAGTGTTTTACAAAAATCCTACAGATTTGGTTGTAGGAAATAATAAGTTAAGGATTGAACAATTTTTACAAAAATTCCAAACTTAGATTTGGTTATTAAATTAAAAGTAGTAGATTGTTCTAATTTATGTAAGACTACCCAGAGAAAATATTAAAATATGAAAGTTTTGTTCAATCTAAAAAAATTGTAAAAATCACAATTGTTAAAAGTCTTTGTAAATGAGTATTGCTGGTAAAAGTAAGGACTTTGATTGAGGGAGGAGTTTTCTCGGGGATATGGCCAATCACAGTTTTTGGGCAGGACCCAATCTGTGAGTTTCACAAGATTGTCCTCTAAACAATTTTTTTGTCATTACTATAATCAGGAAAGTCATATAACGTAGTGTACATGATTTTTGGCAGATGTACAAACAAAATATGTTTAAAAAAGTGGTAAAAAGGTTAAACATTTTAAAAACGAAAAACTAGATTGTTACAAAATTGTACAGTGTATTGTATACAAAGCATGTTAGCTAAGACTGACAGTAACAGATCATTCTCTGAAGAGTTTATGACATGTGAGGAGTGTATTACCAACAGAGAAATGCAGATCAAGTTACACAGACTAGTCATCATGCCATGACAGTTTTCACTTCTGTGGACAGAGCACAACACATTTTTGTGTTATATCTTCCAGATAACTGGAAGAGGGTTCATGGATGAGAAAAATGTATTTTTAAAAGGTATTATTACTTACTAAAGTAATTGTTTTTAAAAAATAAAATTTTTTGGGCCTTAATAACTTTTCTCGAGAGTTCATTGAGATTTTTGCAGACAAAGTATCTGTCTGAGTGAATTTTAATGAATTATATAGGCTGACTGTAGGGCAAATATTTTTAATTACAAGAGAGAACTAATATACAATAATTTGAAGATCTAAAGAAAGCCCTTATTAATTTAGTATTTTTGATTAATATAGAGATCTCTCTCAGCCATTTTACATTCAAGTGTATGTGGATGAGACAATTTCATTGGTATTTATAAAAAATGTGTTAGGAGTGCATTGTCCAATGCTACAGATGAGAGACATTGTGGGTTTTGCACCATTTGTTTTGACAAACATCTTATGTTACACTAAAAGTGTTATTACAAGGAAAACAGGAGGTGTCAATGCACACAGTTTTGTCTACAACTGGATGTAGACAAACTGGATGTTAAAAAGATCAGTTGTAGTGGTATTTAGAAATACATGGGGATTAGTTGTAGTGGTATTTAAAAATACATGGGGATTAAATAGATACAATGTGAGGGGTAGAGTCACAGTTGTGAAAATAATTATGTAAAAGTCACTTTTTCAACTTTTAGTGGACATTTATTGGGAAAGAATTTCCTGTGTTTATATAGATAGCGCTAAATATATTGGCACAATGGAATGACTATATTAAACTTTCTGTATATGTGTCTGCATTAAAAACAGATCCTAAGACTGCCATGTGTTTAGCAGTCAGAGTGACAGAGCATGTGTGGCTCATTCAATCATACTGTATGAGAGGAATGTTTTTGGTTCTGAAAAGAAATTTCAACATGATCAAATTTCTTTCAGAAATAGAATATTTAGGAAAGCCCAACCTAAATTAATGTTCTTTTGCAAAATTAAAAAATTGTCAGTGGAAAGAAAAAATACAATAATCTGGTAAGATTATTCTTTTACACAATTTAATTTAGTCACAGGATAAAGAGGGGGACTATGACATTTTGTCTTAGAGTCATTACAGATTGATTATGGAGATAAAATTTATTGTAAAAAAAAAATGATTCCAACAAAAATGGATAGAGTTATTTGTTCAAGCTAATGAAAGAAATTCTGAACTACTCATTTTAGAACACTTTGTCATCAAACTTCTGAATATTGTTTTATTTGTTTATAGAACAATCCAAAAGAAAAGAGTAACCTAATACTACAAAGTATTGAGGAATTTGGCAAATCTATATAGATTGATTATATTAGTTTTTTTTCCACCTGCTTCAGGAGGATACAAGGATGTTGTTTTTTTAGTTAATGTTTCTTTTTGATAAATTAATTGAGGTTATTCTAGAAAAAATAATATTTTTAACAAAAGCTAAGTTGTTGTGAACTTATGTCATATTCCATTGGGGTTGGATTTCAAACCATGGAATCAGATTATGATTTAAAATTTTGCAGGACATGCATGCTATTTTAGGTATTTAGTAAAGTTTTTGTTTCTTATCATCTTAAGTACTCAGGTATTGTAGAACGTATGAATAGTATTATAAAGTCTAAATAGGGTAAGATGATTCAAGAATAAGGTAAAGATTGGGTGACTTATTTACCTGTTACAGTTTTAGTTTAAAAACTTTATTATTTTCTAAACATAGAGTTTGTAAACTTTTTGAGTTAATGACAGGATGTCTTTTGAGATTAGCATACTCTGTTATTTTTATATAATCTGTTGTAAAGAAAAAAGTGTGGTTGCAAACATTGCAAACGGGTACAGGTATTTCAGAAGTTTGTTCACAAATCATGGCTAGGCCTTTGCTAAATTTAAATAGAAATTATGTCTTGAATGAGATTTCTACTTCTAATGAGTATGTTTAGTAATTTATTCCAGTAGCTAAAGTTATGGTTAAGAATTATAGATCTGAAGGTACCAGGGATGCCAACAGAGATGTCAACTGGAATATCAATTGGAAAGATTATTTTGTTATTTTTAAGGTACATTGGAATTATACTTTTTGTTTCTAAAGAATTGTTAATAAAATAAATAAAAATAATTGGTAAAAATAAGAATAAAATGGGTAAACACAGAAAGGATTATCAGTCTAGAATGGTTTATATTAAATAATGAAAATTACTTAGGAAAACATTTATTTTTAAAGGAATTTGATACTTGTTTTCATTTTCTTTTATAGATATGTCTTTCATTTCTAAATTTAAAGAACATGATTAGATAATAAATAGAAATAGATAGAAAAATACATAGAAAAATGAATAGAAAGATGGATAGAATATATAAAATATGACAATCAAATAATGGGAAAGTTTTATGTTTTTTTATGTATCTACAGACGAGTAGATTATTTATTATGTTTATAATAGTTCAGTGTCAAGGATAATGTATAAAAACTTATATTGTAGAAGTTATTTCGTTTTTGAAATTTCCAGGAATGGAAGAAATTTTATTTATTAATTAGGATTTTATATTACGAAGCAATATAATTAGATTTTTCAAAGATATGTATTTCATCTTTATATTAAAATAATCAAATTATATGGTTAAAGTCATAAGAGTTTCACAGGAAGTTAAATACATTTATGAAGTTGAAGGAAGAAAATCTTTAATATTACATGATTTAGATGGAGAATTAAAATTAATAAATAATATAATAATTTAAATTTTCTCAATGGAATGAAATAGTTAAATATTTTTCATAGGGATATCTGAGTTTTGGAAAATGTTTATGTACAATATCTGACACACTTATTTGTATTACTGTTTATTGTGTTGTATTAATGTTTATTGTATTGTTTGTATTGAAAATGTGGATCAGAGACATTTATTATTTAAGATGAATGCACTTATTATATCTGTTGATTATAGTGCATTGAGGGGGAATTGTTAGAAGATTTTAAGTTCATTATTATTTTAAGTGATAAAAGTTTCTGAAAATATTTATGAAACACATAAATGTTATATGTAATTTGTGATTTTTTCTGAAGGTTAACAGGATGGAGGACAGAGGACAGAGGAGTGGTTTAGCTGGGTAGATATTTCTATTTTGAGTTGTTATGTCAGGACAATGGGTGGAGTAATGTTGCTTATCTTTAGACTATAGCCATTTAAAGTATATATGCAAATATGGGTGTTACTAGGATATGCTGACATAACATTTTGAAACAGTATAAGAATGGATCAGATTCATGGTAGAATAGGAATGGAGTAGGGTTGAAGAGAGAGAAGAAGCCCTACACTTTGGAGAATGTAACATCAAGATGTCCCCTCCTCCTCCTCCTTCTGAGACCATCACCATGTCAAATGTTACCAGAAGCCAGTCTTGTCTTTGCTTATCTTTCTGAACAAATAAACAACCTTTCTGGAAGCATCATATGAACGAAGGATTCTTCAATTTCTACTAAGAAACAAATTCCTAAAAGTAAGTTGGAAATGCGGCCTTGGACAAAGTACAGAAACATATCTCCTATACACTCTACCCTCTAGGAGAGAGGTCACTGATATATATAACATATAACACAAAGACATTGTATACATCCAGAAACGCCCCTGAGAATGAGAATGATAATATCTAGAATTATAGATATTAATACTTTTCTTCAGTCCCTTTACATTATACGTGACCAAATTTACAACTCCCATATTTCACCCCAATAGGAGCGTCTGGCCAATCCAGTGAGGCACCCCATAAGAAGAGAGAGAAGGAAAAAAAAAGAGGGGTGGGGCCAGAAGAACACCCACACCCAACCCCGATCCTCCCTTCCTATCCCTCTCCAACCCCCCAAGACCTCCCGAACTCCGCCTCCCACCATCCCAGCCCACCTCCCCCATTGTCTGGAACAAATTACCTGAGAAGGCTGGGCAGACCCCTTTTTTTGTTCAATATATGGGCCTGGGTGGCACCGACCTGGTGCCACCTTGTCACCATATTTTCTAATGGGCTCACGTCACCAGCGCCTCCAAGCCCCCCCGGTCCACTCTTGCTAGCCCGCTCCCTTGAGCACTAAATCATTCTGCTAGTTAGGGCCTCTTCCCTCTCCACCCCCCTTGTTCCATCTCAGCATCTTTTGAGGAAATGATACTCTCTCCTCCTCTCCCCCACCTGGTATGGGGGGGTAGAATGTCCAGTTTGCCACAGAAGTCCCCTAAATCTTCAGGGAATCTCAGGACTGCAGTTCGACCATTTTTTCCCCAATCAAACAGCCTGGGAACCCCCATTGGTAAGATATCTCCGATGACCTCATAAGCTCAGTAAGGGGATTTAAAAGTGTCCTTCTTGATAAAGTCTCGGCTGACAAGTCTGAAAAGACCTGTAATTCTGCTCCTTCATAATGTATTCCTGGAAAATTCCTCAGTTTTTCCATAATTTGTGAGTTTTCTTCTGCGTAATGAAACCTCGCATCACGTCTCTCGGGCTCTCTGACCTATGCATGGAGTATCGTGCAATCCTGTGGACTCTGTCTAGTTTCAGAGGCTCTGACAATTCTCTTTCCAATAAGGGATTGAATAGCTGCTGTATTATTGCCGTCAATTCCTCATTCCTACATTTCTCAGGGAGCCCTTTGATTCGCAAGTTTTTTGCGTCGACTGCGATTCTCATGATCTTCTAATTTGTAGAGGAGGCTTCTATTTGTACTTTGTAGGTGTTTTAATTGTTTACTAATGTCCTCCAATCTTTGTTTTTGGTTGTCTAGTCTGCCCTCCATCTCTTCTACCCTTCCAAGCACTTGCCCAATGTCCGTTCTTACTGCAGCTATATCCACTTTCAGTGATGCCTCCATTTTTGACAGCATCTCTGCTAGCATCTCTTTAATTTGCGGGACTTCCTCCTGCATTAGCAGCTGTAGGGGTCTTCGTCCTACTAATTTGTCCTCCCCTCCACTTTTCCTCTGCATACCCTCTTGGGCCTTACAGCTACCCTGGGGATGACTCCCGTAAATTCTTGGCCTCATAGTTTTGGCCTCCTGCACTTTTCCTGCTTTGTTCTCCTCTTCTGCCACCTTCTGTCTGTTTATCCCTGAGTGTATTGGGGCCCCCATCCTAGGGCTACCCTGCGCTTTCTCCGCGATGCTGGAATCCATGGACATATAGCATTGAATACCTCCAGGGCTTAACACAGCCGTGGCGCCTTTATTTGCCTTAGTTGATTTCCCCCTCATTTCTATAGCTTATGCTCCAACTTAAATAGAGTGGGGTCTTTATATAGTCCTGAGTTAGTATCAAGTTATATACAAGTATTTCAGAAAGTCAACTCATACAGTTCATTCAATGTGAGCAAGGAAGGGGGAGGCAACCACGGGTTCTCCTCTGAGTTATCGTGCGCAATTCATTGTCTGGCTTAGCTTACATCTCCACTTTGACAAAATAGGATCTGTATACAATCCTGGGATATTATCAAGTTAGATTCAGGTACTTCAGAAAATAAACTCTCACAATCCATATATTAACAGTTCAAATAATATGAGCAAAAGGGATAGAGTATCCATAGAGCATCTTCTGGTTCAGCATTTACAGATCACCATCTATCCCCAGCCTCTCAGCCTTTATGTTATCACCTGAGAGTGGGACATGAGGGAGACTTTCCCAGAAATAGTCTTATTATGCATGGTAAGAGGGAGTATCGCCATCTTCCTTTATCTTTCAAACCCCCTGCTATACCAGTCTCTTATCTAAGTTAGAAACTTCCTCATGATCTTTTAACCAGTCTTAGCAGAGTGTCTCACGTCACAACAGGCAAATTTCTCTACCCTTAAAGCCACAGATAGATCTGGCCACTTCTTTCCAAGGCATGTATGCAATTTCCTCCTTCACATAGACAGGGAGATCAGAGAGACCACAGGGACGAAGAGATACTCTCACCTCCTCCACCGCCGCAAGCCGCAGGGTCCTGTAACGGAACTCCCCTTTCCAGCTGCATCATTCTCACCGTCCGACCGGCCGAGTAAGGGAGCTCCGAGGATACCCTTCTCCAGCTGTCGCTAGCGATAGCATCCAAGGTTGTGTGGTAGTGGGGGGGACATACGCAGTCTCCCATTGCTTGTGGGCGGAGGACACTAGCTCGTCAGACAGGACAAGGTCTAGCTTTCGGTGCCACGCTCTCAGCGTCTAGTCATGCCAACCACAAGCAGAGCAGGGATGCGGGCGGGACCGAGGTTTCCAGAGAGCAATCAGAGCGTGCCTACGTGTCGGCGCTCCGCCCCATCGAGCCATCAGTGAGATTCTCACCTGAGTGTTTTGTGAATGTCAAATTCGCAGGTATCTATACAGTCAGGGCTTTTTTTCAGCGGGAACAAGGGGGAACGCAGTTCTGGCACCTCCAGCACCTCCAGCACTGACTGTATGTAATGGTAAGGGGGGCTGGGGTGTGCTGCCAGGTCTATTGATGCTGGCTGCTGAGGGATTTATTCTACCTAGAGGGAAACTATTTTTGCAGGGGGGTCTATTCTTACTGGTGGGGGACCTATTGCTGCTGGGGGTGGGTCTTATATCGCTGAGGGGTGGGAGAGATCTACTGTTGGGGGAGGGGACTATTATTGCTGGCTGCTGGAGAGTCTATTGTTGCTGGCTGTGAGGAGCTCTGTTGTTGCTGCCGGGGGATTTTGTTTCGGGTGGCCCATTGTTAATGTTGGGATCTGTTGTTGCTAGAGTGGGAGGTAGGTAGAGTGTGCTCGGAGGTGGGTAGAGGTAGAGAAAAGGGGTGACTCAGAAAGGGGGAGTTCCTGCACCTATTCTCTGAGAAAAAAGCCCTGAATACAGTACATAAGCACAAAATTTTTCCAGCATCTGTTTCTTCATTTTTCACCCTTTTTAAGACACATTTCCATGTCCATAATGGTAGACAATAAAAAGAAAGACCAAAGATGAGCACTAGGGATGAGCATCAGGTTCATACTGAACCCATGCTTGGCTCAAATTTAACATTTTAGGAGTTTGGTAAATGGCTGAACTAAATGACATATTTTGTTGATCCCCCTTTAGGTGAGGGGATTAGCATGCAGCCACCCCCCTTCTTGAACAATACCATGACACATGTCCTTAATATGGGAAAGGGTACCTTATGGGTGGGTGGCTTATCAGAATCTGGAAGCCCCCCTACAGCTGCAGATATAACCCAAATTTCTTTTTGTTTAGCCACTTGGATCACTTTTACAAGAAAGGGCATTGCCAGCTGAATAGAATGACATCTGGGTCATTAGTTTATAACTAATTGTGAGGATTGCCAAAAGGCACCAACATCCTATAATACAATCATAAAGTGGAAAAAGAGCAAGATGGGCTTTTAAGGTGCCAGTAAAAACCCATACATAAAATCCATGCATTTTATTATTACAAAAAGCTATAAAAACATTGTTCACAAAAAACAAAGCCAATAAAATGAACTTCCCTCAGATACCTCCCACGGAATAACTGACACCTAGAACATCAAATAGATAAATAGTTCACAGCTGAATTAAGCGTAACAGATAAGGTGTCTTGCGTGGGTAGGCAGTCTTGCTCAATCTCAACGCATTTTGTAAGAGTACCCCACTTCTTTAGGAAATGAGGGAAGCAAGCTATACAGGTCCAACCACAAATACCCTGTTTCCCCAAAAATAAGACGTAGTTTGATTGTCGGTGATAGCTGCAATATAAGCCCTACCCCCCAAATAAGCCCTAGTTAAAGTCTTTGTAGGTCTTATTTTCAGGGTAGGGCTTATTTTCGGGGAAACAGGGAAGGGCTTATTTGGGGGGTAGGGCTTATATTGCAGCCATCACTGACAATCACGGTAGGTCTTAAGCCCCATACACACTATCAGTTTTTCTGCTGAGGTAGTCCTTCAGATTTACCAAAACCATGTAGTGCAAGGGCCTGCCTGATTGCATACACATTGAAACTCCTAAGGTTTGACCTCATATTATATGGTTTTGGTAAATCTGAAGGACTAACTCAGCAGAAAAACTGATAGTGTGTATGGGGCTTTATTTTCGGGGAAACAGGGTAAGAGAGAGTGTGGTATGGTCAGAGACATGTACTGTCTCTCCCTGAGGGCAGGTGTGGGAGCCAGAGCAAGGCGGCAAAACTCTTATTCTGATAATGTGCATAAGCCTAAATGCATGGTTGGTCCAATAGAGAGTACAAAATGGGAGTATAATATCCACATATTATTATCAAATTAAGTGAGAAAAATAATTGCTAGCAACCAAATATCATTCAGTCAAGGACAATCAGGCACTGAGCACACAGGTGCAGCAGTTGCAGAGTCAATCTCCCAAAGCTGCCAGTACTAAGCAGTAGTCAACAATAATCACATAACCTGTGCCCCAGTGCCTGGACAAGGAGGTACATTTCATTGGCTTTCCTATTTATGAACAATGTTTTATTTTTGGCACCTTAAAAGTCAATCTTGCTCCCTTTTCTCTTTATGATTGTAGTATGTTGGTGCCTTTGGCCATCCTCAGTCTTGTCATAAACTAATGACCCAGATGTCATTCTATTCAGCTGGCATTGCCCTTTCTTGTAAAAGTGATCCAAGTGGCTAAACAGTTTCCCAAAACACTTTTACAAGCAGCAGTAGGATTTCCCCTAACCCACTGCGTGACACAGATTCCACGCTATCCTGTCCCACCGGGGAGCCCTGTGCTGCTGTGGGCGGTTGATCTGGCCTATTGAAGGAGCAGTGGCTCCGAGCGCATAGCCTTCTCTCAACCTCCCTGCAAGCCCTCCTCCCTGGACGATCCCTCCCCTGGATATCGAACCCGGAAGTGGACGGACAACCTGTGACGTCACGCACGCTCCACGTGCGCTCCACGCCGACCCCTAGTCTCTTCCTGATGGCCACAGGAGCTCCCGGCTGGTAATCCACCTTCTGCAGCCCAGCATCCCTGCAGCCTCACCACCACAGGATCAGAGGGAATACTGAGGACCACAGAACCACCACAGGATCAAAGAGAACACTGAGGACCACATACCTATACAGATGAGCCTTTTATATGTTTTTATCCTGTAAGTGTGTTTTTACCTGGTGTCATTAAACATCATTTGTTAATACTACACTCAGGTGGCGCTTCCTTCTCTACCCCTCTCTCATCCATCACAGAGCCAGCTCTCTGAGGATGGCAGCCGCCTAGCCTACCAGCCTACTTTAACCACTACATTACCGGTTACCACTTAACCCTTGAACTTCCAGCCTGTCCCCTATAGACTAAGTTGCTCAGCCCTTTATATCTCCTGTTATATATGGACTTGTGTGTTTGCGCTTACAGTTACCAATACTATGCGGTTGATCTGGCTGACCTAACTGTAGAGACTAAGGGGGTACTTATATTCCCCAATCCTCTCTATGGTTTATGAGCATCTACACCAAAGTACCCTGAACCAAATACAGGTATGTTTGTGACATCACTATGAGCATAGAATATATGCAAATTTTTAAGTATAGTAATCCTGTCAGTCAGTTCTTAATAACACCTCTTATGTTTGAGCTTTTTTAGGATAAACAACATGATATAAATACGTGGAGTTTCTTTTGTTTCCAAAAACTGTCCCCAAAAAAGTGTAGTTTGCAACTTTGATTTATAGACTGTTTTATGCATTTTTAAATTTGGAGCTCCATAAAGTTTAGGTTTTCCAATTTAGTAAACACAAAAAAATTTGAGGAAATGAATGAATTCAACCCAAAAGGTCATGTAGAAGGGATTGTACTATTCAACTATTGCATGTTCAGGACTCAAAACACTAGTTCTTACATTGAAAACAGGTTGATGATGAACTAAATGTTGAAGAGACAAATTCCGGGAAACAGCACAAAAAGTGAATGTGCACTTTGATCAATGTTCCTGTAAGTATCTTTAGTGAGGCTGTTAAGGTTTAGTACGCTACATGTTTTTTTTTTATAACAGTTCATATTCATAAAAAGAAAATTAAAATACCTGTGCCTTGATTTAATTGCATTTTCCTCTGATATTCGTGGAAATTAAAACATTTTGATTTGCTGAGTTTATGGTAAAGTTGTTTCAACTGCTTTGAGCCAGGTCTGAAGGAGTGCATGTTGGGTCTTTGCATATTCCTAAAGAACCCAAGTCTGTAATTGCGCTATGGGGTTATGTGTACACCACTACAAAAGGTGTAATCGCAAGGCAAAGAAGGGGATGTAGTTTCCATGGCTAAAGGAAGAACAGCTATAGCATCCAGTCATTTGGAATGGTACCTGGTTAGGTTTCAGGTTCTCCGGTAGCAAGGGGGTCGGTGCACTAACTCCCTCCCTAGCTGTCTGTCTCCTCTGGTCACCTAGAGCAGACTAGCATTACAGAGATACAAGGCCTGATCATGAAATACAGGAAGGAAAGAGTTAAAGTGATTGAAAAGACTCTTTATACTTAACTCCTCTGTGCAGTGGATTTGCACAGAGCAGCCCAGATCATCCTTTTCTCAGGTCCCTCTTCTGTGTCCTAGCCCCCCTCCTGTTGAGTGTCAATAGAGCAAGCAGCTTGCTGTTGGAGCACCTGAGCCGAGTTACAGCTTCCTGTGTCCATTTAGACACTGAGCTGCAGCCTGGCCCCGCCCCCTCTCTCGTCTGATTGGCTGACTGACTTTGATTGACAACAGCGGGAGCCAATAGCGCCACTGCTGTGTCTCAGCCAATCAGGGGGAGAGTCTGGACAGAGAGAGGGATCCGGTAAGTATTAGGGGGGCTGAGGGGGACTGCTGCACACAGAAGGCTTTTTATCTTAATGCATAGGATGCATTACGATAATAAACCTTCTGACATTACAACTCCTTTAATGAGCAAGTTATAGGGCCCGCTATGTGCTCAGCAGGACTCTATTCTGTTACTAAGAGTGAGGTTTCAGATGTACATTGGACTGGTGAAGAAGATGAAGGCTCTGCACGTCCCTCCTAATCCAAACATACATCAGTTACAAGTGTGTGGTGATATGGGACAAACATCTTACAAAGGAACAAAGGAACGGGTTTGCCTTAATGTTTTACTTTTCACATGACCGCAGGCTCCGCCTGGTCCCAGGTATTGGTGAGCATACCTTCGGGCGAGGTGTTACCCCAGGGGCACAGTAGACTACACCCACAGGTGCATCTAGCTCTACCCTATAATCAAAAACTTAAACACAAATTAGCTGATTATTTACTTGTCAAAACAGTAAACTGTGTACACGAACAAGTGTTTAAAAAATGACCAGCACATTTGGAATACTGTGCACAGAGTATAGACACTGCTTGGGTTTCAGCCAGTACTAGCTTTTTAAATGCTGATCTCAGTTTATGTATTTAGCCCTCTAGTGAAGGTTGAATATCTTTAAATGCATTATTTATTTGCTGTAAAAAACTTGGCCGCTTACTAAGTTTTTTAAAAATGTATACGATAGAACTGAGTATACGGTAAAATAATAGAGCTATGTAATGTGTTCCTGGTGCCTCCATGGCAGCATATGGATGATAGCGCTCCGCCTTGACCCCTCCCCCAGGACTAGGGAATAGCATAAACTAAAGACACAGTCCCTCCCCCAACAATCTCCTTTTTTTCCTCATACCTCTTGAGCTGGTGAAAAGTAGCAGTATGTCCATACCTCTGCCTTTGGCAGCTTTCGCCGGGTTCAGCCTCTCCCGTGCACAGTCCCTGTTCTTGGGCCACTCACAGCACTGATAGGACTGGGAACCCCTTCTTTGGATCTTTTGGGGTCATCTCACAGAGTTTCCTCACAGAAATGCAGTCTGCTATCACATATCATGGTGAATTCAGGAGGATTCACATAAGGATCAGATTTCTTATCCCAGGCCTGTTGCTTTAGTTTTTCTCCCTTTTTGTTTTTTTCTTTCTTCCCTTGTATTTTTTGTTATTCTTTTGTGTAACTTTCACTTTCATTTTTTGCACATGTGCGGTGCGGTACGGCACGGATTGGCCCGTTCTTGGTGGGCTCTCTAGGGCTAAGTGTTGGAGATCTCATTGTCTGATGCGCGGCGGTGCTGGCAGTTGGCGTGCTCCCACGGTGTGACCCGGACATCATACTGCTGCCTGGAAATTTTGGTCGTTGCTTGAGACATGGTTTTGGCGCATGCACGGTCCCGTGGCGGACCGTGCGCACGCCAGCCAGCAAAAAAATCTCTGACCAAAAACTGCTGTCTGCGGGAAGGCACTGCGCAGGCGCATGTGCGATGTCAGAATCTTTCAAGGCTAGGGCTGTCAGCAGTGTTCAGCCGTGCCCTGTAGGATTCCTCTGGTACTGCTTAGTGGTAGGTTAAAAAAAAAAAAAAAAGAGAGGGAAAGAAGAGGAAAGGGGGTAGGGTGTGTGTATATATATACATATATATATATATATATATATATATACACACACATATACACGTATACATGTATACATATACATACATACATACATATATACACATACATATGTGTATGTATATATATTGTGGGGAGATTAGCTTGTGGGGATAACCTTTTCTTGAAATGAAGGTCAGCGTACAGGCAGTTTCTTTAAAATCTGTCCGGTTGCCAGCTTTATTCACAGGTGGTTTGCAAAGTCATAAAAATAAACAAAACAGTAAAACAAATCCTTGCCGTCCAGTGCTAAACTAAACAGTACACTGCTCTCTATACGGTATGGGGCTGATCACCGACACCCACAAAACATGAGGTAAAACAAACCTTTGTTTTCAATCCAAACAAACAGGGCTCCTCTATCTCAGATTCCCCTCTGAGTCTCAGGCCAGAGCCCTGCTGTGGACCACAAGACCCGGACCGGAACCAAGCCTGCCACAGAGACTGGAAAAATCTGGGCCAGATTCCGGTTCAGTCTCTGACAAAAGAACAAATGCGAGGTGAAATATATTGATTATCGATGACCTCACCTCGCATACCATCACAATATATACAATATACATATGTGTGTGTATATATATATATATATATATATATATATATATATATATATATATATATATATATATATATATACACATATATACATACATGTATTTGTAGTCAACTCTTATTGAATTTTGTAGTTCTTTCTATCTCTCTCTTGCTATATTTCCACAGCTGATCCTGCTGCCCAAATCCGCCATGAGCCATTCATCTCGTAATCAAGATCCTCTCACTTCCAATAGGTATGAGACCAACTGTACATGAGTAAAACAAAAAAAAAAAGAGTGCGCTTTCCAGTCTAACGAAGATTACTTCCATCACAGCCCTGCCCACTCCAAAAGATCCAGAAAGTCCCCAAGACACTGTGATGATTACAGCCCAGACCGCAGGTCCCGATCCTCACGCCATAGGTGAACAGAGAGGTCAAGATCCAGAAGAAGATATCCTTCTCCCTCTCCTCCAACTTATGCAAGAAAGAAGTGCTGGGTATGTGGAGCTACACCACTATCGGACAAGCTGGTCTGTAAGGACTGTTTCAGGGACTATGCAGCCAACCGCAAGTTGGAGAGTCAGCAGGTTGTTTACCTGCTAAAACAGACAATTAAGGACTTCTTTTCGGAATTAGCAGCCCTAGTTCCCGCTCATCCAGTCCCGCAAGCATCCCAGGTGTAGGATGTGGAGCCTAATACTCCAGGTCCATCAGCAGTGAGCACTCCTCTGCCTCCATCAGGCTGGCGTGAATTTACATTGCCAGACATTTTTATTTTTTTATTTTTTAATAAAGGACTTGTCCCAAGCTGTCGCTTGTCTTTTTTACCATTTTTGACACTTTTTTTGTTAAATTAACCCCATTACCAATTCACATAGGGGGAAGGCCGGAATCCGGGGGTCCTCTTGTTAAAGGAGGCTTCCAGATTTTGATAAGCCCCCCACCCGCATACCCCCACAACCACTGGCCAAGGGTTGTGAGGATGAGGCCCTTGTCCCCATCAACACGGGGACAAGGTGCTTTGGGGTCAGACCCCAAAGCACCCTCCCTATATTGAGGGCATGTGGCCTGGTACGGTTCAGGAGGGGGGGCGCTTTCTCCTCCACCTCTTTTCCTGCGGTCTGCCAGATAAGGGTCTGGGATGGCTTTTGGGGGGACCCCTACGCCATTTTTTTTCTTAAAGTTGGCGCAGGGTTCCCCTTAATTTCTATATCAGACCTAAAGGGCCTGGTATGGATTTTAGGGGGGCCCTCCGCGCAATTTTTTAAAAATTTTGGTTCGGGGTTCCCTTTAATATTCATATCAGACCCAAAGGGCCTGGTAATGGACTGGAGGAGAACCCATGCTTTTTTTTCAATGAGTTTTATCTGAGACCCGACAATTCATTACAGCTGCAATCAATTTTGAATGACAATTTTGCCTTTAGAAATGTCATTTTGCTGTGGTACTGTTCTAAACATGGGAAAAATGCACCACTTTACAGGCATACTATAGACACCCCCCAGGCATGTTATTTAAAGGAATATTTCATTTTTATTGTTTCACCTTAAGCACTCTTAAAATCACTGCTCCCGAAAAAACGGCCATTTAAAAAAAAAAATTGCATTGATACATGTCCCCTGGGGCAAGACTCAAGTCCACAAACACTTTTTATGACAATAACTTGCATATAAGCCTTTAAAATGAGCACTTTTGATTTTTCATGTTAGCATCCCATAGACTTTAACGGTGTTCCGGCGGCCTTCGAATTTTCCACGAACACCGCATATTGTTGGCTGTTTGGCAAACAGGTGAACATGGGGCTCATCCCTAGTATTCAACAAAATACTGATATCTGTTCTAACCCCCATACAGGAGAATGTCTTGAGGATATACAATTACCTGGACGATATCTTCCTCCTGGCAAGCAATCCGGATCAGCTGATATACCACTGAGAGATACTACTGCAGTCCCTGATGGAAATGGGGTGGCTTATAAACTTTTACAAGACTCAACTATGCCGACACAGCAGATGGTCTACCTAGGCGCAATGTTTGACACCCAACTAGGGACAGTGTCATTACCACCTCCGAATGCGAGGACCGTCATTCAGAGGATGATCAGGGTCACCTGGAGCATGCATCTGATGGCTTGACAATGTCTGAGCCTCATTGGCACGATGTCCTCATGCATACCACTAATTACTTGGGCCCATTGGCATTTGCGGTATTTCCAGATAGGTTTCTTGGTGCAGTGGAGGAGACAACGACTCTCTCAGATGATCCTACTGACGGGAGTAATGCGCAGGAGTCCACACTGGTGGACAGTGCCAGAAAATCTCTCCAAACCTCATCACCTGGGCTCCCTCTCTTGGACCATAATTAGGTCCAATGCAAGCGGACAAGGCTGGTGACAGTTTAAGTAGGCAGGACTGACCAGCAGGATATCAACAACAGCTGAGTAACTGTGGAGAGAGATGGGAGCTGGCAAATAGCCGACAGCTGAGCGGCCAGCTCAGAGAAAGAAGGGTTGAGCCCAGCCCTGACACTAGCGCTGAATTCATTGGCATCTCAGATCAGAGGGGAGAGAGTAGACATGTCCACTGACAAAAAATTTTTAGTTTTCGTTTCATTTGTTGTTTGCTTTTTTTGGAAATTCGGAAATTAGAAAATTCGAAATTTGGAAATCTGAAAAAAGAAAGAAAATCAAATTTTTCCGAATTTCCAAATTTTCAAATTTCCTAATTTTTGAATTTCTGAATTCTTGAATTTCAAATTTTCGATTTTCCGAATTTCCAAACTTTCGAATTTTGAGTTTTCAAATTTCCGAATTTTCAAATTTCCGAAATTTCAAATTTCCGAATTCCTGAATTTCTGAATTCTGGAATTTCCCAATTTCCGGAATTCAAAAAATCAAAAATTCTGAATTTTCAAAAATTCAAAAATTTGAAAATCCGAAAATTCAAAAATTCAAAAATCTGAAAAAAAGAAAAATTTTAAATAATAACTAACTATTAAATTATAGGTATTGGAATTTCCTTTCAAATTTGGCTGTTTGTGAACGTAACAAATTTTTCTGAAGTTATGAACTATCCGAAATAACAAATGACCCATCTAAACAAATAAAAAGGAACAAATTAATAATAAATATTAATGATAAAAAGGTTTTCAATTGTTATATTGTTATTTATTATTATTAGATCGTTACATTTCATTCATTTAGATACGGCATTCGTTATTTCAGATAATTCGTACCTTCCGATAAATCCATTCTCATTACATTCACTAACAGCCAAATTTGAAAGGAAATTCCAATACCTATAATTTAATATTTATTATTTGTTAGTTATTATTCCAGATTTTCGGGTTTGCGAATTTTCAGATTTTCATTCTTTTAAATTTTCAGATTTTCATTCTTATTTTCAAATTTATGAAATTTCGAATTTTTGAATTTCTTAATTTCGAATTTTCGATTTCCAAATTTCTGAATCTAGAATTTCCGAAATGTCGAATTTCCAAATTCCAAAATTTAGATTTTACGAAATTTGCAATTTCTGAGATTTACAATTCCCGAGAATTCCAATTTCTTAAATTTAGAATTTTCCAATTTCCGAATTCTCAAAATTCGGAAATTTGGAAATTCAAAATTTCAGAAATTCGGAAATTCGGAAATTCAAAAGTTCAGAAATTGAAAAATTTGGAAATTCTGAAATTTCGGAATTAATGAATTTGTCAAAATTTGTTAAAAGACGAATTCAGAACTAAACGAATTGCACATGTCTAGCAGAGAGTACTGCTACACCTGGACAACAGGGCAACAGTCGCATATCTGCAAAAACAAGGAGGCACTCACAGCGGAACATGCTCTGGGCGGAGAAGAACCTCATAGATCTCAGATATCTTCCTCAGATATCTTCCAGGCAGATTGAACACAGAAGCAGACACTTTTTCGAGAAATTTCCTAGACAACAAGTGGGCCCTTCATCCCCATATTTTCCACCAGATTGTCAGCCTTTGGGATCCCCCTCAAGTGGATCCATTCGCCAAGCCGGAGAATGCCAAGCTAACTAGGTTCTTCTCTTGTTTTCCCGCATCCTCAAGCAGAGGCAGTGGATGCTCTGTCATGCCCATGGAAGTTCACCACAGCATATGCTTTCCCTCTTCGCCCACTAATATTGAAGTTCCTCCTGAGCCTCCTCTGAGAGTCAGTCCAAGAGGTGGCAGTTCTACCATATTGGCCGCAGAGACCATGGTTCCCTCTAGCCTTGCGCCTCAGTGTGAGCTCTCCAATCAGGATTCCTCCTTTTCCTCAACTTTTGTCTCAGGGCAGACTAACTCATCCAAACCCTCAGAAATTGGAACTTCGAATTTGGAGGTTGAGAGGCAAAGGTTCGAGACCATAGGTTGTTCCCCAGGGGTTGTTCCCCAGGGGTCATATCCACCCTTCTGTTGCAGAAAACCAGCAACAAATGCAGTATATACAAGGATCTGGGACAAGTTTTTGTCATTTGCTGCCAGTAATTACTTTAATCCAATCTTCCCCTCTACGTCCAGTATCCTGGGACTTCTTCAGATGGGACTTGATCTAGGACTTGGCCTGAGCTCCCTCAAGGTGCAGGTAGCACCAATTTCTGCACAAATAGAAGATGGGCAGAGGGTCCTTTGGTGGTCACTTTCCTCAGAGGAGTGTTAAAGATTTGTTCACCTGTCAGACGCTCATTTCCTAAGTGGGATCTGTTCATAGTCCTTGAAGTTCTGTCTGGCCATCCGTTCACTCCAGTGGAGCAGGTAGCAATATGGAATCTAACTCTGAAGACTGCTTTTTTTTGGCCATTACATCTGGCAGAAGAATCTCGGAGCTGCACTCTTTAGGGATAGGTGACGACCATATCTCCTTTTTCCCAGACAAGGTGGAACTTTGACCTCTTTGTCTCTTCGTGGGTTCACACCTAAGGTCGCTACTCCAAGCCACCTGTTGGAACCCTGGGCATTACCAGTATTTACAGACACAGATTCAGAGTCCTGTCAAGAGCTGGACATCCCTAGAGTGCTTAGGGCCTACTTAGGAGCCACCAGATCCTTCAGAAACTCTGAGAGACTATTTGTTGTACCATTTGGTAAATACAGAGGTAAAGAAGCTTCCATCAGAGCCATGGCATCTTGGGTTGTAAAGTTGATTCAGAAGGCCTACAGGACAAAGAATATGGAGCCTCCGTCCCAAGTGAACGCTCATTCTACAAGGGCAGTCTCAACTTCTTGGGCAGCAAGGGCTAATGTTTCTTTGGAGATGGTTTGCAGGGCCGCCACCTGGTCTTCTCATCATACGTTTCTCAGACACTACTCACAACTGTAGAGTTTGGAAGGAGGACGGTTCAGGCTGCAATGTCTTTTTCTAATTAAAACACTTATTATTGCCATTATCCCACCTGTGTCAGCTAGTTATTTATCATCTGTATGCTGCCATGGAGGCACTAGGAAAACTGAAAATGTTATCATACTTACCATCATTTTCCTTTCCCGGTGCCTATCCATGGCAGCATACGCTCCCACCCTCGGTATTCTATGTTACAGGGAATGTTGGGGAGGGACTGTGTCTTTAATTTATGCTATTCACTAGTCCTGGGGGAGGAGTCAAGGTGGAGCTCTATCATCTGTATCATGGATAGGCACCAGGATTTGTATTTGTATTTCACAAAACCTTTCATTTTTTTTTTTTACTATAAAGCTGTAAGAGTAACATGGAAATGCCAAGTTTATTTCACTATTCTATGGCCTGCAAGGAAAACCTTTCAAGAAACAGAAGCTGCCATTTACTAGCATGAAGTATATGAACAACACTGGTTTTCCCTAGTGGCAAAAGACTTGTATTTTATTACTAAACTAGAAGTTTAAAATGTGATGCTATAAAGGAAACAAAATAAAAAAATCTGCACTGCACATTTTAATAACTGTTGGAGTGCTCTTTGAATGCGACCTAAAGTTCAACCTTAGTTTTATGGTATTTAAAGAAAAATCCCCAGATAAGATAAGGTAAAAATGTACTTTTAGCTGTAATACTCATCTTATCTGTGGTTCTCTCTCCTGCAGTAATTCACTTTTGCCATAAGATAGTACTGTTCTTCCAGTTTGAATGGCACCTCATATAATTTAGGGTCCTTTCACACCATACTGCACATATGATGTAAAAGAACCCTGCATTTGTGTGCATTTGAATGTTTTTTTATGAGTTGCCTTGCTTCTATATTTGCTCATGTGTATTGTGGTTTAAACAAGGTACAAGGAAAACCA
The DNA here is from genome assembly GCA_037952925.1 of Lithobates clamitans. Lineage (NCBI taxonomy): Eukaryota > Metazoa > Chordata > Amphibia > Anura > Ranidae > Lithobates > Lithobates clamitans. The sequence continues at coordinate 8,019,672 of JBBGZY010000071.1, forward strand.
TTGTTTTCTATGTATCCTTGCAGTGACCCACATTTACACAGTGCAGAAAAAAATGCAGGTCACTGAACAATCTGTGAATAAGCCCTTAAACCACTTACTGGGAGCCCACTGAAAGAGGGTTCACAGGAGAAAGTTGCAAAAAGCTGAGCCAAGTCATTGCATAGAATTACTCACTACAGCATTCAAGACTGGCCCCCCTGCTGAGGACAGAAGAGAAAGAGGACCCATGATATTATCTGACCTGACCTAAGACCCCGTACACAGATTTTCTGGGGTTATTGAGCAGTGAGGTTGTCGTCAGTGAAGCACCAAAACCAAATGTTGGCTGAAAAAATGATAGAGATAAAGCTATGTTTTTTCTTTTTGCCTATGACTAGGTTAACTGCTTGCCAACCACATCACATAGGAATACAGCGGCAGAGCAGCTCTCCTGTGCTGGATCACGTACCTAATATGTGATCCAGCACTTCCAGGTAGGGGACACGTGCGCACACAACCGCCGCGCCAGCTGTGCTGTGATTAGTCAGCACAAGCCGATCAGCAAGTGCCGTTCATTGAACGCCGGCACCCACTGATCAGCGAGGAGGAAGACAGGACAAATCTCTGTGAATGTTAACAATACATAGCTCTATCCTGTCAGTGGGGATGTGCCAGTTTTTGTTTTCCTGCAAGACAGGGAATTAAAATAGGCTCATCCCTTAGTAAAAGCAGCCCAGAGTACACACATAAACACTGGTTAGGCATATATGTAACCCTTTGATCACCCTAGCCTGGTGGACAAAGCAGATTGAGGGGCTCAGTACCCGGTGGTGAGCGGTACTGTCAGCAGTATCATGTGATTGCTATGACCATAGCGATCACATGATATTATTATAAGTAAACTATCATGAACCCTAGGTTCACACCTATGCATTTTTTAGTGCATTTTGCAGCTTTCAGAAATGCACTACAGTCCATTTACAATGGTTTCCTATGGTACATGTTCACATTTATGTGTTTTGCTACCAGTTTTCTTTTCTTTCTTTTTGGAAAGGGTCGGGGACTTTTTTCCCGCAATTTGTGGGTAATAGACTTAAATGGAATTGCACCAGAAATGCAAGGTTTGTGTTTGTGATGCGTTTTTTGATGTGTTTTGCTTTTTGCGGTTTTTATTTTAACACTATATATATCTGGTTGCTAAGCAGGGGTTCAGGAAGTCTGGTGCCGAGTCCTTCACAACCGATGAGTCATAAGCCATCAGTGGGCTAAAAAAAATTATGAAAAAAAACGGCGTGAGGTCCATACCAGGCCCTTTGGTTCTGGTATGGATTGGGAGGGGTCCCCCCAGGGCAAAAAAAAAGGGAGGGGTCCCCCCAGGGCAAAAAAAAATTAATAGGTCAGGCGAGCGAACCCCCCCAAACCATACCAGACCGCATGCCCTCAACATGGGGGGTGGGTGCTTTGAGGGGGGCTCCTACCCCTACCCATTCACCTCAAAAAGTAGTGAAATGTACAAAAACCTGAGCTAGTTTTTGACAAGTTCTTTTTTTAAAAAAAACTCTGAGCCATCTTCTCCTGCCCCTGTCTCTTCCGCTGCTGTCTTCTCCCACCGTCTCTCCCGCTGCCGTTTTCTCTCGCCGCCTTCTTTCCCGCTGCCATCTCGCCCACTCCTGTCACTCCCACCATCTCTCCCCTGCAGACTCTACCGCTGGCGTCTTCTCCCACTGCCTTCTTCTTCCTCTCCGCCGGTTACCCGTTATAAAAAAGCCGGTCTTCTTCTGTGGCTGTCTTCTTCCGTTGTTTTGTCGCCCGCTGTCTGGCATCTCTTATATAGCCGTGGGGCATGATGTCACAAGGGGTGGGCTCTCTGGGTGATGTCATCGGATGGCCACACCCCATGGCTATATAAGAGGTGCCGGACAGCGGGGGACATAACAACGGAGAAAGACAGCTTCAAGACAAGGCTTTTTTTCTTTTTTAGCAGGTAACTGGTGGCGAGGAAGAAGACAGCTCCATGGCAGAAGACAGCACAAGAAGAAGACCTCACCGGGAGATGACGGCACTGGGAGATGACCGCTCTGGGAGATGACAGTTCCAGAAGAAGATGGCTCCGGGCTTCTTATTTAATCAAGGACTTGTCAAAAACCAGCTCTTGTATTTTGTTAACATTTCACTGTTTTTTTGGTGAATGGGCAGGAGTACGATGTACCTGATTCCCATTCACATGAGGGGTGGGATCTGGGAGCCCCCTTGGTAACTGGGGCTTCTAAATATCGATAAGTTCCCCGCCTGCAGACCCCGACAACCACCAGCCAGGGTTGTCGGGAAGAGGCCCTTGTCCTCATCAACATCTGGGCAAGGTGCTTTGGGACGGGGAACATGCAGAGCCCTCCTGCCCCAAAGCACCCACCCCCCATGTTGAGGGAATGCGGCCTGGTATGGTTCAGGAGGGGGGACGCATGCTCAGATAAGGGTCCGGTATAGATTTTTGGGGTGGACCCCACGCCATTTATTTTAAATTTTGGTGTGGGGGGTGTGCTTGACCAATAGCTATCACATGGTGCCTTGGCCAGTCACAGCACTCTGTACTATGTGATTAGCTGTAGCCAATCACAGCATGTGAACAGTAAACAAGATGTTATGAATAGAAAGCCATTTGTGACATTTAAATATTACTTTTAACAGTAATCATCACTTTTATAAGCAATAACGGTAAAAAAAATGCCCGATTATGGAACTACTCTGATGAAAGTATGTAAGAAAAATTGTATAAAAAAATAAAAAAAATTATTATTTTTTTTTTTAAATTCACTCATTTTATTTATTTTGTTTTACATACTGTCACCAGTCAGTATCCCAATCACCAGTCATATGATGATGCTATACTGCATTGGTGACAGTATGTGAAAAAAAACTAATTGTATTTATTTTCTTAATTTTTCCAAAAATTGTGACAAAAATAACAACTTCAAAAAACTCACCATGAATTCTTACTAAATACATTGGACTGTCTTTTTTTCAAAAAGGGGGTATTTGGGGGTATTTGTACTGTCCTGGTATTTTAGGATCTCAAGAAATGAGATAGGCAGTCAGTACATCAGAATTGATACATTTACAAATATATATAGTATAGTTTTTAGATTCTATAACTTTCACACAAATAAAATAAATATACACTTATTTGGGTTATTTTTTTTACCAAGGAAATTTTGCAGACTAAATATATGAAGAAAGATAATTTGTTTGCAAATTTTTAAAACATTAACTAAGAAAATTCGTAGCAAAAAATGCCCTGGTCACGAAGGGCCTAAAGCCTTTCAGAGGTCAAGTGGTTAAGGAGGTTCATATGAAAACAAATAATCAAAAATGGGGACCCTGCACCTTTTTTATGGGGTCTCCCTTAAAATCTTTACCAGGCCTAAAGTGCCAGGTATAAATTTTACATTCATCTCTCATCATGGCTGAATGTACCAGACGGAGATGAGTCACTGGTTGTTTGGATGCTCGCAGGTGATGACTCTGTAACAACCAGGAGGAAGCTGTGACATTTAATGTAATAAGACCACTAGTAAGTGTTTTACTTCACAATGCAGTTGGAGGTTCGCTCCACTGAATACATATTCATTCGACAGTTTGCAAAGTAATCGCAATAGATGGTCACAGTGTCTTCTTCATACTATTTCCCTTGTTGATCGAATATTATGAATGTTAGGACATTTTACATTCATCAAGAGAAAGGCAACAAGGAAACCCTTAAAGTGTATGTATACCCAAATTTTTTTATTTATTTTTTTTGGATAGAGTATTTTATATTTATATTTTGATGCTTGTGTACCGGGGAAAGTTACTTTCACTTCCCGTCCCAAAGATGCAACAGAAAGCAAGAGGAAATATTCCAAAGTGAAGAGAATTATCCCTTATACAGGGGCCCTCAGTTTCTTTTTTGTACTGGGGATAAATGTTATATTGGCTAAAATGATCACCAGGACAAAAAAAATGTTTCTCCAGTGATTGATACAGGCAGAAATACACAGAGTGTCTAATCCTTTCACACGCCATCCCAAAGGAAAAAAAAAGGTTTTTGCATTACATACATACATTAACTACTCCCCCTCTCCAACAGCACATACTTACTGAATTCTGTTTTTAATTATGCATCTGCATGTAATTCACTCCTTTTCAATCCATTTTACTTTGTTGGTGATCGGACCAGCACTGTCACATGGGGCAGGCACAGAGCAATAGCAGTTTCAGCATTAATCTAGTCTTTCAAGCAAAGTTCAGGATTAAAGTCAATGGGTATAACTAAATCAATGGTTAATTACATTGCTAAATAACTATGGGCAACAAAAAAATATACAGTATATATATATATATATATATATATATATATATATATATATATATATATATATATATATATATATATATATATATATATATATATATATATATATATATATATATATATATATATATATATATATATGCTGCAGTCTATCACCAGTATTAATACCTCTTTATAAATACAGTTTTATTACTTGCTGATTTGGCTGATTTTCCTCTTCATTTAGCAGCATTATATACTAACAGACGTATAGTTTTGGATGGATTTTAGTTAACAATAAATAAATTAGTACCTGACGCCAGCTAAATTCTTTTAAGAAGTTACAACAGCAGGTTTATTATTTTGTAAAAAAGGTTTAAACCATACAGTATGAATAAAAGTTGATTGTTGTATACAGCAGTGTCCATGTAATACTTTGTCACATCACATTTACTGGACAGCTTTGTCTGACTGTTAAACTGAAAAAAATTTAAATTAAGGAAGAAAACATACATATTGGATACTATCATAATAGGTATTACCCTCCTATAGTTACTAGAACACAATATTTTTTGCTAATGTGGTCCTTCAACTACATCTCTGCTAGCCTTTATCTACCCCCTCATTACCAGGCCATTTTTCACTTTTCGAGGCTGTGATGGTTTGACTAACAATTACTCTGTCATGTAACAGTGTACCTAAATTAATTTTATATCTTTGTTTGGAGGAAGATAGAGCTTTATTTTGGTGGTAGTGTAAGTTCACCTTTTCAGAAAAAAATTAAAAGGTGAACACAGTGGTTTGGTGGTTAGCACGTTTGCCTAGCAGTAAAAGGGTCACTGGTTAGAAACCCACCTACCACACTCCCTGTCTGGAGGTTTCATGTTATCCCTGTGCCTGCGTGTGTTTCCTCTGGGTACTCTGGTTTCCCCCGACACTTCAAAGACATGCTGTTAGGTTATTTGGATCCTGTCTAAATTGGCCCTAATATGTGTACCTATGAATGTGAGTTAGGGACCTTAGATTGTAAGCCCCTTGAGGGTAGGAAATGATGTGAATGTAAAATGTATATGTAAAGGCGCTGTGTAAATTGACAGCACTATATAAGTACCTGAAATAATAATAATTACACCCTCCCCATCCCACCTTTGGTCCCTGCTGTACTTTCCTCCATGGGTGATGACCTGTCAGTACCCACACAATTGGTGTAGTGTCCCTAGGGATTTGAAATCCCTTCTTTCTGTTGGACTTGCGGAATAGATCAGAGTGATTTTAATTGGTCAGCACTGACACATGACCACTTTGACCAATCAGAATCGCTCTCATCCATCCTGAAAGCCCTACAGAAGGAATAGGAAGAAGAGTGGGGTTTTCAAATACCTAGACCACTATACTAACCACGTGGGAACTGATAGCTCATCATCCATTGAGGTAAGTGTATAAGGTGTTAGTTCTCCTTTTTTTTCTGAAAAATGTGAACTAACCCTTTAATAAACAGCATTTTTATCATTATTATTTACTATCGAAAGGTAAAAAGACTAAATATTTGAAATTTGCATTATTTTCTCTTATAAAACATAGCACATAAAAATGTCAGAACAGTACACCAAAAATCTAAAATTATCTTTTTTGGAAATTAGGCACCCCAAGGTGATCTATTTTTTGCCACAATTTTTTAGAAATTAAAAGAAAAACATGCTGGTATTGATTGAGTTAAAATGTGAAGCTTGTTAATGTTGCACTAGATACATTAAATGTACATGTCATAGGGAATAGGTGAAGGACAACTAGGTTTACAGCCATTAACAAGCACACTTGCCACTTGAGGACTATTCTTAAAGTGCCACTTGTAAATGACACTCCAGAAATAGACATCCACCACTCTGTTGTTTTTTTTAATAGTAAGGCCCCTTTCACACACAGTAGATTCCAATTAGATCTGCAAGGGATCTGTCCGCTGATCCCCTGCTCATCTGAGCAGAGCGGTCTGATGACAGGTTGGTGTCCGCACAGTTTCTGCAGAGTAGACAAGGACAGGGCTTCCTTTGCTCTATGGATTGGCAGGTGCCAATTGTCCTCCGGTCCGACCGGCCTAGACAGAGGGGGACTTTTTTTTGCGGACCGGATTGGAGGTAGAAGGGGTGTAAACAGACAGAAATCCATTTATAACTACTTGTCCATAGGGTGAATAGAGGGTCTGATCAGGTCCACCTGAAAAACTGACAGGCGAACATGATCAGACCCTTTGTGTGAAAAGGGCCTAAGGCAGAAGTAAGGTGGTTAAGGTTCTGTTACAGACCTTAAACATGCATAGTTCTCACTGTTCATTGCAGTCATACTGTATAGCCATAAATCAAATAGCACTGTGCTAATGTTGTATTTAGGAGCAAAGAGAACATTTTATTATGTTTTATTTTATTAGCTTTAAGTGTTTGCAAAGCCATTTTTGTTTTGTTTTGGATAGAGTTAATGAAATGTATCTTCCCTTCCTTTCCCAGAGGCACAGTAGGAACTAATCAATCCAATCAAGCATTTATAGAAACTGTAACTTATAGAAATTACAGGATATACTGACAGCTTGGTACCAGTAGCATACCTTCAACAGTCTAGTGGCTTCCATGCCTTGACGGATCAGGGCTGTTTTGGTAGCAAAAGGGATTGTTTTGATGACAAAAGAGGGACCTACTCATAATTAAGTGGGTGGTTTTAAAGTTAAGACTGATCGGTGTAGTTAGTTGATGAAATTGGAACAATGGCATTACCTTAGATGTGTCTGAAAACATATCAATCAGTAGGTTGGTTTGTGACTAGGGATGGGAAATTGGTCTAAATTCTCTTTACAGGTTGTTCATTGAACCCATCGTAAAGTTGCATTTGAATCTGAACCCTGTTGTAGTCTACAGGGGTCAAATCATGAACATCAAATCTGACCATTTTCAAGGCTAAAGCCCTGTACACACGATTGGATTTTCTGATGGGAAATGTGTGATGACAGGCTGTTGGCGGAAAATCCGACTGTTTGTACGCTCCGCGGACAAATGTCTGTTGTCGGATTTTCTGAGCGTGTGTACACAAGTTCGTTGAACAAAAGTCCAAAGTACAAACATGCATGCTCGGAAGCAAGGAAGAGCCAGAAGCAGTCGGTCTTGTAAACTAGCATTCGTAATGGAGAATTAACATTCGTGACATGGCAAATTATGAAATCTAGAAATGCAGAGCACATTCTCGTCTTCTTTAATGGGATAATAATGAAGCTGCTTTGCTGGTGATACTGATGGAGTTATTGCAAACTAATTTTGAAAGTCTCTTTTTTCTAGTGATATCAAGAATAAAATTATTATGCTTCTTTTTTTGGGGGGTAAGTTACCACAACACCATTATCCCGTAGTTTTTAAGATCAAAGATACAACTATGTTGGTGTCCCTTGTCAATTTTACATTGAATTTTTTTAAATGTAACTGCCTACTCCCAAACTCTCATTTGAAGAAAAACACATAGCCAAGCATTATTCTCCACAGTTTTTTTATTGTGCATTAAAAATAGAAAACAAATAAAATTAGACATGCTATCTGCCAATAGAACTTAACCAAAAAGTGCATTCTATGCATCCAAAAATATAGAAAATATAACAAATCACAATCATTATTATTCAACCAAAAAATAAAATAAAAGCCTCATGCATGTATCCTGCTTCTTAATGTAGGGGGTCAACAATGCCAAGAGTTGGTCAAAGCAGGGGTCCGTCATCCGGAGATAATTCCAAAAATCATCTGGATTATGCTCCTGGAGCTCCTGCAGCAAAGGCATATGATATAATTGGTCACGATTAATAATGCAACCAATTTTCGCTCCAAGAAATCCTCCTCCTCCTGTTCCTGGACTGGACTTGGGTCAAAGCAATAACTCCAAGGCCAATAATAAATAACACGTTATCTCTTCCGATTCCACGACATGTCTGGTTGACGAACGGTCGTTCAGAAACGAAATGAGAGGCACTAAATGAAAAGCGCGAAATGGAAAGCGCAAAATGAAAAGTGCAAATCCACACTCACTAAAATTCTACTAACACGAAATTAGCAGAAGGAGCCCAAAGGATGGAGCTAAAGAGCTGAAAAACCACGTAGTACGTCACTATATTCATGTTTGTTGGTTGACAATTCCTTGCCAGTTGTATGCAAGACAAAATCCAGGCACACACCTTAGGACTAAAGTCAGAGGTTTTGTCTGCAGAAAATGCGATCGTGTGTATGAGGCTTAAGACAGGCCATGCGTTATACACTTTTTTGTTCTAGGGGGTTGACCAAGAAAAAAAAATGTGCCAATTTCCTCAACTACACATTTGAGGTGTATGGGGGAATCCCTCTCACAGAGCTATTGTGTTCTGCTAGCAGGGAGCCTTCCCCGCTGGCAGAATACAATAATTAGCGTTGCCGGCTATAGGTGGTGGCACTGATCGTTCAGGAAAAGCCTGAAAAAGGCTTGTTTTACACAAGTCAATTGCTAGACCAGCTAGCCCATACATGCATAGAAATGTTGACAGTCCCTACTGGCTGAATTTCAATCCATATATGGCTTTCTTAATAGGCAAGGGATGGTAAAATAAAGGGAAGGGGAGCCAGGCACTTTAATGAGAGACATGTTCCAATACAAGTTTGAAGCCTTGCTAATGACAAAACAGTTTCATACTATAATTTGTTATATAAGTAGAACCTAAAGGCAAAACTTTTTTGCTATTTTGGATAGAGTAAGTGGGGAGAATTCCTTTTACTTCATGTCCAATGGCAAAACAGAAAGTGAGAGGAAATCCCTTCAAAGTGAGGGAATCCCAGGATGTTACCAAGGTCACCAGAACTAGTGTTGCTATTGGAAGATGTCTCCTCCATTACTCTTCTGGTGTTAACCCAACATTTGGGATCTCTTTTACTTTTTTTGGAGACAATGGTAAACAAGACAAATAGGAGGGTGAATCTCCCTAATGGGGACACGAATTACATTAAAAACTGACAGGAGTTCTCTGGCCCGGACTGGGACGAAAAATAGGCTGATATATTCATGGAGTCGGTCCTTCACACTGTAATGTAATGGGGCACTGTGATACAAAAGGGACTGCACTGTAAAGGGTCACTGTACTCATTACAGTGCAATCGCTTTACATTACAGTGCTCCCAGCAATCAGAGCTCCCCCATCACAGTATCCCTTGCAGTCATACCCCACTTTTTCATTTCTTTCTAATCACAGTGCCCCCCTTTACTCTCTTTCTCCCCTGCACAGTACCCTACCTTCGGCAGGGCAGAGGCAGGATTCAGCCTGTGTGACCTCTCCAGGGACGCCCCACCAATGATGTAATCTATCAGCAGGACAGAGGGCGGGAGAAGCTGCAGATATGGATCATATTAACAACCGGGTGACTACCCGCATTGGCAGGGCAGGAAATCCGGGAGAGGAGAAACGGGCATGGGCGCATAGTGAGAGGTAAGCAGTGACTGCGGTCTGTGTTAGCCCTGCATGAACCACAGTCACCGCTTACCTCCCGCTGTGTGGGGCAGTCATCAACAGGCCATGAACCAGTACTGGGCCATGGCCCAGAGGATGGAGACCCCTGCATTAGCCAGCTCTTGTTAGGACATTCGGCAAATGTCCAGTGTGCCCTATGGCAGTGCGGGCCTGGGTGTTCTAATCCATCTCAACTCTATCCAAAACAAAAAATAAAGTTGTGTCTTTCATTACACTTTAAACGTTTAATAAAATGTCAAAACAAAGTGCACAAAAAACACTTCAAATCCCAAATTCCTGAGACCCCTGCTAGCCTCATATCCCTAATTAATAGACAAGCAAGCTACTAGATAAGGGGCAGTCTACACAGTGCAGGGTGTAGTATGGGCTTAAACGTGTATTCTCCTCTCCCCGCTACCAGCAGGCCATAGGTCATGTTACACCCGTTTGGGGATTCTAGACTTCAGGTCCCAGAGACTTGATTCCTTTGTTCTGGAACACATGGGCTCAGTCTCTAGAAAGCTGTGGCAGCACAACTATGCTCCCTTGGATGCAGAAAGTTAGGCACCAGCAGCAAGACCTTTCAGTGTGGCAACTGCAGTATGTCCATGTCTCACAACAGAGCCTCTTAGCACCCTGTCCAAAAGACACAGTGGAGTTGATTCACTAACATTTACCGCATGCGATAAGAGTAGCATGTTACTCATTTGCATAATTTATTGCATGCCGTAAACTAAGTCCAATTCACAAAAATAAAAAAACGATTATGCGGTATTTACTGAAACAATCAAATGTTCCTATAAATACCACATAAAAAGGTCTTAAGCCAAATTCACAAACAGACCAGAGCATTAAATAGCATGCGATAAATACCACCAGGGTTTTCCTAGTGGTATCACATGGGGTATTTGTCAAAAAACAGCCTGGGGGTTGGGGGGACCCATAGGCTGTGTTTTGACAAATAGCTGGTTGCTAAGCACACTCATCAGCTGTCAGCGGGCTTCCTCACTGACAGCTGATTGTAAAAAAAAGCAGACAATGAAAAAGTATAACCACAAAACAGCATGGGGTCCCCCCCAGTCCATACAGGGCCCTTCGGGTCTGGTATGGATTTTAACCCCACTCCAAAATTTAAAAAAAAAAATGTGTGGGGTCCCCCCCAAAATCCATACGAGACCCTTCTCCTGTCTTGCAGCCCGGCGGGTTAGCAAAGGAGGGGGATGAGTGAGCACCCCTCCTCCTGAACTATACCAGGCCGCATGCCCTCAAAATTGGGGTGTGTGCCTCTGTCCCCCCACCCCAAAGCACCTTGTCCCTATGTTGATGGGGACAAGAGCCTCATCCCCACAACCGTGGCTGGTGGTTGTGGGGGTCTTGTGGGCATGGAGCTATTCCGAATCTGGAAGCCCTTGGGGAACCATGTGAATGAGTATTGGGTACATCATACCCCTACCCATTCACCAAAAAAGTGTCACAAGGTAATAAAAATACACAGACAGTTTTTAACAATTCTTTTATTAAAAAAAAAAAGTGTCCCACGATGTAAATCCACCATCAATCACGCTGTCCACCAGACCTGAAAAAGAAGAAATGACAAAGACACTGGCTTCCAGATTCCGATTAGCCCCCTGCCTGCAGACCCCCACAACCACTGGCCATGGTTGTGGGGATGAGGCCCTTGTCCCCATCAACATGTGGACAAGGTGCTTTGGAGCAAGGGGGCAGAGCATTACAGCAAATTACAGCATTAACTAATGCTGTAACTACCGCTAAATCGAATAAATACCACATTCGGTATTTAACTACAAATTCTTAGTGTATTGAACACTTGTACAATTGTTACCACTTGCTGTATTTTACTGCATAAGATTAACTGTTATTTAATGCTTAGTGAATCCTATGGTGCTGGGAATTATGGGAGTTAAAGTCCAGTAGACATTAATAGCTATTCACCAGGTGATCTAGTGCCCCCTTTAAGACTACAGCTCCCATAATCTTTGCGCTTGCACAGTAACCTTCTCTGATATCTCTATTGGTGGTATCTCTCACTCCCTGTGATTGGATAAGATCCTGCAGTCAGAAGAGAGGGGGGAAGAGCAGAGAGTAAGTGGGAAAAAATATGCAAAGCTGATCTCACATGAGGGGGAAGAGGAAGGGAGTGAGCCTGCAACACACATTCTATACATGCAGATCCAATATTCTGATCATAGCTCTCAGTGAGGTGGGGGGGGACAAGCAGCTGCATGGGGGTACACAGATAGAGTCTGCTGCATTCTACGGCACCTGGCAGGGGGCAGGCAGATGAGTGGGGGAGAATCAGCTGCCACATGCAATGCATCTGCTGCCAACAGTACTGTTGTGGTCTGCAGACTCTGCCTGGAGGTAAAGTAAAAGTGAACACATTAGGCTGGGTTCACACTATTGCGAATTGGATGCGGTTTTCCGCATCCATCTGCATCCAATTCGCAATAGCAGGAGATTTTGACCGACTCTCTATGGAGCTGTTTCACATATCTCCCCTGTGGCTCCTGTGCAAATTTGCACAGGAGCCCTGTGCGTCTTTTGGTCCATTTCAGGTCCAAATTCAGGAAAAAATTTGGGGCTGAAATCGGACCTGAAATGGTGACCAGGGATGCACCGGACCCCTGCTGTGAGCCGCATGCAAAGACAGTGTGAAACCAGCCCTAATCTGAACCACAGAACTCAGTGGGACTAACACTTCAATGATATATGTTTATACTTCATTCCTCAAAAGGTGAATAGAAGCCACTTTCTTTAAGAGTGCTGCTGATACACTCTTTTTCTTCTCAACCTACCCAAGGCTACAAAGCATTAATATTCTTTTGAAAAGGAAGGATGTGGTTCTAGTATTGAGTAGGGGGAGTGTAGAAAAAATGAAAATGGCAGCAAATAAAAGGGGGGAAATTACCATAATTTCCGCTCCATAAGACGCACCTGACCATAAGACGCACCTAGGTTTTAGAGGTTGAAAACAAGAAGAAAAAATATTCTGAACCAAATGGTGTACTAAAATTTGCGTTTGGAAGTCTATCCCCCCTCTCTTGCCTCTCTTCCGGTGGTGGCAGCAGGAGGCGATGAAAGCTGTTTTTTCCACCTACCAGTGGTGAATGGTGCAAGAAATAGTTAAGTGGCAGACAAACCATTTTTTACCTTTTAATCCTCTGAGGCCCAGAGAATCCAGTTACCTGTGTTCTTTTTCTTCTCCCCCCCCCCCCCCCCCGGTGTGCATATGAGCCATGTATATGGACTCCTAATGCAGCATTTTCTTCTTCCTCCTCCTCTAGGACACATAGACATGTTTTTTCACCTGTTAGTGTTCCCCCTTTCCTACTCCTCCTACTCTAGGAAACATAACAGCCATTGTTTATTTGTTCTGCACTGAAACTCCTCTCATAATCTAGCAAAAAGTTCCTGGCTTTTTTCCCCTCCTTCTCCTCAAGGGCACATAGCAGCTATTTATTTTGGCCCCGATAATGCACCCTTTTTACTCCATTTCAAAGGCTCATAGTTGCCATTTATTTTATATCTGCTCTCTCTCTAGGGTGCATAGCAGACATGTTTTCTGGCCTGTTGACATACCCTTTTCCTCCTCCTTCTACTTAAGGCACATAGCATCCATTTTCCTTTTTGGTCAAGCTAATTAAAATAAAATCCTTCCCATATAATCTAGGGAAAAGTTCCTGGCTCATTGTCTACTCCTCCTCAAGGATGCATATCAGCCATTTTAGTTTAGGACTGCTAGGACACCCTTTTCCCCTCCACTTTTTCCTCAAAGGTACATAGCAGCCATTTATTTTTGGTGTGTTAATGTGGTCTTTCACCCCTCCACTATAAGGGTGTAAAGCAGCCACTTGCATTTCTAGTGCTGCTCCTATGTTTCCTCCTCCTCCTCTGCTTCTGCTCCTCTTGCTATATCTCCATCAACTGGCTGTAAGTAGTGAGAAGAATTTATTGTGGCTGCTATTCCCAGGTCTGGCCCACAGTACTGTTTGACAAGGGCAAAAATGTTGTAATTATGGACAAAAACAAATATTAAAAGTTCTGTCCATCTTTGAATATGCGGTGTTACATGCATCTGATTTCAGACTTTGTAGCACAGTTTCCAGTGAATCTTCAGATATATATGGGATACTTACTTTGAGAAAATTTATATATATATATATATATATATATATATATATATATATATATATACACACACATACACACACTGTACATATGTTTATGTCATTGTTATTTCAGCGAATAGTTTGTCTAACTCATAAACAGTAATTCTACATTTGACTATAATCTTATATATAGACTTCTCAATATGGCCCATTGACCTGTTTTAAATATTTTTTAATAAGGTTGTCTTTTTCCCTAAAGGATTTATGAATATTTGTTTAAGACCTTTTTGCAAAACTACTTTTGATCAATACTCAAAGCTTATATAAATTTATTTTTTTTAAACTGTGTATTTTCTAGAGATTTATGTAAAAACATCCTAAATTCCTAAAAATCCTAAAGGGCTCATATGCTTTCTGCTCTATCCAAAGCAAAAAAAGTTATAGCTCTAAAAACACATCTTTCTAACAATCATATTTACTTTCTTTACAATTTTTCAATCAGCCTCAGATACACACAAACATTTCATATCATATTATACCAAAGCCATGCCAAGAAATTACAGCCCCACTGTTCATGTAACTTACAATACTAGAAATGCTTATTTTTTCTATCCAGTACTATTTTCTGGTGTATAACCTAGCTAATCATGTGTATGATTTTCAATCTATTTTATGTATTTGTTTTTGTGCAGCAGGTGTTTTTCTCACATATTCGATAATACACTTTTCTTGATTCAGACATCCATACATTTATTCCCTTGGAATTATTTATAAGATGACTGTCCTTGTTCATACATTCCAAGAAATATTATTCAGAAAAGTTTTTACTTGTGCTTTGTTCTTTGGTATTGGTACATGTTTTGAAGTGTTTTATTTTTCATAACTACATTTATAAGTTGTGTAAATTGCACATGATCTTTACTTTGTTTATATCATTTTAGAAGGAATATATTGTGGTTTTGCATATATTTTCATTCATTATTAATATGAGGCTAGAAAACTTTACTATTTTTTCCTAATCGGGTAAATAAAATGTATTGCAAAAAAAGTGGTACTTTAATTTTCAGTCAGCTGGTTAGCCTTCTATTTACATGTTTATCTGTCTATATTTTGATAATCTGTTTAATACATTTGCTATTTAGAGAGCTCAATGGCTCGAATTGAAATGAATATGCATTCCAGGAGTGTCTAATACCTGTGTTCCCTATTGTATGCTGTGGCTCTATCCTTTGACCCCAGTGTCACTACAGGACTCAGAAGTTAGCAGTTGGCTAAAAGTTAGATATTAGAATGTGGTTCATTTGGAACTAGTCGCTAGTGGTGCATCATGCGACTCTGTACTAGGTCCTGTTCTGCTTAATCTATTTGTATGTGCTATAACTAAAGGTTTAGTGGGTAAGGTATGTGGTTGAAGCTTGAGGCCACCTAGTGGGTACACTAGGAAACTACACTCATGGATGCCTAAATACTAGGCAGGAGTTTGCGGTCATGTGAAATAAACATTATGGTATAACTGCAGACTTAGAAGTGGGAAGCAAACCTATTTACTGTTAACTCAAGCACTACTGACACAGCTACTCTTTAGAGAACATCACTCTCCAAGTGTGGAGCATTTAGGGACCAGTCCCACAGAGCCTGTACTGGTCTTGGCCAACACAGCAATCCCTGTCACCTAACTCCCAGTGACATGTCCAACTGTTGCTACTGGATACAAGAAACAATAAAGTGAACCAAAAAAACCCTCAGCGCAACCAATACTATATTTTAAAAAACCTTTTTGTTAAAAATGTGGTTACTCTCTGTGTGTTCCCACATGTGATCACAAATGAAATTTATTAAACAGTGCCGTACAGTAAATATAAAATAAACATTGCCATGAATATATAATTGCAATAATATATTTAATGTGCAATAATGTCCAAAAATTATATCAAAGAATGTCCATTTATACACTCGTTATCACATACAGTATCTCACAAAAGTGAGTACACCCCTTACATTTTTTGAAATGTTTTATTATATCTATTCATGTGACAACACTGAAGAAATTATACTTTGCTACAGTGTAAAGTAGTGAGTGTTCAGCTCCTAACTCCTTTCTAACGCCCACCTAACCACCTGTCCTTTGAACCCTATTCCCTCTCAAATACTACAGTCGCCCTCTGACTCTATCCTACACTCTCTAACCCACATCTTCAATCTCTCCCTCACCTCTGGTATCTTCCCCAATGCTCTAAATCATGCATTGTTCACCCCCATACTTAAAAAGCCATCCTTGGACCCTACCAATCTTAACAACCTACTCCCTATCTCCTTGCTCCCCTTTTCCTCTCAACTCCTTGAACACCTGGTTTACAACCAACTGAGTGACTTCAACACTCCACAGAAACTGCTCATTTAAAACCACAAATGACCTACTAACTGCAAAAAACAGCGGACACTATTCTGTACTCCTACTTCTGGACCTTTCAGCTGCCTTTGACACAGTTGACCACCCCCTCCTCAAAAAAAAAATTACTCCCTCAGTCTCCATGACTGTGCTCTTCAGTGGCTCTCATCCTACCTATCCCAATGCACCTTCAGTGTCACTTACAATTCTACTTCCTCCACACCTCTTCCCTTCTGCGTCAGGGTCCCCCAAGGTTCTGTTCTTGAACCTCTTTTATTTTCAATCTACACCTCTTCCCTAGGTCCGCTAATAGCCTCTCATGGCTTTCAATATAATTTCTACGCTGACGACACCCAAATCTATCTCTCCATCCCTCAACTCACCCATCAGTCTCCTCACGCATCACAAACTTACTAACAGAGATATCTATATAGATGTCACACCACTTCCTCAAACTCAACTTGTCCAAAACCGAGCTTATAATATTTCTTCCCGCACATGCTACTTCCCTTGACTTCTCTGTCAAGAGCAATGACACAACCATCCACCCATTCCCACATGTCAGCATGCTAGGTGTTATCCTGGACTCTGAACTCTCCTTTAGGCCCCACATACAATCACTTTCCAAAGCTTGCCGCCTCAACCACAACATCTCTAAACTACGACCCTTTCTAACCAATGAAACCACAAAGCTCCTGATTCACTCCCTGGTTATCTCTCACCTTGACTACTGCAACTTCTACCTCATTGGCTTACCTTTAAATAGAATATCCCAACTTCAGTCCATCTTGAATGCTGCTTTCAGACTCATCCACCTTACAAACCGCTCAGTGTCTGCTACCCCTCTCTGCCAATCCCTCTATTGGCTGCCACTCACCCAACAAATTAAATTCAAAATACTTATGCCGCGTACACACTATAAAAGTCCGACGGACGCCGACGTACTAAAGCTGGCTGACAATCCGATCGTGTGTGGGCTTCCCCGGACTTTTAGAGGACTTTCAGCGGACTTTTGCAGCCTCAAATCTGACGGACTTTAGATTTGAAACATGCTTCAAATCTTTACGTCGTAACTACTCCAGACCCAGAAATCCGCTCGTCTGTGTGCTAGTCCGACGGACAAAAACCCACGCTAGGGCAGCTATTGGCTACTGGCTATCAACTTCCTTATTTTAGTCCGGTGTACGTCATCACGTACGAATCCGTCTGACTTTTGTGTGATCGTATGTAGGCAAGTCCGTTTGTAAGAAAGTCTGCTGCAAGTCCGCCGCAAGTCTGCCAAAAGTCCGTCGAAAGTCTGTCGGACAGGCTGTAGCCGAAAAGTCTGACCGCGTGTACGCGGCATAACAATAAGTTACAAAGCCATCCACAACTCTGCTCCCAGCTACATCACTAGCCTAGTCTCAAAATACCAACCTAATCACCCTCTTCGTTCCTCCCAAGACCTCCTGCTCTCTAGCTCCCTCATCACCTCCTCCCATACCTGCCTCCAGGACTTCTCCCGAGCCTCGTACATCCTCTGGAATTGCCTACCCCAATCTGTCAGACTGTCTCCAAATTTATCCACTTTTAGGCAATCCCTGAAAACTTTCCACTTTAGAGAAGCCTATCCTGCCTCCATCTAACAACTGCACTATTTTCTCCATTAGCTCAACCCTCACAGCTATTACCCTTTTGTATAACTTGACCCTCCCTCCTAGATTGTAATCTCTAAGGAGCAGGGCTCTCTGATTCCCCTCTGTATTGAATTGTACTGTCTGCCCTAGCCCCCTTAAAGGGACAGGAGCACACTGGACACACAGCAAGAGCACAATGGCAGCAAAGGTGTCCAGTGTGTCCCTGACCCACATTTACGAACAGTAACAAAACACTGGCCACCGCCCACACCCATAACTGGCCTTCACAGTAAGGAGCACATGGAGGGCATATACATGTAAGACAAAGACAATTCCATAGCTCAACTCACCAACCAGTCTGCTGACCAACTAAATTAGCCTGTCTAACCGTCTGTTAAAAGCAGGGGTTTAGTTAGCACACATTTGCAAACGCATGTGAAAGCTGCAAGGCCTCGTCAAGGCACCCTGTGTTACTTGCAGTCATAACACTACTAAATTTATAAGTGTCTCCACAGTGGAAGCACGTGCATTGAATGGATAGGTGTGAGACAGGTGAGCCTGGAGGCGGCCCTAGCCCCCTTAAAGGGACAGGAGCACACTGGACACACAGCAAGAGCACAATGGCAGCAAAGGTGTCCAGTGTGTCCCTGACCCACATTTACGAACAGTAACAAAACACTGGCCACCGCCCATACCCATAACTGGCCTTCACAGTAAGGAGCACATGGAGGGCATATACATGTAAGACAAAGACAATTCCATAGCTCAACTCACCAACCAGTCTGCTGACCAACCAAATTAGCCTGTCTAACCGTCTGTTAAAAGCAGGGGTTTAGTTAGCACACATTTGCAAACGCATGTGAAAGCTGCAAGGCCTCGTCAAGGCACCCTGTGTTACTTGCAGTCCTAACACTACTAAATTTATAAGTGTCTCCACAGTGGAAGCACATGCATTGAATGGATAGGTGTGAGACAGGCAAGCCTGGAGGCAGCCCTAGCCCCCTTAAAGGGACAGGAGCACACTGGACACCCAGCAAGAGCACAATGGCAGTAACAGTAACAAAACACTGGCCACCGCCCACACCCATAACTGGCCTTCACAGTAAGGAGCACATGGAACAGAACAGGCCTCGCCAGGGTCGATCAAAGGAGTTGAGTGCATGTGCTCAGCATCATATCCAGAGGTTATCTTTGGGAAATAGATGTATGAGTGCCGCCAGCATTGTTGCAGAGGTTGAAGGGGTGGGGGGCCAGCCTGTCAGTGCTCAGACCATATGCCGCACACTGTATCAAATTGGTCTGCATGGCTGTCATCCCAGTAGGAAGCCTCTTCTAAAGATGATGCACAAGAAAGCCCGCAAACAGTTTGCTGAAGACAAGCAGACTAAGGACATGGATTAGTGGAACCATGTCCTGTGGTCTGATGAGACCAAGATAAACTTATTTGGTTCAGATGGTGTCAAGCGTGTGTGGTGGAAACCAGGCAAGGAGTACAAAGACAAGTGTATCTTGCCTACAGTCAAGCATGGTGGTGCGAGTGTCATGGTCTGGGGCTGCATGAATACTGCTGGCACTGGGGAGCTACAGTTCATTGGGGGAACCATGAATGGCAATATGTACTGTGACATACTGAAGCAGAGCATGATCCCCTCCCTTCCAACATAAGGACCCCAAACACACCTCCAAGATGACCACTGCCAAGCTGAGGGTAAAGGTGATGCTCTGGCCAAGCATGTCTTCAGAACTAAACCTTATTGAGCATCTGTGGGGCATCCTCAAAAGGTAGGTGGAGGAGCGCAAGGTTTCTAACATCCACCAGCTCTGTGATATCATCATGGAGGAGTGGAAGACGACTCCAGTGGCAACCTGTGAAGCTCTGGTGAACTCCATGACCAAGAGGGTTAAGGCACTGCTGGAAAATAATGGTAGCCACACAAAATATTGACACTTCGGACCCAATTTGGACATTTTTGCTTAGGAGTGTACTCACTTTTGTTGCCAGAGGTTTAGACATGAATGGCTGTGTGTTGACTTATTTTGAGGGGACGGCAAATTTACACTGTTATACAAGCTGTACACTCACTACTTTACATTGTAGCAAAGTGTCATTTCTTCAGTGTTGTCACATGAAAAGATATAATAAAATATTTACTCACTTTTGTGATATATATATATATATATATATATATATATATATATATATATATATATATATATATATATATATATATATATATATATATATACATATACATACATATATATACACATATACATATACAGTGACAAAAAATTAGTGTTTGTTCCCATACAGATTTTGTAAGTTTGCCCACTTACAAAGAAATGAAGGTTCTATAATTGTTATCATAGGTGTATTTTAAAAGATAGAGTCAGAATATCAACCAAAAATCCCCCCCCCCCCCAAAAAAAAAAAACACATGATACAAATGTAATACATTGAGTTGCAGTTCAATGAGTAAAATAAGTATTTGATCCCCTAGCAACCAACAATAATTCTGGTTCCTAAAGACTGGCTACAGTATGTGCTCATGTGGTACTACACAAGTTAGTTCTGTTAATTTAAGAAGGTTCTCCTAATGACAACTCGTTATGTGTATAAAAGACACCTGTCCACAGAATCTCTTTCTACTATTCAAACCTCACCATCATGGGCAAGAACAAAGAACTGTCAAAGGACATCAGGTACAAGATTGTAGACCTGTACAAGGCTGGAATGGGCTACAAGACCATCAGCAAGAAGCTTGGTGAGAAGGAGACAACTGTTGGAGCGATTATTCACAAATGGAAGAAATACAAAATAAGCATCAATCGCCCTTGGTCTGAAGCTCCATGCGAGATTTCGCCATATTGGGGTAAGGATGATCATGAGAATAGTGAGAGATCAGCCCAAGACTACATGGGAGGAGCTTGTAAATGATCTCAAGGCAGTTGGGACCACAGTCAAATAAACCATTGGTAACACAATACGCCGCCATGGATTGAAATCCTGCAGTCCTTGCAAGGTCCCCCTTCTCAAGAAGGCACATGTACAGGCCTGTCTGAAGTTTGCCAAGGATTGGGAGAAAGTGCTGTGGTCAGATAAGACCAAAATTGAGCATTAACTCCCTTTGCCATGTTTGGAGGAAAAAAAATGCTGACTATGACCCTAAGATAACCATCTCTACAGTCAAGCACAGCGGTGGAAACATTATGCTTTGAGGCTGTTTCTCTGCTAAAAGGTACAGGCTGACTTTGCCGCAATAATGGTCCAATGGACGGGGTTGTGATAGTTCATGGAACATTACAAGCCAACAGCTGCAAAGGCTGTGGGACCTTTTCTATTCACAAAGGTCTGTGAATAAGTGATGCAGCCATATGGGCGGAACCCCTCCTGGCCGCATATTTTTTGAATTGTGGCAGCAGACACGGGGAGAAGATCCCGGTCTGCTGTCACAGCAGGTATCGGGGGGGAGGTAGGCGCAAAGGCCGGTGCATTCATAACTTGTTAGACCCTAAATATGGGTGTAACATGTTATGAAAGATGAGCTTATCCTTTAAATTTTTTATAGCCAAATTCCCAGCCATTCTTGCAGACAAAGTTGCAATGCATTCAGTTAGTGTATGATCTTGCACTTGCCCCCCATCACCCAACATTCCTATTTGTCTATTACTATTATGTGCAGACACATCTAGGTATTTTTTTTAAGACATGGTTTCCTTAACCAGAACCCTAAACCTTTATATAGTTATTTAATGGTGTATAAATGTAATGGACAATAGTAAAACATATTTGGGGAGACACAGGCTGTTAAGTATGTTGACAGCCCTAATACCGACCTTAAACAGGTAACACACTAAAATTTCACAGACAAAGTCATTCACAGAAAGAATACAATTAAAACAATTAATTAAAAAAAAGTATTTCTAATGAAGGAACACTTATACTGAGAAATATGCACACAGCCAAAAAAAACATCTACTACACAGACATTAAGATTTACAACACCCTGTCATTCTCCAGCAGTGGGACACTGCAGGAGCTTTCCTCCTCAAACCCCTGTAACAGGGGCTCCCTCAAATTCTACAAAGTATATCAGTACTTCTGCTTTCATGACTGGTGTTTTACTTTTATCCAGGCATCTCAAAACCTACAGGACCATGGGTTCCTTCCATCATATAAAGTGGCACATGACAATCATTCAAGGTGATCACACATACACTATGTATTGGCCATACGGACCCCATGAGCCTCCTTTCCTCAGTCACGTTTCAGTGGATTTTTATGAAATAGAAGAAGCCTTCCCTGATTCAGTGCTCATATAGGCATGTACAGGGTCGCCTTCAACCTCCAGTTGTATAGAGCTATATTCTTAAATTCTATATTATTACATTGTTTTTGCATATCTACATAATGAGATTCTATTGCACACCTTTTACATTTCTACCAGTGGGCACAGATTTAGTCTAGTTCTAAAGCTAATGTTCAGTAGGTATTCTAGATCATTCTTTTCATTTGGGAGGATTAAAGGCATGTTAAGCTTCTTGTAATGTGTATTTGACAGATGGACCTAATCCTTGCTCTAAAACAGTAAAGAATATCTAAATACAACAGTAAACAAAAGGAGGGATTAGCGGGGACCGATCTTATTACCTGGCAGCTTTAATCATAAAAAGAAAATTCTGCTCTATGATATGATCCACCTTAAACTGACCAAAGCCGAGCCAGCAGCTGCTGCCATTCTGTATTTACAGTAGCAATCAAAATAATGAAACCTCATTTCTTTAATTTTCCCCTCTGTCTAAAAATGTCATTGTAATCAGGTCAGTTCACAAATGACTGAGACACACACACACACACACACACACACACACACACACACACACACACACACACACACACACACACACACACACACACACACACACACACACACACACACACACACATTCATTGTTAAGAGAGCAATACTGTCTACAGTATATAATACATTTAACCAACAATATGTTAAATCGCATGCCTTGAAAAAGATGTATGAAACATCTTTTGTTGTTCATTTTGATAATATATGCTAAGATGATTATTTATAAGTGGATGTATGTGAACTGTTTTTAATATGGGATCAGTTCCTTTTTTCTTAATTCTTTGTATGGGTATATAGCATCCTTATATCCTGATAGAATAATGAGTAATTAATCTACCTATTGGTACTATAATGGGACGGCCTCAATGACCATTGGGGTAGCTTGGGTAGTTTCAGATCATGTTGTCAAGCTTGATTTTTTTAGGAGATTTTGAGTTTTTCAAGTTATTTCAGTTGTCTACAGCTCTTTATATACAGATTGTTTTGATATGTGTTCTATTACTGAAAGTATCCTCTACATATCAATTTGTATTATTTGTAATCAATGGTATAAATCATCTTAGGCATTAGAAAGATCCTTGCAGCTTCCACTGATTTCAGCATCTCTCAGCTTTTTATTTGAAGAGGGACCTGGATCTTTTTTTTTATTTTAAAAGAATGTGCTATGGTTTTGAATATATATTCATTTAATTTTAGTCAAGGCTTAAACATTTGAAAATATTTTCTTTGTTTTTTTTTAGGTAATAGGGTTCAAATGAAGCTATCGTAAAACCCCCCATAAATATTAGTCTCTACAATAAATGTGTATGTCATTGTGTGCATTTTTTTGTACATTTGAAGCCTTGGTTAAAGTGGAGTTCCACCCATATACACTTTTTGTAGCCGCTGACTTTTAATAATCGGACACTCACCTGTCCCACGGTCCAGCGATGCGGGCTCCTCTCCCCCTCCTCTCCTTAGCGCCGGCATTGTGACTATGGGCGCCCGGCTGTGGCTTCACAGCCAGGCACGCACTGCGCATGCGCGAGTGGCGCTGCACACTGTGATTGGCCAGGCAATCTTCTGGGACCTGTGACGTGTCCCAGAAGATTGCACGGAGGGAGGGGGGAGAGGAGAAATTCCTTCCGGCTCCATGGAGCCAGAGGAGGAAGTGGGAGCTGGATACCCCCAAAAACAGGGTATCCGCATCCCCCCCAAAAAATTACATGCCAAATGTGGCATGTCAGGGGGTCACCTTCACTTAAAGCTGATGTTCCATTTTTGGGTGGAACGCCACTTTAAGTCCATTTTTTTTTGGATACAGCACTAAACTATTTACTTGTGTGCAAAGGTGTCTAAACCTGATACACACTAGTAGTGTTTTCATCAACCAAGCAGGGCTGAACGAAAAAAACCTGACGGCTCAGGAAGAGCCGCTGTACTAACAATCCAACATTAGTACAGCAATCTTCCCTGCTGTTCTACTGTATTCTGACAGGGGGAATCCATCGTAAATCCATCATAAATCACGCCTCCTGCCAACCCAAAAAAAAAAATCAAAAACGCTCCTGCCTCCTGGGGGGCCTCCTGCCGAATGCCTGCTCTGCACTTGGAAATTTCTTATACAGGTATGGCGCGGGGCCACCTGGCCACATCACCCTGTGACACCGCCCCCTTCTGAACCCAGAGACTGATGCATGTTAGGCATGTGACATCACATAGGGGTGGGACCACCATGGATTTACATCGAGGGACATTATTTTTATATTTTTTAATAAAGGAATTGTCAAAAACTTGTCTCTTGTGTTTATTACTTTTTGACACTTTTTTGATGAATGGGTAGGGGTACTATGTATCAGATACTCATTCACATAGGGGGGGCTGAGATCTGGGGGCCCACTTGTTAAAGGGGCTTCCAGATTCCGATAAGCCCCCGCCTGCAGACCCCCACAACCACCAGCCACGGTTGTGGGGATGAGGCCCTCGTCCCCATCAACAGGGGGACAAGGGGCTTTGGGGTGGGGGGCAGACCCTCACCTCGGAGAGGAGGGTTTTTAACTACTGGCTGGCCAGAGTGAGAAGAGTTGTTGAGAATACCTTTGGGATAATGGCCAGCCGGTTCTGCCTGTTTCTGACAGAAATCCATATGGTGGACTACAAAATCAACCATATAATCCTATCCTGCTGCATATTGCACAATTTTTTAAGGAAAAATGCCCAAAATTATATTGCCTCAGTTGGGCCTGAGGCCAGACTTCCTGTTAATCCCCTGACAAGCCTGGATACTGGCTGTACTGGCTTGGCTCCCCAAAGCGCCCGTGAAGTTTGGCAGAAATATGTAAATTATTTTATGGGTAGGGGGGCCATTGCTATGCCAGACAATGTCTAAAAAATGTTTTATTTAAAAAAAAAATTAACCGATAAAATCTGGAATTTTCTTTATTGTTTGTGTTTCTTTTTGTCTGTCTCCTAGGTTCTCCTAGTGCACTTGTAGTGCCAAGAGGATTTTACTTTAGTAAATAAGCCCCATTGTCACTGTAAACACAAAATTACTTCAAAAACTGGTATTGACCATTGAAAGAAGAAGCCACACATTGTTAATTAGCAAAGTTTTTACCCTGTGCACATTTACATTCTAAAATTTTTGGGGCATGTTCAATAACATAACATACAAAACTCTGGAACTTACAAAGTTCAACGTAGAAAAACAGAAGGCAATATCAAACATTATACTATGTCCAAAATGTCTGGATATTGCCTTCATCAGATGGGGTGATGTCACCCCTGTAAAAGCCAAATTTTGAAGATGCACATAATTTGGGGGTCAAAATGGGTATTTCCCTCCTGATCCCATGCCTAATGTCAACATGTGCTATATGCCATCATGGGGGATCAATGGATGTGTTTTGGGGGTGCAACCCCTTCCTCTGGCTTTTACTAAATTCAAAAGAATAGTGTTTTAATAACAGCAACAAATCTTAAAATGGTTGCATTTTGAAGATCTGTTAAATTCTCCCCAACACATTAACCATGTTCTTCATTTGTTGTTCAAAAAAATTTAGTTTATTTCTTAAGATGTCGATTTCATGATTCCATGTCATGATGTCCTGGATAAGGGGTGGTACACTTGCACTTGTGAAATGTTGAGCTTTCTATTCCACAACCAGCAAATCACCTAAAATTTTTTGGAAAAACATGTATTATAAATATGCAGGCATACATATATTACCTGAAGATGGGGTGTCAGACACTCACCTGTTGTGGTGACAAGTTCGCCCACTTGCTCCACCTCTCCTTCCTCCAGATCGTTGGGGTGTGGTGTTTTTCAGAGATCGCCTTCTTTGTCAGGTGGGGGTTCCTGGTGTCCTCTGTTGAGTGGTGTCCTCTGAGTCTTTGGTCCCCTATGAGAATGAAAAAAAAAAGGTATACTTTAGCACACAGATATTTAGGCATAACCAAATGCATTTAACCTGTATCTGCCTAAAACTTCGTATTTATTGAGCGAACGATGTTTACTATGACCGATTACTGGGCCCACTAACCTGAAACTTGCCATTTTAAAATGTCCTACAGTAAATAAAATCACATGGCGCAGCATGCAAGTAATAATAATAAGAAGAACACATGACAACTACTTACTTTTTCTAAGCACTTTCTCGATCCTTCTATTCTGATCCAGCTCCCTCAGTTTCAGGTCTGACCAGCGTTTCCCTATTTTCTCCTTTGATCGTCGTACCCCAAAATTTCTGTGCAGACCCTTCACAACTTTCGTCATGATTTTGGCCTTTCTCACATTTGGGTTTAGGTACGGTCCATTCTTCCCATTATAGTCGGTCATCCTCAAGATGTCCACCATCTCCACCATGCTGAGGAAGGATGACAAATGTTCTAACTAAGGTAAATTCTTAACTTTGGTACATCAGTGGCCTATACTGCTTCAAGATTGAGGCCTATATTGGGATAAGATTATGAGAGTTTAGCGAAAATATGAATCAATTTAAGGACCCAGAATTTATGGCCAGTTTCATTGACAAGTACAGGGAGTTGCAGAATTTGTGGGAGGTGAAAACACAGCTTATATTATAATAAACAAGCTAGGAGGTCAACGCTAGAGAAACTTCTAGAATTTGTGAAGACTCAGGTCCCAGATGCAACCATCGTGTTCTTGGAAAAGAAAATTAGGAACTTGAGGAACATGTATAAGTAGGAGCATAATAAGATCCAGAAATCACTCAGAACAGGAGCATCAGCAGCGCAAGTGTATGTACCCAGGCTGTGGTCATTCAACAAACTGCAGTTTCTGGACGACCAGAGTGAAGCCAGGGAATCACTTTCTACCCTTCCCTGCAGCCTTCCCTCTCCCCCAGCAGAGGCTGATGAGGGACAACCTGGGCCTTCCATCCTGGAAGAAGTGGATGCGCCCAGTTGAAGCCAGGTATATTATTTTTAGACATATTTATTGTCATAATATTAACAATGTTAACTAGATGTTATAATTGATATCAAATTAATGATTTAAAAAAGTGATGTATACATATCAATAGACAGTAGTGGCCAAAAATGTTTGGGACAAGAATGAAAAATGCTGGGGTCAGAATGATAGTCTTTTCTATTTATTAACATTCAATTTGCAAGTCATGAGCTGAAAATTGTGTGTGATTGATGAACCAAAAACTAAAACTATGTCTCTTTTTTATACACAAGATGAGCTCAGCCAGGAGGAGGGTCTGGAAAGTGGCAGCCAGGAGGAGGGCGGGCCCAGTGTCAGCCAGGAGGAGGGCGGGCCCAGTAGAAGCCTCACACAATGCCAGGTGCCTCTTCTCCGCCTTACAACAAAAAGGCCCAGGAAGGGGACGATGACAGAGGAGGCAGCACTGGGCCTCATTAGGGAAGCAAGTGATGTCCTCAGGAGCCACCCCGATGCTGAAGAGGCCTATGGCTACTATCTAGCCACCAGATTGCTTAAATTGGAGGAGGGCCAACGCCTCGTCTGTGAGGGAATTATTGGTGAGGCCCTAAAGAAGGGGTTGAGGGGCCAGCTGACTGAGAACAGCCACATATGTGAGCTTGCCCATCCTCCTCCTCCTCCTGCCCCAAGTCTACCACCAGAGCCAAAGCCTCCAAGGAAGGCTGCAAGGAAGGCTGCAGGCATGGAGGGAAGGCTGCAGCGAAGAGAAGAAAGTGATGACTTTGCTTCAGTCTGGTCTGACAGAAGACGCAGGCTGGTATAGTACCACAGCCTGGGGACATATATGTCATCTGCTTCTGGTCCTAATCTCTGGGATTCCTGAACCAGATTGTGCTCCAAATTAAATGGACTCCTCAAGCTACCAATTTTCTTTTCCACAGACTTGACGTGTGCCCTGGGGCCAAAAGGCTTTGCAAATTCCAAGAGTTTCTCCAGCATTGCCTCCCTCTTTATTTTGTTACCCAGCATAAATGGAGATTTTATTTTCTGAAAATACTTGCCTATGTGTTTTTATTCAAATAGGACAGTTTGTTTGTGAGTAGGCAGGTACATTTCTAAAAGACAATGTTATTGTGGTAACTTGACACCTACAAAATAAAATGATATATGGAGATCACTAGAAAATAATTTTTCAATAATCCAAAAAAAAGGAGATCTTGATGAAATAAAAAAAAATAAAAGATGACTATAAAAAATAATTGTAAACATTATTATGGAGATTGGGATTTTAAGAAATACAATATTATTCTTGAAATCAGGAGAAATATAAATAAAAATTGGTCAAAGCAAGCTGCAGCTCAAACTTGGTAATGGAAAACGGAAATGATAATTGGAATTATCAACTTGTGCTGCTAGCATGCTTTTATCAAATGTTAACATTACCTGTAACCTGCTGAAATTCTGTCAGTTGGCATCAGCACAGACAAGAAAAAGTCACTTGAGTGGAATTAAAGGCTGTTTTAATTCATGAAAGATACATTACTACTGTATATTGTGATATGTCAGTAATGTATTATTCATGCAAAATTGTAAAATTATTGAAACGTCCACTTTAACCATTTGAGTTCCAAGTGCCTTCTTAAAACAGTGCTATCTGACCAAGTGCTAATTTAAAATGGCACACAAACTGAGTGGCTGCTGCAGGTCTGGTGTGGTTAACACTGAAACTGATGACTTTCAATGACAGCTGGGGTCAAGTGCTAGGCACAGGAGCTGAAATTATCTACAAACTGCACCATAGGAGTACTCTGTAGCAGGAAATGTTTTGCATAGATAGTTAAGTGGCATCACGTTTGACATGACAGGACTTCCTGGTAGTATGATGGCTTGGTCAGAGCTATTTTAGCAATGTCCTGCAAGGCTCTTTAGGAGTAGATCACTCATATAGTAATCTATTGCTGACTGATTGAAGCCAGTAGGATATCACTATCAAAAGAGATTTGATACTGCATAGCTTCAGGGGGGAGCTGGAGCACTGGAGCACTAGCCTGAAAACCAATGACCTGAAAAACTTAAGGGAAAAGAAAATGAGGATGGCCAGCAATAAAGTGCCTGGACAGCTACGGAAAGTATGAACATAACTTTTGAAAGTCCAATAAATCAGCTAAATTTATTGCAGGAACATCAAACCAAAGAAAAGTCTAAAGCCTTGTACAGATGATCGAACATTTTTCTACGGGAAATGTTCGATGACAGGCTGTTGGCGGTAAATCCGACCGTGTGAATACTCCATCGGACAATTGTTTTTGGGGTTTTCCACAGACAAAGGCTAGCATGTTTTAAAATTTTCCGCGAGCAAATGTGTGTTGTCAGATTTTCCGAGCATGTGTACACAAGTCCGTCGGACAAAAGTCCACAGTATAAACACGCATGCTTGGAAGCACGGAGGAGCCGGAAGTGGTCTGTCTTGTAAAAATAGCGTTCGTAATGGAGATATCACATTCGTGACGCGGCGAATCTCTCAATGCAGCGCACAGTCTCTTCTTCTTTATAATGGGATAATAAAGAAGCTGCTTTGCTGGTGGCCAATTCTGCCAACTGTATTTCAAATGACTTTTTTTTTCTAGTGATATCCAGAATAATATATATATATATTTTTTATTTGGGTCAAGTTACAACAACACCATTATTATATTATTATGTAGTTTTTAAGCTGAAAGATACAACTATGTTGGTGTCCCTTGTTAATTTGACATTGTATTTTTGGAATGTACCTGTCAGGGAAATAGCCATAGGACTGGCGATCCTGCCAGTAACTGCCATGGTCGCGCCGGGCGAATCCCGGGCGCATACGTGCACACAGGTGTGCGACGCCGGGTGCACGCAGGTGCGCTATGGCAGGAGCGCACAGACGCC
Source organism: Lithobates clamitans (assembly GCA_037952925.1). Classification (NCBI taxonomy): domain Eukaryota; kingdom Metazoa; phylum Chordata; class Amphibia; order Anura; family Ranidae; genus Lithobates; species Lithobates clamitans. The sequence continues at coordinate 8,049,772 of JBBGZY010000071.1, forward strand.
CGCCAGCGCGCGCACAGTAACAGTGGCTGGCGTCTTTTGGCCTATTTAAGCCTGCTGCAGATGTATGCAGGTTGCTGGATTATCGTCAGCTTCCTGTATCTGATCATCTGATTCCTGTTGACTACTCGGCTTGCCTGACTCTTCCTGCTCTCCGCCTGCACCGACCCCCGGGTTGGACCAGACTACGCTCCCGTCTGCACTCCTGTACTTTAGCTTGTCCGAATTGTGTTTTATCCCTGGCCTGGCTACCGAATCCTCTTCTAGGACTGATCCTGTTGTGCATGACCCCTGGCCTGGCTTGACCCTGTTCCTGGTTGCTCCACTGGGATTCTTCCATGCACGGCTGCCCAATCTGCCTTACCAGTGCACACCAGCTGCCCTCAGCAACCCAGCTACCCAGCAAACAGCATTCAGCAATCTATGCACCTTTGGGCACCATACTCCCTATCTTACTCCCAGAGGTACATTGCACTTAGCCGCAAGGGGCACCATCACAGCAATCCGGCCTCACACCTAGGACTTGAAAGTACCTGCCTACTCACAAACAAACTGTCCTTTTTTAAGTAAAACACATAGCCAAGTATCTTTCAAACTAAATATTTTTGATTTAATAGGGAGCACAAGGTCATATAAAAATCAAGAGGAGGGCAGCGATGGAGAAACAGTTGAAATTGGTGAAGCCTTTGTACCCCAGGGCAGATATCAATTATGTGAAGTGCAAAATTGGTAACCTGAGGAGTCCATTTAATAGGGAGCACAATACGGTCCTGGACTCTGAGAGATCGGGAGCAGCAGCAGATGACATATATGTCCCCAAGCTGTGGACTTACAACAGCCTGCGTTTTTTGCCAGACCAGACTGAACCCAGGCTATCACTCTCAACGCTTCCTTCCACACAAATAAACTAAATTAAATAAAAAATGCATTCTCTGCACAAAAAAGTAGGACAACCCAAATCATAATTTAAAAAATAAACAAAAAGAAAATTACAAATTGTAGGATTGAAAATCCCCAGCCCAGCGTGCTTGCTGGGGGTGTTAGGGCTGCATTTGCCATGGTCCGCCATACTGCTGTGGTGGGTGGGGTGGCTGTGGTGTCTGTGGAGGTGGTGGAGGATTTTCATCTAAATCACAGATGTGGGTTTTCTGTGTAATATGGCTCCTCCTCCCCTTGTTGAGGAGCTGCAGGATCAGCTCCTCACACATACGCCGTTGGTCCTCCTCCATATGCCTCAGCTTATTGGCGGTCATGCGGCCAAATGCCTTCTGTGCATCCAGGGCCATGCTAATGGCAGTTGTTGCATGCCTGAGGAAGGCAGCCGTGGCATCATCTAGGTTTCTGGTCTTCCTGGCCCTTTTAGTAGGAGGGCATACGGGAGGAATCTGTGACTCTGTCTGACTGTTGGGCACGGGCTCATCCTGACAGACTTTCCTGTGTATGAAAATGGGAAATATTTGTGGTTTTTTGGTCATCAATCACACACAATTTTGAGCTCATGACTGTTGCAAATTGAGTGTTGACAAAAAGAAAAGACTATCATTCTGACCCCAGCATTTTTCATTCTTGTCCCAATTATTTTTGGCCACTACTGTCTATTGATATTTAGACCACTTTGTTAAGGCAGAAATTTGGAATCAATAACGTCTAGTTAACATCATTCTATTATTTCCAGAACATCCTAATCTGCCTAGCAACTATTCAATCTAATTTCCCATTGGCTAATCATTTGGCTATTTTAGTATGTGTGTTTAGTAATCAGGCACGCCTCCTGAAGATGGGAATCGATACGTACGTCGAGGCGTGCTTGGTTACGCAATCTCTATCCCTCTATCCGGTGTCTGTGGTTGTCGGCAGCTGTTGGTGAAGCGCACGCCAGCTACCACTCGCAGAGTGGAGTCCACAGATCATACAAGCGGTTCAGCCTCAGTTCGGGGCGAGGGCACTCTTAAATGTAAGCAGCCATTCGGCTTTGTGTGTTTTTAGTCGTTTTTAAATAAATGGGATTACACTATTCTGGTCCATTTTGTATCCTTCCTTATATTCCTTAACGTCCCACTGGGGGAGAGGAACAGGTCACCTACAAGGCTTATCCATACCATGGCAGCAAGCCAAATCTTGCAAAGGCTATTATTAATTTTTAATTAAAAAGGTCAACATCTTCTGGTAAGCGGACATCCACTTTCTGAGCACTTTGGGTGTTTACTACAGCTGGTGGAGGTTGTGCAACTACACAGAGGAAGATCCACCTTTTTTTTTATTCATACATCTTGCAGCAGCAGAAGATTTATTTATATTTACATTGATTTGTTTATTATTTTCCAATTGCATTTGGACTATTTTTATTCATACAATTTTTTTATTTTATTTTTTTAGTATTCACCTTTGTTGTCACTAAGAAAATATTTTACTTTATATGCAGGGATCATATGGTTGTCATCCTTTTGGCATATGCACTTGTGGTATATAGTCTATATACTCATATCGCATTTTTGCATGGTACACTGTTGTGTTTTTTCATACATTTGAATATAACAATTTAGGTGTCATTTAGTTCACCGTTTATATAGACCTAGCGCCCCCCACAGTTTACTTTTTCACTTGCACTAGAGATTTCATCTAGTTCAGGGGGTTAGCAGCTTACACTTAATTAGTTAATTTTACACTATTTTTTCACGCAATGTTTTTATACACTTTCATCATTCTATTTTTGTCTACAGATATGTTCAACAATGCTATACCTGGGTCAAGCTGGGCTGCTTCACATCTTCTTCCTGTGTAGAAGGACCAGGGTGGACCTCAGGAGCTGTGGCCTCAGCCGATGTGGAAGGAAGCGTTGAGAGTGATGGGCGTGGTTCTGTTTGGTTGGACAAAAATCGCAGGCTGTGGAAGTACCACAGCCTGGGAACATACAGTAGGGACAGAATGTTTTCAGACCCCCTTAAATTTTTCACTCTTTGTTACATTGCAGCCATTTGCTAAAATCAATTAAGTTCATTTTTTTCCTCATTAATGTACACACAGCACCCCACATTGACAAAAAAACACAGAATTGTTGACATTTTTGCAGATTTATTAAAAAAGAAAAACTGAGATATTACATGGTCCTAAGTATTCAGACCCTTTGCTCAGTATTTACTAGAAGCACCCTTTTGATCTAATACAGCCATGAGTCTTTTTGGGAAAGATGCAACAAGTTTTTCACACCTGGATTTGGGGATCCTCTGCCATTCCTCCAGTTCTGTCAAGTTGGATTGTAAAAGTTGGTGGACAGCCATTTTTAGGTCTCTCCAGAGATGCTCAATTGGGTTTAAGTTGGGGCTCTGGCTGGGCCATTCAAGAACAGTCACAGAGTTGTTGTGAGGCCACTCCTTCATTATTTTAACTGTGTGCTTAGGGTCATTGTCTTGTTGGAAGGTAAACCTTCGGCCCAGTCTGAGGTCCTGAGCACTCTGGAGAAGGTTTTCATCCAGGATATCCCTGTACTTGGCCGCATTCATCTTTCCTTCGATTGCAACCAGTTGTCCTGTCCCTGCAGCTGAAAAACACCCCCACAGCATTATGCTGCTACCACCATGCTTCACTGTTGGGACTGTATTGGACAGGTGATGAGCAGTGCCTGGTTTTCTCCACACATACCACTTAGAATGAAGGCCAAAATGTTCTATCTTGGTCTCATCAGACCAAAGAATCTTATTTCTCGCCATCTTGGAGTCCTTCAGGTGTTTTTTTAGCAAACTCCATGCGGACTTTCATGTGTCTTGCACTGAGAAGAGGCTTCCGTCGGGCCCCTCTGCCATAAAGCCCCAACTGGTGGAGGGCTGCAGTGATGGTTGACTTTCTACAACTTTCTCCCATCTCCCAACTGCATCTCTGGAGCTCAGCCACAGTGATCTTTGGGTTCTTCTTTACCTCTCACCAAGGCTCTTCTCCCCCAATAGCTCAGTTTGGCCGGACGGCCAGCTCTAGGAAGGGATCTGGTCATCCCAAATGTCTTCCATTTAAGAATTATGGAGGCCACTGTGCGCTTAGGAACCTTAAGTGCAGCAGAAATTTTTTGTAACCTTGGCCAGATCTGTGCCTTACCACAATTCTCTGAGCTCTTCAGGCAGTTCCTTTGACCTCATGATTCTCATTTGCTCTGACATGCACTGTGAGCTGTAAGGTCTTATATAGACAGGTGTGTGGCTTTCCCAATAAAGTCCAATCAGTATAATCAAACACAGCTGGACTCAAATGATGGTGTAGAACCATCTCAAGGATGATCAGAAGAAATGGACAGCACCTGAGTTAAATATATGAGTGTCACAGCAAAGGGTCTGAATACTTAGGACCATGTGATATTTCAGTTTTTCTTTTTTAATAAATCTGAAAAAAATGTCAACAATTCTGTGTTTTTCTGTCAATATGGGGTGCTGTGTGTACATTAATGATGAAAAAAATGAACTCAAAGGGTGTTCCGGTCATTTTTTTTTTAAAGTCAGCAGCTACAAACACTGTAGCTGCTGACTTTTAATAAGGACACTTACCTGTCCAGCGAGCCCACGATGTTGGCCCCCTGAGGCCGATCCATCCATCGGATCGGCTGCTGGTGCCGCCATCCTAACTAAGGGAAACAGGCAGTGGAGCCTTGTGGCTTCACTGCCCGTTTCCTACTGCGCATGCGCGAGCCACGCGGCGCTTTGTGAATGGCCCTGTTGTTTCCTGGGACACACACATGTCCCAGAAGACAATGGGGCCACTTGCCGAGGAGGAGGAATTGAAGAAACAACGCTGTGGAATAGGAAGAGGCAGATTAGGAAGACTGCCTAGCAACAGGGGTTTCTGGTGAGTAAAATGTGTTTTTTTTTAAATGTTTTTTTTTTCTTATATTTTTATAAGTTAAGTTATTTAAGAATGTTAATGTAATTTTTTTCTAGGGTGGCCCTCCACTTTAAATGGTTTTAGCAAATGACTGCAATATAACAAAGAGTGAAAAATTTAAGGGGGTCTGAATACTTTCCTTCCCCACTGTATATGTCATCTACTGATGCTCCTGATCTGTGGGATTCCATGACCTTTTTGTGCTCCCTATTATATGTACTACGCAGGCTACCAATTTTGGCCTTCAAATAATTGATGTCTGCCGTGGGGTACAGTGGCTTCACCAATTCCAACATTTTCTCCATCGCTGCCTTCCTCTTGATGTTATTTGAGTAATCCCTACTCTTCACTTGCCATAGCCACAGCAGCTCCCAGTACTGCTGTATAAAATCAGGCAAAAAGTCTGGCGCTGTGAGTTTATCCACCATTGTGAATTCAATTAATCAGCAGATGCCTGCAAGACACAACACAAGACAAACCCTAATGTCAGGCTAAACTCATAAATAATCTGGTCCCAATATAGGCCTCAATCTATAAGCAGTATAAGCCACTAACCACTGATGCCCCAATTTACAATTGTACTTTCATTTTATGTTTCTTTTTGGCGATGTCGATCGTTCATCCTCCACTCCCAGATCGTTTCTACAGACGTCACATCGACAGCACGTTATGGCTTTATATACACTGCGCATGTGTGAAACTCCGCTCTTAGTGCATCATGACCCTGGGGCGTGACCATCTCTCTTCTGCATGCAACACACACAGAGGAAGATTTGGGAGTGTGACAGTATGGCGGATTCTGAGGATTCCAGACATCCCCGCGGTGGTGAATCTTATAGAAGGCACAACTCCAACCCCATGAGCAAGGCTGAGATGGTGAAGATGGTGCGTATTCTTGAGAAGCACGACTACGACTGTAAGCTGCGCAACTATGAAAGGCCCAACAGCCGAAAGGACCTCATTTTGGAGAATGTACTAGCCGTTTTAGAGGTTGAATTTCCAGTCAAACAAACGAAGGACCGAATTTGAAAGCCATGGTCAGATTTAAAGCACCACGAGCAAGAGCAGATGGAGTCTATCCATCACATCATCAAAAAAAGTAAGCAATATTTGTATCTACACAATATGTATATGTGTAAATTAGCTGTCTTTATATGTGCTTTCTCCAAGTAGGTTTTTAAAATTCTAGATAATGTTTTCTCTACTTTGTCTGATTTTTTTTAACATGAAGTTAAATATAAAGCAGATATGAACATTTAAATATTTTCTTTTTTTTTTACAATTTTTTGTGTAAAAAATACTTTTTTACACCTCTTTCAACAGGGAAGCACAAAAAAGAAGGCTACAGACAAGCTACCAGAGGGGACAAAGGGAGGCTACCCTTGCCCAGACCCCAACAGGGGAGACAACAAGGCCATCTTTCCCTCAAAATCGTAAGTGACAACTTCAAACACACTCATTTAGCCACTGACAGGGGTGATTCTAGGTAGGCCAAAGACCATGGGCTTAGGGCTTAACTTAAGGGGTAAAGAACACTTTCTGGTTGCTGCCTGGCGCATCAGTGCCCATTAATGCAACCTTGCCCAGGGTAGACATGGGTAGAGGAGAGGCCCCGGGGATCACAGTGAAACCGAGTTATGTCTGCTAGAATGAGCCTCATATATCCCCTATACCATAGGAGACAAGAGGGATGGGGGGCAACTGCATGAGTTTTTCAATGTTGGCACTTGTCCAGTGTTTCCCCTCTGTAAAATGACATCACCTTCCCTTTTTGATGCATTTTTAAGGGGAAAAAAACACAGTGCAGCATGGTGTAGTCCACTAGTCATGAGCAAACATTGTCCCCAGTGCAAGGTTGGTCAACTAATATAGCAAAATGGATGCTAGAAACATATGTGACTTGGGGGGGTGAATTAATGAATGTTGTATTATTTCTTTTTAGAGGAAAGTGAGTGCTTTCAGCTGAACCAGGATGTTGGTTTGAAGGCGTTGGATATGACACCCGGACCCAGCACAGACCTTCCTATTGTGGATGCAACATCCCCTGACGCAAGTCAAACAGAGGGCCAAAGAGACCCAGAAGTGGAAGAAAATATTTGTGAGCCTCTTGTTTGTGCAAGTAAGCATTTTTGTAATCTGTCTTGTGTATACATGTCAAATGTTTAGATGTCCAAAAGAAACACCCACTCCACACATTAGCAAAGTATGTAGCGCCTTAACATTAGCATGGAGAAGGAAGAGGTGGAAGGAGCTGGCAGTGTTGCTAGGTACCCGAGTTTTGTAGACCCAGGCACCAGGGCCAAGATTACAGAGTAGTTGCAGTGTGTACATTCCTAGTAGTGTAGGTGTCTGAAGGGCAAGAAGGTTGCAAGCAACAATAGACTGGGTAGGTAACTATTTCCCCAATTTGACTAGTAACTTGACCATAATTCACTGTAGGGCGTCAGCCACTTGGCCATCGTTACCTTAATACTTTTTTCTCTTCTTATAAGGACACAAACTTCCAAGATGCACAATTGGCCATATGAGTGCAGATATGATGCAGGCTTTGATCGAGCTAGAGAAAATAAAGCAGGCTGCCACTGCTTTACAGAGAAGAATACAGGATTATGTCGACATGCTTGCCAAAATTTAAGTTCATCTGGCCTGAACTTTTCTTCCACTTGTTGGCTCCTGTTTGCACTTTTAAGATTTCCCATGGTTTTATTACTTTTAAGTCCTGGTTCACATTGATGCTACTTTGAAATCGCACTACTTCACTTGAAGTAGCACAATTTCGAATTAGCAAGGTCAGTGCAATTTCAGGTGCAACTTGATAGACATTTGTGTGGCTTCATGCGCAGATGTCTATTGAAGTCGTACCTGAAATTAAGAAAAGTAGTGCAGGAACTACTTTTGCAAATTGTTGTGGTGCCGCTAAATCAGTGTCGCACTGATTGGAACAGTGCCATTGCCTTAAATAAGCTGCGACTTGTCATGCGATTCGATCTATCAAATCGTATGACAAATCGCTCCAATGTGAACCTAGGCATCATAGTGTCTGAGGACAGTGTTTAGCCACTCCACTTCTCTAGGTGCACCACCAAGTCCTGTTTTCTTTATTTTCTGCAGGCTAAAAACGACTGTGTGAATTACTAACCTCGAAAATGACATCATCACCTGTGCCAAAAACAAAAAATATAGAAAACATGACCTATAAATGCACCTGGAGAAGGAAAGTTGTGAAACACTGCCCTAAGTAATGTTTTAATTATAATCTTTATGTGTTTTTAGGAATCGCAAAGCCAAAAATTGAAGATGCACACAAATTGGGCCACAAAAATTCAGAATTCCCTCATGATCCTATGCCTAAAATGTGTGTCTTTCCCTACATCTAGTTTGCTAAAGACCAAAAACACACAGTGTGTCAACACACATGTGAATGTGCTTGAAGTAAAATGTTTTATACTAAACAATGTGTGGCTTCTTATTTCAATGCTCAATGCCAGTGTATTTGTTAAGTTGGTGTAGTTACAGTGACAATGTGCTCTAAAATGTGGCAAACTCAGGCAATTTTAGGGCCTCAAAGAAATTATTTAAAGGAGTTGAAATGGCTGAATAATTTTAACATTAATGCATTACATACATTAACAACAATAACATTGTGTGTGTATAGCAAACCCACAGCACAACATAATAGTTAGCTGAAGAAGAGATTGTCACCTCATAGAGCAAATAAGTTACGTTTGCACTATTGAAGAAAATGGCCAAAATTAAGACCATTTGAGAACCTAGGAGATAGATAAGAAACACAAACAGTAATTCTAATGAATTAGGAGTTTAATATCAAATAAAAGATATATTCCTAATCAGCAACATTTTGCTGCAGAGCCGCTGCCCCTCTACCCACAAAAGAGTCAATATATTGTTGCCGGACATCTTGGGCAGTTTGGGAGGGCAACCCAGCGCAGCCACTTTCCAGAGCCGTCATTACACAGGATCAGCTGGGCCTGACACAGAAAAGTCAACCTCTCTTTGAAGTGAGGCAAGGTAGCTGCTTGCATTCCTATGTAAGCAATTGTGCAGTATGCAGCAGCACAATACAACATGGTTTATCTAGTATTCGGCCAGGTTAATAGATGTTAGCAACAGTATTTCAAATGCATTTTCAACAACCCTTCAGGCATGAGAGAGCCTGTAGTTGTAGATCCTCTGCTATGGGGTGAGGTCCCTCATAGCAAAGGGCCTTATAAGATGTTCCCCCAGAGCAAAGGCCTCATCTTCCACAAATACAAAATTGAGGCCCTCAACATTCTCCTCAGGAGGTGACAAATGTAAGTTGCCATTCTGTAGCTGATGGTAGAATTTGGTCTGTGGAATCACCCCTCCGTCCGAGTTGCGGCCATTCATCCCAACATCCAGGTACAGGAACTCATAATTTGCAGACACTACCGCTAACATCACTATACTGCAAAAGCCCTTATAATTATAATAATAAGAGCCCGAGTTGTGTGGTGGGACAATACAGACATGCTTCCTATCAATCGCCACACCACAGTTGGGAAAATCCCACCGATGGTGGAATTAGGCTGCAACAGCCTGCCATTCCTGTGGGTGTTACTTTGGCCAGCCCCTCCTTACTTACATTATTGGCAGCCCACTGGACAGGTCAGAAGTGTCATAATCCAAAAATATGGATACACACTGTCCAAATTGAAGCACGTATTTACATTCATAAATTACCCATCAAGATAATAGGAGACAAAAACTTTCAACAGTATCATTTAAAAGGTATTCAGGTAGGTCCTTGCACTACATGCTTTGGTGAATTCATCCATAAATATGACCACAAAACAGGTATGGTGTGTATGGGCTTTGCAAAGTCAGCGGATAGAGTATTGTTATAGGTTGACTTAGCATTTGGGGGGGTCCAAATTAGTTTGGGCCACAAAAAATGGCCTCTTGCACTGAATTTGAGGACAACAATAACATTTGTACACATTTTAGGGGGTGTTTAGTGTAAGAACAAAAATTAAACTGACAAAATACATTGTTAAGTTACTAGGCTAGGTGTGTATGGGCCCAGGATAGCATGCTGGGGAGGTTAGTAAAGGCAAATATGCATGAAGGACAAAAAAGGAGCATTAACAGCTTACAGCATGCATGAGGACAAAGAGGACATTCACAGCATATTACAATAATGGTAATTATGGAATGAAGACATTGATACAATACATTAGCAAACATTAAATACATGGAATGTGATGTTAAAGGCTAAAACCTACCAAAATATAGTCCTTCTGTAGGACTTGAATAATGGCAGAACAGGTCTCTGGAATAATGATTCCCAGAGCCTGAGGGGATATCCCAGTTGTGAACTTCAGATCCTGGAGACTTCTCCCCATCGCCAAGTACCGCAAGGTGGTGACGAGCCATTGCTCTGGAGTAATGGCCTGCCGCATGCATGTTTCCTGCTAACTAATATAGGGGGTAAGCAATGCCAATAGACGGTGAAAGCAGGGGTCCATCATCCAGGTCCATCCGGTTTTGTTGGCCAACAATCCAATCGTGTGTACGAGGCTTAAGAGTTTGTTCTTTAAAAGCAGCTTCAGCCTGAGTTGGGCTTAAAGACCCAAAGAGAAGACAGATCTTTCTGGAGGAACACTTAGCATGTGGCCGCCAATAGTTTACATAGTCTTTACTACACATTATTATTATTATTATTATGATTATTAATAATTTAATATTATTGATAATAATATTGTTAAATATATGTATGTCATAATATAACTAAACTACACCAAAATTCCTAATTGAAGCAAAAATCTGCACCACTATTAAAGTGGAAGCAAAGTCCACTTTCAACTTGTACCTACAGGTAAGCCTATAATAAGGCTTACCTATAGGTACAGTGAGTATCTCCTAAACCTGCACTGTTTAGGAAATATTCACATGGGATGCAGCTGGTGACATCACTGGTGCATGCGCTCTGAAGGAACAGCATACCCGTGCTGTACCGTCAGAGCTCTGTGCCGGGGATCCCACGCACATGCGCAAGAGTGACGTCCCTGGCCATTCATACAGCCAGAGCCCGTGAACTGGAAGGAAGACTGGGTGAAGGTGGATGCGCTGGGGAGCCCGTGTGCAGGTAAGTCTGTCATAATGTGTTAGTATGCGGTACTTACTAGCACATTATGGCATAGCGCTGCTGAGGCTATTTTTTTTATTTTTTTGGGTGGTGGCTTACTACCGCTTTAATAAAGTCAATAAACGTTTGAAAAGCATAAAAAACGATTTATATCTATCAATTTATACATTTCAGTTCTTTACTATTAACAGAGGTTCAGATTTTCGTACCGGTAAGTTTCCTTTTTCTCTGCACACTCAGTGGTGCAGGTTAACATGTGAAGCATGTTGCCACATTAAAATATATTCTAATGAAGATTCAGGCAGAGTGTCCTTAGGTGACACAGGCATACAGTTTTCACTCAAAATGAAGTGAGATAGTAGAATTACAATAACTGATGATTCTTTTCATGGCAAAGATGAACATTCCCAGTGCTGCATTTAACAGACTTCTGAAATAATAACAGTACAATGTTTTACTTGTTAGGCAATGAAGACATTTTCAAACAAAATGATGTGGGCTCTCTCATAAGTGACTTTGGCAATTTTTTCATGTGAAGATGAGATAAGGAAAAGCAAAATAATTGCAGAGCTGTTTTCTGCAGATCATTTGAAAGGAATTCGGGCACCAATAAAATGTATTTTAGAAGTCTCCTCTACAGGCAATTACTACCCAATGTGCATGAATCGTTTTGGGCTCCTTGCTTTATTCTATGAATTGTGAGAGGGAAATTGTCAATTAGTATTGGCCGCAGTAAACCATTCATGAGACAGGGACACCCGGGAATAGTGCAAACAAGTTTATCCTACACTTTTATTCTTCAAGTCAGTGAACAAACACGGTTCATTGCAGGAAGGCTTTGTACAGCAAATCCATAGCATAGAACAAATAAAACACCCGCTCATCTGAGTAACTAACTAAAGTGGGTGTTCCCTAATGGGTACCACAAACAGACAACTTATGTATCTTTTTAGCATTCTGTCAGCAGTTTGCCTTTTAGAAAATTGAATTTGCATAAAAGTGCACCTGTATTTTAAGGCTCTGAGGTACTTTTGCAACGATTTAAAATATATGAAGATACTTCTAGCTACTGGTGCTTTTTTTGCTGGCTCCCAGATCAATTTGCACACAGGCTTACAATTTGTAAGGATCTGAACATAACCGTATTGTATTCTGTTAGGAGCATGTCTATACGCCCATCTTTGCTTTTCCAGGAAACGCTCCCAGGCCTCCTGTGACTGCATTTCCAGGATTCCCAGGGCCTTCAGGTCTACCAGGGCTTCCAGAATATCTGCCAATACCTCGATGGTGCTTGCAGTTTACTTGCCAGGACTTCCAGAACTCTAATGCCCTGTACACATGGTTGGACATTGATCGGACATTCCGACAACAAAATCCATGGATTTTTTCCGACGAATGCTCAAACTTGTCTTGCATACACATGGGTCGGACAAAGTTGTCAGAAAATCTGATCGTTCTGAACGCAGTGACATAAAACACGTACGTCGGGACTATAAACGGGGTAGTAGCCAATAGCTTTCCTCTCTTAATTTATTCTGAGCATGCGTGGCACTTTGTGCGTCGGATTTGTGTACACACGATCGGAATTTCCGACAACGAATTTTGTTGTCAGAAGATTTTATAGCAAGCTCTCAATCTTTGTGTGGGAAATTCCGATGGAAAATGTGTGATGGAGCCCACACACGGTCGGAATTTCCGACAACAAGGTCCTAACACACATTTTCCATCGGAAAATTCGACTGTGTGTACAGGGCATTACTCTCAAAACTCCTGCCAGGATTTCCAGTGGTACTCACAGCATCCCTGCCATGACGCAGAATAATGCTCACAAAAGCCTCTGGAAGAATCTTCATGTGTCACTGAGTGTTTCGGGCAACTAGTTCCCGGTTACGCTCTCTGATTCCTAAGGCCTTGTTCACATGGGCTGTATAAATCCCTGGATGCATTTGGGGCCGTACATCCGCACTTGGATTTCCACTCACATGGATGTCACATTTGGGACAGTGCCTGTGTCCATGCAGTCCCATGCGAGTAAACCGCCCTTACACGGGGTATTTATTTATATGCCCTGTGTGAACGAGGGCTAGCATTTGCCCCTACATTCCAATATAGTGCCTGGGGGGTCCCCTTAGTCTACCTGTAAAGTGGTAGATCTGTACCATGTCTAGAATCTGCTGCAGCAATAATTGCAGCCAAAAAAAAACACATTTTCCCTGCAAGCTGCCTTTATTTTGCTCAGCAACAGCTGGGAGCCAGTGTGTATGATGATGCCACAATGTAGTGCACTGGGAACAAGATTAGAGATTTTTTGGATACATTCTGGTGTCACTTTGACTTTGGATAGAAGTAACGGGTGCGTAACCTTATAGAGGTAGAGGTAGTCTTGATGAAAGTGAGAATTGGCCTTGCTGTAAAAAATTGCAATGATATACACCTGTCAAACAGGTGCAGAAATATTACTCTTTGTGGACAACGAGGCAGGTTTATCCACTCTGGCAACTGCAGGGGACTGTACACTTGTCACTGCTTGCGTGACATAGGATGAGGAGAATCAGAAAGGTTTAGTAAGCCAGTCCACCACCTCTTCTGCATGCTGTGGCTGGATAGCATGGGCAAACTCACTAAACAGAGGAAATTATTCCCTGGCTGAGGACAGATGACCACCACGTCCACCTTTGCCTGGAAACATTTGTTGCTGGCCCCCTTATAGTGCCATAGGAACATCTGCCTCTCCTTGTTATCCTCCCAGACATTATTGGGAGGGAAGGGGTGGTGCTTATATGCAAATGTAAAGAAGAAGTGGAAATCTGTACATAAATGCACTTTAATTTATGTAAAGTGGAGGAGCCTGGTAATGGCCCTGTGCACTGCGTGAGGATCCTGAGAACACTCTCCCTGCAGCTGAGATGAGTAAGAACCTGATGAGAGGACGTAGGTAGCTTCCCCACCTCGCCAGGCTCACCACTCTCTGATCTGAATTTCACTGGAAGTTTGCGTTTGGATCTACACCTTTGTATGCGTCTCCCCCCCCCCTACTGCTCCCCAGTCAGACGGGCTGGACGGTTCATTGGACGGCGGTAGTGCTAAAGTAGGCGGCTCGATTTTGGCGGCTGTTTTAAATCCCCCTCCGTGTCGCTGGCCCAGGAACGGAGTGGACCGGGCAGCAGCGGAGAAGCGGAGGAGTCGTTCAAGTACACCGGGAACTACCAGAGGAGAGAGCCGGAGAGGTGGAGAGAGTGAGAGCGAGTGGCAGGCTTGGGAAAGCACACAAGTATTCACGGCAGATAAAGACCAAGACTGGAGAGCGGAATCCCGATAACACACCAGAGACAACAGAGACAACAGCAGCAGAGCCAGCGTCTGTGAGCGTCAGTAAGCGCTCACTTGGAGAAAATCTCACTCAACCCACAAGGAAGATAAGTACCATTTTTTTTTTATCTCTCCTTTTTTTGTTTGCTGTGAATAGGCAAATGAGAATGTTAAAAGAAGAAAATAGGGAGGAGGAGGAATAAGAGAAAAAGACGCGGAGCATATATGAAATGGAGAGAGGGGAAAGAGATTGAAATTATTAAAATCACTGCTCCCGAAAAAACGGCAGTTTTTAAAACTCTTTTTTGCATTGATCCATGTCCCCTGGGGCAGGACCCGGGTCCCCAAACACTTTTTATGACAATAACTTGCATATAAGCCTTTAAAATTAGCACTTTTGATTATTCATGTTAGTGTCCCATAGACTTTAACGGTGTTCGCATGTTCGAACAAATTTTTTGCTTGTTCGCAAGTTCTGGTGCGAACTGAACAGGGGGGTGTTCGGCTCATCCCTAACCTGAAGGGGTAAAAGAGAAGCAAGTAATGGAAATACAAATAAAATCAAGTTGCAGCAGTACTTCTGGTCTATGCATGTGTTTGCGTAGCCATCTTAGATATGTCCTTCAGATTTAGGGACTTAAAGTGGTTCTACAGGGGAGAAGGTTTTTTATCTTAATGTATTCTATGCATTAGGATAAAAAAAACCTTCTATATGCAGCAGCCCCCCTCAGCCTCTCTAATATTTAGTAATATAGTAATATAGTAGTAATAGTTTATAAGTCCCATCTCGATCCAGTGATGTTGCATGAGAGAGACTCTCCCTCCTGATTGTCTGAGGCACACAGTGGGTTTCATTGGGTCCTGCTGCTTTCAATCAAAGTCAGTGAGCCAATGAGGAAAGAGAGGGGGCAGGGGCGAGCCGTGGCTTCGTGTCTAAATAGACACACAGAGCAGCAGCTCGGCTCGGGTGCCCCATAGCAAGCTGCTTGCTTAGGGGGTTACTCGGAAGGAGGGAGGGGCCTGCACCAAAGAAGAGGAGGATCAGGGCTGCTCTGAGCAAAACCATTGCACAGAGCAGGTAAGTATTACATATTTGTTATTTTTAAACAAAAACAAGACTTTAGTATCACTTTAAATGATTGTAAAGCTTCAGATTTTTTTAAAACTAAAATAACAAACATGTTATACTTACCTGCTCTGTGCAATTGTTTTGTACAGAGCAGCCCGGATCCTCCTCTTCTCGTGTACCCCACCAGTGCTCTCGGCTTTCCACCCCGCTGAGTGCCCCCATAGCCCTTGAGTCCTGCTCTGTGTGTCTTTTGGCAGCTGGGCCCTGCTCCTGCTCCCTCCCCACTGGCTGTAATTGAAAGCAGCGGGAGCCAATGGCTTACACTGCTGTATCTGAGGAGGAGAGAGGAGAGAGCCTCTGCTCTCATGCACTTTGCTGGATCGAGATCAGGCAAGTATTTATGAGAGGCTGGGGGGGAGTTGCATACAGATTTTTTTTTCCTTAATGCAGAGAATGCATTAAGGTCAAAAATCTTTCTGCCTTTATGACCACTTTAAACTGCATGCATTAAAAAAAAAAAAAAAAAACCTTTAATGATGCATTTATTAATACAGATCTGCATTAATTAGTGTCCTTTATATTTGCCTGGTGTTCAGCTTTTTAGTCTGTTTTAATTGAAAATTAGGAAACTTGAAGCATAGAGAATTCCTCCTTCTTGCATCTCTGTGCCTTTCACAGCTGAATGTGAGCATGTAATTTCATTTCTCACAGTATTTTTTCTGATCCGTTTCACATAAAATGTGAACTCTATTATATCATAATAGACAGACATTGTTTAACAAGATATAAACCACATGCTGAGCCCTACTATTGCTTATAAATAGACATATGAGTTGGGGAATATGCTATATGTTCAGCAGAGAGGTGTCTGAAGCTGGAAAGAACATTTCAGTACCAGTGTTTTTTATTTTATTATTAGGTATTTATATAGTGCCCTCAATTTACACAGTGCTTTACATATATTATACATTCTTATCAGTTCCTGCCCAAGGAGCTTACAATCTAAGGTCCCTAACTCACCTTCGTACATACACATACTAGGCCCAATTTAGACATGAGCAAATTAACCTATCAGCATGTATTTGGAGTGTGGGAGGACACCAGAGTACCTGGAGGAAACCCACGCAGGCACAGGGAGAACATGTAAACTCTGTGCAGGTAGTGCCGTAGTTCGGATTTAAAGTGATGACCCTAATGCTACTAGACAGAGGTGTTAACCACTTAGCCACCATGCTGCCCCGTGCTACGTTTTATGTTTAGTTAGTTTTATATACATACGGTATATATAATAAATGTGCTTGTGTCTTCTTTTGCTATAAACGTTCAAGCTTTGATATGGCATATCAGCAAATATATTTATGAACTGACTTCTATGTACCTAACAAAAAGGATCTCCTTCCTATAGTTTTGATATAAAATATTTAGCACTACCTAATCCAGCACTTTAAGATACATTTCAAAATAAAGCAGCATGCATTATTTTCTCTTGACAATTCAAACTTTTAAATATTTTAACACTCATCTGACATCCTAAATGTAGTGGCTAATTTACTTGCTTTAAATAGTTATCTTATTTAAAGTGTTTTACAGTTCTGCTCTTTCGTGTGAATTTCTACAACAATGAAATAAATTGCAAACATTACTCTGCTTAATATAGAAAGCAGACTTAATAATGAGGTGTGCCATGTTAGTCAGCAGATAATCTAAGCATTTTATTTTCAAATGCAGAGACAACAATGAGAAAATATCCTGTAGATGTGATACCAATTACTTGCTAACTATACACAGTGATTATTTTGTTAGAGAATAAAGAAGTATATAATAAAAAAAGTTTTGGTCTTATGCCCCGTTTACACCATTTGGTTCTGTGTGCGTAGTGATAACTAAGTGGCTTTGGGAACAAAACATCTACATTTTGGGTCCATGTCCAGGAAACTCCCCTGACCTTAATCCCATTGAGAACTTGTGGTTAATTCTCAAGAGCCGGATCAACAAAAAAAATCCCACAAATTCTGATTAAGTACGAATGGGCTGCCATCAGTCAGGATGTGGCCCAGAAGTTGATTGACAGCAGGCCAGAGTGAATTGTAGAGGTCTTGAAAAAGAAGGGTTAACACTGCAAATATTGACCCTTTGCATAAAATTAAAGTGAAACTATAGGCAAACCTTTTTATTTAAAATTTTGGATAGAGCAAGGGAGGGTTATAACCCCATGTCAGATTTCTTTTTGCCATCTGTGCCCCATTTTGACAAAAGCAAGGGGGAGGGGAAGTGGGACTTTGTATGAAACTGCGCCGGGTAGAGGTCGCACGTTTCCATCCCTATCACACAATATCTAGAAAACCCGCAAGCAAAAGCCAGTGGGTGAGGGAGGAGGAGGTGGGACTTTATATGAAGCCAATGGTTTGCAAGCCGACACAAACGGTGGGTCAATAAAATTCTTTATTTGCATGTTCATACAAACAATGGTATCAGACAATATCAATATAACACTTGGTAAAATGTTAGCAATGATAACCACGCTGTGGTTGCTATGCTCGCAGGCTTGGTGGGTTGGTCTCAGCGGCCGCCGACCATTGGTCGGCCTCCCGCCCTGGCTCCTCCCACTATTGGCCGTGCGGACGTGACGTTGGCGGGCCTCCTCGCGGCGGCGCCTATATATGAGCGTCTTGTTCACCTGGGGCGATGCGGCGCTCGAGGTACACTACAGCTACACTTCAGCATAGTGGTGGTCGCTCCACACCACCCTGTCACACAGGTAAGGCCACTCCTTACCCTGTTTGCGCACATGTCATCCTCTAGCTTTTCCATTCCTCTTTCCCCCACTCCATTCCTCACTCTACCCATTCACTCACTCACCCCTACATCACGTTCACCTTCCTTTCTTTCCCCCCCCTCCCTTCCCTCCCCCCCTTACCTTCACTCTCCCCACCTTCCTCTCCCCCCCCCCGCTGCACACACACTCCCTGCATTATCACTCATCTTCCACTTTCAACTCTAGGGTGCCTCGTGGCTCTGCATCGCCCTGGGGGGGATTGCCTGTTTTGGTCGCCGCGGCGGGGGGGCCCGCCTCAGCTCCCGGCCTGGCACTAGTCCCGGATGGTTGCCGTACCTGGCCATTCACCATTCACCCACAATTGCAGTGAGTACTATTCAATTTTTGGGGGATTTTTTTAGCCCTCTGTACCCATTGTTACCTTGGCCCTTGATATTATTATCATTTTTATTTCCAGAAACATGACATGTCTGCTCCTGATGAGTGGTCTTGAACCACGAAACGCGTCGAGCTACCGGTTGTCACTTACTGTCCCAACCCATGCTATACAGAGTTTTACCCCTTAACAGGAATTTGAGGCCAGCTATCAGGCAGGCATTACCGTGTTTTAACTATTTACGCATTCTGACACCTGGTGATCCCTGGTCTATCTTCAATAATATTGCTTATACCCATGTTATTATCCATGTTACCTGTATACCTTTTATATCCTTGATAACTATACTAATGGTCCATATGTTGATCTCTGGTTATCATTGCTAACATTTTACCAAGTGTTATATTGATATTGTCTGATACCATTGTTTGTATGAACATGCAAATAAAGAATTTTATTGACCCACCGTTTGTGTCGGCTTGCAAACCATTGGCTTCATATAAAGTCCCACCTCCTCCTCCCCCACCCACTGGCTTTTGCTTGCGGGTTTTCTAGATATTGTGTGATAGGGATGGAAACGTGCGACCTCTACCCGGCGCAGTTTCATACAAAGTCCCACTTCCCCTCCCCCTTGCTTTTGTTTATATGAATAGGGATGGAAGCCCATGGTTTGCTCTACTGCTCTATCTTGATATTACCAATGATTGTTATCATCCTGCCCCTATTGATTCCTTGGTAGCCTCACCTGTGTTTACCTTTGTGTCATTTTTACCAGTTTCAATCCTACATGCCATGTTTCTTATCCTGTCATTAGCTTTTATCAATATTATGGTCAACCCTTCCCAATGGTGGTCCAACCCAATTGTGGGTGGGTGGCTGTGGCTGGCCGGTGGGCCGTCTGGCCTTTGCCTGCCCGGGAGCTGCGATGGGCACTGCCGGCCTCTGGGCCCCCCCCTCCTCCCTCGCCCGCCTCCCCTGGCGGGCTTGTGTGTGGGGGCGGGGCTTGCCGCCACTGCCCATCGACTTCACGTCACCAGCGGTGGACGTGCGCCGCGCCTCCTGGCGCCGCCGCGCCCTTCACGCTGTGGTTGCTATGCTCGCAGGCTTGGTGGGTTGGTCTCAGCGGCCGCCGACCATTGGTCGGCCTCCCGCCCTGGCTCCTCCCACTATTGGCCGTGCGGACGTGACGTTGGCGGGCCTCCTCGCGGCGGCGCCTATATATGGGCGTCTTGTTCACCTGGGGCGATGCGGCGCTCGAGGTACACTACAGCTACACTTCAGCATAGTGGTGGTCGCTCCACACCACCCTGTCACACAGGTAAGGCCACTCCTTACCCTGTTTGCGCACATGTCATCCTCTAGCTTTTCCATTCCTCTTTCCCCCACTCCATTCCTCACTCTACCCATTCACTCACTCACCCCTACATCACGTTCACCTTCCTTTCTTTCCCCCCCCTCCCTTCCCTCCCCCCCTTACCTTCACTCTCCCCACCTTCCTCTCCCCCCCCCCCGCTGCACACACACTCCCTGCATTATCACTCATCTTCCACTTTCAACTCTAGGGTGCCTCGTGGCTCTGTATCGCCCTGGGGGGGATTGCCTGTTTTGGTCGCCGCGGCGGGGGGGCCCGCCTCAGCTCCCGGCCTGGCACTAGTCCCGGATGGTTGCCGTACCTGGCCATTCACCATTCACCCACAATTGCCGTGAGTACTATTAAATTTTTGGGGGATTTTTTTAGCCCTCTGTACCCATTGTTACCTTGGCCCTTGATATTATTATCATTTTTATTTCCAGAAACATGACATGTCTGCTCCTGATGAGTGGTCTTGAACCACGAAACGCGTCGAGCTACCGGTTGTCACTTACTGTCCCAACCCATGCTATACAGAGTTTTACCCCTTAACAGGAATTTGAGGCCAGCTATCAGGCAGGCATTACCGTGTTTTAACTATTTACGCATTCTGACACCTGGTGATCCCTGGTCTATCTTCAATAATATTGCTTATACCCATGTTATTATCCATGTTACCTGTATACCTTTTATATCCTTGATAACTATACTAATGGTCCTTATGTTGATCTCTGGTTATCATTGCTAACATTTTACCAAGTGTTATATTGATATTGTCTGATACCATTGTTTGTATGAACATGCAAATAAAGAATTTTATTGACCCACCGTTTGTGTCGGCTTGCAAACCATTGGCTTCATATAAAGTCCCACCTCCTCCTCCCTCACCCACTGGCTTTTGCTTGCGGGTTTTCTAGATATTGTGCCCCATTTTGGAAATTTACCTTCACTTCTTGTCCCATAGCAAAGCAGGAAGTGACTGTAAATTCCTGCAAATTAAGAGAATTCCTTAGAGACCCTCAGGTCCCCAGAACTAATGTCTCCATTGGAATATTTCCCCTCTATCACCGTTCCAGGGTCAACCCAAAATTGGGGATTTTCTTTTTCTTTTACTTTCAATGATAGCAATAAGCAGAACAAATGGAGAGATATGAATCTCCCTTAAGAGGATAAAAATGGAAAATTGAATATCAAATACTTACTGCAATTTTCCTTTCCTGATGAGCTCCATGTCAGCCTACTACTGGGTATGCTCCACCCATACCCCCACCTGCAGGACATAACTCATAAATTTGACTCTCGCCCTCAGGCCAGCATTCCATAACTCGATTTCTGCACCTGGGTGGAAGTCTGCGCTGACATGGAGCTCCTCAGGAAAAGGAAAATTGCAGTAAATATTTGATATTCAATTTTCTGTTTTCCTGACAGCGCTATGTCAGCCTACTACTGGGACTAGCTACCCAGGGTGGGATAATGCAGAAACAAAATAGGGTTAATTATGGCCTCCGGCTAAGGAGATAACTGTTTTGCCAAAATTTGTTTTCAATGACGTATCTATAGGATACTGAGAAATAAAGGTTTGTATGGATGACCACGTTGCCGCCTTGCATATTGACTTAATTGAATCTCTACAGGCGGCTAATAATGTAAAAGTGGATTGCGCTAACTTCTATGTGTATTACCACTTCTAAATATACAAAATGGAAAAACTAGATTGATAAGTTATATATTTTGAGTTTTGCGCCGGTGACACACCCTGTTGGTCTCTACAGGCGGCTGGCTAGGAGGTTGCGACACTTCTTGTGGAGCGCGCCGTTATTTCTTCTGAAAGGGCCAACCCCCATCCTTATAAGGGAGATCCATTTCACAATCCAAGAAGCAATTGCTCTGCTCGAAGCTCTGGCCCCCATGCATGAACCTCTGGGAACCACAAACAGGCATCTGATGCCCTGAAAGTTTAGGTAGCATGGATATACATCTTCAGTGTCTCCCTGACATCCAAAGGATTTTGTCCATCTTCCAGATGAAAAGTAGGGACACAATTTCTTGACTTAGATGGAATGTTGAGGCCACTTTGAAGTAGAATCCAGCATCGGGAGCAGAATACCGCTGTCTGCCAGGAAGGACTTAGTGTTTAGGGTTCTTTATACTCTAGAGCCACCAACTCAAAATCCCTCCTAGCTGAGGCTTTGGCTACCAGGAAAGTGGTCTTTAGCAACAATTCCCATAGCGACAACTCCATAATGGATTTTGGAGCAGACAGATAGTTGAGTACTAATGTAAGGTCCCATGTAGAAACATGGGGGCCCTGGGAGGCCTTAGCTTTACTATGGCCTTAGGAATTGAAGAGGTCCATGGAGTCCCGCTAAGGGTCGACGTGGCAGAGATGTGTCCTTTGAGTGTGCGTGCACTCAGACCCATGTCACAATTTCTTTGAAGAAAACCAAGGACCTGACAAACTCTTGCCTCCCTAGAGAAAAAACTTCTGACGTAGCTTAATTCTTGGAATTTTGGCAGGCTTTGTTCATGCTGCTCTTCCATGCTCTCACAAGGGCATCTACAATTCTCGATGAGCAACCTAAATCCACGAACCTTCGCCTCTCAAAATCCAGGCTGCTAACTTGAGCTTCTCTGGAGCTGGATTGATAACTTGACCTCGTGCCACTGTCTGACAACTGAGAAGATTTGTACTAGGTGTCTGTGAGATATAAAATAGTTTGATGTATATCCACTGTTGAATAAAAACCCCTGGAATGGGTATGTTCTCCACTGAGCCACTCAAAACAAGCACAGGAAAGACCAGGGTCCTGATAGTCACCAGGGCTAAAGACGCTAAGGGGTGAAGAGAGGAACACCAGGACAATTCAATACCTTACCACCGGTATGTTCTCTAGCAGCAGAGAAAGGCATACTTTGAACCATGATTAGTTGGGATTCTAATTACAAAATGACTGTGTAGAGGTCAGAGGACTTTATTCGCCAACCACCAACTCAGACATGTATCTTGAGGCAGGAAGCCAGACTGTCCACAATCACAGAACCTTGCCATCAATTTAAGCTTCATTTTGAACAAATGTAGTGAATGGGTTCTTCCTTGAAGGCCACATCATCTTCTAATGGTAAAGTAATGTATCTGGTCAAACCCATAAGGGACACACCAACCAAAGGTGGTGACTCCAAATGCTGGACACCTCTCTCTTCACAAAGGCATAATTTTGACATCCGCTGTAAAAAAAGTTTTGCTCCATTCCTCTAGTATGAGCCACCATAGGAATTCAGTCACCATAGGAAAACTGCAACGTGGTCTTCGGAGGCACTTGAAAAATACTTCCACTGCTTTCCTTGTATCTTGTATCTTGAGCATCTCACTGGAAAAACTGGATAAAGGTCATCTTTACTTGCTTTTTATTCTTTTGAAGAATCTAAAGAAGGTTGGTTGGCCTGAGAAAGCTCTTGAAACCAGTTACTGGTTTTGAAAGGAAAACTAGATCTTGCCAAAAACAGATGACTCTTGCACAAGGGGAGTTCGAACAACTCATTTAGAGTGTTTTGACTACATGCTTAATGAATTGTGACAGTCTTTTGGTCCTCATCATCTCCATCACTGACTGCTTGAACAAGGCAGGATTCAACCAGTCATGTTCACCCTCGTCTCTCTCTTTGGAAGAGTCTGAAAGGGTTGCTTGCCTTGAAAGCAGATGGACACTGTCCCCTACCTTCTTTGGTAGTGCTGGTCTTTATTTAGGGTTGGCATTTGTTTTTATGCAGAAGCAGAAGGCAGGCTAAAAACATTGAGCTTGTTCAATGACTATTAAACACCAGTGCAGTGCCTCATCCATAAGGAAGCTCAGCATCTCCGTAATATTAAGGCAAGTATCCAATCCAGCAATGATATTGCACTGCTTCCCCATTGAGAGTGATTTACACCCTATATGCCGCCCAAGAGACCAGCAGAGGGGCTCCCTGATAAACGATGCATTTAGCATGTTAACACAGGGACCACATCCCAGCAGAGCAGGATGGACAGCCCGAACTTTATACGAGCTAGGTAGGAGACATGTGCCAATTTCCTGGATCCTGTCCCTTTACAGGGTGAGTGGAAACGACTCCTTTAGCATGTATTGACCACATGCTTAATGAATGTGACAACCTGTTAGGTGTCATCATTTTCTTTATCCTTGGTTGCTTGAACAAGGCAGCATTCTTGCAGTCATATTTATCCGTATCTTCTCTTTGGAAGATTCTGAAGAGGATTGGAGACTGCTCAGTAACTCTTTCATAGGGTGAGTGAAAACACTCCTTTAGAGTGTATGGACCTCAGGATTAATGAATGGGACAACCTGTTAGGTGTCGTCATTATCTTTATCCTTGGTTGCTTGAACAAGGCAGCATTCTTGCAGTCATGTTCATCCTTATCTTCTCTTTAGAAAAGTCTGAAGAGGACTGTTTAGTAACCCTTTTCACAGGGTGAGTGGAAACACTCCTTTAGAGTGTATGGCCCACATACAGGGCTTGCCTGCCTAGGCATGAGTGGCACAGGCCCAATTTAGGCGGTGCATGATGCCTGCCATTCTGGAGAGACTCAATGGCGAGAGCCCATAGTTCGTTTCCCATACACCTGAAAGAAAAACTCTTACCTGAACGGTGGTAATGGTGTCATTACCTTCTTTGCAATTACTGACTTTTAGGATGAGGTGACACGCATGGCTTTTCAGCAAACCGGCAGAAAGAAATACTGTACAAGGAGGTAACAGTACACCGTTTTACTGCTTGCTGCACAAGGACTTGTCTCAGTAAAAATCAATCCCTGACAAGCAGGAATACTGAGCAAGTCTAAAGAAGAACTCCACATTAGGAATAAAATACAACATGTACAATGCTACCAAAGTCATCTGGTAACTTAAGATAACAAAGAAGTTTAAAAGTTACCCATCTCTAAGTACAACCCTGCAGACTAAAAAAGCAGTACAAAAACAAATTCAATGCAATAGAAATTAATGTGCTTGGAAATAACCCTTTAAGGGGTTAACTACTGCTAAGGAAGGCTAAATAGTGCAGCTTCCCAGACCAGCTCAGACATCACCAGGTGATTTGTTCATCAAAACCTAGTCATGCCGGAAGTAGGACAATGAAAAAGTTCTGTTCAGAACAGAAACAAGAGGTAAGACTCTGTAGCAGATTATGATAATATTTTGCAGTGTACACAGATCACCCAAGGGAATAGCAAATATCACCTTTTAACAAAAGTGGAGTACACTTCAATAGCCCAAAGCAGCTGCCTTATACAACCCCTGGCTTCTATGGAACTCAAAAAGGCATCCCAGCTGCCATATGGGGATCCATTCAATCTAGAGAAACATCACTGAATGAAGGAAGATGCAGCATGCATCACATAGACAAAAAGGCAATAGAAACAGGCAGAGTTACATACCATATAGCTGCAGCCATGGTGTCACCTCTGGGAACAGCCCTGCATTTAGCAGGGCATTAATCCCAATGCCAGCCATAACAGTAGAGTTGCCACCTCATCCCTTTAAACCCGAACACATATTAATTACACAGGTTCTGAGGCTAATTTAATGCAGATAAGGCACCAAGTGAGTTTAATTACCACCTTAATCAGCCACAGAACCTGTGTAATTCATATGTGTTTGGGTTTAAAGGGATGAGGTGGCAACCCTACATAACACCCATGCAAAAAGCCGATTTAAGGGTCCATACAGCAGGGTCTGCACCTGGGGAGCAATAGATGGACGGCCACAAGTTTATTCCAGCCAGGTAAGGGTTGCTTGAAAAAGAGAGGAATGCAGGCCTGAGAATGGGAGTCAAATTTATGAGTTATGGACTGCGGGTGGGGGTATGGGCAGAGCATACTCAGTAGTAGGCTGACATGAAGCTGTCAGGAAAATAGCAGTAACAATTGGTAGGTGTTCTAATCCCACTCCACTCTATCCAAAATTCTTTTTTTTTTCAGAGTAGAGTGTATTCTCTTAGTCCATTTATTTTTCCATGTCTGTGCCCCATTGGGGAGATTTACCTCTACATCTTGTCTGGGGGTGAATATGATTTTGGACCAACTTTTGCTTGGTCAGAGTTTCAGTGAACTGCTGAACTTCCAAGTCAAGCCTTCACTGCTAAATGTGAAAGCTTTCTGCCCAGGCTGTTTGTTAGGAAGTCAGTGACTGCTGACATCCTAACATCTAATAACAAATGATTGCCTTGTCTTTTCAGCTTGTGAATTCCTGGCTGGCAGTTGAATGTAAAAAAAGGGATGAGGTTAGTGTAAAAACACAAAAACAGAATGGGGTTCCTACCAAAATCCTTTGGGTATAGTATGGAATTTAGGAGGAACCCCAAGCAAAAAAACTAACAAACCTGAGCATGCAGTCTGGTTGGCTAGCAAAGGGGATGGGGAAAGCATGCCCCTTTTTCTAAACCATTCCAGGCCACATGTTCAAAATTAGGGAGGATACCTTGCGTTACCATGTTGAAGAGAACAAGGTCCTTTTTCCCACAACCCTGGCCCGATGGTTGTTGAAGTCCATTGGCATGAAGCTTATTAGATTTGGAAGCTAACTTTAAAAAAAGAGGGCCCCTAGATAGTAGCCCCCTCTATATGAACAAGTAAACATACATAGCTGTAAGGAAATTCCAGTACGTCGACTGGTGCATAGATATGCACATGTACATAGAATTGCTTATAGAAAGGAGCATAGGTGAATCACTCATAGGAATGCGCATGCATGCAGGAATGCTTACAAACATGTGCACTTACGCGGGAGCGTGTCCACAGTTTCTGACGCCAGGCAAGCTATTTAAGGGATGCTCTTGCTCACTGTCAGTTCTGACTGGTCTTCAGCTTTTCTTGTGTCTTAAGCGTATCCAGGGGCAGACTGACCATTCAGTCACTCGGGCACTGTCCGAGGTCCCAGCCACTAGGGGGCCCCATCAGGGTTGCCAGCCTCAGTAAAACCAGGGACAGATTGTAAAAATCAGTGTTATTTTACATCTGTCTCTGAAATGTCTGACACTGACATAATTTTGATGTAAAATTCCGGAGGCTATAGCTGCTCCACCCCTCCACTACCTCCTCAGCCAATGGGAACACAGTGTACATGCCCCCTTCCCCAGCGTGGCTTTTTTGATTGCAGAGCAGGAGATGCTGACATCGAGAGGAGAGGGAGGCGAGGACACAGCCTGCAGTGTGGGAAGGGCTGCAGGCTGATACAAGGTAAGCTGGCTAACTTGGCTGAGTTAAATGTAGTTTTATCAGTGCTTTCTCTGGTGAGCAGGAGGGGGAGGCTGTCTTTCCTCTAGTAGAACTCCTGTCTCTGAGGCTGTTAGATTCTTTTTCTGTGTGAGGAGAAGTGCACTTCCTGGAGGAAGGATGTTGAACTTCTCCCCCAATTTCTGCTACATCTCCCTACTGATTACCTCCCCACCACTACACAGACACATCATCCTCCTCTGCTGTATTACCACCGAATGTGTCTGAGAGCTGCTGGGGCACTACAAGTACCAGCATGCCAGGAGAGCAGCAGCAGCAGTGTGTTCAATTAGGCTTATTTCTAGATGAAAAGTGCTGGTGTGTGTATACTATGTGTGTGTGTGTGTGTGTGTGTGTGTGTGTGTGTGTGTGTATATGTGTACTGTATATATACTGTGTGTGTCTATGTGTATGTATACTGTGTGTGTCTGTGTATACTGTATGCTCAACAGAAGTCGATCTAACAATCCCATGACTGTGAAAAATCCACTTGTTGCCATTCGGAGGCAGCTGATTGGTGCACTGCTGAGCTCGGCCTCGGATCAGGTAGCAGGGCAGGTCTGGGTGCACACCTGTGCAGTGATATCATGGCACACGTCCACAACTCACTTGCACAGTTCAGAGCCTGCAACAAGTGTATTTTTTTTTTAAAGCCTTTTCCTGCCAGCTGCCTACCACACCAAGCACTCTGGCACTCTGGGGGCTCTGCCGCAGGGTGGCACTCTGGGGGCTCTGCCATAAGGTACTACTCTGGGGGCTCTGCCGTAGGGTGGCACTCTGGGGGCTCTGCCATAAGGTACTACTCTGGGGGCTCTGCTGTAGGGTGGCACACTGGGGGCACTGCTGTAGGGTGGCACACTGGGGGCACTGCTGTAGGGTGGCACACTGGGGGCACTGCTGTAGGGTGGCACACTGGGGGGTTCTGCCGTAGGGTGTTACTCTGGGGGGTTCTGCCGTAGGGTGTTACTCTGGGGGGTTATGCCGTAGGGTGTTACTCTGGGGGGTTCTGCCGTAGGGTGTTACTCTGGGGGCTCTGCCATAGGGTGCTACACTGGGGGGTCTGTCGTAAGGTGAGATTCTGATGTAAGGGGGGCTGACTCTGCAGATTATGATTATGGGGAGAATGTTGGGACTTTGGTGTAAGGGAGGACTTTGATGTGAGCGTGGCACTCATCCTGACTGCTGTAGTCTATACGTGGTTTTGTTCGTTACTTACTCCTGACCCACGTACTCTGTACAATTTGCTGTACATAGACCTGACCAAGGTGTTGTCTCAACAGTTGCTGGTTTTAATTAAAGGGATTGTAAAGTCTCGTTTTTTTGTTTTTTTTAAAATAACAAGCATGTTATACTTACCTCCTCTTTGCAGTTGGTTTTGCACAGGGCAGCCCGGATCCTCCTCTTTTCGGGTCCCTCTTCACTGCTCCTGGCCCCTCCCTCCTGTCAAATGCCCCCACAGCAAACAACTTGCTGGGGGCAGTGGTGTAGCGTAGGGGGTGCGAGGGGGCCATGGCCCTGAGCGCAACATTTTGGGGGGCAAAATCCCGCGCCAGTGTGTGTGTCCCTGGCTCAGTCCTCCTAATTATGATTTCCTATGTCTCTGAGGTTTGGCCACCATGTTCTGTCACAGGATGGCCCCTGGCGCCCTGTGATTGGGAGAATGGGGTCATGTGCAGCAGCGGGGCTAGCCTGTCCACGATCGCTGGTGAGCGGGGCTGGCCTCCGCTTAGCTGTGAGCCGCAGCTGTCTTCCCCCCTCCTCCTCTCCTCTGGAGTCCGGACCGAATCCCTGATCATTTCCCTGTTGTGGCAGGCAGTCTGGCAGTGTGACAGACCACAGAGGCAGAGCAGAGCAGATGGTAGAAAAGCAGGTGAGTGGGAGAATCCCTCGTGAGTCGCACTGCTGGCCTGGGGGGAGTGGACATGGTCTGGGGAGAGGGAACAGCCAGTAAGTCAGTTTAGTGTGTAGTGTAGTGGGCAGTGCAGTGTGTAGTGTAGTGGGCAGTGCAGTGTGTAGTGTAGTGGGCAGTTTAGTGTGTAGTGCAGTATAGTGGACAGTGTAGAGTGTAGTATAGTGGTTAGTGTAGTAATAAGGGAGGTCAGTGCAGTGGTCAGTGTAGGAATCAGGTTGGTCAGTACTATTGTAGGAAGGGAAGGGACTCAGAGAGTGCTAAAAGTCAGCAGGTTAAGGGGCTCAAACTAGTTGCCTTGCCCTGGGCGCTGACAACCCATGCTATGCCACTGGCTGGGGGGCCCCATAATCTCCTATGGCCCGGGGGCCCCATGAGTTGTCAGTCCGCCCCTGAGCGTATCCTGTATCTCATTTCTGTTGATGACACAGCTTGTTACTGACCTGATCCTGGATTCTGCTTGTACCTCTGCCTACCTGTTCCTGACCTTGGCCTCATTCCTGACCACACTTCCGCCTCCGCTTCTGTGCCTTGTTGCCCGCCTGCTACTGACCTTGGCTACCTCTGTAACCTTGCTCCTTTTTCTGACTTGGCAGTCTACTGCTTCTTAGTTGAGAAGAATGGGTGTAGATTGCGCTGGACTGACTCGGTCAGTTAGTGTTATAGATTGAAAGTTCCCCACTCTAAGATAATCACCTCTCCTCATATCAGCTGTCTCCACAAAGGGCTGGGTGCCTGGCTCTGGTTGCAACAGAAACATGGAAATAAGAACGTTAGATATCCGCACTCCAAATGTTCACCTTTTTATTACATAAAAACAGAATCCAAATGCATCCACGGGTAAGTACAGACCAACACACACCACTAAAGCATTTCACATCAATCACGATGCTTACTCATAGTGTTGTAGATTGGTAGGGTGTGGGCAGATGGAAAGAATTTGTTTTCAGAGGTTCGTACCCAGTTAGGAAAATAGGTGGTGGTGAGCCCTGCTTGGGCTTGGGCTGCTACCTCCTTGTGCGTCCTTAAGGTCGACTCCGCGTATAATATAGAAGGAAAAAAAAGTAAAGGAGTGCCAATAAGTTAGGTATATTTGTATTTTATTTGAAGTTTCAGTAATAAAAAAAGTCCAAATATACTTCCCTTATTGGATACAGGGCGCTCCTTTACTTTTTTTTTCTTCTACATTATACTGCTTCTGAGTGTCTGCTTTTGCTGTCCTTCATAACTGCTTCAGTCATTGCAGTGTGTTCCTGACAAAAGCCTGCTGAGAGCTTCCCAAGACACTGGCTTCCAGAACTTTTGCAGTACATGCAGAGTGCCCCATTAGCCTCGGCTGGTCCAACGTGCATCACATCTGGTCCTGGCCTGATGTCCTGCCTGTCTCAAGCCTGCATCTCCTGCTGCAAGTTCTGCTATCAACACCTGCTGCCACTTGTGTTCCTCCTATTCCTCAGCACCATCTGCTACCACCTTCAGTGGGGCCTGGGCTGGAGATACAAGAGAGGCCATCCTCATTATTTCAGTCACCTAACAGGTATGTGACAGTTGCCACTTCGCATTAACATGCAAAATTAAACAGTAAATAAAGATACTACACTTTTTGACAAGTCCTTTCATAAAAAAAAAGTCCTAAAATGTAAATCTGACATTAATCAAGTTGCACAGCAAAGCAGATCCTAGTAAGGTTGAGACGAACAACGCTCGTTGATCTACCTATTGATAAACCCATGAGCACAACTGATCCCCGCTAATAACATCTTCCTAACTAACAACAGAATGTACACAATACCAGGTGATGCCATTAATCAAACATTTACATGACTGTATTAGTCAGTAATGTCAAGGAAGATCCCACTTGGCATCATTGACAAAATATGGTCAGGTTCTTATTTTGCCAATGTTGTCACTTGGATATACACCACCTCTTTGTTTACATTCAGCAACAAGTGAGCCATCAGACTGGACTCTGGGTCAGTTGTTTTTTTTTGGGTGTGTCTGCAAGCATCATTCATTATGATTACAGGCAGTCCCTGGGTTACAAACCATAATAGGTTCTGTAGGTTTGTTCTTAAGTTGAATTTTTATGTAAGTTGGAACAGGTACTTTTTTTTTTTTTTTTTTTTTAAGTATAACTCCAGGCACAAAAAAATGTTATAATTTTTTTGAATAGCATAGAGAAGGGTTAACACTCCTGTTTGTTTTGCTGTCCGTCCCCCTGTTCAGAAGATTTCACCTCACTTTCTGTTCCTTTGACAATTGGATTCTAAAAAAATTTTGGTTTTTGTGGAAACATGGATTGGTGATGAACCTTCAGTAGAGACACCTTTTTCCCATGATAACTCTTACAGGAGTGAATTTCCTTTCCTAGGGCTTAATTTCCTCTCACTTCCTGCTTCTCCCTCCATTTGTAACTTTTTCTTCATTCAAAGAGGGCCCTCTAACATTTGCACATAAGTGTGTGTATATATATATATATATATATATATATATATATATATATATATATATATATATATATATATATATATATATATATATATATATATATATATATATATATATATATATATATATATATATATATATATATATATATATATATATATATATATATATATATATATATATATATATATATATGCACTATAGGTCATCAGGGCTTAAACCGCCAACAAAGGTAATACGACAAATTATCTGATAAGGGTGATGGATCAACTGGTGAAAAGGGGATAAACCACTCTGTGCCCCCCTTCTTTGTCAGGTGATAATGTATTTTTTGGACTACCCCATCAACTAAGGGAAGTGGCAACAGCTGGTCATAGAATGAATAATGTTTGACATTGTCTATGCTAATGTTTGCATTTACTAAGAGCTTGTTTGTAATTTTGCTTTCCTGAAGAATCGGGTAGTGAAATGCAACTGCGTCGGAAGTGGCAGCAAGCTACTTCGTCACCCGATCCTAATAGGGTTGATGATTTATTTCTATACTGTGCAGTATGAATACAACTTTGTATATGGTATTATATGGCATGCTATGCCTTTTATAAAATGTTTCAATGATTTTAAACTTTATACAATACACTTTTGAAATTTTTTTTAATGAATTGGTACCGTCAAAGTCCTTAAAATAGTCCATAGGGTCCTTTTTGTACTTTTTGTGAAGAAGCAAAGATTCCATGTATTCCTTACTCAGAAACAGGCAGAGATGGAACACATGCCACTACACTTATGCAATCCTGCCACGGCCATCTTGGATTTTGGAATTTGAATTGTTTATATGAAATGAAGTGCCTGGTTGTCATCTTTTCATTTTCAGCAATCTATTACAACGCAGCAGTACCATCATTTGACATGAGGTTTTGAGGAAAGCTGGTTACCTTGGATTGATACAGAATCGCTGGTTGACCACTCTTAATTTGGGGTCATATGATTCTGGTAAGCCTCCCTCTGTTGCACACCGAGGTGCTGTATAGTTTATCATTAAGAAGTTTGGTGGCGTTTGGAATACACATCTGTCATTGTCAGCCAGAAGCTGTAATTTACTGGCAATTTAACTACCTCAGGTCTGGAAGGTTTTGCCCCCTTTGCGATCAGGCCATTTTTTGCTATTCAGCACTGTCTTCCTTTAACCACTTCCTGACCAGCCGCCACAGTTACACTATGGCAGGTTGACACAGCTGCACGAGCCATCATAGCTGTACGTCGGCTCTTTAAGACGCTGTAGCAGGCACCCTCAGCGTGTCCCCGGAGCCGATGCATGTGCCCAGCGGGCGCTATAAATGCCGGGCACCCGCAATCACTAATGACAGAGTGAGCACCGGGATCTGTGTGTGTAAGCACACAAATCCCGGGTCTGTCAGGGGAGAGGAGACAGATCGCGTTTTCCTATTAAGTAGGAACAATGATCTCTCTCCTCCTCTAGTCAGCCACATTCCCCCCACAGTTAGAAACACACACAGGGAACACAGTTAACCCCTTGATCGCCCCCTAGTATTAACCCTTTCCCTGCCAGTGACATTTATACAGTAATCGGTGCCTATATTTAGCTCTGATCACTGTATAAATGTCACTGGTCCCAAAAAAGTGTCAAAAGTGTCTGATGTGTCCGTCACAATGTTGCAGTCCCGATAAAAATCGCAGATCACTGCCTTTACTAGTAAAAAAAAAAAAAAAAAAGAAGAAGAAGAATGCCATAAATCTATCCCCTATTCATAGACTCTATAACTTTTGCGCAAACCAATATATGTTTATTTTGATTTATTTATTTTTTACCAAAAATATGTAGAAGAATACATATCAGCCTAAACTTATAAAGAATTTTTATTTTTTTTGGATATTTATTATAGCAAAAAGTACAAAATATTGTGTTTTTCTTCAAAATTGTCGCACTTTTTGTTTATAGCACAAAGAATAAAAACCGCAGAAGTGATCAAATACCACCAAAAGAAAGTTCTATTTGTGGAAAAAAAAGGACATACGTTTTTGTTTGGGTACGACATCGCACAACCGCACAATTGTCAGTTAAAGCGATGTAGTGCCGTTTTGCCAAAAATGGCCTGGTCAGGAAGGGGGCAAATCCGTCCGGTGCTGAAGTAGTTAACAATTTCGTCATCATGCAACACTGTACCCAAATGACATTTATATAATTTTTTTCAGACAAATAGAGATTTCTTTTGGGGGTATTTGCTTGCACATGATTGGTTGATGGAAGTCAGCAGAGCTTCACTTCATTCACTAAGCCCTGCAAAAAAATATCTAGCAAAGTGCAACTTCTCTTACAAAGTGAACAGCCTTTAGTAAATCAATCACTTTAGGTTATATTGACTTCTGTATAATAGAGTTAAAGTCTCCTCCTTCTCATCTGTATCTTGGTGAAAAAGTATTATGGTCTTCATACTACAAAGCCTGAAAAATTATGATTACAGTGAAATGCTATGATAATTTGCTACTTCACTGATTTTCATTTCTTACAGAAAATGATTACTATGTAACTGGAATATGCTATCGGTGGATGTGGTCAACAACTCTTATTTGTTGCAGAATGGAGGTATGTAGTCTAATGTATCATGCTGCTATAACACCTGTATTTAACCAGCCGTCATTTGACTATAGACCAGGTGGGA
Source organism: Lithobates clamitans (assembly GCA_037952925.1). Taxonomy (NCBI): domain Eukaryota; kingdom Metazoa; phylum Chordata; class Amphibia; order Anura; family Ranidae; genus Lithobates; species Lithobates clamitans. The sequence goes on from JBBGZY010000071.1 coordinate 8,083,942, forward strand.
CTTTAGTTGTTCCAGGTGGATGTTATATGATGTCCAGGAATGCACCCCTCCCACGGCCATGGGGCTGTGCTGACACACGATCTGTCACCAGGTTTGTCCACCAGATACAGCCAATGACTGATCACTTTACAGGCCCGCTGCTGGTACCATGTAATCGCTGTGACCAATCACAACAGATCACATGACAACTGTAAACAATGGATGGACTCCTTTCATGCTATCCATTGTATACAATTGTGTTGCTAGCTGTGATTGGTCACAGTGATCACATGGTACACAGCCCATCTGTACCATGTGATTAGCTGTGGCCAACCACAGCTAATCACAACAAAACACACTGAATGAATCAGTTTTATTCAGTAAAAATTGTTGCTTATACCAATGAATTTTTTCTTTTTTTACATACTGTCACCAGTCAGTGTCCCTGATCACCACCACACCTGTTATATGATAACGCTCTACTGCACTGGTGACAGTATGTAACATAAAACATTTTTTTTGTTTCTTTTATTATACTTTTATATAATTGTGACAACTTCGAAAAACGCACCATGCCTCTTACCAAATACCTTGGACTGTGTACTTTTCAAAAAGGGGTAATTTGGGGGAAATATGTACTGTCCTGGCATTTTTCGGGCCTCAAGAAATGAGATAAGGCATCAGTACATCAGGATTGATACATTTTCAGATATACTGTACAGTATATACCAATGTTTGTAGACTCTATAACTTTCCTATAGACTAAATAATATACACCAATTTGGGGTATTTTCATCAAAGAAATGTAGCAGAATACATTCAAAATCTATGAAGAAAGATTATTTATTTGCAAAATTTAATAAAAGAAGCAAAGAAAAATTTTTTTTTTGTTTATTTAGCAAACAATAAAAAGCCCAGTGGTGATTAAAAACTGCCAAAAGAAAGTTTTATTTGTGTGAAATAAATGATACAAAATTCATATGGGTACAGTGTTGTAAGGTTTCACGCAATTGTCATTCAAAGTGCACTGAAAGCTGAAAATTGGCCTGGACAGGAAGGGGGTGAGCGTGCCCAGTATTGAAGTGGTTAAGCATTATTATAACACCATGTATAACACCACCTTTTTCCAAGGTGGAAAAAGTTTCAAAACACAATAGTGCATGAATGTTTTCCGTTGCAAGATATTTTTTTATTTTATTCCTGATAGAGTAGGGAGGGATAATAACACCCCCCCCACCCCCAATTAGGCTGTTTTGCCAAAATTGTGTTTCATTTTCACACCTGAGCATAGCGTTTTCAGGCAGAAAGTCGTGCGACTTTACTGCAATTTTGTACAGGTCAAAAGGTCACCAATGTAAAAAGCATAAAAACACATGTAATCTGCCTAAAACAAAGTTCCAGAACTTGTTTGAGCATCAGGCATTTTGGAGCTTCTGGCTTCAAGCGTTTTGGAGTGGAGATGTGAACCATCTCATAGAAAATAATAGATTTTTTTCCTCTCCAGCGTTTTGAAGCTTCAGGCTTCAAGCTACAAAACGCTTAAGTATTATTGGGGCCTAAAGTAGAGCTAAACTTGCCAATTTAATTGTTTCCCTGAACAGTTACATTCAAGACATTCCCTGAAGATATTCAATAGTAACTGTTACAGTTACTAGTGTGCTTTGGTTAGCTGTCAACTGAACTGCCAAGCCATCAAATGGCTGGTGTCATAGCCGATCACAAGTGTAACACCTTGGCAACTGCAGATTAAAAATGGCAGATTCCTTGGCTGTAAAGGATAGAAGGGTTTAGTTCTGCTTTAAAAACAGGATGTTCCTGCACAAAGGCAAAGATTCACACCAGTTTAATGCACAGATTAGAAGAAATACATAAAGCACACAAATATTCAAGTAAATTATACATGCCTCTTTTATTTGAACAATATTTGCTTATCCAGGGGTTTAGCTTTACAAATCCTGTCAAGTATTTTGCCACCTGTGTGCATTCAAGAGGTTTCACTTTACTTCCTGCCATGTAGACACAATAGGAAATTAGATTAAATCTCTCTAAGTAAATCCCATCTTACAGTTGTCCCCAGAACAAGTGTCCCAATAAAAAGTATCCCTTCTACTCCTGCCTAGTGGCAACTTGAAATTCTGGATTTCCCTTCACTTTCAGTTCCAGTGACGATGATCACCAGGACAAGTAGAGATGAGGGTACACTGGCAACAGTAAAAGCCTGACAGAGGTTCCAGACCCTCACCACTCTAGCCAAAACTAACAAAATTGCTTTAGTTATACTTTTACACTTGTTTCATAATGTTTTTTTCCTGGGTGAAACAAAATCTGAACTCAGTTGTTAACATCACTTTATATCTGTATCTGCTAAGAGCATGTGAAAGTTAATATTGTCCATTCTGTCAGTTTCCCTGTCATGAGAAGCACAGGGTGTGGTGTTAAAGTTGTGGTGTGCTCCTCTCATCATAGGTATTGGTCCAAATACCCAGTATACAGGCTGATATCCAATGACTGGTGATCAAAAGACCACAGATATTTCCTCCTTGGTGATTCCAGTCTATATTTTCTTCAGCAAGAGGTAACACAAAAAGGCAGTGCCAAGGAAAGGGAACCAGCATAACCTTGTTTGCAGCTGCGTTGCAAAAAATGTTTAGGCTCTATTTTCTATTTATTGATTGAAGTAATTAGAAAAGGTTATCTCATTTATCCAGGTCATGGAATAGCAAGTACTAGTTAGTCACATTTCAAATGAACTTGTTCTGTAATGTTGAAGACATTTTGCTCTCATCCAAGTAGCTCCCTCAGCTCTAATAAGTGTGAGGAACATATCCCATCATTTATATCAAAATGGGTAACTTAGTCACCTGGATCCAATCACCATATAATGGGATTTGTTTACTGGAGGCAAAAAGACTGTCTACTTTGCGAATGCAGTTACACTCTGCAAGGGAATTATCTTCACAGCTTAGTGAATAGGGTGAAGCATTGTCAAGCTGGTTTGGGATGAACTTGACAGAGGGGAGAGATCCATGCAATGTATTTGTGGAACACATCTGTGTAAGCATCTGCAACAGTGCTGGAAAACCTTTCCAAACAATATTTGCTCTCCATTGTTTGGGTCTATTTGTTCTATACTTTAATATCCAAGTACATTAAGCCAGTAAATTGCATAAACATCAGTAAAAATCTGAAGCAATGGTTAGGTTCTAGTGTTTGTAGATCTTCATGGAATTGTTATCATGCTATGTAATGTTACTTACTTCACTTACTAAAACGGAACCTTTACTCAGCCCTATAAAGCCCAATAAATAATCATATAAAGACACTGTGATGTTGCAATCTTTTTATGATTACCTTATTTTTTTAACATTTAAGCACAAACTTTTGCAAAAAGCTAAATAATAATCTTTTCTTAATAATCCCACATTGATCTTAGTGACAGTACTCTATTGTTATGTTAAATGTGGTATGCTGATTAAATTCATTAGATTCATAATGTGTCCAATGAATTAGAAATAATGATTTTTATATTATTATTAAAACCATTATTATAACAATGCCATTATGATAGTTTCTCTGAACTGTCACATGAAAATAGAACAACATATAATTGTTTTTATATTGCAAGTATTAAAGAAACAAATGCTAGAACACAGTTCAAACATATAAAGTTTTTAAAGATAGCATACCAAAAGTTTTACAACAGAAGAATTAGATTTTAAGGGGCATTGGCCATAAACCTCTCTTCTTTCTCTCATTTTATTGTTTAGTGTGTGTGTGTGTGTGTGTGTGTGTGTGTGTGTGTGTATATATATATATATATATATATATATATATATATATATATATATATATATATATATATATATATATATATATATATATATATATATATATATATATATATATATATATATATATATATATATATATATATATATATTATAGCTTTTTTTTTCTCAAACAATAGGTGCTGGAACTCAACCACGACCCCTCCCCCACACACACCCTCCAAATAACATCAAATAGTGGGTGTGGTCATATTTCACAAAGAGTAGAAGGGTCTTAAAGGAGCATTAAATATCAGGATTGCATTACATACAGAGTGCAGAGTTCATGGGGGGTTACACACAGAGTGCAGAGCTGTCACTTGTAAACACAGAAACCGGACCTCTGTGTTTACAAGTGATTGTGGTGAGCAGGCACCAAAGGGTCTGAGCCAGAGGTGGTGGAACTGAGTTCCACCAAGTTCCCCCTGAAAAAAAGCCCTGTATATATATTATACAGTATACTGTGTAGGTGGATAGTTTCTCAAGTGAACCACGGTCACCCCTACACCCATATTCCTATTGTAGCTTTCTATCAAATTAAAGTGACCCAGTCACCAAAGAGCCCACCTTTTTAAAGAAGCGTTTATTCGCCCATGTAAGGTAAACCCTTCACTTCTCTGCTTATAGGAACACAAAGGGGGACAGCAGAAAAAAGACCAAGTAATCCATGGCGCCTGCTCCAATTTTTTTTTCTATAAAGAATATACTGTGTATATATACAGTATCTCACAAAAGTGAGTGCACCCCTCACATTTTTGTAAATTTATTAAATCTTTTCATGTGACAACACTAAAGAAATGACACTTTGCTACAATGTAAAGTAGTGAGTGTACAGCTTGTATAACAGTGTAAATTTGCTTTCCCCTCAAAATAACTTCACACACAGCCATTAATGTCTAAACCGCTGGCAGCAAAATTGAGTACACCCCAAAGTGAAAATGTCCAAATTGGGCTCAAAGTGTCAATATTTTGTGTGGTCGCCATTATTTTCAAGCACTGTCTTAACCCTCTTGGGTATGGCGTTCACCAGAGCTTCACAGGTTGCCACTGGAGTCCTCTTCCAATCCTCCATGACAACATCATGGAGCTGGTGGATGTTAGAGATCTTGTGCTTCTACACCTTCCATTTAAGAATGCCCCACAGATGCTAAATAGGGTTTAGGTCTGGAGACATACTTGGCCAGTCCATAACCTTTACCCTCTTCTTCTTTAACAAGGCAGTGGTCATCTTGGAGGTGTGTTTGGGGTCGTTATGGTGGAAAACTGCTTTAGTATATCACAGTACATGTTGGCATTCATGGTTCCCTCAATAAACTGTAGCTACCCTATGCCAGCATCACTAATGCAGCCCCAGACCATGACACTCCCACCGCCATGCTTGACTGTAGGCAAGACCCACTTGTCTTTGTGCACTTTACCTGGTTGCCGCCACACACGCTTGACACCATCTGAATCAAATAAGTTTATCTTGGTCTCATCAGACCACAGGACATGGTTCCAGTAATGTGCTTAGTCTGCTTGTCTTTAGCAAACTGCGGGCTTTCTTGTGCATCAACTTTAGAAGAGGCTTCCTTCTGGGATGACAGAAATGCAGACCAATTTAATGCAGTGTGCGGCGTATGGTCTGAGCACTCACAGGCTGACCAGCCACCCATTCAAACTCTGCAGCAATGCTGGAATCATTCATACGTCTATTTCCCAAAGAAACCTCCGTATATGACGCTGAGTATGTGCACTCATCCATCTCTCTCTCTCTCTCTCTCTCTCTGTCTCTCTCTCTGTCTCTGTCTCTGTCTCTGTCTCTGTCTCTGTCTCTGTCTCTGTCTCTGTCTCTGTCTCTCTCTCTCTCTCTCTCTCTCTCTCTCTCTCTCTCTGTGTCTCTCTCTCTCTCTCTCTCTCTCTCTCTCTCTCTCTCTCTCAGCAACCGAAGACAAAGTGCTAACTGTGCAATAAACATCAAACGTATATCTGCAAAAAAGTGCAATATATAATATATATACAGTGGGGACGGAAAGTATTTAGACCCCCTTAAATTGTTCACTCTTTGTTATATTGCAGCCATTTGCTGCATTCATTTGAGTCCAGCTGTGTTTGATTATACTGATTGGACATGATTAGGAAAGCCACACACCTGTCTATATAAGACCTTACAGCTCACAGTGCATGTCAGAGCAAATGAGAGTCATGAGGTCAAAGGAACTGCCTGAAGAGCTCAGAGACAGAATTGTGGTAAGGCACAGATCTGGCCAAGGCTACAAAAAAATTCTGCTGCACTTAAGGTTCCTAAGAGCACAGTGGCCTCCATAATCCTTAAATGGAAGATGTTTAGGACGACCAGAACCCTTCCTAGAGCTGGCCGTCCAGCCAAACTGAGCCATCGGGGGAGAAGAGCCTTGGTGAGAGAGGTAAAGAAGAACCCAAAGATCACTGTGGCTGAGCTCCAGAGATGTAGTCAGGAGATGGGAGAAAGTTGTAGAGAGTCAACCATCACTGCAGCCCTCCACCAGTCAGGGCTTTATGGCAGAGTGGCCATACGGAAGCCTCTCCTCAGTGCAAGACACATGAAAGGAGACACATGGAGTTTGCTAAAAAAAACACCTGAAGGACTCCAAGATGGTGAGAAATAAAATTCTCTGGTCTGATGAGACCAAGATAGAACTTTTGGGCCCTAATTCTAAGCGGTATGTGTATAGAAAACCAGGCACTGCTCGTCACCTGTCCAATACAGTCCCAACAGTGAAGCATGGTGGTGGCAGCATAATGCTGTGGGGGTGTTTTTCAGCTGCAGGGACAGGACGACTGGTTGCAATCGAGGGAAAGATGAATGCAGCCAAGTACAGGGATATCCTGGACGAAAACCTTCTTCTCTAGAGTGCTCAGGACCTCAGACTGGGCCGAAGGCCGAAGGTTTACCTTCCAACAACACAATGACCATAAGCACACAGCTAAAATAACAAAGAAGTGGCTTCGCAACAACTCAGTGACTGTTCTTAAATGGCCCAGCCAGAGCCCTGACTTAAACCCAATAGAGCATATCTGAAGAGACCTAAAAATGGCTGTCCACCAACGTTTACCATCCAACCTGACAGAACTGGAGAGTATCTGCAAGGAGGAATGGCAGAGGATCCCCAAATCCAGGTGTGAAATCTTGTTGCGTCTTTCCCAAAAAGACTCATGGCTGTATTAGATCAAAAGGGTGCTTCTACTAAATACTGAGCAAAGGGTCTTAATACTTAGGACCATGTGATATTTCAGTTTTTCTTTTTTAATAAATCTGCAAAAATCTCAACAGTTCAGTGTTTTTCTGCCAATGTGGGGTGCTGTATGTACATTAATGAGGGAAAAAAAACTTAAATGAATTTAGCAAATGGCTGCAATATAACAAAGTAAAAAATGTGTGTGTGTGTGTGTGTGTGTGTGTGTGATATAGATATAGATATATATTTATATCTATTTCTATCAAACAAATGTCCTTTACATATAAATCCCAGTGAAGTGCTCCTCGCACTGCAATGTTTCATCAAAGTGTTCTGAGCCCAGAGTGTTCTAGGCTAAATCAGCAAGCCAAAACTTCTGGTGTTTTCCCAAAACCACCAAATAAGTACAATACAAACTCACCAGACTGCTAACCTCACAACACAGAAAATATATCAGCAGGTGTATCTCCTAGTTCTCCTCCACTCCTTCACTGTAAATAGAAATAGAGACAGCTCCAGACTGGTCTTTTCTTTTTGGCTGCCAAGAGAATACTTCTATTAGGAATGTTTTTTGTTGTCTCTCTCAAAGCAAATGAGACAAGCCTATTGTGTAACATATTTATTTGAAACCAAGCGATCATCTCATAAAAGCAGCATAAGAACAGCACATAAACTCACACGCCACTGACTAGATCCTAGAACAGTGATATTATTATTATTATTATTATTATTATTATTATTATTATTATACAGGATTTATATAGCGCCAACAGTTTACACAGCGCTTTACAATATAAAAGGGAGACAATATAGTTATGATACAATACAATAAAATAAAAGAGAATTAAGAGGGCATGATGTTGGTGCATTGGCTGCACCCAACTTGTTTCATCCAAAGAGACCTTCTCAGGGATGAAAGCCCCCACAGTTTAAGCAGCATTGATATACAAAGGTTTAGCAAAATGTTAAAAAAATTATTTGTAAAGGCAAGGGCCATAAAAACGCACACACAGTAAAAAAAAAAAAGACAGAGAGTTTGATAAAAAGTAGAACTTAAACCTGACAGTCCCTGTTTGGGTATTTAAGCATTCATGGGTTTCACAAATGCTTGAGTACAAAAGCCAGTAGTGGGGGTTCCTACATCCACACTGTTTAACACAGATGAAGTAATCTGATTTCTCTTGTTCATCCCATGGGCTGAATAAGAGAAACCTACGATTGTATGGCTAGTCTTAAGCTGGATATATGTGTATCTCTGTCTATTCAACAGAATAACCAGCTTCTGTTTAGCAGTCATGCTGGAAACCATCATTTGATCAGTGTTTGTAGCCAATGGTTGCAAGTGCTGATCTGTGTATTGACAGGGGGAGAAAGGGGGATGTCCTGTCAGAATACAAAGACACAGGGAGAAAAATCCCTGCATCAACATCACTTGTGTTGTGGGGATCTGTGAGGTTTTTTTTGGTCAAAAAAAAGGAAAAAAAAACTCAGCGTGTACACCCTGCTTTAGGCTATCAACTGGAAGTGCAAGTGGGAGTGAACGAGGGGAACCCCAGAGGTGAGAATGGTCATAAAACTATTTGCTAGTGTTTTAGAAAGCTGTAGTTTAAAGGTTTTATTTTCCTTAGTAATTTACAAAGTTTTTATTAAGAACAAAAATATTTATGCCTTCCATACAGTGTTCTGGTTGTGGGGAAGTATGTCCTACAGGTGTGCAGTAATCACCTGCCTTATGTTCTTTTAATGATGTATCTGTGTACTTTAATTTTTTTTTTTGTAATTTCTCTTCTGTTTTGTCAGTGTAACACCCTTGGTTGCACAATATGATCCAGTTATAATAAAGACTAATTTTGTGTCATTTGATGTGGTTTGCAGTATTTATTGTTGCAAGGTTTTACTTCCTGTAGTCAGAATGCAGTTTCCTGCTGATTAATTTATTTCTGAGGTTGGGTGTTTGCCAGAAGACCAGCATCAGGGGTTGTTGGAAGATTTCTTTCAGCATTTCATCTTCTGTTATGATAGGTTGCATCTTTCTTATCCCTGTTTTTTTTTTTTTTTTTCTTTTTCTATTTTTGGAGATTTTTTTCTTTTGGTTTTTAAGGAAGTGTTTTTGTTTTACTGATGTTTTTGTTGCTGTAATCTTTCTCATAGGAGGATTCTGCTAGTAGCCTGAAATGTTTAATTCTGTTTTGTTGGGTCAGAGCATACAGTATGTGGTGGTATCTAGTTGTCTATATTGACTCATTTGGTGTGGGGGTGGAACCTAAAACTGTGAAGATAGTTGTATCTATCAGTGGGCTTCATATATATATATATATTTTTTTTTATTAATCAAAATTTTTATTCATTTATATAATACACAGTACATTTACATTTATACAACATACTATACCCCTACATTCAAGCCAATAACAAAACTACCAATTACCCCGTGTATCCCAATTAACCGAGGTTTAGAAAAAAAAAAATTCTTTATTAAAATCTGATGTTCCTCCCTCCACCCCTATCCTTGTATTAATTACTCCAACTCCCTCCCCCCCAACGTACAAACGTGATTAACAATATTATAAGTGACTTCCCCAAATTATAACGTGAGAAAGAGAAGAGGAAAAAAAATATATATATATTTACTATCTGTGATAACTCCCCCCCCCCCTCCTTAATATTAATTTGCTCCAGCACTTCCTCCCAAAACGTGCATGCATACTTAAATGAGATTATAAAGTGATTTTTCCCCTTATTCTTATTCGTGTCGTAAACCCCTATAATTCATAATTATATAATTTGTGCATATGTGAGGAGAAAAAAAAAAAAAAAAACATCTTCTGTGATTCTTCCCCCCTCCATCTTTAATGTCAATTTACCCAACTCCTCCCCCCATTATCCAAACGTGCTTAAATAAATTTATAAAGTGGATTTCCCCCTTATTCAATTCGTGTCATAAATCACTATAATCCATAATTATAAATTGTGCCTTCTTCCCTCCCCCCCATCCTTAATATTAATTTACCTCTACTCTTTCCCCCCCAATGTACAAACATGATGAAACTAAATTATAAAGTGAATTCCCCCTTCTTCTAACTCGTATCATAAATCATTATAATTCCTAATTATATAATTTATTAAAAAAAAAAAAAAACACACAACCCTACCCCACATCACCCTCACCACTCAGTGTTTATTAGGGGAATCGGGGTGAATGGAAGAACCCCAAAAAAAAAAAAAAACCTTAGGAAAATGAGACCATATATCCATACATTATCTTACCCCCCACCCCCTTTACTTGATCGGCATTGGAGAAGTCATGTTAATATTTAACTCTTTCTTTCTGGGCTCATCTTCTTATTTCTTAATTCTTAACCACTTCAGCCCCGGAAGGATTTACCCCCTTCCTGACCAGAGCACTTTTTACAATTTGGCACTGCATCGCTTTAACTGCTAATTGCGCGGTCATGCAATGGTGTACCCAAACGAAATTTGCGTCCTTTTCTTCCCACAAATAGAGCTTTCTTTTGATGGTATTTGATCACCTCTGCCATTTTTATTTTTTGCGCTATAAACAGAAAAAGACTGAAAATTTTGAAAACAAATGATATTTTCTACTTTCTGTTATAAAAAAAATCCAATAAACTCAATTTTAGTCATACATTTAGGCCAAAATGTATTCGGCCACATGTCTTTGGTAAAAAAAAAGTCAATAAGCGTATATTTATTGGTTTGCGCAAAAGTTATAGCGCCTACAAACTAGGGTACATTTTCTGGAATTTACACAGCTTTTAGTTTATGACTGCCTATGTCATTTCTTGAGGTGCTAAAATGGCAGGGCAGTACAAAACCCCCCCAAATGACCCCATTTTGGAAAGTAGACACCCCAAGGAAATTGCTGAGAGGCATGTTGAACCCATTGAATATTTATTTTTTTTGTCCCAGGTGATTGAATAATGACAAAAAAAAAAAAAAAATGTACAAAAAGTTGTCACTAAATGATATATTGCTCACACAGGCCATGGGCATATGTGGAATTGCACCCCAAAATACATTCAGCTGCTTCTCTTGAGTACGGGGATACCACATGTGTGGGACTTTTTGGGAGCCTAGCCGCGTATGGGGCCCCGAAAACCAAGCACCGCCTTCAGGATTTCTAAGGGCATAGATTTTTGATTACACTCCTCACTACCTATCACAGTTTTGAAGGCCATAAAATGCCAAGATGGCACAAAACACCCCCAAATGACCCCATTTTGGAAAGTAGACATCCCAAGCTATTTGCTGAGAGGTATGTTGAGTCCATGGAATATTTTATTTTTTGACACAAGTTGTGGGAATGTGACAATTTTTTTTTTTTGCACAAAGTTGTCACTAAATGATATATTGCTCACACAGGCCATGGGCATATGTGGAATTGCACCCCAAAATATATTCTGCTGCTTCTCCTGAGTACGAGGATACCACATGTGTGGGACTTTTTGGGAGCCTAGCCGCGTACGGGGCCCCGAAAACCAAGCACCGCCTTCAGGATTTCTAAGGGCATACATTTTTGATTTTACTCCTCACTACCTATCACACTTTTGAAGGCCATAAAATGCCAAGATGGCACAAACCCCCCCCAAATGACCCCATTTTGGAAAGTAGATACCCCAAGCTATTTGCTTAGAGGCATGGTGAGTATTTTGCAGCTCTCATTTGTTTTTGAAAATGAAGAAAGGCAAGAAAAACATATTTTTTTTTTCTTTTTTCAATTTTTAAAACTTTGTGAAAAAAAGTGAGGTCTGCAAAATACTCACTATACCTCTCAGCAAATAGCTTTGGGTGTCTATTTTCCAAAATGGGGTCATTTGGGGGGGGTTTGTGCCATCTGGGCATTCCGTGGCCTCCGAAACTGTGATAGGCAGTGAAGAGTGAAATCAAAAATTTACGCCCTTAGAAAGCCTGAAGGCGGGGCTTGGTTTTCGGGGTCCCGTACGTGGCTAGGCTCCCAAAAAGTCTCACACATGTGGTATCCCCGTACTCAGGAGAAGCAACAGAATGTATTTTGGGGTGTAATTTCACATATTCCCATGGCATGTTTGAGCAATATATCATTTAGAGACAACTTTGTGCAAAAAAAAAAAAAAAAATTTGTCTTTTTCCCGCAACTTGTGTCACAATATAAAATATTGAATGGACTCGACATGCCTCTCAGCAAATAGCTTGGGGTGTCTACTTTCCAAAATGGGGTCATTTGGGGGGGGTTTTGAACTGTCCTGGCATTTTATGCACAACATTTAGAAGCTTATGTCACACATCGACCACTCTTCTAACCACTTGAAGACAAAGCCCTTTCTGACACTTATTGTTTACATGAAAAAATATTTTTTTTTTGCAAAAAAATTACTTTGAACCCCCAAACATTATATATTTTTTTAAAGCAAATGCCCTACAGATTAAAATGGTGGGTGTTTATTTTTTTTTTTTCACACAGTATTTGCGCATCGATTTTTCAAACGCATTTTTTGGGGAAAAAACACACTTTTTTAAATTTTAATACACTAAAACACACTATTTTGTCAAAATGTTTGATGAAATAAAAAAGATGATCTTAGGCCGAGTTCATGGATACCAAACATGACATGCTTTAAAATTGCACACAAACGTGCAGTGGCGACAAACTAAATACATTTTTAAAAGCCTTTAAAAGCCTTTACAGGTTACCACTTTAGATTTACAGAGGAGGTCTACTGCTAAAATTACTGCCCTCGATCTGACCTTCGCGGTGATACCTCACATGCATGGTGCAATTGCTGTTTACATTTGACGCCAGACCGACGCTTGCGTTCGCCTTTGTGCGAGAGCAGGGGGGGGGCAGGGGTGCTTTTTTTTTTTTTTTTTTTTTTTTTTTTTTTTTTAATTATTTTTTTTGCTTTTTTATCTTATTTTTAAACTGTTCCTTTCATTTTTATTTTTTTTTTATTGTTATCTCAGGGAATGTAAATATCCCCCATGATAGCAATAGGTAGTGACAGGTACTCTTTTTAGAAAAAATTGGGGTCTATTAGACCCTAGATCTCTCCTCTGCCCTCAAAGCATCTGACCACACCAAGATCGGTGTGATAAAATGCTTTCCCAATTTCCCAATGGCGCTGTTTACATCCGGCGAAATCTAAGTCATGAAATGCTTGTAGCTTCCAGTTTCTTAGGCCATAGAGATGTTTGGAGCCATTCTGGTCTCTGATCAGCTCTATGGTCAGCTGGCTGAATCACCGGCTGCATTCTCAAGTTCCCTGTTGGGACAGGAGAGCCAGAGAAAAACATGGACGGCGGTGTGGGGGGGGGGGCATTCCCTCCCACTGCTTGTAAAAGCAGTCTAGAGGCTAATTAGCCGCTAGGATTGCTTTTACAAGAAAGCCGACCACTGGCTGAAAAGAATGATACCAAGATGATACCTAAACCTGCAGGCATCATTCTGGATATACACACTCAAAGTCCAGCAACATACCAGTACGTTGCTGGTCCTTGTTGGGCATACATTGTAAACTTTTTTTTCATGCAGCCTGTGGGCTGAACGAAAAAAAGATATTGATCGGTGGGTATGCCCACCATTAGAATACCTCCCTTCATCCACCCACTTCTAATGATGGGCATACATGCACCGTATATATATGCCGAAGCATGGGGGCATCCTCCCGCAAAAGGCAGGAGCAAATCGCTCCTCCACCCACTGCTGCCCCCACGCTTCGGCATATATGCTGAAGTATGTAACTGTGGTGGTGAAATCACCTCCGACAGTGCTGGAGTCACGGCTTTATGTATCGTGGGAGCAAACGCTGTTGCTGTCAAGATAAATAAATCCGTGCTGCAACTGAATGGCGTACCTGCTAAGCAAATGATGGTTAACAAAAAAACAAAGTAACATTACAGTATAACAGTATTACTTACCATACCTGCAAAGCAAAATACAAAAAAAACATAGTAAAAAATAAAACATTTAACGCAACCTGTGCCTACCTAAAAATATATATATGCCGAAGCATGGGGGCATCCTCCCGCAAAAGGCAGGAGCAAATCGCTCCTCCACCCACTGCTGCCCCCACGCTTCGGCATATATGCTGAAGTATGTAACTGTTGTGGTGAAATCACCTCCGACAGCGCTGGAGTCGCGGCTTTATGTATCGTGGGAGCAAACGCTGTTGCTGTCAAGATAAATAAATCCGCTCTGCAGCTGAATGGCGTACCTGAAAACACAAAGGTGGTTAACAATAAAAAAAACAAAGTATAAAAAAATTGCATACCTATAAAGCAAACATGATAAAAACATAACAATAAAACATTGCAGTATAGAATGCAGAACAATAGAGAGAGAATAGAGAGAGAACAATAAAACAACAACTATTTTTGGTTTTTTTATTTTATATTTTTTTTGTGTTTTTTTTCTTTTTTTTACTTTTTTTTGTTTTTTTTACACTTTTTTTTGTAACTTTAACTTTTTTAACTGGTACCAGGTTTGGGTCTCTCAAAATGCGACAGCATCTTGGGAGACCCTGTGGAAGTGTGCCTAGTCTGTGCAGTGCTGTACCCTACGCTAATACTCCACTAGTGTGTGGTAGCGTTCAAAACATTCACCAATGCAAAGACCAGGATTGCCAGGACAGAGGGGACAATAATATCGGGTGTCACGCCTAAATCCGCGCTTGCTGCAGACACGACATCTTTTTTGGGGGGTTCGTTGGGTAGGGGTACTCGGGAGGGCATAAAGAAAATGCCTCTCATGCAGCCGGCTTACTGCATTTGGTTGGGGATGGTGAGGTGGAGCACCGTCTGGAAACAGAAGGGCTCTGACGATCTCTTCCTGGAATTTAAGGAAGGATCCAGTCCGTCCTGAAGCTCTGTATAGCACATAAGCATTCAGCAAAGCCAATTGAAATAAATAAACAGACACTTTTTTGTACCAGCGTCTGGCCTTACGGGCAATTAGGTACGGCGCCAACAACTGGTCGTTGAGGTCCACCCCTCCCATATTAAGGTTATATTCGTGGACACAGAGGGGTTTCTCCACAACACCAGTCGCCGTAGGAATTTGGACCATCGTGTCTGCATGAAGGGAGGTGAGAACGAAAACATTCTTCTTATCCCTCCACTTCATAGCGAGCAAATTATTATACTTCAAGCAGGCTCTCTCCCCCAGCCTAAGAAGGGAATCTACAAGCCGCTGGGGAAAGCCCCGGCGATTAGGTCGCACGGTGCCACATGCTCCAATCTGATGATCAAAAAGGTGGCTAAAAAGTGGCACGCTCGTATAATAATTGTCCACGTACAAGTGGTACCCCTTTCCGAATAAGGGTGACACCAAGTCCCACACTATCTTGCCAGCGCTTCCTATGTAGTCAGGGCAGTTTGTCGGCTCTACGTGACTATCTTTGCCCTCGTAAACCATAAATCTACATGTATAGCCTGTGGCCCTGTCACAGAGCTTATACATCTTGACCCCGTATCTGGCACGCTTGCTGGGAAGGTACTGTTTGAATGACAAGCGGCCAGAAAATTTAACCAGGGACTCATCAACGCAGACAACTTGATGGGGGGTAAACAAGTCTGCAAAACGTTGGTTGAAGTGGTTTACGAGGGGCCGAATTTTGTAGAGCCGATCGTATTCAGGGTCTCCACGAGGACGACAGAGTTCATTGTCGTTGAAGTGCATGAACCGCAAAATCTGCTCGTATCGTGCCCTGGCCATGGAAGCAGAGAACAAGGGTGAATGGTAAATTGGGTCAGTGGACCAATATGACCGCAACTCACTCTTTTTATTCAACCCCATGAGGAGGGAAAGGCCCAGAAAGATCTTAAATTCGGAGACCGTAATTGGTCTCCAATCTCTGGCAAGGGTGGACTGGGGCATAGTGGCGATGTATTGACCAGCGTATAAATTGCTTTGGTCCACAATAGATCTATAGAGAAAAACAGCGAATAAAAATCCAGTGGCATAAAGTCAACTGTTTCCACCTGAATTCCGGGTTGGCCAGTGAAAGGGGGAAGTACGGGTGCTGCAGAAGTGGTGGGTACCCAATTCGGATTGGCCAATGCAGCAGGAAGGGCACTATGGGCACGACGGGCCTGTATTCGTCTTCTTGGTGGCAGCGGGACACTACTAGTGCTTGCCACCTCGCCAGCTTGAACTGCACTTATGGAACTCGCCACGTCACCACGTGATACTGCAGTGCTGGATGTACGACCAGGGTGTACTAGGCCGCTGGTGCTTGCCAGTTCACCAGAAGGAGTAGCGGCACTAGTACCTCTCTGCTCCCTACGAGAGCCCTGCGGTTCTTGCACTTCAAGGACAGCATAAGTTCGGGGTCTGGTACGCCTGACCTTAGCAGGGACCACAACTCCGTCGTCAGAGCTATCTGTCATGGAGCCGCTGTCCTCTACAGGATCGTATTCTGAGCCTGAACTTGACAGATGAGTGACTTCCTCTTCACTATCTGTCATGCTCAGAATCCTGTAGGCCTCTTCACTAGTGTACCTTCGATTTGCCATTTTGGCCTCTAAATTTAGGGGTACACTAGTGAGACTCACAGGCAAAAAAGCTCCCGACTGTCAGCGACTGATTCAAAACGCTACCAAAAAACTGTTAGCGATCGCAGGGATCAGGCCTGACTCTGCGACCGCTGCAGTTATGTGTGCTTAGTGTTTTGTAAGTGTCAGTAATCGATCGATACTGCACTTGGGTGGGCTGGGCTGGGCTGGGCCGAGGAGCAAAACGCAGGTGCTAGCAGGTATCTGGGCTGATCCCGCTAACACTGCGTTTCAGGGAACCCTAAACTGCTGGGGAGTATAGATCTGATCGGATCAGATATCGATCCGTTCAGATACTTTAGCACTAAGGGAGGTGTATGCTGCGTGCGTGGGTTTTAGCGGTACTGGCGCTAACCTGACGCTGCCTGGGGCGACGCAGACTTTATCTGATCCTAAAAACTTAACTTCTATCACCGCCGGGCAATTAGGGGGTTAAACCTTTATAAGGTAATAAACGGCGGGTGCCCTAAAACTATAATAAACTGTAATAAACTATAATAAACTACAAAAAACAAACTATCTAACCAGCGTCACCCGTAACACTTATACGGTGATCGCTGGTGAAAGGGTTAACTAGGGGGCAATCAGGGGGTTAAAACCTTTAGCAGGTAGTATATGGGGGTCCCTGTCGCTATAAAACACTGACAGCGAACCTATATACTTACCTCCCTAAACTAGCGTCACCTGTGTCACTAATACAGCGATCAGAAAAACGATCGCTTAGCGACACTGGTGACGGGGGGTAATCAAGGGGTTAACTTTTATTAGGGGGGGTTAGGGGGTACCCTGGACCTAAGGGGGGGTACCCTAGACCTAAAGGGGGCTAACCTAACTGCCCTAACACTTATAACTGACAAACTGACACCAATGCAAAAAAAAAAAAACACTGCTATTGGTGTCAGAGTGACAGTGGGTACAGGGGGGTGATTGGGGGGTGATCGGGGGGTGACAGGGGGGTGAAAAGTGTGCCTGGCGTGTTCTACTGAGCGTGTGGTGTTGGTGCACTTACTTGGATGTCTTCTCTCCTCGGCGTCGGATCAAAAAGACCGGCTCCAGGAGAGATGACATCACTTCCTCTCCCTCTGTTTACATTACAGAGGGAGAGGAAGCATTTGATTCGTGGGAGCGATCGGGAGGGGGTGGCCATCAATGGATGGCCTCCCCCTGACCCCTAATCGCCCGCGAACAAGAGCCGACCGCTCAGGGCACCGGGGGGGGTCCGATCGGACCCCCCGCCCGCGGGAAGGCATCACGTACTAGGTACGTGATTTTGCCTGCCCGTGCCGACCTGCTCACGTATATAGGCGTGAGGCGGTCGGCAAGTGGTTAATGACCATACCATTTCTACTTCCATTATCCATTAGTGTTTCCCTCTTCCATTATCTCCCTGGCGCACTGCTCCCATTTTGCCTTCCTTTATTATGTTAACCTCATTTCTCCACTCCATGACTGACGGACTCCGATCCTGCCTCCAGTACTTCGGGATCAATTTTTTTGCTGCATTTAATAAATGTGGAGTTATGCTTTCCCTATACTTTTTGACAGGTCCGGAATTCCCGTGAAACAAATATTGTATAGGCCCAAATTCCAAGGACTCTACTGTTAGTTTCTTAATCCATGGGGCCACTGATTCTCAAAATGATTTAATTATGGACATGTCCACCAAATATGAAGAAATGTTCCCCTCTGTCCACAACCCCTCCAACACCTATTGCTAGACGCTGAAGTAATTTGTGCTAGTTTTACTGGTGTCCTATACCATCTCGCTAGGAATTTATATGCCATCTCTTGCACTTTTGAGCTTATGGATGTTGTGAATGTTAACAATATCATTCTATTAATTTGTTTATCTGTCCAGACTTGGCCCAGCTCCCTCTCCCATTCTTTTACAAAGTATGGGGGTGTCCTTTCTTGTTCCCTTAGAATCATCCTGTACATTCAAGATAGCATATGTCCAGATTCTGATGTCTGCACACACTGCCTCTCAAATGCCGTAAGTGAGTTCATGGGTCTTAATGGTTTTGATTTCTTAAGAAAACTCTTCATTTGGTGGTGTTTCCATTCTGCCATTCGTATCTTACCGAATTTCATGACCATTTCTGTCAGTGATAATAGAGCTCCATTAGGAGCAAACGTACCACATCTAATATTCCCATCCTGACCCCATGCCCCCAGACTTCCCATCTCCTCCCCCAGAGGGAACCAAGGAAATCCCTCCAAAGGAGCCAGAGGGGAGGTCTGGGGGGCATATCTACCCTTGCTGTTCATTCTATCCCATACTTCCAATGAATTCAGGGTCATCGGTGATGTCCATTGTGACAGCCCCCTCAATGACCCTTGAATCCATGGTGCTCCTGCCAGGTTTCTCCCCGCCATTGACATTTCTGCCTGTACCCATGGTTTCCTCTTTAGGTCCTGGCACCAGTCTACTATTCTTACTAGAGTCATGGCCTTATAGTCGGATGTTATGTCCGGGAGTCCTAAGCCTCCCTTACCTCTGCTTCTCCTTAAGATATCGTAGGCCAATCTAGGCCTCCTATCATTCCATACAAAGGCCACAAACAGCCTACACACTTGCCTGAAAAGAGTCGCTGGCAACCTGATTGGCACTGTGCGCAGCATATAAACCATTCTGGGCAGTATACTCATTTTTATGGCACTGATTCTCCCGAACCAGGTCAGGTATTTACCCTTCCATTTCTTTAGCTCTTCTGTTATTTCTTTCAGTAATGAGCTATAGTTACGTTCATACAATAGTTCATAGTCTGCGCTAATTTGTACCCCTAAGTACGTCAGCGACTCCTTATTCCATATAAATGGATACCTCTCTTTCAATGACCTCTCCATCTCCGCTGAGATATTACTAGGAAAGATGACTGATTTCTCAAAATTGATTGACATGAGGAAGAACCAGAAGAGCCAGAAGAACCAGAAGAACCAGAAGATGAAGGAAGATAGAAGAAAGAAGAAGCATTTAAATAAAGGAATTGTCAAAAACTGTCTCTTGTCATTTTTAACATTTTTGACAGTTTTTTAGTGAAATGGTAGGGGTAAGTACCCCCTTACCATTTCACACAGGGGGGGGGGCGGGATCTGGGGGTCCCCTTGTTAAAGGGGTCTTCCAGATTCTGATAAGCCCCCCGCCCGCAGACCCCCACAACCACCGGCCAGGGTTGTGGGGATGAGGCCCTTGTCCTCATCAACATGGGGACAAGGTGTTTTGGGGGGCTACCCCAAAGCACCCTCCCAATGTTGAGGGCATGTGGCCTGGTACGGTTCAGGAGGGGGGGGCGCACTCTCATCCCCCCCTCTTTTCCTGCGGCCTGCCAGGTTGCTTGCTCGGATAAGGGTCTGGTATGGATTTTTGGGGGGACCCCACGCCGTTTTTTTTTTTGTTTTTTTTTGGCGCGGGGTTCCCCATAATATCCATACCAGACCTGAAGGGCCTGGTATGGAATTTAGGAGGACTCCCACGTCTTTTTTTTTTTTGGTTCGGGGTTCCCCTTTGGGGAATTCCCATGCCGTTTTTATCAATGAACTTGTGTGTATTGTCGGCAATGCAATAGCCGCGGGTAGTTTTAAATGAGTTTTTTCCTTCAAAATGTCATTTTGCTGTCAGACTGTTCTAAACACGGGAAACATGCGCCCCTTTACAGGCATACTATAGACACCCCCCAGGTACGAAATTTAAAGGGATATTACACTTTTATTGTTTGACTTTAAGCATTATTAAAATCACTGCTCCTGAAAAAACGGTCGTTTTTAAAACTTTTTTTTGCATTGATCCATGTCCCCTGGGGCAGGACCCAGGTCCCCAAACACTTTTTATGACAATAACTTGCATATTAGCCTTTAAAATTAGCACTTTTGATTATTCATGTTCGTGTCCCATAGACTTTAATGGTGTTCGCGTGTTCGAATGAACTTTTTTCCTGTTCGCATGTTCTGGTGTGAACCGAACAGGAGGGTGTTCGGCTCATCCCTAGTGGGGAGACATTATCATGTGAGGGATAGTTAGTTCTCCTTAACTCCATGTCAGTCCACATCGGAGCGCTCTAAATAAAACATAGATAAATGGAAATGATATATGTGTGGTGCGGAGCGCATGATAAATGTGTGCTACATATTACAGACTGGAGATGTGTGATTGAACAATAGATTCAAGATGATATGATAGAAAATAATCGCACATATTTCAGTTTGGAGTGATATTAATAGTAATGAGAAAAACACCAGTGTATTAAAATGTATTAAAACAATAAAAAAAAAAAGGTAAAACATTAAAATGCAAACATAATCATAAAAATTACATATCGATAGTGGTGTTACCATAAAGAAGCCTTGTTAGGTTGGTGGTTTAATGCTACTAGTAATGCTTATGCCGCGTACACACGACCGGACTTTACGGCATACTTGGTTCGGCGGACCGGAGTCCGTCAGACAATTCGATCGTGTGTGGGCTCCAGCGGACTTTTTCCCCCAAAAGTTAGACGGACCTAGAAATGAAAACATGTTTCAAATCTTTTCGACGGACTCGAGTCCGGTCGAAAAGTCAGCTCGTCTGTAGGCTAGTGCGATGGACAAAAACCGACGCTAGGGCAGCTATTGGCTACTGGCTATCAACTTCCTTATTTTAGTCCGGTCGTACATCATCACGTACGAATCCGTCAGACTTTGGTTGATCGTGTGTAGGCAAGTCCGTTCATTCGAAGAGTCCGTTGCAAAATCTGTCAAAGTCCACAATACAAAGTCTGCCGTAAAGTCCGCTCGTGTGTACGTGGCATAAGAGTGTCTTGTGTGAACAGCATATGGCAGAAATTGATCATGCTCACACACCTATATAGAAAGATGCACACCTGCACATGAAACTCCTGAAAAACATGTATGTAATTAGACAAATATATATATATATATATATATATATATATATATATATATATATATATATATATATATATATACGTAGACACACTACCCAATGCAAAAAGATCTCAACGCAGTGTATGGGGGATGCCTGAATGACTGACCTGTCTCCACAGCTCTGGAGACAGGTCAGTCATTCAGGCATCCCCCATACACCCCATACACTCGGGGCACTCCACATCTCTATCTTATGTGGTTACATTTGACACCTATTTTGCTCTTTTGGGAGCCCTCACCCAGGTTCATCCCTTCTGCTCCATCCGTTTTTCCTTTTTGTTCATTTTCTCTGTAGGTGCACGGACAGTCCTACCTCAAAAAGAAGGATTGTAGTGTACATATTCATTTCTCGCTATAGGTAGGTGCAATCCAGTTCTCCCACCCACATCCACCAGTATTTCTCTTTCACTTAGGTTATTAAGCAACTCTGAGGGCCAATTGCATACGCATCCCCCTGCATGCGTGGTCCATTTACACTGTCTTGTTCCACACCGACCTGCTCACCACTATGATGATCCCCACCTCACAGACAAGATGTACACTTAGGCACATGTACACATGTGCATGTTAATATTTGTATAAATTGGCATCAGTATGGGCTCTTTGGTCAATTCTAAGATATCTGTCCATGTATCAAACTTGTATTTGGATTTTCCCCATTCATCTCTATTTTTTGGAGAGTCTTGGGCAGGGAGGGCTCATTGAGCCAGCTTAAGGTGGGAGCTTGCTTTCCTAAAACTAGATAGGGCATTTTTGTTATCAGATGCAGCATATATGACTCGATCCCATAGATAGGCCTTTCCTGCCTTCCAGTAAAGATTGGGGTTGTCAGCATAGGAGGAGTTAGCAGTGCCAAACTCCCTCCATGCCAGGTCAATATATGTCTGGAAATCAGCATTATTGTGGAGATATGATGGAAAGCACCACAAGCGAGGGTTAGATTGAGAGATTGCATCGTTCAAAGAAATTGAAACTGGGGCATGATCCGCTATGGTTATTTAATGGATCTCAGTATCCATGATCATCGGACCACGTTGTCAGTGCCAAAGATCATAATCAATTCTAGTGAAAACCTTGTGAGGGGTAGAGTAGACGGTCTATTCTCTGTCCATCGGATGGAAAAGCCAACACAGATCAGTAAAGTGAAGGGATTCCATGGTGGAAGTGAGAAGGGTTTGCTCTAGGTTTGCTACTGCCTTCAGAAGTCATTTAGGGGTGGATCTGTCATCTATCATGTGTGAAGTGGAGTTAAAATCCCCTCCAAACACATGGGGAATGAGAGGGTATTTCAAAAGTCTGGTGGATAGGTCTCCAGAAAACTGTTTCCTGGGGTTGTTGGGTGCATAGATCTTTGAGATCACAAGATCCCTGTCGCCTAGTTGGACATGTACTGTGAGAAAACGCCCCTGGTTGTCCGAATCAAGTGAAATGACATTACATGGAAGATTTTTTATGGATCAGGATGATCACCCCTGCTTTACATAGTTACATAGTTAGGTTTAAAAAAGACACAAGTCCATCTAGTTCAACCATAAAGAAATATAAAAAAAACATACAATCCTATATACCCAATCCTATACCCACAGTTGATCCAGAGGAAGGCGAAAAAAAACCCAGAAAAGCAGGATCCAATTTGCTTCAGCAGGGGAAAAAAATCCTTCCTGATCCCAGAGAGGCAATCAGATTTTCCCTGGATCAACTTTACCTATAAATGTTAGTACCCAGTTATATTCTGTACATTTAGGAATGGATCCAGACCTTTCTTAAAGCAATCTACTGAGCTGGCCAGAACCACCTCTGGAGGGAGTCTATTCCACATTTTCACAGATCTTACTATGAAGAAACCTTTCCATATTTGGAGATGAAATCTCTTTTCCTCTAGACGTAAAGAGTGCCCCCTTGTCCTCAGTGTTGACTGTAAAGTGAATAACTCAACACTATACAATATATGGACCCCTTATACAGTGGGGACGAAAAGTATTCAGACCCCCTTAAATTTTTCACTCTTTGTTATATTGCAGCCATTTGCTAAAATCATTTTAAGTTCATTTTTTTCCTCATTAATGTACACACAGCACCCCATATTGACAGAAAAACACAGAATTGTTGACATTTTGCAGATTTATTAAAAAAGAAAAACTGAAATATCACATGGTCCTAAGTATTAAGACCCTTTGCTCAGTATTTAGTAGAAGCACCCTGTTGATCTAATACAGCCATGAGTCTTTCTTTTGGAAAGATGCAGCAAGTTTTTCACACCTGGATTTGGGGATCCTTTGCCATTCCTCCTTGCAGATCCTCTCCAGTTCTGTCAGGTTGGATGGTAAACGTTGGACAGCCATTTTTAGGTCTCTCCAGAGATGCTCAATTGGGTTTAAGTCAGGACTCTGGCTGGGCCATTTAAGAACAGTCACGGAGTTGTTGTGAAGCCACTCCTTTGTTATTTTAGCTGTGTGCTTAAGGTCATTGTCTTGTTGGGAGGTAAACCTTCGGCCCAGTCTGAGGTCCTGAGCACTCTGGAGAAGGTTTTCATCCAGGATATCCCTGTACTTGGCCGCATTCATCTTTCCCTCAATTGCAACCAGTCGTCCTGTCCCTGCAGCTGAAAAACACCCCCACAGCATGATGCTGCCACCACCATGCTTCACTGTTGCGACTGCATTGGACAGGTGATGAGCAGTGCCTGGTTTTCTCCACACATACCGCTTAGAAATAAGGCAAAAAGTTCTATCTTGGTCTCATCAGACCAGAAAATATTATTTCTCGCAATCTTTAAGTCCTTCAGATGTATTTTAGCAAACTCCATGCGTCTCCTTTCATGTGTCTCTGCCATAAAGCCCAGACTGGTGGAGGGCTGCAGTGATGGTTGACTTTCTACAACTTTCTCCTATCTCCCGACTCTGGAGCTCAGCCACAGTGATCTTTGGGTTCTTCTTTACCTCTCTCACCAAGGCTCTTCTCCCCCGATGGCTCAGTTTGTCCGGACGGCCAGCTCTAGGAGGGGTTCTGGTCGTCCCAAACGTCTTCCATTTAAGGATTATGGAGGCCACTGTGCTCTTAGGAACCTTAAGTGCAGCATAAATTTTTTTTGTAACCTTGGCCAGATCTGTGCCTTGCCACAATTCTGTCTCTGAGCTCTTCAGGCAGTTCCTTTGACCTCATGATTCTCATTTGCTCTGACATGCACTGTGAGCTGTAAGATCTTATATAGACAGGTGTGTGGCTTTCCTAATCAAGTCCAATCAGTATAATAAAACACAGCTGGACTCAAATGAAGGTGTAGAACCATCTCAAGGATGATCAGAAGAAATGGACAGCACCTGAGTTAAATATATGAGTGTCTCAGCAAAGGGTCTGAATACTTAGGACCATGTGATATTTCAGTTTTTCTTTTTTAATAAATCTTCAAAAATGTCAACAATTCTGTGTTTTTCTGTCAATATGGGGTGCTGTGTGTACATTCATGAGGAAAACATGAACGTAAATGATTTTAGCAAATGACTGCAATGTAACAAAGAGTGAAAAATTTAAGGGGGTCTGAATACTTTCCGTCCCCACTGTATGTAGATTGTGATCATTACCCCCCTTAATCTCCTCTTCTCAAGAGTGAATACATTTAGTTCCTCTAATATTTCCTCATAGCTGAGCTCCTCAATGCCTCTTATCAGTTTGGTTGCCTTTCTCTGCACTTTCTCCAGTTCCCCGATATCCTTTTCGAGAACTGGTGCCCAAAACTGAACTGCATATTCCAGATGAGGTTTTACTAATGATTTGTGTAGGGGCAAAATTATATCTCTCTCTGGAGTCCATACCTCTCTTAATACAAGAAAGGACTTTGCTTGCTTTGGAAACTGCAGCTTGGCATTGCATGCTATTATTGAGCTTATGATCTACCAAAACCCCCAGAACCTTTTGCACCATTGATTCTCCCAGTTGTACTCCCCCCTAGTATGTATGATGCATGCATATTCTTAGCCCCAATTGCATAACATTACATTCATCATTATTAAACCTCATCTGCCACATAGTCGCCCAATTAGACAGTGCATTGAGGTCGGCTTGTAAATTGGAGACATTCTGTAAGGACGTTATTCCACTGTATAGCTTGGTGTCCTCTGCAAAGACAGAAATGTTACTTTTACTCCCAGACCCAATATCATTTATAAAGATATTAAAAAAGGAAGGGTCCCAGCACTGAACCTTGGGGTACACCACTGATAACCGTAGACCATTCAGAGTAAGAATCATTAACCACTAATCTCTTAATTCTATCCTCTAGCCTGTTTTCTATCCATTTACAAACTGATATTTCCAAGCCTGGAGACTTTACCTTACACATGAGCTTTGAAGCCAACCGCGTCAGTTCCTAGCACAGTTCCCACCCATCGTTTTTTCATGCGATAGAAATCAGAGTGTGTTAGATGAGAGCAATGTCAGTTTTCAGTCTCTTAAGGTGTCTTAGTATCTTGAGTGTCCTAATAGGGAACCTAAGCCCCTTTACATTCTATGAGGTAATTCACATGGGGGGGTATGTAGAGCGTGGAGGTGTGCAGGTATTATAGTCACGTTGGTGAATTCCAGAGATTGGGAGATTATTACGCAAGGGGTTGGTTGGGTATGTTCCCTAGGTGTTTTGTTTATTGCGGAAGCATGAGCAAGTTATCAAAAATAGGGGGCGTATGTGGAGCGTGAGGGAAAAGACATTGAGAGAGGATAACAAAAATGAACCAATGAACAAAACTAGCATAGGACTTTGCTTTTTTCTGCATGGGTACTCAGTAAAAGCCAGCTCCCAACAACTGACCCTGTAGGTAGTATAAATCGTCATCTGTTTGGTGTGGAGATGCAGTCGGGCAGACATGAGCCATTAATGAGGGAGGCTTAACAACAGCTAATATTAAGGCCCATAGGAAAAAATAGAAAGCAAAGCGTAGTGGGTATGTATAAGACGTTCGGCGCTAAGAGATAACATTAGAGTGAATGAGTCAGGCAACACGAATCAGTACCAAAGTTGGAACAATACTAATATTAACCAGAAGTGTGAATGGAAGAGTTCCATATTCAAGGAGTCAGCAAGGGTTATAGAGATCATATGAGCTGGAGGACTTAAGGCGTTTAGGTGAATCCTTGCATGGGCTGCGTTGGTCCAGAGGTTTGGGATTTGAGGTTACCCTGGTTTGAAAGTTGGGTTGTGATTCTGAGTGAAGAAAGTGCATGAATCTTTCTGCTTCCGACGGATCTTGGAAGATGAGTTGGTCCCCGTTAGGTGATTTGAGGCGAAGAGTAGCAGGAAATGCCAATGTGAATTTAATCTGTTGCTGGTGAAGCGCTGTGCAGATGTGCTGGAAGGCTTTTCTTTTCTTGGAGACTTCTATTGAATAGTCGGCGAAGATCAGAATTTGAATTCCATCAATTTGCAGGGATCTGGCTCGCCAGTATTTATGCAATATGGCTGTTTTATCTGCATATCTCAGGTACTGGGCAATAGTCAGTGGGGGGGGGCGCTCTCGAAGGAGTATATCTCCATGCGATGTGCCCGTTCAACCATACATGGTCCGGGCAGACCTAGGGTTTCAGGAATGCGGCAGGTGCAGAAATCGGATATGGCAGAAGATTGCAGCGATTCTGGTACTCCAATGAATCGCAGGTTGATGCGCCTCGATCTGTTCTCTAAATATTCTAGTTTCTGCAATACATATTGTTTTGTCTTATCCTGGGCTTGCTCTGTAGCTTGTGTCTGGTAACGTTCTTCCTCCATGTGTGCGATTTTTGTTTTCAGCCTCATTGAGGTGAGAAGCATGTTCCGCCAGTTCTCTTTTTATTTGCAGCATGCCAGCGTTGACTGCTTTCTCCACTGAGGCTGCTATGGTGGGGGCTAAGATTGCTGCCACAGCTTGGGCAATACGTTCAATATTGTTTGCCCCCCCGCTGTTGTGAAGGAGGGGAGGGCCCACCACTCATCTCCATGTCAGGCGCATCTGCCACACTGGGAGACAAGGCCGCATCCCCGGTCTCGATTTGGCTCTGGGCCGGCGGTACTCGTGGGCTGCTTTTATCAAGAAAGCAGTGCATTTGCGTGGCGAGGAGGGTATATGGAAGGTCTGCGGGCAATATGCTGGCTGCCATTTGGATGGCAGGGCTGGTTTTACAGGCTGATATACGGGCCGGGTAGCGGGAGCTGGGGTAGATTACTGCTACTCCATACGGCGCCGAAACTGGAAGTTGCACTTCAGTTTTAATAAATTAACAGCCACAAACTACAATCTGCAATTCCACGCTGAAACATGGAATTGTTATTATTTTTCTTGTTTGGCATAACAACTGCCTCACTTTTATAGGGACAAAAGCAAAAAAAACTCATACAATAGCTGGAGAGTATGCAAGCTGTTTAATTCGGTCCAAAGGCAGCAATGGAATAGAAACAATTAGGGTAAGATATTACAAACACAGCAGTCCTAAATATTGAAGATACTCGCTGCCAATAAAGCAAGCATATTTCCTTGGCCACTGTGTGTGTTGGAGGAAGAGATGAAGCATATTTTATTTAGATTAAAAAAAAAATCTATCTATTATGTCAGTCGAGCGCCACAAATATCGTACAGACATGCAGGATGCCATTTAACTGTTTTTACTAGCCAGCAATGCAATATAGATTGATTAGTTAGGTTCGATCCTCCTAAAACATAGTTTGCTTTTTTTTCAGAGTAACAAGCCAGAAAAACTGAACTGATTAGCACAGTATGTACTCTCTCTTTGCTAAGATTCTACACTAAGCAAAATTATAAACGTAACACTTTTGTGTTTGCCCCTATTTATCATGAGCTAAACTTAAAGATCTACGACTTTTTCTATGTACACAAATATTGTTCACAAATCTGTCTAAATCTGTGTTAGTGAGCACTTCTCCTTTGCTGAGATAATCCCTCCACCTCACAGGTGTGGCATATCAAGATGCTGATTGGACAGCATAATTATAGCACAGGTGTGCCTTAGGCTGGCCACAAGAAAAGGCCTCTCCAAAATGTGCAGTTTTAACACAAAGCCCAATGCCACAGATGTCGCAAGTTTTGAGGGAGCGTGCAATTGGCATGCTGACTGCAGGAATGTCCACCAGAGCTGTTGCCCTTGAATTGGATGTTCATTTCTCTACCATAAGCCGTCTTCAGAGGCGTTTCAGAGAATTTGGCAGTACATTCAACCGGCCTCACAACCGCAGACCACGTGTAACCACTCCAGCCCAGGACCTCCTCATCCAGCATCTTCACCTCCAAGATCATCTGAGACCAGCCACCTGGACAGCTGCTGCAACAATCGGTTTGCATAACCAAAGAATTTCTGCACAAACTGTCAGAAACCGTCTCAGGGAAGCGCATCTGCATGCTCGTCGTCCTCCTCAGGATCTCGACCTGACTGCAGTTCATCGTCTCAACTGACTTGAGTAGGCAAATGCCCACATTTAATGGTGTCTGGCACTTTGGAGAGGTGCTCTCTTCATGGATGAATCCCGGTTTTCACTGTACAGGGAAATGGCAGACAGCATGTATGGCGTTGTGTGGGTGAGTGGATTGCTGATGTCAATGTTGTGGATCGAGTGGCCCATGGTGGCGGTGGGGTTATGGTTTGGGCATGCATATGATTTGGACAGTGAACACAGGTGTATTTTATTGATGGCATTTTGAATGCACAGCGATACCATGATGAGATCCTGAAGCCCATTGTTGTACCATTCATCCACGACCATCACCTCATGTTGCAACATAATAATGCATGGCCCCATGTTGCAAGGATCTGTACACAATTCCTGGAAGCTGAAAACATCCCAGTTCTTGCATGGCCAGCATACTCACCGAACATCTCACCCATTGAGCATGTTTGGTATGCTCTGGATCAGCGTATATGACAGCATGTTCCAGTTCCTGCCAATGTCCAGCAACATCGCACAGCCATTGAAGAGGAATGGACCAACATTCCACAGGCCACAATCCACAACCTGATCAACTCTATGCAAAAAAGATGTGTTGCACTGAGTGAGGCAAATGGTGGTCACACCAGATACTGACTTGTTTTCGGACCCCCCCAACCCCCCCCCAATACAGTAAAACTGCATATTTTAGAGTGGCCTTTTATTGTGGCCAGCCTAAGGCACACCTGTGCAATAATCATGCTGTCTAATCATCATCTTGCTATGCCACACCTGTAAGGTGGATGGATTATCTCGGCAAAGGAGAAGTGCTCACCTACACAGATTAGACAGATTTGTGAACAATATTTGAGAGAAATAGGCCTTTTGTGTACATAGAAAAAGTCATAGATCTTTGCGTTCAGCTCATGATAAATTGGGGCAAATACAAAAGTGTTGCGTTTATAATTTTGCTCAGTGTATGTCAGAGGGAGATCCTTCAGACCTGATCTGGGAAAAACAAATCATAATGTATTTTTAATGTCAGGCCTAGACATAAACCCAAACAATTGTAAATATTTTCTAAAAATGATCAAGTTGATTTATTGAGTACAAAATTCGTATAATACAAACAATAGATACAGGTAAAGACATATAAAATTCCGTAAGATTAATGTTGTATATCCCGCACACAACCTTAGCCCCACTTCATACAATACGTAGAACTGGTAATATGACCAGCAGTATGGAAATTGAAATTCCAGAAGTAGTGAGTCTGTTGAAGGTGTGGGCAAGCAGACTTGTGGGTCAGGTTGTGAGTCCGGGTATGCATAAACTTTTAGTTGCTCGACATGTTGCGCGTAGGAGCACGCTTCCTCAGGAGCACATGAAATTAATGCGTAGAACAGACACAAGATAGAAGATGTCAGGAAAGACTAACAAGCACGGTTTCCTGGGTCTCATCTAGAGACCACAGAATATATAGTAATACGGTACTGGCAGGTAGAGAATACTAGTTTGTAGCCTAGTATATGTGTAGTTTGGTGGTCTGCTTATACAGCATGAAGGTGAAACAAAAACCAGCACCTTGGGGGGGTAAACCCTATACTGGACCAGACTGTGGACACCGTGTACTCAGCTTGGTAGCTAATTCGCGTCTGCCGTGATCATTTTTCGCGTCTGCCTTCATCATCAACTTGATCATTTTTAGAAAATCTACCTGTGTGCCTATAAAGTCCACTCCATAGTTCTTCTAGTACCTTTATGCCCTTTTAGGACGTTGGCACACTGCTACCTGTGTACCCACAGTGTCACCCTGTGATAGTACACATCCATTTGGAAATATTGTTCAATTGTAAATATTTGCAGACTTTTTAAAGCCTTTTTTCCTATTGCTCTATTCCGGAGAAAGTGAGCGGGCAGATTACATGTAAAAAAAGAACATTTAAAGCTATTTTCTAGGTTTGAAGACTAAAAAAATTGAACAATTTTAAAGGAAACCTTTTAAGCCTTTATCATGTAGGCTGCAATTTTTAGAAGGAGAGAGAGAAAAAGTATTACACCTTAAAATCTAAAACATGTCAGTTCTTTGGAAGATTAAAGATGGGAAACATGTGACACTTTTGCAACACAGCTTGACCTGTATGAACCGCCTGAAATTTAGGAGCAACTGAAGAGATACTTTAGCATCCGGGTAAAAAATGTAATAGTGTATTTTCCTGGGAGAATTGAGTAGGCGTATAAGGAGCTGATTTACGAAAGCCATGCGCCATCAGTAGAGGCGCACGGCGAGGCGCAACACACATTTTCATATTTACGAAACGATGCGCTGGGAATAGAACGCAAATCCTCCTTTTTCTATAGTGATCTGTGCGCCACTATGGACATGGCGCACTGCATCTTCAATTCAATAATAACAGAATATGGAGGTGCCAATATTATGGGGTGATGTGAGGTGATGTGAGGAACTTTAGTAACAACTGCCCAAGTAACAAATATGCCCAAAATAGAATGAGAAAGTAACTTTTTCAGAGCAAGCCTGCTGTGCCTGCAAGTATGTTTAGGTCTGTAAGTGGTTAAGATGGTCATGCACTATGTAGTCTGATTGGCCAATCTCTGTCCAACTCGATATTTCGGCAAAATAGGTAATCGGAAGACGCACTTGAACAATTAATTAAAATAATAGGAAATCAAACAGGCTTTTGCACTAGATCAAATTTATTTAAGATCTAACTGCAATGTATGGTCACCTTTTTTAAAGATCAAGATCTGAAAATATTTAAGTTTATTGGGTTCAGACAAACTTCTCTGTTCTTTGTAATGTGTTGAAAGTTTTGGGTAAAAATAGAAAAAACACATTTCAAAGATATATTAGAAGTAATAGGAATGAGATTAGCATTAAAAGGGTTAATTAACTGAGAACACCTACTAATTGCCTAACAAGACACATCCAATGAGATGAAATTAACAAATTTTATTAGGCGTGCGCTATTATCAATGAGAAAATCGCAGTTACCCTAGCACCAGTTTCAGTTTACATGTTTATTATCGTTTTGCGCTTCAAAGTGTGCCGGTTCGCATGTTGAGTTAATGACTTTTCCAGCGCACCAATTAAGGTATGAACTGGCGCAACGCATTCTTATTAGTAAATCAGCAACATAGTGTCCATATAAAAAAAAAATGTAACACTGAAGATGGAAATAGCATACACGTTTGCACCACAGCTAAAAAGCTGGTTTGGACAGGCTGCAATTTCAGAGAGATTGAGCAGGCATTTAGCATCAGGAAATAGACAATTAAACTCACAATGAAAAAAGCATCCAGCTTAGCAACACAACTAACAAAGTGTAGTGTAGAGTTTGCAATTCTGGAGATCAGGTAGGCAGATATTTTACACCAGGAAATTGTATAGCATTGCCTTTGTTTTGGACACTGAAGATCAATACAGCATACATCTTTGCAACACATCATTGAAACTTTCATTGTCATGGTAGCAATTTATGAGGGATCGGAGTAACCAGATTGGAGTTT
Source organism: Lithobates clamitans (assembly GCA_037952925.1). Lineage (NCBI taxonomy): Eukaryota > Metazoa > Chordata > Amphibia > Anura > Ranidae > Lithobates > Lithobates clamitans. The sequence goes on from JBBGZY010000071.1 coordinate 8,116,344, forward strand.
GCCCCCAAAAATGGGTTTCTTTTTTTCTAGAATGAGAGAGGACAAATTTTACAGAATTTATGCACACCTTTTTAAATCTTTTTAGACTGTCTTCTATGCGGGAGAGTAAGAAAACATGCAGATTGCACCTTTTTATAAATAATAATTTTTTCCAGGGCAGCAGATAAAAAAAAATGAAGTACTTGATAGCACATCTTTTTTTACCCTTTTTGGAGATCTCTTATGCCGCGTACACACGATTGGTTTTGCCGTCGGAATAAACTCCGAGGGTTACTCTGACGGAATTCCATTCAAGCGGTCCTGCCTACACATGGTCAAACCAAAGTCCGACCGTCCAGAATGCGGTGACATACAGCACGTACGACGGCACTAGAAAAAGGAAGTTCAATAGCCAGTAGCCATTAGCTTTTGTCTTGTACTTGCTTCAGAGCATGCGTCGTTTTTGGTCCTTCAGAACAGCATACAGACTATCGGTTTTCCTGATAGGAATTGGTTCCGTCGGAAATATTTAGAACATGTTCCATTTCTAGGTTCGTCAAAATTTTCGAAAAAAAAAGTCAGATGAGGCATTCACACGATCGGAATAGACGATGAAAAGATTCCATCTGACATTTTCTGTCGGACATTCCACTCGTGTGTACGCGGCTTTAGGGACAGAGTGTGAGGATTTAACTTGAAATTATTAAATTTGACAATATATATAATATTAATATTGCACCAATTTCAGAAAGACAATCTCATCCTTCTTGATGGGGAGCAGACTCTTATTTTTCTGACATAATCTAGATATCACAATGATTTTCTGCACAGAACATAAATAGTGCTCATAATAGGCAATTCAAGAGGAAAAGCAGGCAGGCTCCATCTGTAAACCCAAAATTTTAATTTAACTCTCCCTGGGAGAAAGGGGAAAAAATATTTTGAGGAATTATCTGCAATTACTTCAAATCATGTTTTACAGGCCAGAATTTCAGGAGGTAAAGGCTGAGATCCAGTGGCGGCCCGTCCATAGGGGGTGCACGGGTACCGCCCCCCTATCCATGCGCCCAACTTCCTGATCTACATACAGGGACACTGGACCATGGATTACAACGGGGGGGTTTTCTTTGAAGCATGTGATTAGAGCCAGAGGCTCTAATAGGCTTCAAAATAGGGTGGGCTTGGGGCGCAGAGCACTGCGATCCGAGCCCACCCAGTTGTGTGACAATAGTGAATGAATATTTTCTATTTTCACATGGATTCTCCTCCCGGCCAATCAGGAAGCGGGTCTTGAAACACGTTTCCTGATTGGCTGAAAATAGAAGCTAAGCTGGCTGCCAGGAGGAGGAGGAAGGAGATGCAAGGAGAGGATACGCAGGGGAAGCTAGCGGGCCCCCCGTCTGTCACCCAGAGGGGGAAGCCACGCTGGGAGAAGGAGGGAGGAGACCCACCACTGGAGGAGTCACGGGGAGAGGAGATATAGAAGCCGGTCGCCCGGAGGGAAGCCCGCGGTAAGTGTTGTGGCTGTCGGGTGACACTGACCGACCGAGGGGGAGGGGGTGGCTGGCTGTGTACATTACAGTACAGGATGAACCCCGATTTAACAAACATTTACGTATGTGCAACCATTACATGTCAGTAAAAAAAAATTGGTTTTAGGTATTGATGGTGCCCAAACTCCATAAAGCCACACACAAATTCCTACAGCGTACAGGAATAACAAATTTATAGCTACATTATACATTGTATACCGAACATTCACACATGTGAAACTATTACATAGCTGCAGGAAAATTGGGTTTTAGGTGTGGATGGTGACCAGACACTGTAACCCCACCCAAAAAGTTTCTGCAGAGCACATGATGGACCCTGCTTAAACAAACATTCAGGTATGTGCAACTGTTACACAACTGTAAAAAAAAATTGGGTTTTAGGTGTGGGTGGTGCCCAAAAAAGCATAAGCCCACAGAAAATATGCTTCATAGCACATGATGGACTCTTTTTAACAAAAATGACAGCATTTGCAATTGTGAAACCGATGCTAAAAATGTGAGTACCGCATTAAAATTGCTGTTGCAAAAAAACAGCAGCTATTGCCCCATTTTTAAAATGTAATGATAGTAGACATACAACAGTGGCAGAAGATATTAACCACTTGCCACTGCCAATAGGTGCTGGCAGCAGACAGCCCTGGGCATTGAAGATTAAGAATTTTTTTTATAGGCAGCTCTCAGGCAACCATCCCCACTACTGCTCTTTCTTTTACTGCCAGGAGGCTCTGAGACACCTTGTCCATTAGGTTTTATCCTGCCAGCCTCTTGAAATGAGTTACACTTTGTTTTGGTTGGACAGAATCGCTTTGGTCAAAATCACGGTTTTGCATAAATTATTCTACTATTTTAGGACTTTGCCCATTCCAATACCTGCAAGCGCACATAATAAGTTTTAAGCAAAGCCTTTCAAATTAATTTGGGGCCCCAAAATTTGTAGACTAGCTTGCTATACATTATACTCCTAAAGAATTAAGAGGTTTAGGAGTCTCTGACTTTAGAAAATATTATACAGCAGCTCAGTTGTTCCAATTGCACCTTACCTTTTATAGACGGGACTGGGTCCCACTTGTAGCTCAAGCCAGTGCTCCGTTCCCGATTGATCTTCAAAATATCGTAAGGTAATTCTAAGCCCCACCCTATCCAATTATTTGTATTTATGAGATTCCTCCTGCAGAGGATGGCCTCTTTGGTCCCCACACGCTCCTGTATATTCTCTATTTCACAACCCTTTGTTCCCCCCCGGACCTTCATCCACAGCAGTTTTGCTGAAGGGCTAACAAAGGACTATATAGTATAGGCCAGTTTATTAACCATAAGAGCATATGCCCAATTTCTTATTACAACACCTTGAAATGCATCCCTGGGTATTGTTTAGATTGCAACACATTTTACATTATCTCCATTCTCTTCAGAAACCTGACATCGATATCACGTCTGGAACATTATTTGAAAATGGTCATCTACAAGACTCACAACAACAGGGCAGCATCTCTGTGTTGTACAAGCTATCGGTCAGTCCATCTTCTAAGATTTCTTGCCAGATAGTGTGGGAAAGAAACCTGGGGGAAACAGAGGAAAAACTGTAAAACCTGGACTTCCCATATTGACAAAGGGATTAAGAATGTATCTTAGAGGCCGGATTAAAAAAAAAAAAGTTTTTTCCAAATGGTATTTAGTCCCAAAATTGCCTGCAAAAATGTACCCTAGATCTTCTTTCTCTTGCTTCCAGAAATGCTGCCAGGTGGGAATGGTCTTACATGTATGATGGACATGACCTAAGGTCCTGTGCTTTTGGATTCGGGTTCAGTCTCTGATCCACTCAGCAACCATGGTGAACATCATTAGGAATGCTCAGGTTGCCCTACTAAAATCCCTAGGTATACTCAAATCTTGATCCATTTCATATTCCTAGTGGAAAAATGTGAAAATTAATTTCTGATTGTTGAAGCATAAATTTAATTGGATTGTGTGGAAAAAAAATAGCAGAATTTAATTTGTGTTGCAGGTAAAGAGCAGTGCTGAATAGCAAAAAATGCTCTGGTCATGAAAGGGGTAAAATCTTCTGGAGGTCAAGTAGTTAAGGAAGAAAAACATTTTTTGAAAAAAAAATCATCAATTGCAGCCACTGTGCCCTCAAACGCTACCACTGTGCCATCAATTGCAGCCAGTGTGCCCATTAAATGCTGCCAGTGTGCCCATTAAACACTGCCAGTGTGCCCATCAAATGCTGCCAGTGTACTCATCATATGCTGCCAGTGTGCCCATTAAATGCTGCCAGTGTGCCCTTGAATGCCCCCAGTGTGACCCCTGCTAGCTCAACGTCTGCCCGACACCCTGTCTTGGTGGGGAAGTGGGTGACAGCGACAAGCTGGGTCCTTCGTGCGTCTCCTGCCATCCTCATCTCCCGTCCTCTCCTCCTGATAGGCGTCCAGTAGCGGCGCCTGTCATTTCAACCAATCAGGTGACAGATAACAGACCCGAGCACCTGATTGCCAGAGAGGCGGTTTAGTGTTAGGAAAGCGAATATTCATTCGCTTTTCTAATGCCCAGCATTACGCTCGCAGGTCACCTTTTTTTGATGCCTATTAGAGCCTATGGCTCTAATCAGGTGCTTCAAAAACACCCCCTGCTGCTGGAATTCAGGTGCCCCGCGCCTGAAAAGGGGCTGGGCGCCTGAATAGGGGGTGGCAGTGGTGGCCATAGATAGATTCATGCATTGCATGAATCTATCTATTGGTGATAGAGGGGGTGGCAGGAGAGAGGGGGCATCGCCCATGCGCCCTTAATGCACGGGCCGCCACTGGTTTGGGATTTACTCAAACAGCTTAAACAATGAATGTCCATACAATAAAAATGATGTGAATAGCAAAATTACATATATGTGGCTTTTGTTCTGCATTAAGAAATTTGTCCTCAAGGACAGTCTATATAAGTAAGCTTGAAAAAGTCACGTGTCTGGTGACGCAACACGTCGGGAGGAGGAGCCTCTGACATTTCCAGCAGTGTCTGTGTGTGTGCACTGGTGGTGGATGAGGAGCCTCCAGCGCTTAGCAGCTGATCACTTTTCTTTCATGCGATCATGCGAAAGGGGATATGTGAGTGAGATTAGTATTATATTTAGCATCACTCTGGTTTAAATCTCTGCGCAATGGATTTGTTCTCTGTGTTTACTTTGCATGTCGTGGAAACTTGCTGAAAACTGAAAATATCCCACCATAAATCAACGGCAGTTTAATTGTGAAATTGGTGCTGAACCTGTTACCATTTATTTTAAAGCACACTCATCATTGAACCTCCTATCATTTATTTTGGCTTACCTATCATTGAACCTCTTATCATTTATTTTGGCTTACTGATACTCTTTTACAAAGGACAATTTTGGTACAATATTTATGGGTGTTTTATCAGTGTCTATTCATCTATTAAGTGTATCTCAGGAGGACTGTTTATTATTTATTCACTATCACTTATTTAAAGTTAATGTTTTTTAAGTCACATATTTATGGTAATTTAGGACACTAAGGTGCACTATTAAGAGGTTAATATCAGCGCAATTATTCACTTATACTTAATTGTCTTCTTGTGTACAATATTGATTGCAGCTATATTTTTTGGATATCTTTTAATAATAATTTTTTCACATAATTTTATTCACATAATCCACTTCAGCGCTTTAGTATTTGCATCAAAGCTTATTGTGGTGCCATTTTATACTCCACAGCAGGACCCATACAATTGTGATGTTATTACTGAATGTAAAACATTGTGTTTTATAATAAATTCAATGAGCTACTGTATGTAGTATCCTCAACACAGATATTGCAATTTGGTGAGGATCATAATAAACTGTGACATGCAGCAATCTCATCCTTGTGAGGGAGGTTGCTATACAGAGGTTCTACATCCATAAAAACTAGTGTATTTGGTGGTATTTGTCATATATTGCCGAGCAATCAGCTGAAAACTAGCAGTATTTTTGTCTGTTCTAACAAATTTCTTACAAGACCTGAGATTTGTTCATAAGTGTATCAACAACTTGAGCAAATGGTAATTGCGCAGTCATGCAATGCTGTACCAAAACAAAATTTATATAATTTTTTTCCCCATAAATAGAGATTTATTTTGGTGTTTTTTGATCACCACTGGGTTTTTCATTTTTTTTGTTATATAAATGAAAAAAGACCCAACATTATTTAAAAAACACAAAACAATATTTTCTATTTTTTGCTATAAAACATATCCAATAAAATAAAGTATAAAAAAATCTAATTTCTTCATAAATGTTGGTCAAAATTCTGCTACACATCATGTGTAAAAGAAAGAAATACCTCCAATAAGTGTATATTGATTGGTTTATCGGTAAAAGTACTATGGTATAGATAGTGGAATTTGTATTTACCATATTTATCTGCGTATAACAAGCACAGGCGTATAACACGCACATTCATTTTAAGAGGGAAGTTTCAGGAAAAAACTTACATTTTAAATAAGGAACTTTGAAGCAAAATAAGGGTCAGTGCCCATCTGCAGCCTCACAAGTGCCATCAATGCAGCCTGATTAATGCCCACCTGCAGCCTCACAAGTGCCATCAAGCAGCCTTATTAGTCCACATCAATGCAGCAGCCTCACCATTGGCATCAATGCAGCAGCCTCACCATTGCCATCAATGCAGCAACCTCGCCATTGCCATAAATGCAGCAGCCTCGACATTGCCATCGATTGACTTCCTATTACAGAGGCCGCCAAGTAAACAGGGGATTCTCACTGTATGAAATCTGACGGCACTCGTCCCGCACCCCCCTACCGTTGCCTCCGAGGCAGCTGAAATTGAGTATTGGCGTATAACACGCACACGCTATTTGCACCCGATTTTCATGGTGAAAAAGTGAGTGCTATACGGCAATAAATACAGTATTTCTTTTTTTATGCTAGTAATGGCGATAATCAGCGACTTATTGTGGGACTGTGATAGTGCAGCGGGCAATCTGACACTGGGGGGTGAACTGACTAACTGCCACTGACATCACCAGTGATATTAATAAAGTTATCAATGCTAATAATATATGCCGTAACTGTATTAATGACACTGGGAAATCAAGGGGTTAAATGTGTGCTTAAAAATGTTTAGTGTGTGTACTGTGTGATGACTTTACTAAGTAATGTGCCGGTTTTTACTCCCTGCTTGGCAGGGAGAAAGAAATCAGCATTACGCTGCTGTCTGTAGAGGGGCCTGTGTTGTTGTGACTGATGTAATGTGTATGGCGCATTCGGTGACAGCGCGGACCAGAAGTGACATAGCAGGAAGTCTGGTATTCTGTGCCTTACACGTGATTTATGGAGTTTTAAATTTTTTAAATATGTGAGTGTGATTCCTGCTAAATAAACCTGCCAAGTCATTTAATATACTACACTATGAGAGCCTTTTCTTTATGTTTACTTTGCTGAAAGCTATGCATTATGTTCACATGAATATTTAAGCAGACCGCATTCCAATATCCATAGAGGTATTCATTATTCTATTAGGAGAGACCCCTATGGACGGAGGTGGAAATGTTCCTGATCTTGGAAGCTGTGAGCCTGGAGGATTTGCTTGATATATGCCCCTGTTCTCCAAAGTGGAGGTGAGAGTTCTGGGAGACTGGAGGGAGCATGAGGTGTTTTAATATAGCAAGATCACCATATATTTCACAGTGGACTGGGTCACTTACTATCATGGATGGTCACTGGAAGAAATTTCTTCTTAGACTGAAAATTTATATTGATGGACATTTATTGTGCACTTGTTAAAGATTGTATTGTGTATATTTAGGTTTATCCTAGTTTGCACATGTGTGTAGTGTTATTTATACTTTTAAATATAATTTTAACACTATTATCTTGGCAGTGCTACACTACTTATCATTTTACTTTACTGCAGTATTTGTGGGAACACAAATTGGTGTATTAGCAGCAGCTTTTTATTTTATTTTATACTTTATTGTATGGTTCACCTTAATTGGTTTGTAGAGTGAACACAGTTTTTCTTTCTGAATATTAGTTTTTTGAGGTAGCGCAGGAGGTATACACTTTTCACTTGATTGGCTTCACTGATACAAGAAATAAACTTGAGGTTTCTTAGATTCGCTCACTTACAATTGCTCTGGAAAAGCTATTTAACCTCCATGGTCAAAATCATTCTCTGTATTTACTGAGAAAAAAAAATAACTCCTTGATACTTTACTATACGAAATTACAGAGAAGGCTTTGAGATGGATCAAAGCTAAATTTTTATTGTGTAGCAGCTTTGCTTCACCAATGTGTGCAAATGGGAAAATCCGGACAGCCGCACTCCAGGAAATTATAATCCAAACTTCTTTATTTTAAAATCAGGAACATGTCATACAGTACATCAAAGGCAGAGTGTACAGACAGGCAGCTTACGCGTTTCGCACTATATCAAATGAGATTTCATATATACTATCCAATGTTCGTCATGTGACCAGGTAATCAATCCAAAATACATGGCAGCTGGAATGTATTTGTGGAGTGTGTGAGTGTTGATAAGTGATTGTTGAATGCCATGATTTTAAAGGGTCATGGTGAAAATGAAGTATATATGTATAAGCGACAGGGAAAAAATTGGAAAATTAAAAGGGTACTTAGTTGCATTCAATGTGAATTTGAAGTGCGTGGAAATAAAATGTATAAGGAAATATGTGTATGTGATCGAAATGAAGTGAGTGAATGAAAGTGGGGTGAAAAATTAGGTTTAAATAATATACAAAGGGAGTAAATATCCCAATTTGTAGTGGGTGCTCCTATAAAAATGCATAATTGTATACTCCGGTGTCTGTGAAAATCAATATATGATTGATATTAGCAATCAACGTGATAAGGTGAAGTAAACAGAATATAGGAATAAATGTAAAGATAAAAATGAATGGTGATATATTGCAGGTATCGAAAGATTGAAATCATATGTGTGTTTCTATGCAGTGCAATGAAAGTTTTTTGTGACCAGAGCACATATAGATATATGTGAAACTAACATCTGTTTTATAATCTTTAAAGAATACTCGGTCACATGACAGTGAAGAGAGGGGGGGAAATATAAAAATATTTTCCTCCGCTACTCTCAGAAAAATGAATACATTTATATCACAGTTCAAATACATTCATAGTTCACATCCATATATGTATCATTGACAAGTGTACAATTTTGTTCAAATATTGATAAATTTCCTTGGCTTATGGGTACAAAATACTATCGTTAAACAATCCAAAACCAAGAGAAACAGAACTTGACAAAAAAGAAGAAAAAGCTGAAAGCCTTCATCAATTGATACTAGTGGATACATTTCTTGTGTTGAAGACAAAATCTTGAGTACTGTAGTAAAAAAAGAATCGTTTAATGAATATAAAACAGTGTTTATACCAAGACGGGGTCTTGTGTAAGTATGTGTGTACCTAAAAACCTCATAGACAAAATATTTTCACGCACAAAACTAAGTGTGTGTGTGTATGTGTATATGTGTGTGCGTGTAGAGAGCCACACCCGCCAAAGCAACAGCATGTTCTCGTCAATAAAATCGCACACACACACACATATCTGAAAACCGTACTTATAGGGACTATAATGATCCATAAAAAACATTATTATATCAGCATATGTATATCGATTATGTGAAGGAATCATGGAAAATTATTTGATGGACCCAAATCTAAACCGACAGACAAAGGGAATGTTTACACAATGTATATGTGTTGATGAAGAACACATATAGAGGTCATATTTCAGGGTGAATAACCAGGGAAGAAAATAAAATAAAAATCAAGTATATTAACTAATTCCCAAAGTAAGAAGTAAAAGAGAAAAAGAACTCTCACAGGTTGATTAATGATATTGTATGGGGTAGAGTGTTCAATATATTCATGTCAAAAATTCCAAGATCTATATGTGTTTAAAACTTTTAACTTACGTCAAGCTATAATAAACATTATATGAGCTGTGAAAATGTATTGAATCTGACATGAAGTGAATCACTCAAGCCAATAACTAGAATGCAATCATATCTATGTTGCTTAAAAGAATGTAGACACTTCATTTTGTAGTGTGTCCCTTGTCGTGCATGCCGCTAGTGACTATCAGTATGTTAATGGCGGTCTAGGGGTTTGTTCAATTTTGTTTGATATTATTTCATTAATATTAATGTGGTTCATTGAACCTAAGACGCTGCAACCAAAAGCCGCTATGGGATTTAGGGATATTAAGAGCTCCCTATCATTATGCGGGATGATGAGCGACAAAAAGAAAAGGAGTGAAGTCTGATGAAAGAGCTGCCGCAAGGATAATTTAGTAAACATATGTATGTGACTGTAATGCCCCGTACACACGGTCGGATTTTCCGATGGACAATGTCCGATCGGAGCGTGTTGTCGGAAATTCCGACCGTGTGTGGGCGCCATCAGACATTTTCCATTGGATTTTCTGACACACAAAGTTGGACAGCAGGAGATAAAATTTTCCGACAACAAAATCCGATCGCGTCAATTCGGACCGTGTGTGGCCTGTTCCGACGCACAAAGTGCCACGCATGCTCAGAAGAAATTCCGACACGGGACAGCTCGTTCTGGTAAACTTAGCGTTCGTAATGGATACAGCACTTTCGTCACGCTGCAATGTTCAAAATGGTTTAATACAGCGCACTCTCTTCTTCTTTATAATGTGACAAGAATGAAGTAGTTTTGCTGCTCATATTCACACACACTTTTCACAAACTTTTATTTGTGTTTTTTTAATGGGATTCCCTGAATATATTGTTATTAGTTGTCACATCTGACAGTTTTATATTTTTTAATTTTTTTTTTTTTTCGATTTTAAGCCTTTTTTTTTTCTTTAATGTTTGGATTTTTTCCAAGGCTGATCTTTGTTCAATGTTATTTTTATTTTTACTCCAGAATATTTTTGTGTGTGTTTTGTGTGTCAAGTTACCCCAACACCATTGATATCTTTTATTATTTAATCTCCAGGAGATTGTTTGTTGTTGGTGACCCTTGTTCATTTCACATTGTATATTTGAAATGTACCTGAATCCTCACAAACCAACTGTCATTTTTGAAGTAAAACACATAGGAGAGTATAATTTAAAACAAAAATCCTTTATTAAGGGATCAGAACCAAACAAAGAGGAAGGCAACACTGGATCAACATGAGAAATTAGTGAAGCCTGGGACCCCCACGGCAGACATCAATTCTTCAACATCAAAATTGGTGGCCTGAGGAGTCCATATCTAAGGGAGGGCAGTCTGGTCCAGAAGTCCCAGAGATCCGGATAGCAGCAGATGACATCTGTGTCCCCAGGCAGTGGTACCACAAGAGGCTGCATTTTTTGGCCGACCAGACTGGATCCAGGGCAATCACTGTCTAGTCTTCCTTTCATGCTTCCTTCCGGGCTGTGGCTGTGCAGTTGGAGATGTGGCAGGAGGAGGAGTAGGACCTGGAGGAGGAGGAGGACTGGGAGGACCTGGAGGAGGAGGACCTGCAGGAGGAGGAGGAGGACCATCCCAAAGCTGTGTGTGAGGTGTAATTTGGCCCCTCATACCTTTCTCCAGAGCCTCTGATATGAGGGCCTCACACATGGCTTTTTGGCCCTCCTCTATCCTCTGCATTTTATATGCTATGAATGCAGCAATGTTCTCCTGCATGGTGTGGGGTGCTCCCAGGACCTCTGTAGCCCTCCAAAAGAATGCTATAGTTGCCTCCTCTAGGGTACTCGTCCTACTGCCACTTTCTGTTTTCAGGGGGGGTGGAGGGACCTTGATATCAGCCAGCCGGCTCGGCCCGGCCACCTCCTGGCTGAGACTTCCCTGTGTATGAAAAAGGGACATGGTTTTAGTATTTGCACATCATTGATTGGACAAGCAGAAATATTTAGAGGAATGCTATACCTGGCTCAATCTGGGCTCCTCCACATATGGCCTGGAAGGCCCAGGTTGGGCGTCAGAAGCCTCAGCCGGGGGGGAAGGAAGCGTGGAAGGAAGACTGGAGAGGGATGGCCTGGGTTCATTCTGGCCTGCCAGAAAGTGCAGCCTGTCGTAGTACAACATCCTGGGGACATAGATGTCATCTGCTGCTCCGGATCTCTGTGAATCCAGGACTTTCTTGCGCTCCCTCTTTACATAAGTGATGTCTGCCGTGGGGATCACCTGCTTCACAATTTCACACAATTGCTCCAGTGCTGCCTTCCTCTTTGCTTGGTTCTTGAAATGGGAGTGGGTAATCTCCCACAGACAGGGCAGCTCCCTTAGCATATCTATGAATACTGACATGAAGTCAGTATCTCTCATTAAGATATCCATGTTCACTGCAAGACACAACACAAGACAAAGCCTAATGTCAGACAAAACTCTCCTAATCTTGTTACAATATAGGCCTCAATCTAGAAGCGGTATAGGCACAAGTTTGTCTCTTACCTTCGTTCTTACGATCGGCGCGTCCAATGCTCCTTCCTCCGCTCACAGATCGTACGTAATACGCACGCGTGTTACACTTTATACACACTACGCATGCGTGTAACTCCGCCCGCCCCTGACGTTCTTTCTAGTCTATTCCCCGCCCCTTTTCGTTCGGCGCAGTGGGGGAAGAGCATGATGGCGGAGTCTAAGCAGGTGCGTGATAATTATATCAACGAGGAGGAGGAGGAGGAAAGCCCAGGTCCAGGCATGTCCCGATCCAGAAGGAGACGTTTTAAGGCCACAAATATGTTGTTTGGGGAGATGTTGGAGATGGTCGACATCATGAAGAAGTCCGACTATGACGGAAAATATGGGCCTTACCCCCACCCCAACATCAGAAAGGCCAAGATCATGGCGAAAGTGGTCAGGAGTCTTGAGAGGAATTTGGGGGTACGAAGATCAAAAGATCAGCTCAGGAAGCGGTGGTCGGACCTGAAGTTGAGAGAGCCAGAGCAGTACCGAAAGATCCAGAGAGTGCTGCAAAAAAGTAAGTAGTTGTGCTGTGTTCGTATTCTTTCTGTCTTTATTCCGTTCGTTCTGCTCCATATGCTTTTAGTAATTGTAACGTTTAAAAAGGTCAACTTTAATGTTCATGGGCCCATTATTCGTTCGTATCAAACATTTTTCTTTCGGCCTCTAGAACACCATTGCATTTTCACACATTTTTGGGGGCCTACTTGGATGCCAAATATTTCTTTGTGTAGATGAGTTTGTTACTAGAATGAAACGCCAACTAGATTGTGTGTAAGGAGAGGACACAGAGCAGCTGTTTTCACATCTGGACACTGGAGCACTAGTGTGGGACCCCAGAACACCATTTTTTATTAGGGGGGCACACAGGTGCTCCAGTGTATACTATAGGGGGGGCTACATCTGTGAAGCTTGTACCAAACAGGTAAAGTATTGCAGCTTGACAAAGGGCAATAAAAAATATACATCTTGGAACTCGACTAAAATAGACAATTGTACCCCACTTCCAAGCAATGTTTCCTATTTGTAGTTCTGCCATCAAATATCTGTGTGCTAATTATACCATTTTTGTTTTACATAGGGGAGAAAAGACTCGGAGGACACTCCTCATCCCAGGAGACCAGAGACCCCCCCCCTCTGGAAGAAGGGGAAATACCAACCCAAGAAGCTGAGCAGGAAGAAGAAGAAGATGTGGTGGAGATTGGCACCACAACAGGTGAGTGTCTGCGACCACAGACTCAGGTAAACGAGATGGATGGTGGCAGATTTTTGAGACCTTTTTTTTTTGTTCTTTATCTCTTTTTAGGTGATCGTGATCCAGAACGCTTTACATCTGAAAGTGCCCAGATACTGATCGGGGAGATCATGGGGTGTAATCTCCAATTGCAAAACATCCAGCAACAAATCAGTGATATTATTAAAAAAAATAATAACATCATTGATGTTTTGGGGCGAATTTAAACCCCACAAAATCACCTGTTTTATCTTACAAAAATTTTTACAATGTTTAGAAAAGCCAAATTTGGAGGATGCACACAGTGTGCCAACATGTGCTATCTGCCATCACGGGAGATCAATGGACGCGTTTTGGGGGTGCAACCCCTTCCTCAATTATAAAGTCGCATTGAGGAAGGGCTTGCTCCCCCAAAACACATTCCTTGATCCCCCCTCATGGCAGATAGCACATGTTGACATTCGTAAATTGGTGTGCATCTTCCAAATTAGGCTTTTCCAGGGGTGATTTCCCCCCATCTGAACGCTATATCAAACACAGTTCCTAAATACTCATGTCTGATATAGCCTTCAGGTTTTACCATATGTGAACTTTGTAAGTTCAAGTTTTTTGGCTTTCCTGTTGGTTTTACACAGGCCTGTTTTATCTGAAATGGACATTTCGATTTTTGATAATGCTACTGCAAACATTGTTATACAACAAACATGTTGGTTTGTTTTAAAAACCTTTGGGAAATGCACATGTGATTGTGCAGGTATAAAAAAGTTGGTTACTCAAGAATGTGTGGATTATTGTCTCAACACTACAACACTTTTGGGGTGATGTAATTGCTGTTTTATGCAAAAATGGGGGTTATTTCCTAAGGGCAATTACACTTTGCACTACAAGTGCAGGTTCAGTGCAGTTGCAAGTGCACTTGTAGTGAAATGTGTTTTGGCATTTAGGAAGTACCAGCCAACACTCAACACATTTCTGTCAGGGTCAGCTAAAACAAACACAAGCAGTAAATGTCCACCAAGAATTTCTTTTGTTTGTTTTTTATTTGAAAAAGGTGTCACAGATTGTCTGGCATATTGATAGCCCCTGTACCCGCAAAGAACTCCAGGTAGCGTAACCGGACATCACGGGCATTCAGGGAGGGCAAGCCAGGACGGCCACTTTCAAGCGCCATCAGTGTTGATGGATTTGGGATTCCGGCCTCAGGCCCAACTGAGCCAGCATAGTTGGCTGAATGTTTTCTTAAAAAATTATGGAGAACACAGCAGGCAAGTATTATATGGTTCCGTTTATACTCCGCCATATGGATGGGTGTCAGAAATAATTGGAACCGGCTGGCCAGGATTCCAAATGTGTTCTCCACCACTCTTCGGGCTCTAGCCAGCCGATAATTAAAAACCCTCTGTTCCGGGGTGAGGGTCCTCATCGGGAATGGCCGCATCAGGTGGTCCCCCAGCGCAAATGCTTCATCAGCAACGAACACAAATGGGAGACCTTCAACATTGTCCTCTGGAGGTGGCAAGTTCAAGCTGCCATTCTGGAGACGCCTGTAGAACTCCGTCTGGGCGATCACTCCACCATCGGACATCCGGCCATTCTTCCCCACGTCCACATACAAGAACTCGTAATTAGCCGACACCACCGCCAACATCACTATACTATTAAACCCCTTGTAATTATAATAGTACGACCCCGAGTTGGGTGGTGGGATGATGTGGACGTGTTTCCCATCAATTGCCCCTCCGCAGTTAGGAAAGTCCCACCGCTGGGCAAAGTGGGAGGCCACAGTCTGCCATTCCTGTGGCGTTGAAGGAAACTGTTGAGGAAAAAACAATAAACATTACTATTTTTTCACAGAAACATGGCAAGCAGATTATACACAAACATTATGGGGCAAACTCCAGATAGCATTTACTAAGGGGAATTTAACAACAACAAAGTATAAGGTACACCTATCATATTCCCCCTCCCCCCCTCTCATGGGCCATTTGTAACATTATAGGGTGTGTGGAAATCTTGGACAGGTAACCCTCTTCACTTCATTGAGAGATGAATGCCTAAATAATGGGTATTACTTTGAACAGCCCCTCCTTAGTTACACTATTGGCAGACCACTGGACAGGTAAGAAGTGTCATAATACAAAGATATAAATACACATTGTACACATTTGAGGACATTTGAACATTCTGCTATTACCTATCAAGATAATAATAGGATACAAAAACTTTAAACAGTACCATTGGAAAGTATACAGGCAGGCCCTTGCACTACATGCTTTGGGGAATTCATTCATAAATCTGAGCACTAAAGAGGTGGGTATAGTGTGTATGGGTTTGGCAAAGTCAGCAGATAGATGATTGAGGATAGAGAATTGGGATCAGCTGACTTAGCAGTTGGGGGGAGGGAGGGTTACTAAAAATTTGGGGACACCACAAAAAAAGCCTCTGGCACTCTGCCTGAATTTAAAGCTAAAATAACATTTCAAAACATTTTAGGGGGTGTTTGGGGTAAAGCACTACTATGGAGCTGATAAAATACATTGTTAAGTGACTACATGAGGTGAATATAGGGCAGGAGACACCATGCTGGAGAGGTTATTGAAGGGCAAATATGTATGAAGGACATAAAATAATAATTACATAAAAATCCAGCATGCATGAGGACAAAGGGGACATTCACAGCAAATTCCAATCATGGTAATTAGGGAATGAGGAAAGAAATACAATATATTAGCAAACATTCAATACAATAAAATGTGATATTAAAGCATAAAAATCTTACCTTCATATACTCCTTCTGCAGGACCTGTACGATGGCAGAACAGGTCTCTGGGATAATGATCCCCAGAGCCTGGGGGGAGATGCCTGTCAAAAACTTGAGGTCCTGCAGGCTTCTCCCTGTGGCCAAATACCGCAAGGTAGTGACCAATCTCTGCTCCGGAGTGATGGCTTGCCTCATGCAGGTATCCTGCCTGCTAATATAGGGGGTCAGCGAAGCCAACAAACAGTGAAACACGGGGTCCGTCATCCTGAGAAAGTTCCTGAAATCATCAGGATTATTCTCACGGATCTCACGGAGCAAAGGCATATGACAGAACTGGTCACGCTGAAGCAACCAATTCTTGGTCCATGAACTCCTCCCCACCCTGTTCATGGACTGGACTTGTGTCAAGGTCAGGACCCCAACACCAAGCCCCCACACAGCACGAACTCTACGAGGAGTACGCATACGAAACATGGCTAGAAAATGGTCGGCTGCTCAGAACGAAGTAACAGAACGCACTGAAGAACAGCAAGGCCTGTGAAGAGCGACCTGAAAACCAGTAACGAACGAACAAGAATACAATGACTCCTTAAAGTCACGCGGAACTTGCTTGCACGCACTGAAGAGCAGATACAAACCCACAAGCACAAACTGAACGGCAGAAAATGATCTGAAAGCCACGAGTCTGAAAAAGCGCGAATCGCCTCTCACCAAACTTTTACTAACACGGGATTAGCAAAAGGAGCCCAAAGGGTGCCGCGCTTGGTTCTGAACCGGCCTTTTCTAGTCTCGTCGTACGTGGTGTACGTGACCGCGTGGTTGTCGATCGGAAATTCCGACAACTTTGTGCGACCGTGTGTAGGCAAAACAAGTTTGAGCCAACATCCGTCGGAAAAAATCCTAGGATTTTGTTGTTGGAATGTCCGAACAAAGTCCGACCGTGTGTACGGGGCATAAGTGTTGCGGTTCGTAGTTGTTAAGTAGGATGGAAGTCTCCATAGAACTCAATAGGGGAGTGCATCATGTGCATCTCAAACCCTATAAAGGGGACTGAGACTACGATATTGCCATGTGTATGGGCGTTAGCACCGATGGATGTTGTAAAATTCTGAAGGGGGGAGACCAGAATTAAGATGTCTCCACGTGTGTGTAAAATTATCTATGGAGATGGTAGTAAAATAGACATAAGTCACAATAAGCTCATAAAAATAGAGTCAGACTGTAGGTATTAAAACTAGAGTATTGTGCCAGGCATCACAGTGTATGGATTTATTGGCTACATCGCTGAAGCTTCTAGTGAATACATTCTTTTATGGGCTATATCTCTGAACCTAGTGATTCATACCATATTATACTCCATAAAAACAGATGTAAATATATCAGAATAGTTATAATGGGGAGAACCTCTCCTGTAATCATATTTTTATAAGAAGAGACTTTAATAGGAATGAATGGCTATCTATATCGTGTTGCCTATTAGATATTATTTTAAGGGATAAATGGGACTAGGTGACAGTCTCTGAAGTTGAGTAGATACAGATTGGGATGAATGAGCTATATATTAATCATAAAAATAAGAAACATCCCATTCAAAGTTTAAGCCGAGGGGAATTCTCGTATTTAAAGAAAAAATCCAAAAAAACTCACGTTTACATAGGAGGTTGAATTTATCTCCCCCTCTGATGGGCATGGCTATTTTTTCCACTCCTTGAATGAACAAACTGGAAACATCTTTTTGGTGTGTGAAAATCCAGTGTTTGGCCACATTTGTCAATTTATCTTTTGTGATGTCATATAGGTGATCGTGTAATCGGTCTCTCAAGCGCCGTGTTGTGCGGCCAACATACTGGATATGGCATATGTCACAGGTAATGACATAAACCAAAAATTATGTGTTGCAGTTAATGAAGGAAAGGACTTTAAAGGTTCTGCCATTGGTACATGAATGTATGTTTTTATCCACTTTGATGTGACGACAATAATTGCAGCCTTGTTTACCACATTTATAATTCCCTGTTAAACTCAACCAGGTGGTTTTATTTTGTTTGTTGGGGAATAAACTAGGTGATAAAGAGTTTCCCAAAGTGGGTGCTCTACGTGAGACCACTTTTATACCTTTTGGAAAGAATGTTATTGTAAATTGGATCGTTAAACAGAATCGGAAGATACCTATTAATGTTTCTAATTTTATTAAACTCTGAGCTGAATGACGTGGAAAAAACCGGTATACCTATTTGGGTGTTACCTGGAGGTCCCCTAGATGTCTTGTGATTTTTTTCTCTGTGTGTTTTCTTCTAAGAGGGCATGTCTGGGGATGTTGTTAACAGTTTTAAGAGATTTTGTTATTAGGGAGTCCGGATATCCACGATCTTTGAAACGTTGTGCCATTTCATTAGATTCTGCTTTAAAATATTCAGGTGTACTACATAAACGTTTCAATCTCAAGAATTGGCCGTATGGTACCCCCCTGATGGTGTGTTTGGGGTGTGCAGAATCAGCTCTGAGGATGGTGTTACCTGCTGTTGGTTTTCTGAATAGTCTAGTGTGGATCATGTCCCCTGTTCCTATTAGACTAACATCAAGGAATACTATGTTAATTGTTTCCAGGTTACCTGTAAATCTTAGATTAAGATCACTATCGTTGAAATAAGTAAGCCAGTTATTAATATCAGCATTGGTGTCAGATGTAATGAACAGGAGATCATCAATAAAACGGCAGAAAAACACTGTATCACGTCGACGGGGACTATCGCATCCAAAGATGCGGGAACTCTCCCACCAACCCATGAAAAGGTTGGCTAGTGAGGGTGAAAATTTCGCTCCCATGGAGGACCCACATCTCTGGAGGTAATAGTCCCTGTCAAACATGAAGAAATTATGGGTCAAAAGGTATTCCAAAGCCTGTAGAATGAAGTCTTGTAGTATTATGGAAAACTTGCCAGACCTTTTCAAGAACCAAGCAACTGCTTGCAAACCCAAGTGGTGAGGTATACTGGAGTACAAGCTGATGACATCGCAGGTAATCCATTTCTAATTTTCTTTCCATTTAAAGTTTAGGAGCTTACTCAAAAGATGCTTGGTGTCTCTCAAATAGCCCGGCAACTCCATGGTTAAAGGCTGTAACTGAGAGTCTACCCACTCTCCTAGCTTTTCATTCAGGGAACCTACCCTGTTTCCCCGAAAATAAGACCTAGCGTGATTGTCGGTGATGGCTGCAATATAATCCCTACCCCCCAAATAAGCCCTAGTTAAAGTCCTTGTAGGTCTTATTTTCAGGGTAGGGCTTATTTTCAGGGAAACAGGGTAGGACTTATTTGGGGGGTAGGGCTTATATTGCAGCCAAGACCGACAATCACGCTAGGTCTTATTTTTGGGGAAACAGGGTATGCCTGCGACAATGGGTCGACCTGTTAAGGGGTTAAAACCTTTATGAACTTTGGGTAAATGATGGAATATAGGCATAATGGGGTGTTCCGGGATAAATGTTTCTATATCTTTAGAGGAGAATAGGCCAACCTGTATTGCTCTATCAAGAAGGGCAGACAGCTTTGTTTTAAAATTAGAGGTGGGATTGCATGAGAGTTTTTGGTATGTGTGTGTGTCTGACAGTTGACGTAAAGCCTCCTCTCTGTATGTCACTGCATTCAGTACTACTACAGTACCACCTTTATCTGCATTCTTAATAACAATGCTATCATCTGTTGTTAATGCTTTAAGTGCTGCCCGTTCATCTAGAGTCAAATTATCCTGCATTGATGTTTTGTGGCAGTTGCGAGCCAAGCGAGTCAGTTCACCCTCCACCATTTTTTGGAACAAATCTAGATCCTTTCCCCTAGATGCCACTGGGTAAAAATCTGATTTAGATTTAGGTAAATTTCTATTGCTTGTATCTGGGGGATCTATGGGAAACGGATCCAATTCAATAGCCAGGTCAGTCAAATCATTTAGAGCACAAACATCCATAAACATTGAAGGTGAAGGGGGTGACTCACCTGTCTCACAAGTATTAGGAGAAACAACTGCTTCTGCTGTAGATGAAAAATAATGTTTCCTGAGAGTAAGATTCCAGGAAAACTTATTGACATCTAAAATAGTTTTAAACAAATCAAAATGTTGGTTAGGGCAGAAGTTTAAACCTCTTGCTAGGAGTTTGATTTCATTTTTCTTGAGTGGTCTTTTGGAAATATTTACAACACTGTGTATTACTTCTTTGTCCTGCCTCGCAGGCTGTATTGAGTGTTGTTTGGAGTGCTGATGTTTCCTGCCACCTCTCCTGGTTTTCTTGTGTTGGACGTTTTCTTTTTCTTGGAATGTCCAGACCTGTGAGGGTTTCCAGTGCGTCTCTGTGTTCCTGCTTTGGTTGTTTCAACAGATTCTTCAGAGCGGTCAAATGAGGAATCGGATGCGGTGTAGGCAGAGGTATCATTCATAAATGTGCTCTCCTGGTCAGAGAAGCTAACTTGCTTTCCTCGGTTTCTCCGTGATCTATTTGGAGTGAATAGAGGTCTTTTCTATGTATAGACTCTGTTATTTTCATAATCATCCTTATCTCTCGCTAGTTTGCCCTTCTTACTATCAATCACAGATTTTTCCATTTTGTCCAACTTTTTATTTAAACGGCCATCCAACTCTAAGAATCCAGGGTGGTTTTGTAAAGTTGTACGCTCCTTTTGTATCAGGGACATGTCTGTCTGGAGCACTTCCACTTCTTTCTTCTTTGAGGAGATGAGAATATTCATCAGTTTGAAAGAGCACATATCAAGTGTATCAGTCCACTCCTTCTTTAGAGAATCATCAAAAAGTTCAGAAGTAGGAAATTTTTTGATGCTTAATCCCCGTGGGATATGTGCCAGAGTTAAATATTCAGATAAGAAGTGGATGTCCCAATATGCTCTGATTTCTCTGGCCATCAGTTGTTCCAACTTTCTGAAGTGCCGTGTCAGTGAAACTCCATCATCACCTGAAGACTGAGATGATTGTGTCTGTACCGTTTGTCTCAATGGGTTATTGGCTGGTGCTGTGAGAGTACGGCTGTACATCTCTGACATAGGTGTTGAAGTAGCTGTATGTTCCATGTAGATATATGAGGAAAATAAGCTCTTGGTAAAAAACTGGAGAGATAAACAAGGTGACACTTACTGTGTGAAATCCTGGATAAAAACCCTGTGCCAAAGGAAATAGTTGTAGCAATAGTCCGGAATACAAAGGCGATGCGGATGTTGTCCCCTCACTAGGGTGAATCTGTCCAGGTATGAACTGGCTGTTAGTCTCCAGTAACAAAGAGCCCCAGCTGCCGGCTAATGCTAGTAAAGGCTGTGTGCAAATGGGAATGTTCATTAAGAAATTAAAGAGGGACTGGAGTCTCCTCACATAATCTATAATAAAAACACCTTTGCCATTCTGAAGCTTCCCTCCAACCACTTTGCATAGTATTTTTTATATACTGTGATTCTGTACTTGCCAAATATGCTGCAGAAATCTTCCTCCACTGAGTCTGGCTGCAACCATTTTAACTGTGGGCAGCTGAAGCTGCTGCCTGTTCCCTTCCTGGATTTACATACACACACACACGCACAGAGGCACACCTCCAGCTCTGAAGCTCTCATTGGACTTCTTATGACTCACCGCCCCTCCCTTCCTGGCAGACTCTCATGAGTGAGAGAGAGCTGTGTATGATGTCATAAGCCTAGGCTTTTTACCAGACAAGAAAGAGGAAGTGATCTGTATAAGGCATTTACTGGCAGAAAAAATTTTTTTTACTATCCAAAGTTAAAACAACAAAAGCAGAAGATTTAACAGATGAAAAATGACTGAAGTTCCGATTTAAATCAATCTATCAAACCTCCACATGTTTACAAACCTCAAAATGCTAATGGACAAATTTTCTCCCATCATAAAGAAGTTATGGAGATTTTTACTACTTTAAACCAGAAACTACTCTCCCGTCCACCTTCTTCCACCTCCATTGACTGTTTGGAGACGCTGGCTCTCCCTTCTCTCACTGTTCAACAGGACAGAGCTTGAATGCTCCATGCACAGACTCAGAGATGGCAGACATTATTGAATATTTAAAACTTTCAAAGGCCCATAACCCATGTGGGTACTACATGATTTTAACATCACTGTCACTTAGGAGGAAGAGGAGCAAGTCACATGATCATTGTTACTTAGAAGTAGTATGTATTTTCTTCACTCTGGGAAGCTGAGTGACCCAAGGTTGAAAGACTAGCCAGAGTAAAAGTTCACAATGTGACTTTACGTAATTTTTCTGAACTTCAGTAGTGCCTGCATACTAAAGGCACCTAGAGATATAAAGGAAAGCTCAACCAATCTGGTTAATTGAGAAAGAGGAAAGTCTTAGGTGATTTATCTCACCATACTCTAGTAAATTTTAGCAACTTGTCGACCAGCTGATGTCATTATACTGTGGCAAGGTGGCACGATCCCGCAAATTGCCGTAGCTGTACGTCGGCTTAGGAACTCGCTATTGTGGGCATGCGCGTGCCAGCAGGGGAGCCAATCAGATGGTCCAGAGGACTTGATGTCCGCCGGCCACCCTCGATCGTTCCCTGCAATGACAGAATGGGGATCTGCCTATGTAAATAAGGCAGATCTCCATTCTGACAGGGGAGATCACACAGATGCTGTCTTTCTGCTAAGCAGGAAGATGGATCTGTGTGTTTCCCCAGTCACACAGTCCCCCATACTGTTAGAAAACACCTGCACTGAACACATTTAACCCCTTGGTCACTACTAGTGTTAACCCTTCCTTGACAGTGTCATTTATACAGTAATCAGTGCATTTATTATAGCACTGATTGCTGTATAAATGTCACTGGTCCTAAAAAAGTGTCAAAAGTGTCTGATCTGTCTGCCACAATGTCGCAGTCCCGCTAAAAATCACAGATCATCACCATAAGTAGTAAAAAAAAAAAAAAAATAATAAAAATGCCATAAATCTATACCCTTTTTTATAGACTCTATAACTTTTGCGCAAACCAATCAATATATGCTTATTGCAATTTGCTTTACCTAAAATATGTATAAGAATACACATTGGTCTAAACTGAAGAAGAAATCTGTTTTTTTTTTGGGGGGATATTTATTATAGCAAAAAGTAAATAATATTGCTTTTTTTCAAAATTGTCTATATTTTTGTATTGATAGCGAAAAAAATAAAAACCACAGAGGTGATCAAATACTACCAAAAGAAAGCTCTATTTGTGGGGAAAAAAAGGACATACATTTTGTTTTTTTGTTTTTTTTTTGCCACTTCAGCTTGAATGTTTCTCCCGGGAAAGGGTTTTTCAAATATTAAAATTCAAATTTCTTTCCCATCTTATCGTCACATCATCGTGGCTTTACATTTGCTTGGTACTCCAATTTAGTATATTACAAAACAAAAGAGGATACATAATTATCCCAACGATAGCTAATGCTTCCCTCTTACCCATCCCCCCCTCCCACCCCCTACCCCCCCCCCCCCCCCGAGACCATACCCATCCAGTCCTCTGCATTCCTCTACTTATGTAGACCACATCTCAACCGCATTTGGAGATTCTTTAAATTTTTCCCAGTCTTTCAAAGGCCCCCATTTTTGTCCCTTCGCTAAATCTTAGGTACTCCAAGCACTGAATCTCATTAATTTTATTAAACCATTCCCTCATCTTTGGCCTCTCTTTCCTTTGCCAATACTTAGGGATTAAGCTCTTAGCTGCATCAATAAGATGTGGTAAAAGTGTTCTGAGATATGTTTTAGTCGGCATATCACTCATGTGGAATAAACAGATCCAAGGGTCATTTGGGACGTCCAAGTTTGTGATCACTTTGATAAATTTTCTTACTTCGCCCCAAAACCTTTTCATTTCCGGACATAGCCACCAGATATGGGCCATTGACCCCATCTCTGAGCAGCCCCTCCAACAAAATTGCGACTTATCCCTATGTATTTTATGCACCCGATCGGGGGTCAGGTACATTCTGGTCAGGCATTTAAAATTTAATTCTAGGAGTTTACTATTAACTGAAGTAGCTGAGACTCTTTTCAAGATCAGGGAGACTTCTGTATCTGTAAGATTTCTCCCTAACTCCTTTTCCCATTTCCCTATATAGTCCGGGGTTTCTAACCTTTCTAAATCAACTAGAACTTTATATATCCGGGAGAAACCCCCCCTCCCCTCTCTATCCACGCATATTTTTTCTAGTGGTGTTAAATTATCCACCGATATTATTGGCTGTGGGAGTGAACCAACATAGTGTTTTAATTGGCTATAGCGCCAGGGGTTAATGACTAACATATCTCTTTTGTCCTGCATCTCTTGGAATGAGCATATTCGACCCCTATGCATTATGTCTTTTAGTTGTATATTTTCTTCTAGTAACCATTTACCAAACCATTCCTCTTTCCCTGGTGCAAACTGTTCTAAATCTTTAAGTGGCATTAAGGGTGAGTTATACTCCCAGTGTTCCTTTCTGTGAAGGGTGTCCCATATCTTAAGTGCGTGTTTAGTGATTGCATGCGTTTCAGTGCTGTACTTTCTCTGTTGAGGCGAAATCCATATAATCTTATCCAGTTTAGTGTCACTAATTTTATTTTCTATTACTACCCATTGTTTTTCTATATTTTTGACCCATTCAATCACTCTGGCTATAGCGATAGCTTCGTAATATTTCCTTATATCTGGTGCTCCCCATCCCCCTTTACCTTTAGTATTAATCAATTGTGAGAATTTTAATCTAGGTGACTTTCCCCTCCAAATAAATTTTTAAAACATTAAGTGTAGCCTTCTGAGGTATGTATGTAGGAGTGTTATTGGTATCATTTGCATTTTATAAGTTATTTTCGGCAGTATAACCATTTTATATATGTTGATTCTTCCCGCCCAGGATAGTTGACCCAGATGAATTCTACTCAATTCAGCTTTTACCTCGTTTAACAGTGCTATAAAGTTCGCTTGGTATAGCGTTTCAGGTGATGTAGTGATTTTGACCCCCATGTAATTCAGTTCTTTTTTCCCCCACACAAAGGGGAAGTGTTTTTGGTAGGAGTGGTCACTCTCCTTGAAGTGGTTTATCTCAAGTGCTTCAGATTTAGTTGGGTTTACTTTGAAATTTGATAACTTTCTGTATTCTACTAGGTTAGCCATGATATTTGGTAGGGATATCCTTGGCTGGGTTATATACAGCAGGATGTCATCTGCAAAGGCGGCCAGTTTGTATTCCATATTCCCTATTACGACCCCACTAATATCCCTATTCTGTCTTATCCTTAATAGAAGGGGTTCTAACGTCAACAGGAAGAGCATGGGGGAGATTGGACACCCCTGCCTTGTACCATTGTACATGTCGATTGGGTCCGAGAAGGTCCCATTTATTTCACTCTTGCCGATGGTCTTGAGTATAAGGCCCTAATCCATTTACACATCCTCTCCCCACAGCCTACCTCCTCGAGCGTACTCATCATGAAGTCCCAGTCTACTCTATCAAACGCTTTTTCAGCGTCTATGGATAGAAGTAGACCTGGGACTCCGCTCTTTTTGATTTCCTGGGCTACTAGAAGGGTTTTGATGCTGTTATCCCGTCCCTGTCTACCTCTAATAAACCCCACCTGGTCCGGATGTATGATCTTCTCTATTACCTGCTTCATTCTGCTCGCAATCACTTTTGCGAATAATTTAGTATCCACATTTAGCAGGGAAATAGGCCTATAGTTTGAACAAACTGTCGCGTCCTTATCCTCTTTTTGAATAACCGTAATATTGGCTGCCAGGGCTTCTCTGCTCATTTCCCCCTTGTCTCCTATGTCGTTCATATAGGCACACAGTTTAAGGATTAGATAGTCTTGGTATTTTTTATAATAAAGCACTGTCAACCCATCCGGTCCTGGGCTCTTACCTACTTGTGTTTCTCTAATTGCCTTTCTAACTTCAATCTCTGTAATAGGGGACTCCAGTGTGGTACGCTCATTTTCCGATAATTTAGTCATTCCCACTTCACTTAGGTAATTTTTGATCTTCGCTTGTTTTTGTTCCCTCTCCTTAATTGTTACATTTCTATTTATGGAATAAAGCTCACTGTAGAATTCTTGGAACGTCCTTGCAATATCTGGATCCCTATATTGGATCTCGTTTGTTCTAGATCTTATCTTGTCGATATATTTGTTATTTTTTTTTTTACTTAATATCTTTGCCAGGAGTCTACCAGGTCGGTTACTGCCTACATACCTTTCTTTTTTAACAAGGTTATACTTCTTCCTATTTTCCTGTTCAATTAACTGCCGTATAGCCTCCCTGCTCCTAAAAAGTTTTGCCAGTGTTTCGCTATCCCCCTTTTTCTTATGATGTTGCTCTAATTTAATGATTTCCTCCTGAAGCACGCGAAAGGTCTCTCCCTGGCTTCTCTTTTTCTCTACACCCGCCTTAATCATGATCCCTCTGATATAGGCTTTGTGGGCCTCCCAGACCATAGTTTCTGATGTTTCCTCAGCGGTATTAACTTTAAAGTAAAATTCTAGTTCTTCTTTAATAAGTTTGTCTATCTTTTCATCATGTAGGAGGTCCTCATTAAGTATCCAGCTACTGCTCCGTGTTTCATGCTTGCTTAATTTTATTTGTAGGCTAACCGGGGCGTGGTCCGAGAACGTCATTGGCCCTATGCTTGTACCCTCAACCTCTTCCACATAGCAATGCTCCACAAAGAATAAGTCCAGCCTAGAGTATGTCGCGTGAACGGGGGAATAGAAGGTATAATCTCTTATTTTCTGATGTTGCATCCTCCATATATCTACCAGCTGCTGATGACGCAGTTTTTTCCTTAGTTTTTTCATCCACTTGCCTTCGGACCCCCGAGCACGCGACGTACTGTCTTTACCTGGCTCTAAACATATATTGAAGTCTCCTGCGATAATGACCCTACCTCTCTTAAAGGTTTCAAACTTTGCCAAGATTCCCACTAGGAACCTTGCTTGGTTATTATTTGGGCAATAGATATTTGCCAGGGAACATTCCATCCCTTTCAAGCTACCTCTTATGAACAAGAAGCGACCCTCCGGGTCAATTACTCTCTCCTCTATTGTGAACCCAACTCCCTTTGCAAAACCAATCGCCACTCCTTTTGCCCCTCTTATCGGGGAGTCTCCATAGATCCAGTACGGAAACTCGCTTGTAGCTATTCTCTTGCTTTTGCCTAGGTATAGGTGGGTCTCCTGAAGGAAGACCACCTCTGCTTTCAGGGATCTCAATTCTCCCATTATGTTCGCACATTTTATGGGGGAGTTGATGCCCCTCACATTATATGTGACTATATTTATCCCAGCCATCCTGTTATTTTAGCCCCATTTACACCTTTACGTAGCCCCTCCTGGCTGAATAGTCGGATCCACCAAGGATTGGATTGGTCTCGTCCTACCCTTAACCCCCCCCACCCCCCCTCCCTCAACCCCCCTCCTCCCTCTCCACCCATGTAACCTCCCCCCCCATCCCCCCCTCTCCTGCCCGCCCACCTCCCTCCCCCCAAATCCCTCCCGCCCAGCCCCTCGCCTTTTCCCCTTTCCCATCAAGTTGGGGGGAGTATTGGGGTGCCACATGAGCCCCTAAATGAAGAAAAAAGAAACCCTGGCCTACCCACTCCACCTGGCCACACGGTTTACTCCCCAGAGGTTGAGCTCAGAGGAGGGTCTAGTCTGGCCAAGAGCTTCCCCCTGGGTGTAATCCCAGCCATCCCTCCCACACACCCTCCACCCCCTGTCCCCCCACCCCCACCGACAATAGATCGTATAGAGAGAGAAACAAAGAGGGAAGAGAGAGAGAGAAAGACAAATCCATTTTCAATCACTTTTTACATTCGAGGCCTCTTTCAGTCCCTGTGTTCTTTTGTCATTAGTATTGGTTTCCAAGTGACAGGGTCCCCTAAGTGTTCCTGACTTCCGCTTTTCTCCCACCACCCCGGGATCTCCATTACTGGGATTCCAAGTCGATCACAGAAATTCTGGGTCTCCTCCGGAAATCTCAGCACCGCCTTTCGGTCGTCCTTACGTCCAGTAAGATTGGCAGGGAAGCCCCAGGAGTATTGGACCTCGTTCGCCTTTAAGGCAGCTAGTAATGGCTTCAAAATTTTTCTTCTGCTTAGAGTTTCTGCGGCTAGGTCCTGGAAGATGTGTAAATTTGTTTCACCGTACTTCACCTGTGGGTTTCTCCTTAAATTCATGCTAATCTGTTCTTTGTCCCGGAAGTTATGAAATCGCACTATTACATCCCGCGGAGTGTCTCCCCTAATTTCGGCTGGTTTCCTAATTCGATGGACTCTGTCTAGGTTTAAATTACCGCTGATATTGCAAGGGCTCTTCAAATCTTTGAAAATTTCCTCCATTTTTTCCTGTAGGTTTTCTTTTTCACCTTGCGCTTCCAGAAGGCCTCTAATCCGGAGGTTTTTTCTTCTGCTGCGATTTTCTTGGTCTTCCATTTTGTACCTTATATACCTCTGTTCCTTCTGCAGCACTTCTATCTGCTGTCTCAAGTTTCTTATTTCTTGTTTGTCCACTGTTGTTTCAACTTCCTCCACTCTGGTTAATAGGTGGCTCATGTTCTCATTTACAGCGCTGATCTCACCTCTGATTGAGGCCTCCAGTTTCGCAAACATTTCAGCGATTTCTCCCTTGGTAGGGAGCTGGTTTGCCTGCTGGATTTCTTCTGCAGTTTCTACTTCTACCTCGTTACTGGGGGGTCTTGAATTATCTCCGCCATTTGTTTTCTTGTACCCATTTTAGCCGTTCGATCTGGCGTTTTATTCTTTGCACCTGTTGAAATACTTTCTTTGTTACTTTCATTTATCATATATTTTCTGATGGTTCCCGGGCTTGCACTTGTTCTGGGTGGATTTGCAGGTCCTTTTGTTGATTTTCCTCTCATTTTTTCTACCTATACCTGGTTAGGGGTTCCTCCTCTATTATGTGTGGTGTGTTTTCTGACTTTCCCTATGGCACTGGGGATTACCTTGATCCCCCAAAATATTTAATTTGTTGCACCGTAGTAGTTACTCCACTTATAGTGTTATATTTTAGCGATATATTATTATACTACAGTCACTTTTGTATGTGGATCAGTACGGCAGTCCCCTAGAATGCGATTATTTCCATACCGCTTACATCAATGGGATTAGTCCGCTATATCATACACCCAACTTCCGACACAGGAATAAGTCAGCCTATTGTTATAGTGAGATATTGTGTATTTGTGATCTCAAGTTGCAGCAAAGTCGCAAATGCAGGTGCGGCGGTGTACTGGTCAAACAGAAGTGTGCAGTATCCATGTAGATTAACACTACTGAGAGTACTTCTTTGCGCCCCTTACCCACCCCCCAGCACCGATATAAACCAGCTACCACGTATACTAATAAGGCAATATAAAGACACATATAAGGCAATGTTTCTATACAACTTGGCAGATTAGCAATGTTGGAAATAGTCCGAGGCCTCACTTAGCCATCTTAAATACAACAGCAGACCAAGATTAGTGTAGGGAATGATGTTATACTTGATGCTACTTTGATGCGTTATAGTCGCAAGTGGAAAGTCGCAGTAACTGACACAATATGAGCAGGTATCCTTGCACCTTAGCAACAAGTGATTTAATGCATCACTTACCCATCTTCAGGCAGCTAAAAGAACCAGAGTCTTACCCACTTTCTTCTCTCCTGGGGCATGCGCCTGTTCCATGCGATTTCTTTGACTTTACCATCAAGCTTCTGTATCAGGTTCTGTATCGGGTTATCACTCTCTGCTACTCTCAATCCCTCCTCTCCCCTTCGATCCCGGCGAGCCGTCCCATTAGGTTCTGATGGGTAATGGACCGTGCATGTCTCCTCTCCTCTCCCCTCCTCTCCCCCGTTTGCGGAGGTTCAGTGGAGCCGTCCAAAATCCCGTCTGCAGCGGCCACTGTAGCTAAGGAGTCAGGGCACCGCTCCCCCCGTTTCCACCCTCCTCCGTTGGAGCCCAAGGACGAGAGACCGGGAGCTGAGACCGCCGGAACCGACAACGCCGTTCGGACAGGGGCGAAAGGGGGGGGGCGGCCAGAGACTAGTGCATGGTCCACGGGCCTGTTTTAGCAGGCATCAAGGTGTGAGGGACACCCAGCAGCCCAGGCTCAGCTCCGACCCGACCCCACCCACATCCGGCTCCTCCTCCTCTCCACCTGGTTGAGGACATACATTTTGTTTGGGTACAATATCGCATGACCGCGCAATCCTTGGTTAAAGCGACGCAGTGCCATATCACAAAAAATGGCCTGGTCATTAAGGGATAAATCCTTCCAGTCCTTAAGTGGTTAAACAATATGAAAATATATAATAGGGATGGAGTTTATACATTTAATTAATTTAATTTTAAGTGTTGTCAATCTATATTGCTTGAAATTGCATACTATTCTTTATTTCCACTTCAATATGTAATTCAGCAGTCTTTTTTGTTCGGGGTGGGAAATGCAGCAGCTACTGGGTAAACAATGCCCATCTGCAGCCTCACTGTGCCCATTTGCAGCCTCACTGTGCCTATTTGCAGCCTCACTGTGCCCATCTGGAGCCTCACTGTGCCCACCTGTATCATCAGTGCCCATTTGCAGCCTCACTGTGCCCATATGCAGCCTCACTGTGCCCATATGCAGCCTCACTGTGCCCATATGCAGCCTCACTGTGCCCATTTTCAGCATCACTATGCCCATTTGCAACCTCACTGTGCCCATCTGCAGCTGTACCTTTGATAACCAAAACAGCGGGTGTCTCCTGTTCAGCGGCCGTCCACTATAACTAAGCCCAGCCTCCTCCTCGTCCATGATAGACGGAACACTGATTCAGTTTCAGAGCATTGTATCAGTGTTCCGTCTATCACGGAAGAGGAGGTGTCATGATTATGCAGTAATCTTTCTCTGTCAGCTTACCTCATCATGTGTTCAGACTAAGAGGCTAGCCACTCTAACCTGGCTGTTTCTATCCTTGTTGTTCCAGCCTGCTGCTTCCTTCTCCTGTAGTCTACCGTGAGTCTGAGCTGTGAGACCCTAGGGGCCGCGACCTGGAGCCAGACTGCAGCGCAGTTCATCCTCACCACTAGAGGCTCTGGTGAACACCGTTTGGCTCTTGGACTCCGCGCCTTGGGGAACCTATGCTCTAGCTCCCACTGGGATCTGTTTTAGTGATCCAGTAGACCTGCTTCCTGAACCTTCCTGGGTACTATCCGCAGCAGTCAGTCCTAGGGTCCACTATCTTCCGACTCCTATGGAGTGCATCCGTCACCTGGTCTCAGGTGACCTGACAGGAGGAGGTGGGGCTTTGTTACAATGGATGGCCGACAACCAGGGCCGGACTTACCATTGGGCTTGACTGGGCTCAAGCCCATGGGCCCCTCCCGTTTCGAATGCTGCCGAAAGCCGGCAAGAGCGGCCGAAAGCTGCCGAGGGTAGCCAAAAGCTGCTGAGATACACAGGACATCCGGCTCTGTATCTCGGCGGCACCATTTTTAAACTGAAAGGCTGCAATGACACCGGAGCAAGGCTACACTGACAAGTCTGCAAATGACACTGACAAGGCTGCAATGACACTGAAAAGGCTGCAGATGGACACTGATAAGGCTGCATTGATGGGCATTTAAATGTAAGTTTTTTTCCTTAAACTTCCATCCTAAAAGTTTTTTTCCTTATAAAATTCCCTCCTAAATTTGGGGTGCGTGTTATACACCAGCGCGTGTTATACGCAGATAAATACGGTAATTACCATTTTATCCATTTTTATTGCTTTTATTAATCGTGGACCCAGGACGAATACCAGTACAGTATCCCCCACTTATATATTATCTACTTTTGTGAGTAGCCGTTTGGCTGTTTTGTCTTGTCCGATTAAACAGATGTTCTTTAATACTGCACTGAGTCTGGCGCACCTTGTCCTTTTCTATTTCTGTTTTATAGAGCTGTGCATATGTATAGAAGGGAAGGCCCGAAAGTGACTCAAGCCCAGGGGCCCCCACCACCCTAAGTCCTGCCCTGCACATATACATATTACAACACAAACGATTTTTGCAAGAACTTAAAGTGCCGTTATAAATGAAAAATGTCTTTTTTTTAAGGTGAAGTAAAATAATGCATTCATTTAAACTTGCGTGAACTTTTAACATTTTCAAGAATTTTTTTAATCTACTGTAAATCATAAGCCATCCATTAAGCACAACAAGGCTATTGCAGCACTTAAACCTTTCAATCACAAGTGTTCTTAACTGCTTATTATTTTTGACATTCTAAGTAGTTTATAAATACAGAGCATTGCAGCTAGCATACTACATAAATGCTGTAGCAAAAAGGTGAGATGAAATGATGTAGAACTATAACCAGGGCAGAAAAATAAAAACACATTCTGAAATCAGAAAGTATAGGGAAACAAGAATAAGTGCCTGGGCAAGCTCTGATAGAATTACCGTATATACTCGAGTATAAGCCAACTTTTTCAGCACATTTTTTATGCTGAAAAAGCCCCCCTCTGCTTATACTGGGGGTGCAGACTCACTGTGCCCATCTGAAGCTGTGCCTTTGATAACCAAAACCGCTGTGTCATGCAGTCTGTTGTCGGCAGGGCAGGACTTAGGGTGGTGGGGGCCCCTGGGCTTGAGTCACTTTCGGGCCTTCCCTTCTATACATATGCACAGCTCTATAAAACAGAAATAGAAAAGGACAAGGTGCGCCAGACTCAGTGCAGTATTAAAGAAAATCTGTTTAATCGGACAAGACAAAACAGCCAAACGGCTACTCACAAAAGTAGATAATATAAGTGGGGGATACTGTACTGGTATTCGTCCTGGGTCCACAACTAATAAAAGCAATAAAAATGGATAAGATGGTAATTACCGTATTTATCTGCGTATAACACGCGCTGGCGTATAACACGCACCCCAAGTTTAGGAGGGAATTTTAAAGGAAAAAAACTTTTAGGAGGGAAGTTTAAGGAAAAAAAACTTTTAGGATGGAAGTTTAAGGAAAAAAACTTACATTTAAATGCCCATCAATGCAGCCTTATCAGTGTCCATCTGCAGCCTTGTCAGTGTCATTGCAGCCTTGTCAGTGTCAGTGTAGCCTTGCCCCAGTGTCATTTGCAGACTTGTCAGTGTAGCCTTGCTCCGGTGTCATTGTAGCCTTTCAGTTTAAAAATGGTGCCGCCGAGATACAGAGCTGGATGTCCTGTGTATCTCAGCAGCTTTCGGCTACCCTCGGCGGCTTTTGGCCACTCTCGCTGGCTTTCGGCAGCATTCGAAACGGGAGGGGCCCGCAGGGCCCCCTATTGGCCAGGGCCCATGGGCTTGAGCCCAGTCAAGCCCAATGGCAAGTCCGGCCCTGTATATGTGTGTGTATACTGTATATACTCAAGGATAGGTCGACCCGAATATAAGCTGAGGCACCTAATTTTACCACAAAAAACTGGGAAAACATATTGACTCGAGTATAAGCCGAGGGTGGGAAAATGCAGCAGCTACTGGGTAAACAATGCCCATCTGCAGCCTCACTGTGCCCATCTGTAGTCTCACTGTGCCCATCTGTAGTCTCACTGTGCCCATCTCTAGTGTCACTGTGCCAATCTGCAGCCGTACCTTCAATTAGTAAAACAGCGTGTGTAACAGCGTGCGTCTCCCGCTGTTCATGCAGTCTGTTCCGCCATCCATTAAAAGAAAGCCCCGCCTCCTCCTCGTCCGTGCTAGAGGAACACTGATACAATGCTGGGAAACTGTATCAGCGTTCTGTCTATCAGAGACTAGGAGGAGGCGGGGCTTTCTTACAATGGACAGCGGAACAGACTGCATACACATGCTGTTACGGAAGTTACGGCTCACTCGAGTATAAGCCGAGGGGGGGGGGTTTCAGCCAAAAAAATGGGCTAAAAACTTGGCTTATACTCGAGTATATACGATGTGTGTGTGTGTGTGTGTGTGTATATATATATATATATATATATATATATATATATATATATATATATATATATATATATATATATGTGTGTGTATATATATATATACTCACAAAAGCCCAATTAGCCATTTTCCCTCCCCGGTGTCATGTGACTCGTTAGTTTTACAAAGTCTCAGGTGTGAATGGGCAGGTGTGTTAAATTTGGTGTTATCGCTCTCACTCTCTCATACTGGTCAGTGAAAGTTCAACATTGCACCTAATGGCAAAGAACTCTCTGAGGATCTGAAAAAAATAATTGTTGTTCTACATAAAGATGGCCTAGACTATAAGAAGATTGCCAAGACCCTGAAACTGAGCTGCAGCATCGTGGCCAAGACCATACAGCAGTTTAACAGGTTAGGTTTCACTCAGAACAGTCGGCATGTTCGACCAAAGAAGTTGAGTGCACATGCTCAGCGTCCTATTCAGAGGTTGTCTTTGGGAAATAGACTGGGCCGCAGGGCAATATTCCAACATAATGACCACAAGCACACCTCCAAGATGACCACTGCCCTGCTAAAGAAACTGACGGTAAAGATGATGGACTGGCCAAGCATGTCTCCAGATGTAAAATCTATTGAGCATCCGTGGGGCATCCTCAGACTGAAGGTGGAGGAGCGCAAGGTCTCTAACATCTGCCAGCTCTGTGATGTTGTCATGGAGGAGTGGAAGAGGACTCCAGTGGCAACCTGTGATCTCCATGCCCAGGAGGGTTAAGGCAGTGCTGGAAAACCATGGTGGCCACACAAAATATTGACACTTTGGGCCAAATTGGGACATTTTCACTTAAGATTTTCACTTAGGGGTGTACTCAATTTGTTGCCAGCCGTTTAGACATTAACCACTTCAGCCCCGGTAGGTTTTACCCCCTTGATGACCAGAGCATTTTTTACGAAACGGCACTGTGTTGCTTTTACTAACAATTGCACGTGTGATATACCCAAACAAAATTGATGTCCTTTTTTTCCCACAAATAAAGCTTTCTTTTGGTTTCATTTGATCACCTCTGCATTTTTTTTGTGCTATAAACAAAAAAAGAGTGACAATTTTGGAAAAAAAAATATATTTTTTAGTTTTTGCTATAGTGAACATCCCCCAAATTTAAAAAAAAAAAATCCTCATCAGTTAAAACCGATATATATTCTTCTACATATTTTTGGTAAAAAAATTGCAATAAGCGCATATTGATTGGTTTGCGCAAAAGTTATAGCATCTACAAAATAGGGAATATATATATGTCAATTTTATTGTTGTTTTTTTTTTGGCGGTGACCAGTGATTTTTATCAGGACTGCGACATTGCGGCAGACATATCGGACACTTTTTTGGGACCAGTGACATTTCTACAGTGATCAGAGCTAAAAATAGCTACTGATTATGTCAGGTCACCTGAGACCAGGTGACAGATGCACTCCATAGAAGTTGGAAGTGCACCGCTAAGATAGTGGATCCTAGGACTGATTGCTGCAGATAGTACCCAGGGAGGTTCAGGAAGCAGGTCTACTGGATCACTAACACAGATCCCAGTGGGAGCTAGAGCATAGATTCCCCAGGGTGCGGAGTCTAAAAGCTAGCAGGTGTTCACCAGAGCCTCTAGTGGTGAGGATGGACTGCGCTACAGTCTGGCTTCAGGTCGTGGCCCCTAGGGTCTCACAGCTCACACTCAGTGTAGACTACAGGAGAAGGAAGCAGCAGGCTGGAACAACAACAATAGTAAAGGGCTAAGGCAGAGGTCAGGGTGACTAGCAAACAGGAACAACAGAGTACACGCCAAAGGTTCAGGGTCACAGGCAAACAGGGATTGTCGGGGACACGCCAAAAGGTCAGGGTCATGAGCAGATAGGAATAGTCAGGAACACGCCAAGGTCGGTAACAGAGACAAACAAAGAGCACCCAGCAAGCAGGAAACAGGAAGCCAAACACACAATGAATACACAATGGTTGATCAGCAAGGTTGGCTTGCAATGCACAGGTTAATATAGTGTTCCTAATTAGAGGCTGAAGTGGAGCAATACTGAGGGAAGATTATATTAGCAGTCAGGTAAGAGTGGCTGGCCTCTAAAGGTGAACACATGGAGGAGGTAAGCTGACAGACAAAGATTACTGCATAACCATGACAGATTACTGTATAAATGGCAGGGAAGGGGTTAAAACTAGGGGGCGATCAAAGGGTTAAATGTGTTCCCTCAGTGTGTGTTGTAATTGTATGGGGATGTGAGTGACTAGAGGAGGAGACATATCGCTATTCCTAACTAATAGGAACACACGATCTGTCTCTCCTCTCCTGACAGAACCGGGATTTGTGTGTTTACACAGACAAATGCCTGTTCTGTCTTTCGTACCTGCGATCGCGGGTGGCTGGCAATCAGTGTGATCGTCGGCCACGCGCATTGGGTCCCCCGCCGCACGCGCCTGCTAAGGCTCTTTAAAGGAGCCGACATATCTGTATGTCGTTTCGCGCAGAAGAGCCAACTTGCCGACATATATGTAAGTGAGCCGGTCGGGAAGTGGTTAATGGCTGTGTGTTGAGTTTAAGGGGACAGCAAATTTACACTGTTATACAAGCTGTACACTCACTACAACTCAACACATATCATGAACATTTTTTCAATGTTGTCACATGAAAAGATATAAGATATAAGAAAATATTTTAAAAATGTGAGGGGTGTACTCACTTTTGTGAGATACTGTGTGTGTGTGTGTGTGTGTGTGTGTGTGTATATATATATATATATATATATATATATATATATATATATATATATATATATATATATATATATATACATACATACATACATACATACATACATACATACATACATACATACATACATACATACATATACACTGTGTGTGTATATAATATTTTAGAGAGAGAATGTGAGAGAGAAAATAAAAAAATGTAATAGACATTGTACATTGAGTTCTATACATTGCCACGCCTTGAAAGCAATTTTTTATTTAATAATATTTTGTTTTGCTGTAACTACTTTCTGTATCTATTCAAAATGAGGGATGAGCTTGATGTTCGCGTCGAACATTGGGTGTTCGCCGAAGAACGAACATTACGGGTGTTCGTGGCAAATTCGAGCGCCACATAACTCCCCATAATGCACTGTGAGATCACCGTTCATTGCTGTATGATTGGCCAAAACACGCACCTGACCTGTATGCTTTGGCCAATCCCAGTGCCCTCTGCTAAGAGAGCTATAATTGGCCAAAGGCAGGGTGCCTTTGGCCAATCATGACACAGGGGGACTAAGTCCACGCCCCACAGTATATAAGGCTGCCTACATGCTGGCCCTGTGCAGTGTTGTTGGTGTGGACGGAAAGATAGCTTGATTTAGATTAAGCAGGCAGGTTATTCAGTAAGTGGCAGTGTATTTGATTATATATTATATTACACA
Source organism: Lithobates clamitans (assembly GCA_037952925.1). Classification (NCBI taxonomy): domain Eukaryota; kingdom Metazoa; phylum Chordata; class Amphibia; order Anura; family Ranidae; genus Lithobates; species Lithobates clamitans. Next base: position 8,153,717 of record JBBGZY010000071.1, read on the forward strand.
TACAGTCAGTCTAGTGTGTGTGTGTGTGTGTGTGTGTGTGTGTGTGTGTGTATATATATTACTCTGCATCCAGTGTAGCTTATATCTACAGTGCATTCCGTGGTTTACTGTTTCTACTACACTTCTGGTGGTGTACACAGTACACAACACAGTGCAGCCGTAGTGCAGTTGCTACTACTTTTCTGGTGGTGTACACAGTACACAATACAGTGCAGCCACAGTGCAGTTGCTACTACACTTCTGGTGGTGTAGTCAGTACACAATACAGTGCAGCTGTAGTGCAGTTGCTACTACACTTCTGGTGATGTACACAGTACACAATACAGTGTAGTGTGGTGTTGCAAAACAAAATATACATCATGTCAGGAAGACCACCAAGGAGAGGCAGACGCTCACAGGCCACTAAAAGAGGGAAAGCAGCCCCTGTGTCTACAGTCAACAGTGCTGGTCGTGGACATGGTGCATCCTCTGCAGGTGGCCATGGGGCACGCTTGTCATGTTTTTCTGCTGCTGGCTGTGTTATTGAGCCAGAACATGCAGAAGAGTTGGTGGAGTGAATAACAAAGCCATCCTCATCCTCCTCATCCTCTGTCACCCAGGCTCAGAGTAGTTTGCCTTCCAATGCAGCTGCCAAAGCGCCCTATTCCACTGGCTCCTTGTCCACAGTCACTCCTTCCATAGCCCCACCATCATGCACAGAGGAATCCCCCAAACTATTCGACCAAAGTGTCGGGTACATGCTGCTAGAGAATGCACAGCGACTTGAAGGCTCCAATGTAGGTTCCCAGGTTGAGGAAGGAAGTAACGTGAGCCCAGAGAGAGGGGGTGCCCAAGAAGGACAAGAAACTGGCAGTCCTGTTCCCCCAGCTACAGCATACTCCCAAGTTTGCTCCAGTGATGAGGAGGGAGGGAATGATGAGGTCACTGACTCTACTTGAGTGCCTGATAGAAGAGAGGAGGAGAAGGAGGTGGTGGCACAACTCCAACGAGGCAGGATGTCCTCTAGGGGGCAGCTTAAGGGCAAGCACCCTACTGTATCACACCGCAGAGCTCCGCAGGTGCAGAGCTCTGCTGACTCCCCACTGTTTTTGAAAAGTTTCTTGGTGTGGGCCTTTTTTGACACGTGTGCAGCAGATCGCACCATTGCTGTTTGCAACCTATATCTGAAGCGGATCAAGCGTAGCCAGAACAGCAGCCACTTGGACAGCACATGCTTGACCAGACATATGACGACCTCCCATGCAGTTCGTTAGCAAAAGCACTTGAAAGACCCATATCAAAGAAAAAGACGGACTTCTCCTTGCTCCTCATCTGGGATCTCCAACCTAACTATACCTCCAGTCCTCTCAAAAACCTGCACTGAGAGGAATGAAGGTATAGCAATAGGTGTCCCAAGTACTTGCAGCCAATGTGCTATCAGTACACCACCATCTGATTTTAGCAGGCAAATTTTCCTACCCCGGTTGCTAAACCATAAAAAGAAATTCGGTCCCAGCCATCCACATGCTCAGCGTCTGAATGCTAGCTTGGCCAAATTGCTAGCACTGCAACGGCTGCCTTTTCAGCTGGTAGAGACTGCCCCCTTCCTTGAATTTGTGGAATGTGCTGTGGCAGGTTCCAAAACGCCATTTCTTTTCATGGAAGGCCATTCTGGCTCTCTACTGGCATGTGGAAGGCAATATTTTGGCCTCGTTGGACAGGGGCCAAATATATTAGCTAGATAAAGGCCTTATAGTTCTCTGTGTTAGCCAACCCTTTATTCACTTCAAAGGGTGTTTGATATGCTAAGAATATATCTTTGATCTGTTCAGAAATGGACAATTTGCATCGCTATGACCATGCATAGTTAAGTGTCCCATTAAAGAGAAGGTGATGACATTCTATTTAATGAATTTCTCTTCAAACTAATTAATTCCCCAAGAGAGGAGGTGCTAGTGAGGGGCTGAGCTATGCAAAATTAAAGGGAAGGGGAAATTGTCCAATCTTGGAGGAGATAGGCCTGGAGGGAGGAGAGGGGTAACAGAATTACCAATCAGGGTGGCCCTGTTCAAGTCAATGAGAGATGGGCCTATAGTGGGAAGTAAACACAGAGGAGAGCAGTCATGAGTCTGACATGGGCCTAAACCCATCACTACCGGTAAATATCAGGTCAGCTCCCACCACTTAAGGTATACCTGCTTGTCATGTGTTTGTTTGCTGTTTGTATTTTGATGAATATACTGTCTATTCTTTTATTTTAACCTAATATTTTCTTCCTTGGTGCAGACTATAGATAAATGGCTGTGTATTAGATAGACTTTCAACTACTCACCAATAAATGTTATTGTGTTTAAAGCTTTTACTCTTTGTCAAAGAACTCTAATTTAAATCACATCATATCTGATGAGATATTAAATATAATAAACGGGTAACAATTGGTGACCATGAAGGCACCCATTTTACTGGAAAGGTGATAAAAACCTGCCTAGAGATGTTGGGGGTGGAGCAAAAATTTCACACTCCATATCACCCAGAATCTTTGGGTTAGGTTGAAAGAGCCAATCGACAGATTAAGACAATGCTAAAAAAATTTGTCCACATCAATGGTAAGAACTGGGATAATCTGTTGCCATTACTGGCCATGGCCATCCGAGCAACCCCTGATATGCTATCCAGTTGACACCCTTTGAAGTGCTGACAGGTGGACAGATGGGACTCCCTGAACATCTCTGGCTAGAGATGCCTACCCCTACCATAGACAGACTTTCAATGGACCAATACCTCATTAAACTCCAAAAAGTGGTAAAAGAGATCCATGTATTTGCAGCGGCACAAATTAGTAAAAGTCAAAAGAAGGCCAATTTTGACAAAGGGGTTTGAGAATGCACTTGAGCCATAGGAGACCGAGTTATGTTCTTGGAGCTACGTCCCCTGGATAACAGTCTAAGTCAAAAATGAAGAGGCCCATTTTCCATTATTGAAAAATTAAGTCCTTCTGTAGATCAGAATAGAAGAGGGCAAAAAGACACAAGATAAATGGGTTCATGCGAACCAACTGAAACAATTCTATGGAGCCAAAGAAATCAACTAAAATGTGCTGCTTTCTTTACTTTTAGAGCCATGAAGTCGATTTGGATTGTGTTACTGCTCCATCTGATCGGACTTACCACGGGAAAGGAGACACTCATCAGCATGATCATCGACAAGAATCTGGTCTACTGCCTAGAGGGGGAATCCAACTTATTGCCTGTGGTAATTGTAGGGACTGTGGGTAAGTAAGTTTATTGGTGGAGTCCCATCGATAATCATCTAGTCTGGGTTAATGGAGTTGCTGGGAATGTCACTGACTACAAGGATAGAGTCGGGAGTTTTCAGAACGGATCCTTGTTGATTCAAGAGACACGGTTAAGTGATGCTGGAGAGTGGAAATATTTCTTTGTTATCCCCATCCCCTTGTCCAGCAACACACATGCATCCACTCTTCAGTATGTCCCAGGAATAGTTACCTTGCATGTGTCCCCAAAGACTAACACCCCTACTCCTACAACTTTGGCCAAAAATACAGCTGCAATCCCCTATTACGAACCAACATCCTTGGAATGCCCATCACTGCAAGAGGGACCACCTAGTGGCCTAACAGCAACATCAATCCCTGGAATATTGTTTAATAACGTGAAGTTCATTTATGCACCCGTGGTACTTTTTTTTTTCCGAGTGGAACATCGCTGAATTTGGCTCATGTGCCCGGACAAATGTCTCTGTTTTACTCTTCCTTTGCTGGTAGATTTGATTGCCTCCCATGCAAGCCGAACTCAGGATCCACTTGCAGAACCAAACCTCACTCCCCACAGAGGCATTATCAGATCCAGAAAGTTAAAGGGCTTGGACAGCATAACTGGTTCCATCCCAGGATTTTTTTGGATCTGACATGTCAATTTGGAAATGAGCCAATTTGTCAGCAATTCACAGGCATATTGGAAATTTCAAACACAAAGTGGGTCGGCAAGTGCTGAAACCAGTTCTGCAGAGTGTTGAGGGGGTTGCAGAGGATGAAAGGTTTACGGTTTACAACATGAAGGACATTACCCAGTTGTTTGAAAAGACACAGAAGAAAATAAATGAGATCATAAATATAAATAATCAGAAAGCTAGAGAGGATGGTATGGGCAAAGAGGTAATATGCACTGCATATGGAATTTTTTTTTAACAAAGGTCACTAATGTCATCCGAGATATTCAATCAGGTAAAATCCCTGATATATTAAAAGATACAGACCTTACCCAATGGTGGAATGAATGTACATTCTGGAGAAAAGTGCAAACCTTTGCCAGTTTCCATGATTCGAAATATAGGTATAGTGACACCACACCCAAATAAAGGACCATTTTCTTGCAAGAAGAGCCAGTCACTGTGCGCCTACCGTGACCTAATGGATGTGTCCTTCACCATGTCCCAGCCAGTGTTCCATCCACAAGATGACTACTTTAACACAATGGCGTCCATACACTCCCCCGGGTACCTTGAAAACGACATGTACAAGGAAAGGTTGCACCTCCCTGAAATGTTCATCCAAGTTCAAGGGTGATGGAAAGCACCACACACTGCCTGCTGCACTGTCAAAGACAATAGGTACAACAGCCATTGTGATGTGTTCTAAATCAACACTCCAGTCTGTGGTCTAAGCAATGACCCAGACCCCACAGCCAAAAGTATCAAGGGACCCCCAACTGGAAAGTCCACGCCAACCACTTCAAGAAACCAGTCCAAGTGAGATGGAAACTAATTGCCCCACGAAGTTGACAAAATGGAGAATACCAAGCACAAAGGTCACCTACCACATGGATGGACTGTACTATGTCATTACCAATCAGCAGACATTCCTCTATAGGAGTCAGTCGTGTCCAATACCCTATCCAAATTTACATGATGGGGATTTCAGGTTAGTCACCACTAGGACCTGGGTGGAAATGGGAATAAAATGTCTTCTCATATTGCAGTGTGGGTTACTGTTCTTTATGACAGGCATGGTGATATATCTTGGTTGACTTCTAAGATGGCAGAGGGAGAAACCTAACTCACTAATGGAGATTAGACATAAACAATTACTCACTTGAGTGTGGCCTTGTCTCATCTGTCTCAACTCACCACAAGGGGTCATCTGTTGCCTTATGAGGCATTTATGAGTAATCTCAATTAGCAACTGTGAATATTTGTGTGTGTGTGTATATATGTGTATATATGTATATGTGTGTGTGTATATATATATATATATATATATATATATATATATGTATGTGTATGTATATGTATATATATATGTGTATATATATATATATATATATATATATATATATATATATATATATATATATATATATATATATATATATATATATATATATATATATATATTATAGTTTAGAATAAGAAATACGATTAATGTGAATGAAATATTGCTGTTGGTAAGGGGTTACCTATCTAGATGTAGATATATGACAGGCTTTGGGCTTGAGAATATGCTTGAGAATATAATTCAGTTAACAGTTCCTTTTGACTTGCAGGAATGTTAAGCATGTGTGAGTTATGGGAGAGGCTCTGCTATTTACCTGTCGTAAATTCAAATCCAAAGAAGAAATACCATCTGAGTTGAATACTGTAGTGGAGACTTGATGGTGCCTAATTCATTAGCTAGATAAAGGCCTTGTATTCCCTTGTGTTTACCAACCCTTTATTCACTTCATAGGGTGTTTGATATGCTGAAAATATTTATTTGATCTGTTCAGGAATTGATAATTTGCCCCGGCTATGACCATGCATAGTTAAGTGCCCCATTCAAGAGAAGGTGATGACCTTCTCTTTAATTAATTTTTCTTCAAACGAATTATCTCCCCAAGAGAGAAGGTGCTAGTGAGGGGCTGAGCTATGCTAAATTAAGGGAAAGGGGAAATTGTCCAATCTTGGAGGAGATAAACCTGGAGGGAGGAGAGGGGTAACAGAATTACCAATCAGGCTGGCCCTGTTCAAGTCAATGAGAGATGGGCCTATATTAGTGGGAAGTAAACACAGAGGAGAGGAGTCATGAGTCTGACCTGGGCCTAAAAACATCACTACATGTAAATATCAGGTCAGCTCCCAGCACTTAAGGTATACCTGCTTGTCATATGTTTGTTTGTTTGCTGTTTGTATTTTGATGAATATACTCTGTATTCTTTTATTTTAACCTCATTTTTTCTTCCTTGGTGTAGACTATAGATAGATGGTTGTATATTAGATAGACTTTCAACTGCTCACCAATAAATGTTATTGTGTTTAAAGCTTTCACTCTTGGACAAATAACTCTCATTTAACCCACATCATAACTTTGAGATATTAAATATAATAAACGGGTAACACTAGAGCAGACAATGGTCACGGACCCTTCCCAAATGAATAGAGAGGCATGAATTGAGGCCCAATCATTGTATAATTCTGTGGTGTTATCTGCAGCTGAAAAGAGAAGATTCTTTTTACAATAAGAGTATTATGAAGAGGGAGAGAACATGGGCCATCTTCTTGTCTTGGTGGCCAGGGAACAAAGAGACACGGCCTCCATTCTGGCCATTAATTCAGGGACAGGGGAAATCCATACTCTTGGGGCTGACATACTTAAGATATTTCACCAATTTTACACAGGCCTCTACTCCTCTAGGGCTGTGGCTAGTTCTTCGGAACTAGAGTCATTCCTACGGGACTGTACTTTCCCTCAAGTCTCAGAGGCTGACAGGGCCATGCTGAGTGCTCTGATAACCATTGAGGACTTGACAGAAGCACTACAGGGGGCTAAGAAACATAAATCTCTGGGTTCAGATTTGCGCTATGGTGCTATCCTCCTTCCGCCGCTGCTACAGGCTTTTTGTGCGGCAGTGGAGGAGGGGTGTCTACCAGATAGCATGCAGGAGGCCATCATAGTGGTGATACCCAAACCGGGGAAAGACAAGTTCCTACCGGATTCATACCGCCCCATCTCTCTCTTGAACTTAGATGTCAAACTCCTGGCTCGGGTATTGGTGAATAGACTGTCTAAAGTGATTGGGGGGCTCGTGCATCGGGATCAATCCGGGTTCATACCCACTAGGTCTACGGCCAATATTAGGCGCCTCTTCCTAAACTTACAAACCCCAGTGGACAATCCTAGAGGGGGGCCCTTCTGTCTCTGGATCCTGCTAAGGCGTTCAGTAGCGTGGAGTGGCCCTACCTCTGGGAGATCCTAGCTCATTTTGACCTGGGTGATAAGTTTCTTAACTGGTTGAAGATTCTCTATTCAGCCCCCAGGGCAAGACTCCGCATTAACAATACTCTCTCCCAGTCATTCTCGTTACATAGGGGCACTCGATAGGGGTGCCCGTTGTCACCCCTGTTGTTTGCCCTTAATATAAAAATAATTTGGGCCCCACAATTGTTATATATCTCTCTGAATTCCTCTATGTGCATCTCTAATAAATGGTTCAAAAAAGTAGATACACAGATGCGGGATCTCATTTGGAAACAGAAAGGAGCTGGAATCAGTTTAAATACCCTACAATATAGCAAAGGACAGAGGGGGTCTGGCGGTACCACATCCCAAATTATATTTCCTGGCCTACCAAATGCAGCAGATCATGGGGTGGGGGAGAGATGATGTCGTAGATGATCCTATTATACGTTTAGTAACCGAACCAACCTGGACTGACTGAAAGTCGGCTCCCATTTGGAAATTAAACTTCCTGGCTTGCTCCCAACCTCCCTAATGGCGGGTTTTCTTTGAAAAGTGTAGGAGACAACCTGGGAGGCACTGAAGGTCATGGTCCCCCTGGGATTCACCCCTCTGTGGAATAATCCAAGATACCCAGAATGTAATAAACTAGAGGGATTTACCCTATGGAAACGCAAGGGGATATTTTTTTTTTCACAGATATATACAGGGAATGTATTTAAATCTTTTGCACAACTTTGCTCAGAATTTACACTCCCCACTAGATTTTTTTTATCAATATCTCCAACTCCAACACGCTCTGCAGGCTTAGGGAAAGATAACCTCCCTGACCGCGACCTCACCCCCGCTCCTAATTGAGCTACTTCAAGCGAATGTCAGGAAGGGGTAGATTTCAAAAAATGTACTCAGTACTGTTTTCTTCTACCCAGGATCATGCTTCATTGAAATGTAGAGCTAAATGGGTCACGGACATTGAAGAGATTGATAGTGATCGTTGGGACATGGCATTGGAATCGATCCCTATTGTCTCTGTTTTGGCCTCCCATAGGTTATCGCAACTGCTAATTCTGCATAGCCAACAAAACTGTATGCATGGGGCCTGAGGGATTCACCCCTATGTCCAAAATGTAAAACACACCAAGGTGATTTTATTCACATGCTGTGGTGGTGGTGGTATCCAAAGCTCAACAGGTATTGGTCTGAGGTCACACAGACTGTCTCCCGGCTGGCGCAGGAACCGGTGCCCTCCACCCCAATGGTGTGTCTATTGGGAGTGATTGATGAGATGTTCCAGAGGGGAATGTACATTGTGATTACTAGACTACTGTTTAGCTAGAAAGCTGGATGGCACCTACTGTACCTACAGGGAAACAATGGATTGTATATGTAAATGCACTCTTGATTGGGGAACAACTGGCCTATCGTCACAGGAATGCTGTGACAAAATTTGAATTTTTCGGGCAGCCATGGCTGTCTGATCCGGCTCTCGCGCCCCCCCCCCCCCCCCAACTTGTAATGGATAGACTATTACGACTATAAAAAAGCGAGAAGTAAATGGAGAGGTGGGGTAGGAGGAGAAGGGAAGGCAAAACAGTTAAAAGTTTTAGTTCTCTTATGTTAAACACTTGGTATAGCAAAATCCAGTAGCAAAAAGAAAGAAAAATAAAAAGGCCGTGTTCTGATTTGCAAGTTGTTCAACCAAGTGCTAAAAGTTTGCCTTAATGGTTATGTAATGCTGCAGTACAACATATATGGTTATATTTGAAGATGTGCATTGTATACCTGCTATGTACCTGTATGAGTATTTGCTGCATCAACAAATAAAGTTTTGATCAAAAAAAGAAATGTCATTTTGCTGTGGCACTGTTCTAAACACGGGAAAACCTGTGCCACTTTAGAGGCATACTATAGATACCCCCCAAGCACAATATTTAAAGAAATATTTCATTTTTATTTTTTCACTTTAAGCATTATTAAAATCGCTGCTCCCAAAAAAACTGCAGTTTTTTTTTTTTTTGTATTGATACATGTTCCCTGGGGCAGGACCCGGGTCCCCAAACACTTTTTATGGCAATAACTTGCATATGAGCCTTTAAAATTAGCACTTTTGATTTTTCATGTTCATTTCCCATAGGCTTTAACGGTGTTCACGTGTTCGAACAAGCTTTTTGCATGTTCGCATGTTCTGCTGCGAACTGAACCGGGGGGTGTTCGGCTCATCCCTATTCAAAATTAATTCTGTACAGTATTGAAGATTTTAATTTTGCCTAAAATACAGATGCAACCTGCCAGTATGAACATTCAGAAATATGATGGAAGTATATATACCATCTGCTCTATTTGATATGAGAGCCATTCATAAGATTTTCCAGTCACGAGAAACAAAATACAAATGTAATTTACAGGACAGGCATAATATCCATGCACTATATGTGAATGACAGTTCCCTTTGACAACCTTTTTTTCCAGAAAATCCTATTCTAGATAACTGACAGCTACTCAGGTTAATAAAATCAATGGAAAACATGAAACCATCACTCACAGTAGGTTATTAAGTTATGGTTTATATAAAAATGTTGGAGGGATGGAACTGCACATCCATATCTCTATGGGAGATTTCATTTAGTGAACTATTTGACATCTTATTAAGTTTAAACAAACATTAACCTTTTTTTTTTGTGTGGTGTTGTTATTACGCAAAATGATTTACTTTGAAACTTGGAATGATTTTCTGATAAATAAAATTATTGGGAAAATTTGTAGGAGTTTTGATGTACAGTACTATTATTTTAAATGTTATTTTTATTTTTTTGACTCAAGCTTTAAGCAGTAGGGTGTTCCAAAGTGTGAAAAAATACCTGTGGGTCAGAAAAATCAGGTCTGGCAGCATGCTGGTTCTAGATCATTTGATCAAAGAAAGACATTAAAGATCATGCCAGCTGCAGAAGCTCTTCTCAGGAATCATGATACAGAATTATAGCACTGTGGACTGTGGGCATTTTCTGACAAGTACGTTTTTATACTTGTCACTAGTGTTGGGTAAATGGTTCATGCCGAGCAAAAGCTCACCCGAATTTTCCAAATGCACAGTCAATATGTTGTTAAGGAGCAGGGCCGGAAAGCCGGCTACACGCATCCTTAACAACGGATGAGTCATCAGCTGTCAGCGGGCTTTCCTGCTGAGAGATGAAAGAAAGAAAAGTGGCGGTAAAAATGAAGAAAAAAATGGCGTGGGCCCCCCCCCAGTCCATACCAGGCACTTCGTATTTTGGTATGGATTTTGAGGGAAGCCCTATTCCAAAATGTAAAAAAAAAAATGGTGTGGTATCCCCCCAAGATCCATACCAGACCCTTATCCAGGCACACAGCCTGGCAGGCCAGGAAAGGGGAGGGAGACGAGCGAGCACCCCCTCCTTCTGAACCAAACCAGGCCCTCCCCCCCCAATCAGCTTGTGCTCATGTTGATGGGGACAAAGGTCTCTTCCCCACATTCCTGGGCAGTGGTTGTGGGGGTCTGTGGGCGGGAGGCTTATCAGAATCTGGAAGGCCCCTTTCATTTGTATGAGGTACATTGTACCCCTACCCATTCACCAAAAAAAGTCAAAAATAAATAAAAGCAGTAAACAGATTTTTGACAATTCCTTTATTTAAAAAAAATGAAAAAGAATAAAAAAAAACATGGTCCCTCCAATGTCACGACCAGACCCGAAAAAAGCAAAAAAAAATGCTCTGTTGTCAATGAAGGCTGACCGCCTACTGCAGGCTCTGTCATTTCACAGTTCTTATTAAGGTAAGAGATGGAGCCACCTAGCGATATCACCTTGTGGCAGGGCCCCCTTTTGATGTCACTGACCCAGCATGCACCAGTCACTGACATCACAAGGGGGCCGGGCCTCCGCCCCTTACCTATATAAGAGCTGCCAAATGACAGTTTTTTTATTTCGGGTCTGGCGGTGGTCTACTATTTTTATTTATTTTCTACACTATTTTTGGTGAATGGATAGAGGTACAATGTACCCCATACTCATTCACATGGGGGGCGGGATCTCAGAGCCCTGTTGTTAAAGGAGGCTTCCAGATTCCGATAAGCCCCCTGCCCACAGACCTCCACAACGACCGCCCAGGGTTGTTGGTAACAGGCCCTTTCTCCCATCAACATAGGGACAAGATGTTTTGGGGCAGAGGAACTGAGCCCCCCTGCCCCAAAGCACGCACCCCTCATGTTAAGGGCATATGGCCTGGTATGGTTCAGGAGAGGGGGGGCACTCGCTCACCCCCCTGGACCAGCAATTGCAACCGTGAGTCAATTTAAATGTGATTTGAGCATTTATTTTTTTTCTTTAGAAATGCCATTTTTGCTGCAGTAGGTTCTATACATGCTACAGATGCACCACTTTACAACCAGACTAAGGGGACGCCCCCCCCCCCCCCCCCGGCACTATATTTAAAGGGATTTTTTATTTTTATTGTTTCACTTTAAGCATCAATAAATCACTGCTCCTTTTAAAAACTATTTTTTTTCTTTTTTTTTTGCAGTGATACATGTTCCCTAGGGCAGTACTCAGGCCCCCATACCCTTTTTTTGGCCAATTACTTGCATATAAGCCTTCAAATTGGGGACTTTTGATTTTGCATGTTCGGCTCCCATAGAATGGAGTTTGCGGTCCAGGCCGAACTTTTCCCCTGTTCTGGAGTTCTGCTGTCAACCGAACAGGGGGGTATTCGCCCCATCTCTACTTGTCACCCTGTATTCCTAATGGTGTAGTGTTTTTCTGAAGTGGATCTAAACTCAGAATTTAGCTTCTTTGTAGGGGGCATACACGTGATAAACATACGCCATTACATTTTGGACTGTTCTTTCTTCGTTACATTAATCTTCTATTTTGATAACACTTTTGCATAGGTACATGAATAAAGCATTTTTATTACCTTAAACAACATTGTTCTACTTCTACTACTATTATGATGCGGTCATTGAGATATTGACACAAAAGACCCTTACACACGATCAGATTTTCTGACGGGAAATGTGTGATGACAGGCTGATGGTGGAAAATCTGACCGTGTGTATGCTCCATCTGACAATTGTCAGATTTTCCATGGACACATGTTGGATAGCAGGTTTTAAAATATTCTGTGGACAAATGCCTGTTGTCGGATTTTCAGAGTGTGTGTACACAAGTCCATCGAACAAAAGTCCAAAGTACAACCATGCATGCTCGGAAGCAAGGATGAGCCAGAAGCGGTCGGTCTTGTAAACTAGCGATAGTAATGGAGAATTAACATTTGTGACATGGCAAATTATGAAATCTCGAAATGCAGAGCACATTCTCTTGTTCTTTAATGGGATAATAATGAAGCTGCTTTGCTGGTGATACTGACGGAGTTATTGCAAACAAATTTTTAAAGGCTTTTTTTTTCTAGTGATATCAAGAATACTATTTTTTGGGGGGGGTAAGTTACTACAACACCATTTTCTTGTAGTTTTTAAGATAAAAGATACAACTATGTTGGTGTCCCTTGTCAATTTTACATTGTATTTTTTTAAATGTAACTGCCTACTCCCATTTGAAGTAAAACACAAAGCCAATTATTATTCTCCACAATTGTTTTATTGTGCATTAAAAAAAACAAATAAAATTAGACATGATATCTGCCAATAGAACTTAACCAAAAAGTGCATTCTATGAATCAAAAAATATAGAAAATATAGCAAATCAAATCATTATTCAACCAAAAAAATAATGTCAAAGCAATAACTCCAAGACCAATAATAAATAACACATTACAGTGGGGACAGGAAGTATTCAGACCCTCTTACATTTTTCACTCTTTGTTATATTGAAGCCATTTGCTAAAATCATTTAAGTTGATTTTTTTCCCCATTAACTGCTTCAGCCCCGGAAGATTATACCCCCTACCATACCAGAGCATTTTTTGCGATTCGGCACTGCGTCGCTTTAACTGACAATTGCGCGGTCGTGCGACGTGTCTCCCAAAAAAAATTGACGTCCTTTTTTTTCCACAAAATTTTTTGTGCTATAAACAAAATAAGAGCGACAATTTTGAAAAAAAAAACGCATTATTTTTTACATTTTGCTATAAAAAATATCCTCCAAAAATATATAAAAAAACATTTTTTTCCTCGTATTCTTCTACATATTTTTGGTAAAAAAAATCGCAATAAGCGTTTATTGATTGGTTTGCGCAATGGTTATAGCATTTACAAAATAGGGGATAGTTTTATGGAATTTTTATTAATAATTTTTTTTTTTTACTAGTAATGGCGGCAATCAGCGTTTTTTTTTTTTTATTGTGACTGCGATGTTATGGAGGACATGTCGGACATTTTTGACACATTTTTGGGACCATTGTCATTTATACAGCGATCAGTGCGATTAAAAATGCACTGATTACTGTGTAAATGACACTGGCAGTGAAAGGGTTAACCACTGGGGGCGGGGATGGGTTTAGTATGTCCTAGGGGAGTGATTACTAACTGTAGGGGGATGGGCTAGCAGGGTCATTACTCTGATCACTGCTCCCGATGACAGGGAGCTGTGATCAGTGGCACTTGTCACTAGGCAGAACGGGGAGATGCTGTTTACATCAGCATCTCCTCGTTCGTCCTGTCCGTGAGGTGATCGCGGGTATCCCCTCGGTGATTGAGTCTGTGGGACCTGCGACCCGACTCACGGATTTCCCGATTTCTGAGTGCGGACACAATGGCATGGCAGGGAATTCAAATGGACGTACCCATAAGTCCATTTGCCCAGCCGTGCCATTCTGCCAACCTACATCGGCGTGCGCCGGTCGGGAAGGGGTTAATGTACACACAGCACCCCATATTGACAGAAAAACACAGAATTGTTGACATTTTTGCAGATTTATTAAAAAAGAAAAACTGAAATTTCACATGGTGCTAAATATTCAGACCCTTTGCTGTGACACTCATATATTTAACTCAGGTGCCATCCATTTCTTCTGATTATCCTTGAGATGGTTCTACACCTTCATTTGAGTCCAGCTGTGTTTGATTATACTGAATCGACTTGATAAGGAAAGCCACACACCTGTCTATATAAGACCTTACAGCTCACAGTGCATGTCAGATCAAATGAGAATCATGAGGTCAAAGGAACTGCCTGCAGAGCTCAGAGACAGAATTGTGGCAAGGCACAAATCTGGCCAAGGTTACAAAAAATTTCTGCTGCACTTAAGGTTCCTAAGAGCACAGTGGCATCCATAATCCTTAAATGGAAGACGTTTGGGATGAACAGAACCCTTCCTAGAGCTAGCCGTCTGGCCAAATTGAGCTATCGGGGGAGAAGAGCCTTGGTGAGAGAGGTAAAGAAAAACCCAAAGATCACTGTGGCTGAGCTTCAGAGATGCAGTCGGGAGATGGGAGAAAGTTGTAGAAAGTCAACCATCACTGCAGCCCTCCACCAGTCGGGGCTTTTTGGCAGAGTGGCCCGACAGAAGCCTCTCCTCAGTGCAATACACATGAAAGCCCGCACGGAGTTTGCTAAAAAACACCTGAAGGACTCCAAGATGGTGAGAAATAAGATTATTTGGTGTGATGAGACCAAGATAGAACTTTTTGGCCTTAATTCTAAGCGGTATGTGTGGAGAAAACCAGGCACTGCTCATTACCTGTCCAATACAGTCCCAACAGTGAAGCATGGTGGTGGCAGCATCCTGCTGTGGGGGTGTTTTTCAGCTGCAGGGACAGGACGACTGGTTGCAATTGAGGTAAAGATGAATGCGGCCAAGTACAGGGATATCATGGATGAAAACCTTCTCCAGAGTGCTCAGGACCTCAGATTGGGCCGAAGGTTTACCTTCCAAAAAGACAATGACCCTAACCACACAGCTAAAATAACGAAGATGTGGCTTCACAACAACTCCGTGACTGTTCTTGAATGGCCAAGCAAGAGCCCTGACTTAAACCCAATTGAGCATCTCTGGAGAGACCTAAAAATGTCAGTCCACCAACGTTTACCATCCAACCTGACAGAACTGGAGAGGATCTGCAAGGAGGAATGGCAGAGGATCCCCAAATCTAGGTGTGAAAAACTTGTTGCATCTTTCCCAAAAATACTCATGGCTGTATTAGATCAAAAGGGTGCTTCTACTAAATACTGAGCAAAGGGTCTGAATACTTAGGACCATGTGATATTTCCATTTTTCTTTTTTAATAAATCTGCAAAGGGAGTTATTCACTTTACAGTCAACCTTGAGGACAAGGGGCCACCCTTTACGTCTAGAGGAAAAGAGATTTCAATACGGAAAGGTCTCTTCATAGTGAGATCTGTGAAAATGTGGAATAGACTCCCTCCAGAGGTGGTTCTGGCCAGCTCAGTAGATTGCTTTAAGAAAGGCCTGGATCCATTCCTAAATGTACGCTGGACTCAAATGAAGGTGTAGAACAGTGGTTCTCAACTCCTGTCCTCAGGACCCACTAAAAGGCCAGATTTTAAATAATACCTTGGGGAGATGCAGACTAGAATAATGCAATCACTGAGCAGCAAATGATATCACCTGTGATGTATTTCAGTTATCTTGTAAACATGGCCTGTTGGTGGGTCCTGAGGACAGGAGTTGAGAACCACTGGTGTAGAACCATCTCAAGGATGATCAGAAGAAATGGACAGCACCTGAGTTAATTATATGAGTGTCTCAGCAAAGGTTCTGAATACTTAGGACCATGCGATATTTCAATTTTTTTTTTTTCAAATCTGCAAAAATGTCAACAATTCTGTGTTTTTCTGTCAATATGGGGTGCTGTGTGTACATTAATGAGGAAAAAAATGAACTTAAATGATTTTAGCAAATGGCTGCAATATAACAAAGAGTGAAAAATTTAAGGGGGTCTGAATACTTTCCGTCCCCACTGTATCTCCTCCGATTCTGCAACATGTCTGGTTGACAAATGGTCGTTCAGAAACGAACTGAAAAGCACAAAATGAAAATCACAAAATGAAAAGCGCAAAATGAAAAGCACAAGTCAACACTAACCAAACTTCTAACACGAAATTAGCAGAAGGAGCCCAAAGGGTGGCGCTAAAGAGCCGAACAACCATGCAGTACGTCACTACGTTCGTGATTGTTGGCCGACAATTGTGTGCCGTGTGTATACAAGACAAGTTTGGGCCAAAGTCCACGGTTTTGTTGGCCAACAATCTGATATTGTGTACGAGGCTTTAGGGGGTGATAAAACTGGAGAGTGCAAAATCTAGCGCAACTGTGCATGGTAGCCAATCGGCTTCCAACATCAGCTTGTTCAATTAAGCTTTGACAAAACAATTTGGAAGCTGTTTGGTTTCTATGCAGAGCTGCATTAGATTTTGCATTCTCCATTTTTAGTATATCAAACCCTTATTTTCCTCATAGAAAGGCCTCTGTCACCTTAACCTCCTCTTTACAGGATCAGTGCCGACTATATTTGCTATTTTCATGGCCACCGGTCTTCTAACCTCTCATGGTAGTTTCCTGTTCAGTGAGCAGTGATGCAATTACATCCCTGCTCATTGTAGCGCGTGATCCCTGTACTCCCAGTCTTTCAATTTGAACAGCCAACTGTTATGCCCCGTACACACGGTCGGATTTTCTGACGGAAAATGTGTGATAGGACCTTGTTGTTGGAAATTCCGACCGTGTGTAGGCTCCATCACACATTTTCCATCGGATTTTCCGACACACAAAGTTTGAGAGCAGGATATAAAATTTTCCGACAACAAAATCCGTTGTCGGAAATTCCGATCATGTGTACACAAATCCGACGGACAAAGTGCCACGCATGCTCAGAATAAATAAAGAGATGAAAGCTATTGGCCACTGCCCCGTTTATAGTCCTGACGTACGTGTTTTACGTCACCGCATTCAGAATGATCGGATTTTCCGACAACTTTGTGTGACCGTGTGTATGCAAGACAAGTTTGAGCTAACATCCGTTGGAAAAAATCCTAGGATTTTGTTGTCGGAATGTCCGAACAAAGTCCGACCGTGTGTACAGGGAATTATTGTAGCATTTGATTGACAGCCCATGCGACATACACGCAAGCCAATGAATGGTAATGTTTCATGGGAATATACCTACCCTCTCAATCCCACCCACATCCCGCCTTTCAACAACTATATTTCCCATTGCATGATTGGAATTGTAATTTCACATATTGCTGCTGCACAGAGATTGGATTAATGAATCCATTATATATCCAACCAGTGCTCAATCAGAAATGCATTTTTCAAAGGGAACAATGATGTCACCATTTTGACATTCTAAAAAATGTTTATATTCTTTATAATGTTCATAACTGACGGTACTTAAGTATTATTTTTTTGTGCATCCCGGAGTTCAGCTTCAAACATTACATAGAGGTTATCATATTTTTTACTTGCAAATAAATAACCTTACATGTATTTTCTTTTAATAATTAATCTAGAAGGGGATCCTTCCAAGGCTAATGCTGGTGGTGATAGTTCTATAAATATATGATGAGCTGTCTAGCTGCAATCAGGGATTAACTTGTAAGTAGTCTATGTGGGTTTTCAGAGGGCAGATATACTACATCCTCATTTATCATAACACTGACAATCCTGAGAAAGATTGGTATTAAAATATTATATCTATAAACAAGTGCCATATAGCAGGAAAAAAAGTTAAACATTATATTAATAGGTATTATACTTCTAAAATAATGCAGTGAAATGTTAACTATGTTTTATGTATTATTCTTTTGCAAGAAATCTATGATTATTATCTACTTTAAAGTCTCAGCAACTACATGTAAAGGATCAGCTTTAGGTTCTGGTTAAACATGAGTTTGACCTAAACTTAGCCTGCTCATACTTTGAAGAAGAGGGGGACAAACTGGTCATATTTTCTCTACCACCACTAAATGATAGATTCCCTTTCCTTGTTTACATTTTGGTCAATGATGTCACCCAGGTTCCCCAGCACTGTTGCTTACATCCCAAAAGTGCAGGGGGACTGTCATTTGTAATGAGGTTAGCAGTGGGACAGCATCATCATATCAACAGGTCGGGGTACCTCAATCATTATGATTCACACTAGAACTACATCTTTTGATGACATGATTGAAAGTAGATATATAGTACTCTATATCATGGGAC
Organism: Lithobates clamitans; assembly: GCA_037952925.1. NCBI lineage: Eukaryota > Metazoa > Chordata > Amphibia > Anura > Ranidae > Lithobates > Lithobates clamitans. Next base: position 8,172,063 of record JBBGZY010000071.1, read on the forward strand.
ACATTTTTTTTGTGAATAAAAAACAAGGGGTACCCCATACTCATTCCTCCTTATTCAAAAATGGGGTTTCCAGATACTGATAAGTTACCTTCCTCACAGACCTCACATCACAGACCTGTGATAACCCTGGATGAGATGTGGCATCCCTTCCTACAGGAAAAGCTCCTGGCTCTGATGGCCTTCCTAATAAGGTTTATAAACAATAGGAAAGGATATTCCCACCTCTTTTGCTACAGATATTTAATGAGGTCCTTGAGGCCGGATGCCTTACCCTGCCTATGATAAAGGCCATCATTGTGGCCCTACCTTAGAAAGGGAAGGAGCTATTATTTCTGGAATCGTATAGACCAATTTCATTGATTATCACTAACATTATAATTTTTAGATAAAATGTGGGTCAATAGGTTAAACAAAGTTATTACATGAATTATTAATTCTGACCAAACTGGTTTCATGGCTAACTCTTCAACTGCTGTGAAAATAAGACGCATTTTCCAAAAATATTCAAACCCCTGCTGATAATTCGATAAGCAGAGCACTGCTGTCTTTAGATGCCGCTAAGGCATTTGACAGTATAGAGTGGTGTTATATATAGGAGGTGCTTAAACGCTTTGGCTTTGGTACTAGCTTTTGTACTTGGGTTTAGCTTCCATATATGTCCCCTAAGGCCTCTGTACGGGTGAATGGGAGGATGTCAAGTTCTTTTTTTTGTCTCACAGGATCAGACAGGGGTGTCCGGTGTCGCCTCTTTTTTGTTTTTAGTAGCTTTAGAGACCCTTGCGACCCTGCTAAGACAAATGGCAGGGGTGAAGGCACTCTATAGAGGAAGACAAATTAGCCCTGTATGCAGACAATGGGGTTGATTTACTAAAGGCAAATGCAGTTGCTCCAGATCTTGTAAATGAGGTAAAGGTTCACTTTGAAAAGAATACCCAATCACATGCAAGGGAAATTAAATACAACAGCATTTTTGGTTGCATATGATTGGATGATGTAAGCATGAGCATGATGTCAGCAGAGCTTCTGCTTATTTACTAAGCTCTGGAGCAACTGCACTTGCATACGTGGGAACATTACTATCCTTACTATCCATTACTACCCTGATGCAACTATATTACAGTGGGGTTTTGAAAACGTATCAACAACTCTGTACAGAGTTTACCCTAGATCAGAGATTTTTTTTCAATATTTACAACTAAGACATGCTTTGAAGATCCAAGGCCTGACCCTGATTGTTCCTTTTTTTTCTTTTCCTATCTTAGATAGTATAGTTTGAGCAAACACTACTAAGGGTCTTATTTCCAGGGTCTATATGTGACTTCTATCTGAATTCCTTTCTACTTTCCCTTTTCCATGTAGGTAAAGATGGGATAGATATGGGACCAAATATTTCAGAGCGTACAGATTGTTTCATTGTTTCCAACTCACAGGGTGACCCAGCTTTTCATCTTGTATAGGGCTTATCGCACTAGAGATCCGCTACACCGGATAGGCAGGAGAGAATATTCTGAATGTTCAAGATGTGCTCAATCTCCTGGATCTTTTATGCGCTTGTTCTGGAGATGCCCAAAGCTATATTGATACTGGCAGAAAGTGCTAGATATGTTGCATTTTGTATACAATTTTACATTGGTTCCAGATTCCCTTCTTTTCCTATTGAGGTATTATTTTTAATATTATACAGGAATTATATAGCGCCAACAGTTTGAGCAGAGCTTTACAACATGAGGGCAGACACTACACTTACAGTACAAATCAATACAGGAGGGATCTAGATCATCAGAGCTTACAATCTAGAAGGGAGATATGTAAATTCTAATAACCTGGATCATGACTAGATAGTGGCTATTGTGAGATCACTTTTTATGGCACGTAAGCCTCTCGTTGGCACGTAAGCCTCCTACCCTTGAGAACTGGATCCAGGAGATGGTTAAATATGTAAGGTTTGAGAAATACAACTACACTCAATGTAATGCCCCTCAAAAGTTTGAAAAATATGGAAAAAATTGATAAACACATCACATTTTAATATATAATAAAGGTTGAGCATGTTTTAGTGAATTAGGACAGCCTGTCACAATAAAATTTCAAATTTTCATATGTTATTAATAATACCTTGGTTGCTCTTGAGTATTATTCTGAATGTTTTTGGATATTTCAGAATACTTTTTGTATATTTTGGAAAAACCTGAATGGCAGTGAGCTAAATGTGCTGATGCTGTTAATTCTTTTTATACAGTATGTGTGTTTTTTATTTATTTTGTTTTAAAAAATCTTTAAAATTAAAATAAAATCTGAATGAAATTAAAAAAAAGAAGATCTGGTATGGGTTTTTAGGGGACCTATGCCATTTTCTTTTTCGTATATACTGGAGCAGTACACATTGTTTAACTGCTTCAGCCCCAGAAGATTTTACCCCCTTACTGACCAGAGCACTTTTTGCAATTCGGCACTGTGTTGCTTTAACTGACAATTGCACGGCCGCGCATTGTTACATCAAAACTAAATTGACGTCCCTTTTTTTCCACAAATAGACCTTTCTTTTGGTTGTATTTGATCACCTCTGCGGTTTTTATTTTTTGCTCTATAAACAAAAAAAGGCGACAATTTTGAAAAAAAAGCAATATTTTCTACTTTTTGCTATAATAAATATCTCCCAAAAAATCTAAAAAAAATGTTTTCCTCAGTTTAGGCCGAAATGTATTCTTCTACATATTTTTATTATATTTTTTATTTTATAATATATATATAATATATATAAATATAATATATTTTTTATATTTTTAATTTATATTTTTAATTTATATTTTTATTTTATATTACTGTGTAAATGACACTGGCAGGGAAGGGGTTAAACATTAGGGGGCGATCAAGGGGTTAAGTGTGTCCTAGTGAGTGATTCTAACTGTGGGGGGATGGGCTACCACTGACATGAGAGCGCTCACTTCTCCCAATGACAGGGAGCTGTAGATCCCTGTCATTTCACTAGGCAGAATGGGGAAATGCCTTGTTTACATAGGCATCTCCCCATCCTGCGGCTCCATGATACCGCGGGCACGGTCATGCTGTACGCGGCATGCGTACCCATTAGCCCCACCAATTAAAGGGGACAACATTGTAGAAAAAAACAAAAAGAAACAAACACAACTGTGACAGAATGCTAGCTAAAATCCAATAAAAAGCAGAACTATGTAAATGTAGCATGTAGGCTGGCTGCTGTACCCACCTGAGTAGCAATTTCTTTTCCAAGTCTGGTCAGGTCTATTCCTAAGCCTGATGGTTGATTATTCTTGCCTGCTTCTGGAAGAAGCTTCTAGAAACAGAGTAGGAAGGTTAGTCACTGGAGTATATATGTTAATCTGACATAAACCAATCCTTGTGAGGCAGGCCCAGAAGGTGTGGCTGGGGAGAAGATAAATGTTTGGGATGGTTTGATCAAATGTCTCTCCTCCTGGGGTCTCTGTCCTTGGAAGACAGTCTGTGCTACTGGAGAGCTGTTACCTTAGCATCTGCTTGGGAGAAAATGTAAATAATTGCCTCACATCCAAAATAAATATTGGCACCACATCCCTGAAGTATACAATATACAAAACATGAAAAGAACTGTGATTTTAAAGGTGCAATAGGTGACACAAAATTTATGTAAAAAATTCACATTTTATTTAGAAAAATTGATAAAAAACATATTTGTAAATAGAGTTTACATTCATACATGTACCGATACAATCTTAATTAGTGCAACCGAAGGATTTGTTTCTCAATATGTTTCTCAATATGTTTCACCACATGCTGTGGCTTCTTTAGGAGAGTAATATCTATCAGGCACTGAAGAAAACAATGCAAAAATTACACAATAAACAATAATGGGATAATCAAGAAATCAATATAAGTAAAAAAACAAGAGTAATACCACATATCCAATCTGCCAATACAATACTTCAGCCAAAGAGGGATTTATTTACCTGTATGTAGGTCTTTCAAAAAATTGAATAGTGAATTGAATATAAACTCCAATATTTAAACTACTTAAGTCAGGAAGCGAACACAGCCGGAGGATCAACTGATGACCAAAGAGAGTAAGTAAGATCGCGTTTTTAATTGATGGAAGAGGTCCTGGAATATGGATGGAGAAAGGAATAAAGACATTTTCATTGTTGCAATCTTTGATTTTTAAATCTCTTAATTCTTTGTTTTTTTCTTCTTTTTATTTGAAAAAAAAAAAAAGGAATCTGTACCTGTAATAAAGGACTAGTTTTAAACCAAAAGTCCAAGCTACTTTGCTGCATTAGTTCAGTTTTTTCCCAAGGCAGAGCCCCAAAAAGGGGAAAAGACAGAAACCTAAAAACAACAGCAAAATTTGAAATCAGTCAAAAGACCCTAAACCAAAGGAAGGGTCCCTCAATGACTAGCCTAAGATTTCCCCAAAATGACATGAAATACCTGGGTCAGATGGTGTATGAAGAAAATAACATCCTCCTCCTCTCAGGCTGGATCTCTATTGAACCACTACCAGAGTGCTTAAATACCCTCCCCCTCTCCAAATTTGGCGCGAAAAAATGGCGCCAAAACCTAGGGGAGGGGCGGACGCTGCAGGGGCGTCTGCCCATAGGCAGTGATACCGGAAGTGACACTTCTGGCTGAATCAGGAAGAGATGTACATCAATCAAATCAGTATAGTCAATGGTGCTAGACACACCGGAAGTGACATTAGATGGCACACCAGAAGTGACAAGACATCACTTCTAGAACTGTAAGCAGTGATGTAAATGACCAAAAAGGCCAAAAAAGACATAAACAATATTATGTATAGAAATCCATTGAATAAAAGGGGACGTGTGACTGGAAAAGAAGGAAAAATAACTGCAACCTTTGTGTGGACAAGGTCCACACAAAGGTCAGGGAAAGACGCAATTGGTGCCAGCCAGTGGAAACAAGCTTACCACTGGGAGTCGCGCCCTGGGTGTCCGTATGGTCATCTGATCCTGGTAGGTGCTTCCTTAATTCTAAAACATAATTCAAATTGTAGAACTCTTGGGGAAAAAAAATGTGATTTTATTTTTTCTCCCTTTTATAGGTAATCAAAAAATCCCAATGGCCAGAAATAAAGTGAAGGCAGTTCAGATAGGGTGTGCATAGGAGTCTGATAAAGGGACCCAACACATATCAAATAACAGTAGCAACCAAAAATGACCACTTTAAGGAGCAACTGAAAAAATGGTTAGACAAAATCCCTAGAGGAAAGGCTTGAAGCTTATGGATTTGTTGAGCCCGGGAGGCAAGGTGGCAGCCAAAGAGTGGATCCACCTCATCTCCTTCTGCAAAAGAATCCCATCCACATCCCCCCCTCTCATGAGTGGGTATGAATTCCAGGGCAAAAAATGTCATCTTTGTTAGATCAAATTAATGGTACAAACCCATCTGTTGACTAATGGGTGTTTCCACCTTTTTCTTTTGGACGAGGGACACATGGTCCCTAATCCTGTGGAAGAAGGGTCTCTTAGTTTTCCCTATATAAAAAGCCTTACAGATGCACCTCATCTAATATACCACCCCAATGGATTGACAGCTGGCAAAGAAATTGGGTTGATACAAAGTCCCATCTGGAAGGATTATCTCCACTGAATCCAAAATATAACTGCAGAAATTGCACCTGCCACACGGGGCAGTGCCTTTCTGAATATCTCTCCCAGATCTCTGTGTCAAGTGGCTATGGACCAGTTGATCCTTTAAGGACCTAGACCTTTTATAGGTAATGGAAGGGATTGGTTTAACATATTTGGAGATTACTTTGTCATTGGATAGTAAAGGCCAATATTTCTGGATGATTTCACTGACTTTTTTATGTTGTTTAGAATATGTTGTTATTAGCCGTACCTGCTGGTCCGATTTTCGGGGTTTTGACAAATGAATTAATTCAGTTTGATTATGTGATTTGGCCCTATGATATGCCCTTTTAAGAGAGGAGCGACTGTAGCCCCTATCCAAAAGGTGTAACTGTAAGGCCCATGCTTCCTTTTCAAAGTCCTGGTCGTGGCTGCAGTTCCTCCTTATTCGTAGATATTGACTTAAGGAATGCTCCCCACCAAAGACTTAGGGTGGGAGCTGGCCATGTGTAGGATGGTGTTCCCTGGTGAGGATTTCCTAAATAGGGAGGAACCAAGTGTGCCCTCTGAATTGAGATAAATAGAAATATCCAAGAAATTGATCATATTTTGATCGTAAGTCATAGTGAATTTAAGATTATATGAATTGGCCTTGAGTTTGTCCAAAAAGAGAAGGAGTTCCTCCATGGAACCAGTCCACACCACAAAAATGTTGTTGATAAATGAACGCCAAATCAAAACATTGTTGAAAAATTTACAGAAGTCATCTAAGGAGAAAATCTCCCTCTCCCACCCCCCCAGGTACAGATTGGCATAGGATGGGGCACATTTGGTCCCCATCGCAACACCCTGCACCACTGAGGTAGTGGGAGCGGTCGAAGAGAAAAATGTTATTAGTTAGAATGAAAAGTAAGAGTTCCAAGATGAAACAATTGTACGCAAAGGCTCCAGGGCCACTCTCTGATAGGAATCCCTCCACAACCCCAACCCCCCGCTCGTGGGGGATGGAGTTGTAGAGGGCCTCCACATCAATAGCGACCAATAGAGTCCCCAGTGGTACGCAAATACCATCCAGGGATCTCAAGAGGTCAGCAGTATCCTGTATGTAGGAGCTGAGCGAGCCAACATGTGGTCGCAAATAGTCATCCACAAGTTTGCTCGTGGGCTCAGTTAAACACCCGTTGCCTGAGACTATCGGGCAGCTAGGGGGAAATTCAAGATGCTTGTGGACTTTGGGGAAGGCATATAGGGTAGGGGTTCTAGGAGTAACGACAATCAAGAAATCAAAAGTCTTTTTGTGAATGAGGTCATTATGGAATGCCCGACAAGGATTTTGAACTTCCTCTCTGCATATTGGACCTGAAATCAGGGAACGGGCCGATACCAACTGCGATTCCGCAAGAGATCCAGAACCATTTTCTTGTAAAAATCCCTATTCATAACTACTATATTTCCCCCTTTATCCGAGGGTTTGATGACAATATTATCATTAGGTTTCAATGAGGATAAAGCTCTGCGAAAGGCAGGTTTAAGATTGGAGCGACCAGTAGATCGTTTCCAATCCATGGCCTGGATCTATTTGGTAACTTGTTGAGTAAAGGCCCAGATGCTTGGATTGCCTTGTAGGGCAGGAAAGGAAGTAGATTTTGATCTGTAAAAATTTGGGTGGAGGGAAAATCCTCTCAGGTGGGTGTCAGAAGAAGAAGTTGCAGTTGGCTCCTCCAGGGGGTCATCAAATGGATTGCCTTCCTCCCATAATTCCATCAGATCCTGTAATGCCTTTACCTCATTAATGGTTTTATTCGTCCAAAGACTCTCCGGATTGACATCTGAACAGCCGGGGTCCTTGTTTTTTTTGAATCAGACAAGGTTTTATTAAACATTTGCATAATTTCCAACAATAACCAATGCTCAACTTACAAATACATGCATTTTTTGGTTCATTAACACATATACAGTTTTGCTTCAATTGGTCTTATAACCGAATGCATTACACCATATATCTATAGTTCACCTCTCCCTGGTTCAATCACCAAAACCTGTTTTGTTCATAATATATATGCTGTCTTACATCCCCTCCTCCTATTTATAGAGACTGAAGGAGTCTGGACATCACAAGCTCTCTAGGGCTTAAACCTGGTGTCTAGCCATCTTGACCATATTCGTTCAAACCTATCCAGGCATTCCCTATGTTGGTATATGTATTTTTTCCTAATATGGGTTTGTCCCATGTGCGCTACCCAGGAATTGCTAGTAGGTGGCAAAGTGGATTTCCAACCCATTAGGATGAGCTTCCTGGCCTGGAATAGTGCTCTGGAGAATATGACCCTGGTCAACTCCTCAGGGATTACCTCCATCAGAACCCCCAAAATACAACACAAAGGATCTGTAGGAACTTTTGTCTGAAATACCCCATTGAGTGTACCAACCACCTCATTCCAGTACCGATGGAGCTTCGGGCAGCGCCATAGGAGGTGAATAAGGTCCCCGTCATGCTGTCGACAATGGCAACACAAAGGATCCGTCACCCTGCCCAACGTATAATTTTTTTGGGGTATAGTGCACTCTCAGTACTATGAACAATTGAGAGACTTTTTGTGCGACATTAAGGGAGCTTATGAATATGGACTGTAGGGCCTCCTCCCATTGTTCCCCTGTAATTTGGCCAAGGTCCCTTTCCCAAACCAACACCACCTTACATGGATAGTGTCTTGCTAGTAGCATCTGATAACATTGGGATATAATCCTTTTAGTTACACTGCTGGTTTGCAGCACATGGAACACCGGGGTGGGCGACAATGTCCACTCCCCAGCATCCCCCTGCACAGCAACAGCATGCCTCAACTGGAGGTATGAGTAAAGCATGTTATCTGCAATTCTGTGAAGGAGAGCATTTTACCATCCCTAAATATGTGGGAGAGCAACTTCACACCGTGGGCACGCCATCTAGACACTTGTTTTAATTTTCCCAGCTCAGTATATGAGCGATTACCCCATATTGGGCTGAAATCCATAAATCCCTGCACCCCCTGAAGTTGTCTGACCTAATTCCATATTTTCTGTACTAGTGACAGCGTTGGGGTCTGCTTGTTGGACCTCGCAAACAGTTGTGCCTCTAGGCCCATAGGAATGGTCTCCGCTCCAGAGGCAGTCAGCATTAGCTGCACCGCTGAGCCCATCGGGTCTTGAGACATTGAGCCGACCAGCTGCTGCAATTGGGACGCTATATAGTACAACCGGGGGTTGGGGATCGCCAGCCCCCCATTGTCTTAAGATTGCTGCAACTGCTCCAGCCTAATTCTAGGAGGCTTGGTATTCCATAACAATCAATGAAAAAGGGTGTTTACTATTCTGAAAATTTTTAGATGATAGACTACCGGTGTATTGTGCAAGAAGTATAGCAACTGAGGCATTAAAATCATTTTGATTAAATTGGCCTTGCCTGCCAGCGACATCTTTAAGTTGTTCCATGTATTTATTTTGTCCCGAAAGCGAGACAGTAAGGGATATATGTTTAGGGAGCAGTAGTCTTCAAGCCTGGGCGCAGTTTGTATGCCCAGATACTTGAAACTAGTGACCAGAGGGATGGGACAATGTTCGGGAAGTACAACCCCACGGTCCCCATCCAGCATCATCAGAGCTGACTTGGACCATTTTTTTGTCAACCCGGAGTAGTGGCCAAACTGTTTTATTATAGACATCGCCCCTGAAAGTGACTGACTCAGGTCCCCCAGAAAGAGTAACATGTCCTCAGCATATAACATTATTTTTTCGTGTAGGGTTCCACCCCTGGATCTGTATGCTGTCTCTTATCATGGCTGCCAGTGGCTCTATTGCAATTGCGAAGAGCAAAGGGGACAGTGGGCAACCTTGCCTTTTCCCCCTGCCCAGGGCAAAGGCATGTGATACTCTATCTGCCATTCTGATGTTGGCCTGAGGGGATGCATACAGTAACTTAACCCACGCTACAAATCGGTCCCCGAAACCAAATTTATCTAGTACTGCCCATAAATATCTCCAGCTGACGCTATCAAAAGCTTTATTGGCATTGAGAGACAACAGAGCCCTCTGACTCCCGTTATCTGCTTGCATTTGCATGTTCGGGAACAATCTCCTCAGATTTGTAGCCCTGGATTTTTGTGGCATAAAGCCAGCCTGATCTTGGTGTATAATGAAGGAGATAATCCCGTTGACCTGAAGTGCCAGGACCTTGACAAGGATTTTTACATCACTTTGAAGTAATGAGATAGGCTTGTAGGAGCCAGGATCAACCGGGTCCTTACCCTGCTTAAGCAGTAGAATTACATTTGCCCTTGCCATAGAGTCGGGAGCTTACCTGCTTCCAGGCAAGCATTAAAAATCTTTAACAGTTCTAGAAGTATTTGTTCCCCATGTTGATTAAATACCTCCATAGGAAGGCCATCTTTTCCAGTGCCTTACAGGTGGGAAAAGAGCAGGCTGCCATCTGAAGCTCCTCCAGGGTTATCTGAGCATCTAATTGTTGTTTAGCCTCAGCAGACAGTAAAGGTAAGTCAATTTTGGACATATATGCGGTCAGATCTGCATCCGAGTAAGCATCCCTTGGCCTGTAAAGGTCGCCAAAAAAGGATGCCAGCTCGGATATAACAACCTTTGGTGAATTAACTATTTTACCATTAGCAGCATGAATAGCACCAATGGCCGGTGACTTTTGTTGAGATTGTGCAATTTTAGCAAGTAAGCGGCCCGTCTTTTCCCCCTCCTCGTAAAACGCCAACTCTGTGAAGAACCTCTTTTGCTCTGCAGTGGTCTCAGATGGTCCAAGGAATCCTGGGCCGACATCCATGCCTCCCTAGCAGAGTCAGAGGGATCAGTTACATATGTTAGTTCTAGTTGCCTCACTAAGTCCCCCGCCTGTTCTAACAGGACAGAGGAGCTGTGTTTGACCTTTTGTATTTCATGTATAAAAATCCCCCTTAGATATGCTTTAAAGGTTTTCCATTTCAAGAGGTCATCAGTTTGTTGCCGGTGTGTCCTAAAAAAGCTCTGGATCTGAAAGGGCTATCCTTTCCTGAGAAGTGATAAGCTTAAGCTAGAAGGCGTTCAACTTCCACGGGGCCCTGGGTAAAGAGCTAGGGGGTTGAGTAATTAACCATAGAGCTAGTGGAGAGTGATCTGACACTCCCCGTGGGAAGTACTCCACTTTAGGGATGTTACCAACCATATATGGTGTATCCACGCACAAATCAATGCGGGATAGTGAGCCATGGGTCTTGGATAGGGATGAGCTGAACACCCCCCTCTTCGTTTTACACCAGAACTTGCGAACAGGCAAAAAATTTGTTCGAACACGCAAACACCGTTAAAGTCTATGGGACACGAACATGAATAATCAAAAGTGCTAATTTTAAAGGCTTATATGCAAGTTATTGTCATAAAAAGTGTTTGGGGACCTGTGTCCTGCCCCAGGGGACATGGATCAATGCAAAAAAAAGTTTTAAAAACAGCCGTTTTTTTCAGGAGCAGTGATTTTAATAATGCTTAAAGTCAAACAATAAAAGTATAATATCCCTTTAAATTTCGTACCTGGGGGGTGTCTATAGTATGCCTGTAAAGGGACGCATGTTTCCCCTGTTTAGAACAGTCTGACAGCAAAATGACATTTCAAAGGAAAAAAAGTCATTTAAAACTACTTGCGGCTATTAATGAATTGCCGGTTCAACAATACACATAAAAGTTCATTGATAAAAACAGCATGGAAATTCCCCACAGGGGAACCCTGAAGCAAAATTTTAAAAAAAAATGACGTGGGGGTCCCCCTAAATTCCATACCAGGTCCTTCAGATCTGGTATGGTTTTTAAGGGGAACCCCGCGGCAAAATTCTTTAAAAAATGGCGTGGGGTCCCCCAAAAATCCATACCAGACCCTTATCTGAGCACGCAACCTGGCAGGCCACAGGAAAAGAGGGGGGGACGAGAGAGCGCCTCCCCTCCTGAACCGTACCAGGCCACATGCCCTCAACATTGGGAGGGTGCTTTGGGGTAGTCCCCCAAAACACCTTGTCCCCATGTTGATGGGGACAAGGGCCTCATCCCACAACCCTTGCCCGGTAGTTGTGGGGGGCTTATCGGAATAGCACCAATGGCCGGTGACTTTTGTTGAGATTGTGCAATTTTAGCAAGTAAGCGGCCCGTCTTTTCCCCCTCCTCGTAAAACGCCAACTCTGTGAAGAACCTCTTTTGCTCTGCAGTGGTCTCAGATGGTCCAAGGAATCCTGGGCCGACATCCATGCCTCCCTAGCAGAGTCAGAGGGATCAGTTACATATGTTAGTTCTAGTTGCCTCACTAAGTCCCCCGCCTGTTCTAACAGGACAGAGGAGCTGTGTTTGACCTTTTGTATTTCATGTATAAAAATCCCCCTTAGATATGCTTTAAAGGTTTTCCATTTCAAGAGGTCATCAGTTTGTTGCCGGTGTGTCCTAAAAAAGCCCTGGATCTGAAAGGGCTATCCTTTCCTGAGAAGTGATAAGCTTAAGCTAGAAGGCGTTCAACTTCCACGGGGCCCTAGGTAAAGAGCTAGGGGGTTGAGTAATTAACCATAGAGCTAGTGGAGAGTGATCTGACACTCCCCGTGGAGGAAAAAAAGTCATTTAAAACTACTTGCGGCTATTAATGAATTGCCGGTTCAACAATACACATAAAAGTTCATTGATAAAAACAGCATGGAAATTCCCCACAGGGGAACCCTGAAGCAAAATTTTAAAAAAAAATGACGTGGGGGTCCCCCTAAATTCCATACCAGGTCCTTCAGATCTAGTATAGTTTTTAAGGGGAACCCCGCGGCAAAATTCTTTAACAAATGGCGTGGGGTCCCCCAAAAATCCATACCAGACCCTTATCTGAGCACGCAACCTGGCAGGCCACAGGAAAAGAGGGGGGGACGTGAGAGCGCCTCCCCTCCTGAACCGTACCAGGCCACATGCCCTCAACATTGGGAGGGTGCTTTGGGGTAGTCCCCCAAAACACCTTGTCCCCATGTTGATGGGGACAAGGGCCTCATCCCACAACCCTTGCCCGGTAGTTGTGGGGGGCTTATCAGAATCTGGAAGCCCCCTTTAACAAGGGGACCCCCAGATCCCAGAACATAGAAGAAAGAAGATAGAAGAAGAATTTAAATAAAGGAATTGTCAAAAACTATCTCTTGTCATTTTTAACATTTTTGACAGTTTTTTGTGAAATGGTAGGGGTACTTTGTACCCCCTTACCATTTTACACAGGGGGGAGGGCTGGGATCTGGGGGTCCCCTTGTTAAAGGGGGCTTCCAGATTCCGATAAGCCCCCCGCCCACAGACCCCCACAAAGACCGGGCAAGGGTTGTGGGGATGAGGCCCTTGTCCCCATCAACATGGGGACAAGGTGTTTTGGGGGGCTACCCCAAAGCACCCTCCCAATGTTGAGGGCATGTGGCCTGGTACGGTTCAGGAGGGGGGAGCTCTCTCGTCCCCCCCCCTTTTCCTGCGACCTGCCAGGTTGAATGCTCAGATAAGGGTCTTGTATGGATTTTGGGGGGACCCCGCACCATTTTTAAAAAAAAATTTGGCATGGGGTTCCCCTTAAAATCCATACCAGACCTGAAGGGTCTGGTATAGATTTTGAGGGGGACCCCACGCAATTTTTTTTTTAAATATTGGCTGTGGTTCCCTTTAATATCCATACCAGACCTGAAGGGCCTGGTATGGAATTTAGGGGGACCCCCATGTCATTTTTAAAAAAAATTTTGGTTCAGGGTTCCCCTGTGGGGAATTCCCATGCCGTTTTTATCAATGAACTTTCATGTGTATTGTCGGACCGGCAATTCATTATAGCCGCGAGTAGTTTTAAATGACTTTTTTTCCTTTGAAATGTCATTTTGCTGTCAGACTGTTCTAAACATGGGAAACATGCGCCCCTTTACAGACATACTATAGACACCCCCCAGGTACGAAATTTAAAGGGATATTACACTTTTATTGTTTCACTTTAAGCATTATTAAAATCACTGCTCCCGAAAAAACGGCCGTTTTTAAAACTTTTTTTTGCATTGATCCTTGTCCCCTGGGGCAGGACCCAGGTCCTCAAACACTTTTTATGACAATACCATGCATATAAGCCTTTAAAATTAGCACTTTTGATTTCTCCCATAGACTTTTAAAGGGTGTTCCATGGCTTTCGAATTTTCCACAAACAGCCCAACTTGTTCGCTGTTCGGCGAACAGGCGAACAGCCGATGTTCGAGTCTAATATGAGTTAGACTCGAACTCGAAGCTCATCCCTAGTCTTGGAGAAACAAGAAAATTGTTTACCATCTGGATTACGGATACGCCATACATCAATCCATCCTACCTCTGCAAGTAGGCGGCTAAGAGCAGTGCCCCGTCCGCCCCCAGGGGGCGACACAGGTGGGTGTCTGTCTAGCAATTAAAGTCCCTCATTAATAATACCTGGGTATCTGGCTAGTTAGCTAATTAGGATATTAACAGCTGTAACACCTCTCTGGAGATTGGATATGTGGTATTAGTCTTGTTTTGTACTTATATTGGTTTCTTGATTGTCCCATTATTGTTTTTTGTGTAACTTTTGTATTGTTTTCTTCAGTGCCTGATAGATATTACTCTCCTGAAGAAGCCACGGCATGTGGGGAAACATGTTGAGAAACAAATCCTTTCGGTTTCACTAATTAAGATTGTATCAGTACATTGAATGTAAACTCTTTTTACAAATATGTTTTTATCAATTTTTCTAAATAAAATGTGATTTTTTTACATAAATTTTGTGTCACCTATTGCACCTTTAAAATCCCCGTTCTTTTCATGTTTTGTATATTGTATACTTCAGGGATGTGGTGCCAATATTTATTTTGGATATGAGGCAATTATTTACATTTTCTCCTTTGGATATATTGGGGTGGTTAAACACCCATTTTCTTTGCTTCTCATCATACTGTATTATTAATAATTGTCTTATAATTATTTTCATTTTTTTGTCTCTTTGTGTAGTAGGAGCATCTGTTTTTGAAATATGGCTACCTAAAGGGGCACTGGCTTAGAGGGGTTAATGGATAAAATCCATCAAGCCCAAGGTTCCTCTTATGAGGGTATGACTATGAATCGTTTTTTTCATCAGTTTAAAAAGATTATTGGAGGGCGGAGCCTAGCAGAGCAGACATGCATTGTTAGAGCTCCACACCGCTGAGGAGAGAAGAGAAGGACAAAGCGGAGCCTGCAGGCTCAAAAGGTATCCATTTGAACCTTTTTGCCCCAGGGAACAAACTGTGAAAGTTTGGGCAGGAAATATGGTACTGGGAGGAAACCGTGGCAGAAATAAAAATCACCTCACAAAGAGCTCACAGGCACTCACTGCAGCTGAAGCAGCTCCAGTCCACTCACAAGATACAGCATCAGGGCGCTCTCACAGACAGAAAATGTCACAGCAAGACTCTCCATTTGAGTCAGATACAGAACAAATCCTCTCACAAACTTCTCCACAATCCTCCTCAGTATCCCCAGAAATATTATTACAATTTGAAAAGATGCTTCATAAGGCTTTAAAACAAACCTCAGACCAAATAACAAAAAGCCTAACCAAAGAAATAAGAGAGCTGGGAAACCACACCGCAGCCTTAGAAATAAAAATGGATGAAATTGAAATTACAACCCAAGAAAATATAACAGAATTGGAATAATTAAAAAAAGAGAATTTAATACTTCAAACTAAGCTCGAAGATTATGAAAATAGAGCCAGACGTTCAAACTTGCGCATAAGGGGAATACCTGAAACTGTGACAGACCTGCAATCTACTATTACTGCTCTATTACAAGAACTAAAGTCAGATATCCCTATTGAACGTTTAGAACTGGACAGAGTACACAGAGCCCTCACAGCCAAAAAGAAAGATGGACCCCCACGTGATATAATCACAAAATTTCATTATTACAGAACGAAAGAACAAATACTAATTGCTGCAAGAGAAAAAAAGGAACTTAATTTTCAAGGACACAATTATCAAATTTTTGCTGACCTATCCCAACTTACTATTACTAAAAGACAATCCATGAAACCCCAACTAATGGAACTGCAACGCCACAACATTATGTATCAATGGGGCTTCCCTTTTCAGTCAGATTTAACTACCAAGGTACAATTTACAGAAGCAGATCAGCAGATGAACTACAACAAACCCTTTTAAAATTAAATCTGACAGAACCCACAAGCAGCAACTCTCCCACACGCAGAAGAATGGCGTCATCTTCACCTTCAGGCAGCACCCAGAAAATTTCAAAACAAAATGGGAATCATCATTCTCACAAAAGAGGCCGTTATGCCACATCATCCATGGACCAAGAAGATTCAATGGACTGACATCCTAATTCCTGATATCTCTTCATTTATTATACTAAGAGATGGTTCTCTTTAAAAAACCTATATTTATAACTGAATGTAACTGCATTCTGATAGTCACACACTGTGTGGGATCATGTTACATTCCAGTTATATTTCTTATTACTTCTGATTCATATAGCCTAAGAATATATAAGTGAAATAAGGAAATTCTTGTTCAGTTATATATTATCAGGTAATAACAATAGATTTATTACTTTTTAGGACAAATATGTTCAATAATCCAGAAGTAATGGAAGCTTTTTCTTTCTTTTCTTAAAACAAATATATTATTACCTAACTAGTTCCTAGAATTATGTTTTTGTTTATTCTAATCTGAAGCAATACAACCTCAATTTTATGAGTTAACATATCTAAACAGTTGCATATGAATAAAATATATAATTGTTTACTCTAAAAGGGTTAAAATCCCAAAATAATTCAAACTATCTTCATCAATACCAAAGTTATTAACAGTACCTTTCTAACTGAATTATTTAGCCTAGGGCAAGACTAACCATATACAACCACCCTGGAATAAATAATTTCAACAAAAACTATATTCTGCACTCCAATTAATGAAACATCATTTTGATGTCTTTTGACATAGCACTTCTCTCCTGTAAGCGGAAGATCCGTGTACCCCCATTAGCCCTCCTCATTCTCCCAATCATATTATGTGGGAGTGTGACGAAGGCACTTATTCCCCTGAGAGAGATATTTACTCTCTTTCACGGGTAAATTGTGATTACTTGCAAAAAATAATTTATACAATGTATCATTTAATCTCATATGTTTTTTGTTTACTCTTTACTCCAGAATTCACTGGTTTCTTTTCTATCTATTCATCTCTTCAGTCCACACAGGTTGATCTGCGCAGTCAGCTCTGCATAACAAAAAGTAAGTCAAAACTATTTGATCTATTGCCATGTCACCACTGAATATACTTTCCCTGAATGTTCAGGAAATAAATGTCCCTCAAAAAAGGACCAAAGCCTTCCGTACTTTCCATAACAAGAAGGCTCACATAGTATGCCTCCAAGAAACACACTTCACCAAAGATTCTACTCCAAAATATATTTCTCCTTTTTATCAACAAATTTACACGGCTTCTGCCTGTACCAAGCAAAGGGGAACTCTAATTGCATTTCACCGATCCACACCATTCACCTTATCATCAGAAATTAAAGACCCAGAAGGTAGATATCTGATACTCATGGGTTATATAATGGATACAGCAATCACGGTGATTTCCTACTAATCTCCTAACAAACAACCTACACCATTCCTCTCACATATATTACAAGTGATTAATACACACAAAATAGGAACAGTGATAATGTGTGGGGATTCGAACCAGGTCCTCCTCCCATTTCTAGATAATTCACCTTTTACACCATCCAAAATAACCTCTAGATTACCTTTTTCTCAACTTCTTTCCAAATACAATCTGATAGATTCATGGAGAGAAAGTAACCCAATGAAAAAGAAATTCACTTATTTCTCGCACCCTCATCAAACCTTCACCAGAATAGATCATATTTTTCTAACAATAGGAATGATACCAGAAATTATTGCATCAGATATAATTCCGATTCCGTGGTCTGACCATAATGCAGTATACACTACTATAGCCTCAGCCATACCAAAAGCGCATGACCCAACGTGGTACTTACCGGACATAATGCTCAAACACCCACTACATCAGATGGCCATTGAACAAGCTTTAAAGGAATACATATCAATTAATAATACAACAGACATCTCCCCAATAACACTGTGGGAAGCTCATAAGCCTGTCTTGCGTGGTACAATACAAAGACAAATGGCACTATTTAAACGGGAACGCAAAAATCTAGCAAAAAAACTAGAACTCAATTTTAATGCAGCCTACATATCATTTCAAGATAATCCATCTCAGAGTACAAAATCTCATCTGGAAAAATCTAGATTGGAATACGATCTATTTCTCACTGAGTCAGTTGATAAATCCCTCAAACGCTCCAAACACAATTTCTACATGAATACAAACAAACCAGGTACATATTTGGCTCGGGCATTAAATTCAACTAACAAATCTTTCAAACCAATACGTTTGAAATTATCAAAAAATGTTTACACTTGTAATCCAGTTAAAATAGTCCATAAATTTCACTCACATCTCGCAACTTTATACAAGACAAACAATGAATTTAATCCTACAGAAGCTGAATCCTTCTTCTCAAAAATAAACTTACCTGAGTTATCTCAGAATCAAAAAAGCAGTTTGGATGAGCCTAAAACTATAGATGAAGTTGCTAACGCCATAAAAGACCTAAAACTTAACAAAAGACCAGGCCCAGACGGCTACTCGGCTTTATACTATAAAACATTCTCAGAAATACTCTCTCCCATTCTCACTGAAACTTTTAACAAACTTCTAGATGGACATTCTTTTCGGCAAGAAACACTAATGGCAATTGTTTGTATGATCCCAAAACCCCTTTCTGATGATACTTCCTGTGTGAATTATCGGCCTATCTCTCTGTTAAACCTCGATATTAAATTATTAGCAAAAATAATAGCAAAACGCCTCAATAGCATTATAGGAAAATTAATACAGAGAGATCAAGTAGGCTTCATGCCAAATAGACAGGCAGGTGATAATATACGCAGGGCAGTGTTATTGGCACATATTGCTAAAAAACGGAAAATCCCTTTATGTTTTCTATCTCTGGATATTAAGAGGGCATTTGACACAGTATCCTGGCAATATATGCAATATTCATTACAAAAATGGGGTTTTGGACCCCACTTTTTAACATGGATCAAAGCATTATATAATAAACCCAAAGCCTATATAAAATATGCTGGATACAAATCTGAAGCCTTTAATATCGAAAGAGGTACCCGACAGGGTTGCCCATTATCTCCCTTATTATTTGCCCTTATACTCGAACCCATGGCCCAATACATCAGAACAAACCAAACTATAACTGGCATTGAAGTAGGAGGTATTACACACAAATTATGTATATTTGCAGACGATATATTACTTTTTCTATCATCACCACAGGTCTCTGGTCCTAACTTAATACCAGCTCTTGATGGATTTGCAGCCCTATCCGGCCTTATGATTAATCCTAAGAAATGCCTAGTGCTTAATATTTCACTCACAAACATGGAATTGATCCCGGCTAAGGCTGCACTCCCGTTCACATGGGCAGAAAAATCAATCCCATATCTTGGAATTCATTTAACAGCATCTCATTCTGACTTATTCTCAACCAATTATCCTCCTGTATTAAGACAGATCACAAATCTAATAAAACAATGGTCGCAACTTCCTTTATCCTGGATAGGGAAAATGAATGCAATCAAAATGACTATTCTACCCAAATTGCTTTATCTATTCAGAGTCCTCCCTATTCCAATTCCTTCCTATTTTTTGAGAATAGTACAAAAAAGAGCAACTTCGTTTATATGGGGCTCTTCTAAACCACGTATACCTATACACACACTACATCTTCCCAAAAATAAAGGAGGCCTGGGATACCCTAATTTTACTAACTACTACAGAGCAGCACATTTGGCTAGTCTGTCCAAATACCATGCAAAACAGGAAATCCCATTATGGGTATTTATAGAGGCTTCAGAAAATGACCCTCTATTAATATCAAATTTATTATGGCTTGATCCTAAAGACGGCTTTAAAATTCATAATCCCATAACTAAACACTTCTTATCTCTCTGGGATAAACTAAAAACCAAATATCAGTTACAATCTCCACACAATCCTCTTCTTTCTTTTATCAGAAATCCGGCCTTTTATCAGGCATGGATCTACCCAAATTCTTTTAAAGCTTGGACAACATCAGGCATTCAGACACTAAATGACTTCATAGCATCTAAATTATTCCTTTCATTCCCATCGCTTAGAGAAAAATATGATCTACCAAACTCTGAGATATTTAGATATCTCCAAATCAAAAATTTCTATACACCATTCCTAAAGGGGGATACACCATTACCCCAATTATCCTTTTTTGAATCAATCTGTACAAAAGATCCATTTGCTAAAGGTACAATTTCATCACTTTATAATCAATTATATGGAGTAGCAAATCTTAATAGACCCTCTTACGTTCAGAGGTGGGAGGAGGACCTGGGACGAACTTTAGAAGACACGGATTGGTCTAACATATGGCTCACATCTAAGTCATCTTCACCCAACATCTTAGCACTGGAGACAAATTATAAAGTCCTAACTCGCTGGTACCTTGTACCCGCTAGAGTGGCAAAATATTCACCTAATACCTCAGCTCTTTGTTTTCGAGGATGCCCAGAAATAGGCACATATTTACACATATGGTGGACGTGCCCAGTAATCCAAACCTTCTGGAAGGAAGTTTTCGTGATTGCATCTAAAATATTTAAAAAGATAATACAACCAGATCCATATTTAACTTTACTTAATCTAAAACCAGAATGGTTAACACTCTCTCAATTCAAACTTATGATCCAACTAATAACGGCTGCAAAACAAACAGTGGCCAAGGCATGGAAATCTCCTACATTGGTACTAGCAGAAACAATTCACAGAATGAATAATACAATGTCCCATGCTAAGATGGTAGCCATCGATCAAAATCAAATTCCAAAATTTGAAAAACTTTGGCACCCTTGGATAAAACAACAGTTCCTGTCAAATTTCAATGACTCTGTCCTGTTGCCATGGTAACAGATTAAATGACTTACAGAGACACCCATTCTAAGGCTTCAAAGAGAACTAAAAAGAATAATAAACTGACGAGCGGGACAACCTTGTGGACCATACCTCTACCTTTCAACCCTTTTTCTTCTTTCTCTTTCCTTTTCTCCACCTTACAATTAAAGCTCATTATCAGAATTTATTTGACCTATATACACTCTACTTGTAAACAATATGTATAGTAGGTATAAATCATTTAAATACCTACAAAAGTAACTAAGGAAATGATATATATCTTTAATTTAGGTTTACGTGAACCCAATGTTTAATATTTGAAATTTCATGATATTTACCTATATAAACCCTACTGTAAAACAATGAGCTTACTTTATAGATCCTTGTAAACTTACTTTATGTATCTTTATAACATTGTATACTCAATAAACTTCTTTTGACAAGGAAAAAGATTATTGGAAAAAAAGGCTTGAGTTTTTTGAAACAACAAATATTTTCAGAAATATATAGAAGACAGAATTGTGCCTTGGGGACTACGGATACAAATTTTTCCCAACTTGTCAAAAATCGAATCTGAATTTAAAACTGATTGGGAGTTAAATTTACAATCCTGTTCCTTTTAAAATGATGGAGGCTCTCTGTCAGAACTACCAAAGAGAATTAGGGGTTATCAATGGAGACACTGAAAAATTATACACTGACAACAGCAGTCTTGTCTCTGACTCTACTTTTTTTGACAGAGAGCTACTACCGTGACAGATTAGCATATGAAACCAGCATGGCCTATAAATGGTCCACTGTGAATTCACAGAAGAGGAATAAACCTTCCTCTCGTGGACATAACCCTGCCCATGATCCAAGTGACGAATCTTCCATTTCTTCCTCATCGTTAGCAGGTGCCAATTCTAATACATCATCTGGCACGCAGAAATGCAAATTTGATAGGTGACAGCATCAATTTGACAGCATCAACCGTCTCGGCTGCCAAACGCACACCGCAGGATACTACTCATTCCGGGCTTCGCTCACAAACTAAAAATACACCTTCTTGTTCTTCTAATTCTTTCGGTGATGGTCATTCTAACTCTACAGGTCCTGGATCACAATTGGGAACAATACCCAAGGTAAGCCACCCACCAGTTAATACCCCTTTGGGGGACTCACAAGGATTCCCCAATCTCGGGGATCTTCGTACGGCACCCATCTTTTCACTGACACCAAATTTGGAAAATACTAAAAAAGTTCCCAATGCACCACCAACACTCAAGGGAACAGCCAAGGCGGTTTGCAAGTAATTAATCTATCCTCCTGTGCTCTGACAGAGGATCAGATCTGGGTTCTCAGCCTGGGCCTGACCTTCTGTCCTGACCAGGAGGTGGATACATTTGAAACTATAAAAGACGTGCATCTTTTTGCCAGAAAATTAATGTTCAAGGTTATATTCAACAAGGACCCCGGCTGCTCAGATGTCAATCCGGAGAGTCTTTGAATGAATAAAACCATTAATGAGGTGAAGGCATTACAGGATCTGATGGAATTATGGGAGGAAGGCAATCCATTTGATGACCCCCTGGAGGAGCCAACTGCAAATTCTTCTTCTGACCACCCACCTGAGAGGATTTTCCCTCCACCCAATTTTTACAGATCAAAATCTACTTCCTTTCCTGCCCTACAAGGCAATTCAAGCATCTGGGCCTTTACCCAACAAGTTACCAAAGAGATTCAGGCCACCGATTGGAAACGATCTACTGGTCGCTCCAATCTTAAACCTGCCTTTCGCAGAGCTTTATCCTTCTTGAAACATAAAGATAATATTGTCATCAAACCCTCAGATAAAGGGGGAAATATAGTAGATATGAATAGGGATTTTTACAAGAAAATGGTTCTGGATCTCTTGCGGAATCGCAGTTGGTATCGGCCCATTCCCTCATTTCAGGTCCAATAGGCAGAGATGAAGTTCAAAATCCTTGTCAGTCGGGCATTCCATAATGACCTCATTGACAAGAAGACTTTTGATTTCTTGATTGTCGATACTCCTAGAACCCCTACCCTATATGCCTTGCACAAAGTCCACAAGCATCTTGAATTTCCCCCTGGCCGCCTGATAGTCTCGGGCAACGGGTGTTTAACTGAGCCCGCGAGCAAACTTGTGGACGACTATTTGCGATCACATGTCGGCTCGATCAGCTCCTACATACAGGATACTGCTGACCTCTTGAGATCCCTGGATGGTATTTGCGTACCACCGGGGTCTCTATTGGTCGCTATTGATGTAGAGGCCCTCTACAACTCCATCCCCCACGAGCGGGGGGTTGGGGTTGTGGAGGGATTCCTATCAGAGAGGGGCCCTGGAGCCTTTGCCTACAATTGTTTCATCTTGGATCTCTTACTTTTCATTCTAACTAATAACATTTTTCTCTTCAACCGCTCCAAATACCTTCAGGTGCAGGGTGTTGCGATGGGGACCAAATGTGCCCCGTCGTACGCCAATCTGTACCTGAGGGGGTTGGAGCCGGAGATTTTCTCCTCAGATGACTTCTGTAAATTTTTCAACAATGTTTTGATTTGGCGTTAATTTATCAACAGCATTTTTGTGGTGTGGACTGGTTCCAAGGAGGAACTCCTTCTCTTTTTGGACAAACTCAAGGCCAATTCATATAATCTTAAATTCACTATGACTTACAATCAAAATATGATCAATTTCTTGGATATTTATATTTATCTCAATTCAGATGGCACACTTGGTTTCTCCCTATTTAGGAAGTCCTCACCAGGGAACACCATCCTACATGTGGCCAGCTCCCACCCTAAGCCTTTGGTGGCGAGCATTCCTTATAGTCAATATCTACGAATAAGGAGGAACTGCAGCCGCGACCAGGACTTTGAAAAGGAAGCATGGGCCTTACACTTACACATTTTGGATAGGGGCTACAGTCGCTCCACTCTTAAAAGGGCATATCATAGGGCCAAATCACATAATCTAACTGAATTTATTCATTTGTCAAAACCCCCGAAAATCAGACCAGCAGGTACGGCTAATAACAACATATTCTAAACAACATAAAAAAGTCCATGAAATCATCCAGAAATATTGGCCTTTACTATCCAATGACAAAGCAATCTCCAAATATGTTAAACAAATCCCTTCCATTACCTATAGAAGGTCTAGGTCCTTATAGGATCAATTGGTCCATAGCCACTTGACACAGAGATCTGGGAGAGATATTCGGAAAGGCACTGCCCCATGTGGCAGGGGCGATTTCTGCAGTTATATTTTGGATTCAGAGGAGATAATCCTTCCAGATGGGACTTTGTCTCAACCCAATTTCTTTGCCAACTGTCAATCCATTGGGGTATTATATGAGGTGCACCTGTAAGGCTTTCTATATAGGGAAAACTAAGAGACCCTTCTTCCACAGGATTAGGGACCATGTGTCCTTTATCCTAAAGAAAAAGGTGGAAACACCCATTAGTCGACACATGGGTTTATAACATTCATTTGATCTAACAAAGATGACATTTTTTGCCCTGGAATTCATACCTACTCATGAGAGGGGGAGATGTGGATAGGATTCTTTTGCAGAAGGAGACAAGGTGGATCCACTCTTTGGCTGCCACCTCGCCTCCCGGGCTCAAGGAATCCATAAGCTTCAAGCCTTTCCTCTAGGGATTTTGTCTGGCCATTTTTTCAGTTGCTCCTTAAAGTGGTCATTTTTGGTTGCTACTGTTATTTGATATGTCTTGGGTCCCTTTATCAGGCTCCTATGTACACCCTATCTGAACTGCCTTCACTTTATTTCTGGCCATTGGGATTTTTTGATTACCTATTTATGTAGACTTTATCTATCAATACATTTTGAATATATAAACAGAAATAGAAGAAAGGGAGAAAAAATAAAATCACATTTTTTTTCCCCAAGAGTTCTACAATTTGAATTATGTTTTGGAATTAAGGAAGCACCTACCAGGATCAGATGATCATATGGACACCCAGGGCGCCACTCCCAGTGGTAACCTTGTTTCCACTGGCTGGCACCAATTGCGTCTTTCCCTGATCTTTGTGTGGACCTTGTCCACACAAATGGTTGCAGTTATTTTTCCTTCTTTTCCAGTCACACTTCCCCTTTTATCAATGGATTTCTATACATAATATTTTTTATGTCTTTTTTGGCCTTTTTGGTCATTTACATCACTGCTTATAGTTCTAGAGGTGATGTCTTGTCACTTCCGGTGCGCCATCTAATGTCACTTCCGGTGTGCCTAGCACCATTGACTATACTGATCTGATTGATGTATATCTCTTCCTGATTCAGCCAGAAGTGTCACTTCCGGTATCACTGCCTATGGGCAGATGCCCCTGCAGCGTCCGCCCCTCCCCTAGGTTTTGGAGACATTTTTTGGTGCCAAATTTGGAGAGGGGGAGGGAATTTAAGCACTCTGGTAGTGGTTCAATAGAGATCCAGCCTGAGAAGAGGCTTTCTCCATCCGTATTCCAGGACCTCTTCCATCAGTTAAAAATGCGATTTTCCTTACTCTCTGTGGTCATCAGTTGATCCTCCGGCTGGGTTCGCTTCCTGACTTAAGTGGTTTAAATACTAGAGTTTATATTCAATTCACTATTCAATTTTTTGAAAGACCTACATACAGGTAAATAAATCCCTCTTTGGCTGAAGTATTGTATTGGCAGATTGGATATGTGGTATTACTCTTGTTTTGTACTTATATTGATTTCTTGATTGTCCCATTATTGTTTATTGTGTAATTTTTGTATTGTTTTCTTCAGTGCCTGATAGAAACCACTAATGCACTAGTTGCACTAAGTTGCACTAATTAAGATTGTATCGGTACATTGAATGTGAACTCTTTTTACAAATATGTTTTTATCAATTTTTCTAAATAAAATGTGAATTTTTTTGCATAAATTTTGTGTCACCTATTGCACCTTTAAAATCCCAGTTCTTTTCATGTTTTGTATATTAGCATCTGCTTGGCTGAGGGCCTTGGGGGAACTTGAACTTAAGGAAATCGGATGAAAAACACTGCCTGTGAAGCTCAACTGGAATAAAGACTGCTTTCACTGAAGAGTGCTGCAGGGAAGCTTGTTGGGAGCTGTCTCTGGACATTTTGAGTAGGACCTTGCCAAGAGCTCCAGGGGTGCTTGTGCTTTGAGGGTCAGATGCCAGAAGTTGCTACATAGACTGTGACTGCTCTTACAGAATTACATATTAGCTCGCTATTCCCCTTCTAGCAATACTTAAGGCTGCTACTAAAGAAATGTGCTTGAGAAATTTTCCTCTAATGCTTGCATGTGTTTTTGGAGTATGCTGCACCCTCATCCCTCTTTTCATTTCAAGTACATCAATAAAACAAAAAAGACAACCTCTATACTGAGTAGAGGTGTTGAAATTAATCGTAGCATCGATGCATCGCGATTTGACCACCTACGATGTGGCAGCGATGCTACGACCTTGCACAATCGATTTTCTGATGACGTCACCCGCGCACCGCTATATGTCTTGCCTCCGAGTCCGAACTGAGCCAAAAGCAGCCGAAGGAGCTGTGGGCGTTAGCCGCGCCTTTTTTCCCGCCCCCCGCTGGCGTCATCCCCAGCTGCCCGTCGTTGAGCTTGGTGCTGCGAGTCTATAGGGGCGGTGATAAAGTTACACTGAAAGATGCAAATGGCCTTGTCACTAATAGGCGGGGCTGATAGGTAGTGTCACGTGCTGTGCACTCTTGGTCAGGGTGAAGATTGCGGCGGAACATGGACGGGATTTGCTGTGTTTGTGTCTGTCTTGCTATCTCTGCTTACTGCAGCCGCCGCGGATGATACCGGTGAGTGTAACGGAGGGTGAGGATCACTGTGTACACGGGAGGGGGAAGGACTGTGTCACTTTCGATCCCATAGGGGGGCAAAAAACAAGTTCTGAGCCTCTTCTGTTACTTTGTGTTCTCTTCTCCTCTGCCCCATTGCTCCGGTCACCCCTACACTGTACACTTCCATTACTCGGTTCCCTCTGATTACACTCCATGTTCCTGATCTGTATCCCCCTGTCCCATATCTGGTGATCAAACACATAGCAATTTGTGATTGATCTCCCTAGTGATCACAAACAAGCAATGTGTTATTAATGGAAATACTGAACGATGTAACAATACAATATCATAACATTACTTATGGTTTATGTATGCCATTTGTCTATTGTCTTATTGATTGATTCACAACACAACTTCATTGAGTTGAAATTGATACCCTTTTTTGTATGATTTATGGTTTTGCTCATCACTGCCCCACACATGCAGCCATGCATTGCATGTGTGGGGCAGTAATAAGCAAAACCATAAATCATACAAAAAAAAGTATCAATGAAGTTGTTATAATGTGAATCAGTCACCAAGACAATAAGACATTCATAAACCATAATTAATAAAAAGGCATACATCATCTCTTGTATCATGTCTGCAGTCTCTGACCAACTCTTGTATCATGTCTGCAGTCTCTGACCATCTCTTGTATCATGTCTGTAGTCTCTGACCATTTCTGGTATCATGTCTGCAGTCTCTGATCACTTCCTGTATCATGTCTGCAGTCTCTGACCATCTCTTGTATCATGTCTGTAGTCTCTGACCATCTCCTGTACTATGTCTGCAGTCTCTGATCACTTCCTGTATCATGTCTGCAGTCTCTGACCATCTCCTGTATCATGTCTGCAGTCTCTGACGATCTTCTGTAGTCATTTGGGGGCAGTCTGGAGCTCCTCTTTAAGTTGTCTGCTGTGTTTACACGTTGCTACATGCAGGGAGTGTTGTCTTTTTTTTAAGAACAGATAAAATTTAGAAAATTCTTCTGACTGCTTGAATTTTTTGGATGAAAACTGCGCAGTAATCGTGATGCATCGTGAATCGTGGACCGGATAATCGTGATCTAATTGAATCGTGAGGCCAGTGAAGATGCCCACCCCTAATACAGTCTGTGTTTGTTGTTAAAAAAAAGAAGTATATATTTCCTAAAAGTGAGTAAGTATGTGGTAGAATACTTAATAATTAATTCATTTATTTATTTTATGTCCATAATTTAGCTTTAACCACTTGAGCCCCGGGAGGATTTACCCCCTTCCTGACCAAAACACTTTTTACAATTTGGCACTTTGTCGCTTTGGCTGCTAATTGTGCGGTCATACAATGCTATACCCAAACGAAATTTGCATCCTTTTCTTTCCACAAATAGAGCTTTCTTTTGATGGTATTTGATCACCTCCACGGTTTTTATTTTTTGCGCTATAAAAGGAAGAAGACCGAAAATTTTGAAAAAAAAATATATTTTTTAGTTTTTGTTGTAAAAAAAATCCAATAAACTCAGTTTTAGTCATACATTTAAGCCAAAATGTATTCGGCCACATGTCTTTGGTAAAAAAAATGTCAATAAGCGTATATTTATTGGTTTGCGCAAAAGTTATAGCGTCTACAAACTAGGGTACATTTTCTGGTATTTACACAGCTTTTAGTTTATGACTGCCAATGTCATTTCTTGAGGTGCTAAAATGCAGGGCAGTACAAAACCCCCCCAAATGACCCCATTTTGGAAAGTAGACACCCCAAGATATTTGTTGAGAGGCATTGTGAGTATTTTGCAGCTCTCATTTGTTTTTGAAAATGAAGAAAGACAAAAAATCTTTTTTTTCTTTTTTCAATTTTCAAAACTTTGTGACAAAAAGTGAGGTCTGCAAAATACTCACTATACCTCTCAGCAAATAGCTTGGGGTGTCTACTTTACAAAATGGGGTCATTTGGGGGGGTTGTGCCACCTAGGCATTCCATGGCCTCCGAAACTGTGATAGGCAGTGAAGAGTGAAATCAAAAATTTACGCCCTTAGAAAGCCTGAAGGCGGTGCTTTGTTTTCGGGGTCCCGTACGCGGCTAGGCTCCCAAAAAGTCTCACACATGTGGTATGCCTGTACTCAGGAGAAGCAACAAAATGTATTTTGGGGAGTAATTTCACATATTACAATGGCATGTTTGAGCAATATATCATTTAGTGACAACTTTGTGCAAAAAAAAAACAAAAAAACATTTGTCTTTTTCTTGTGTCAATATAAAATATTCCATGGACTCGACATGCCTCTCAGGAAAAAGCTTGGGGTGTCTACTTTCCAAAATGGGGTCATTTGGGGGGGTTTGAACTGTCCTGGCATTTTATGCACAACATTTAGAAGTTTATGTCACACATCACCCACTCTTCTAACCACTTTTTACATGAAAAAATATATTTTTTTTGCAAGAGAATGACTTTGAACCCCCAAACATTATATATTTTTGAAGCAAAGGCCCTACAGATTAAAATGGTGGGTGCTTCTTTTTTTTCACACAGTATTTGCACAGCGATTTTTCAAACGCATTTTTTTGGGATAAAAAACACACTTTTTTTCATTTTAATGCACTAAAACACACTATATTGCCCAAATGTTTGATGAAATAAAAAAATATGATCTTAGGCCGAGTACATGGATACCAAACACGACATGCTTTAAAATTGCGCACAAACGTACAGTGGCGACAAACTACATAAATTTTTAAAAGCCTTTAAAAACCTTTACAGGTTACCACTTTAGATTTACAGAGGAGTTCTACTGCTAAAATTACTTCCCTCGATCTGACCTTCATGGTGATACCTCACATGCATGGTGCAATTGCTGTTTACATTTGACGCCAGACCGACGCTTGCATTCGCCTTTGCGCGAGAGCAGGGGGGAACAGGGGTGTTTTTTTTTTTTCCTTTAAAAATAAGATAAAAAAGCAAAAAAATAATAAACTGTTCCTTTCATTTTTTTTAATCATTTTATTGTTATCTCAGGGAATGTAAATATCCCCCATGATAGCAATAGGTAGTGACAAGTACTCTTTTTTTGAAAAAATTGGGGTCTATTAGACCCTAGATCTCTCCTGTGCCCTCAGAGTATCTGACCACATCAAGATCGGTGTAATAAAATGCTTTCCCAATTTCCCAATGGCGCTGTTTACATCCGGTGAAATCTAAGTCATGAAATGCTCGTAGCTTCCGATTTCTTAGGCCATACAGATGATTGGAGCCATTCTGGTCTCTGATCAGCTCTATGGTCAGCTGGCTGAATCACCGGCTGCATTCTCGGGTTCCCTGTTGGTACAGGAGAGCCAGAGAAAACCATGGACAACGGTGGGGTGGACATTCCCTCCCACTGCTTGTAAAAGCAGTCTAGAGGCTAATTAGCTGCTAGGATTGCTTGTACATGAAAGCTGAATGCTGGCTGAAAAGAATGATACCAAGATGATACCTAAACCTGCAGGCATCATTCTGGTATAACCACTCAAAGTTCAGCAACATACCAGTACGTTGCTGGTCCTTGTTGGGCATATATTGTAATCTTTTTTTTCCATGGAGCCTGTGGGTTGAACTAAAAAAAGAGATTGATCGGTGGGTATGCCCACCATTAGAATACCTCCCTTCATCCACCCACTTCTAATTATGGGCA
Source organism: Lithobates clamitans (assembly GCA_037952925.1). Lineage (NCBI taxonomy): Eukaryota > Metazoa > Chordata > Amphibia > Anura > Ranidae > Lithobates > Lithobates clamitans. The sequence continues at coordinate 8,202,270 of JBBGZY010000071.1, forward strand.
TACATGCACCATTTATATATGCTGAAGCATGGGGGTATCCGCCCCAAAAGTTAGGAGCAAATCGCTCCTCCTCCCCTGCTGCCCCCATGCTTTGGCATATATGCTCTTTTTTTGGTGGTGAAATCACCTCCGACAGCGCTGGAGTCACGGCTTTATGTATCGTGGGAGCAAACGCTGTTGCTGTCAAGATAAATAAATCTGTGCTGCAACTGAATGGCGTACCTGCTAAGCAAATGATGGTTAACAATAAAACAAAATAACATTACAGTAGCACAGACCTGCAAAGCAAATACAAAAAAAATAGTAAAAAATAAAACATTTTTTAACGCAACCTGTGCCTAAAATATATATATGCCGAAGCATGGGGGCATCCTCCAGCAAAAAGTAGGAGCAAATGGCTCCTCCGCCCCTGCTGCCCCCATGCTTTGGCATATATGCTGAAGTATGTAACTGTGGTGATGAAATCACCTCCGACAGCGCGGGAGTCACCGCTTTATGCATCGTGGGAGCAAACACTGTTGCTGTCAAGATAAATAAATCCGCGCTGCAGCTGAATTGCGTACGTGAAAACAAAAAAATAGGTTAACAATAAAATACAGTAAACAGTAAAGTATAAAAAAATGCATATCTGAAAAGCAAACATGATAAAACATAATAACAATAAAACATTGCAGAATAGAATACAGTAAAAAAGAGCAGAACAATAGAGAGAGAATAGAGAAAGAGAGAACAATAAAACGACAACTATTTTTGTTTTTTTTATTTTATATTTTTTTGTGTTTTTTTTTTTTTACTTTTTTTTTTTACACTTTTTTTAGTAACTTTAACTTTTGTAACTGGTACCATGTTCGGGTCTCTCAAAATGTGATGGCATCTTGGGAGACCCTGTGAAAGTGTGTCCTAGCCAGTGCAGTGCTGTACCCTACGCTAATACTCAACTAGTGTATGGTAGCGTTCAAAACATTCAATGCAATCCAATGCAAAGACCAGGATTGTCAGGACAGGAGGGACAATAATAGCGGGTGTCATGCCTATATCGGCACTTTCTGCAGACACAACATTTTCTTTGGGGGGCTCATTGGGTAGGGGTACGCGGGAGGACATAAGGAAAATGCCTCTCATCCACCCGGCTTACTGAATTTGGATTGGGAAGGTGAGGTAGAGCACCGTCTGGAAACAGAAGGGCTCTGACGATCTCTTCCTGGAATTTAAGGAAGGATCTAGTCCGTCCTGAAGCTCTATATAGCACATGAGCGTTCAGCAAAGCCAATTGAAATAAGTATACTGACACTTTTTTATACCAGCGTCTGGCCTTATGGGCAACTAGGTACGGCGCCAACAACTGGTCATTGAGGTCCACCCCTCCCATATTAAGGTTATATTCGTGGACACAGAGGGGTTTCTCCACAACACCAGTCGCCGTAGTAATTTGGACCTTCGTGTCTGCATGATGGGAGGTAAGAACGAAAATATTCTTATTATCCCTCCACTTCATAGCGAGCAAATTATTACACTGCAAGCAGGCTCTCTCCCCCAGCCTAAGACAGGAATCTACAAGCCTCTGGGAAAGCCCCGGCTATTAGATTGCACGTTGCCACATGCTCCAATCTGATGATCAAAAAGGTGACTAAAAAGTGGCACGCTCGTGTAATAATTGTCCACATATAAGTGGTACCCCTTTCCGAATGAGGGTGACACCAAGTCCCACACAATCTTGCCAGCGCTTCCTATGTAGTCAGGGCAGTTTGTCGGCTCTACGTGACTATCTTTTCCCTTGTAAACCATAAAACTACATTAATAGCCTGTGGCCCTGTCACAGAGCTTATACATCTTGACCCCGTATCTGGCACGCTTGCTGGGAAGGTACTGTTTGAATGACAAGCGGCCAGAAAACTTAATCAAGGACTCATCAACGCAGACAACTTTATGGGGAGTAAACAAGTCTGCAAAATGTTGGTTGAAGTGGTTTACGAGGGGCCAATTTTTGTAGAGCTGATCGTATTCAGGGTCTCCACGAGGACGACAGAGTTCATTGTTGTTGAAGTGCATGAACCGCAAAATCTGCTCGTATCGTGCCCTGGCCATGGAAGCAGAGAACACGGGCATATGGTGAATTGGGTCAGTGCACCAATATGACCGCAACTCACTCTTTTTGGTTATGCCCATGAGGAGGGAAAGGCCCAGAAAGATCTTAAATTCGGAAACCGTAATTGGTTTCCAATCTCTGGCAAGGGAGGACTGGGGAATAGTGGCGACGTGCTGACCAGCGTTGGTCCACAATAGATCTATAGAGATCTTCGGTGAAAAACAGCGAATAAAAATCAAGTGGCGTAAAATGAATGAACATGAATGCCGGGTTGGCCAGTGAATGGGGAAAGTACCGGTGCTGCAGAAGTGGTGGGTTCCCAATTCAGATTGGCGAATGCAGCAGGAAGGGCACTATGGGCACGACGGGCCTGTGTTCGTCTTCTTGGTGGCAGCAGGACACTACTTGTGCTTGCCACCTCGCCCAGCTTGAACTGCACTTATGGGACTCGCCACGTCACCAAGTGTTACTGCAGTGGTGGATGTACAACCATGGTGTACTAGGCCGCTGGTGCTTGCCAGTTTACCAGAAGGAATAGCGGCGCTAGTACTTCTCTACTCCATATGAGAGCCCTGCTCAAAAGCAGAAGAAGTTTGGGGTCTGGTACGCCTGACCTTGGCAGGGACCGCAACTCCGTCGTCAGAGCTAACTGTCATGGAGCCGCTGCTGTCTACAGGTTCGTATTCTGAGCCTGAATCTGACAGATGAGTGACTTCCTCTTCACTATCTGTCATGCTCAGAAACGTGTAGGCCTCTTCACTAGTGTACCTTTGATTTGCCATTTTGGGCGCTAAATTTAGTTGTACACTAGTGAGACTCACAGGTAAAAAAGCTCCTGACTGTTAGCGACTATATCAAAACGCTACCAAAAAACTGTTAGCGATCGCAGGGATCAGGCCTGACTCTGCAAATGCTGCAGTTATGGGTTTAGTGTTTTGTAAGTGACAGTGATCGATCAATACTGCACTTGGGTGGGCTGGGCCGAGGGGCAAAACGCAGGTGCTAGCAGGTATATGGGCTGATCCTGCTAACACTGCATTTTTGGGAACTCTAAACTGCTGGGGACACTAGCATAGATCTGATCGGATCACATATTGATACGTTCAGATACTATAGCACTAAGGGAGGTGTATGCTGCGTGCGTGGATGTTAGTGGTACTGGAACTAACCTGACGCTGCCTGGGGTGACGCAGACCCTATCTGTCCCTAAAACTCAACTTATATCACCGGGCGATTAGGGGGGGTTAAACCTTTATTAGGTAATAAATGGCGGGTGCCCTGAAACTATGATAAACAAACTAACTAACCAGCGTCACCCATAACACTTATACAGTGATCACTGGTGAAAGGGTTAACTAGGCGGCAATCAGGGAGCTAAAACCTTTAATAGGTAGTATATAGGGGTCCCTGACGCTATAAAATGCTGATGACGAACCTATATACTTACCTCCCTAACTAGCATCACCTGTGACACTAATACAGCGATCAGAAAAATTATCGCTTAGTGACACTGGCGACGGGGGTGATCACGGGGTTAAAACTTTATTAGGGGGGGTTGGGGGGTACCCTAGACCTAAAGGGGCCTACCACTAACTGCCCTACCACTTATAACTGTCACAAACTGACACCAATGAAATAATCAGAAAAAAAAACTGCTATTGGTGTCACTGTGACAGGGGGTACAGGGGAGTGATCGGGGGTGATGGGGGGTGAAAAGTGTGCCTGCGTGTTCTACTGGAAGTGTAGTGTTAGTGCAAACTTACATTGATGTCTTCTCTCCTCGGCGCCGGAACGAAAAGACCGGCTTGAGGAGAGATGACATCACTTCCTCCGCTTCTGTTTACATTACAGAAGCCGAGGAAGCGATCACGAGGGGGTGGCCATGAATGAGTGGCCTTCCCCTCACCCCTGATCGCTCCTGACTAGAGTCCGACCGCCGCAGGCACCGGGGGGTCCGATCGGACCCCCCACCCGCGGGCAGGCAGGGACGTACAGGTAAGCCCTTATGCCTGCCCGTGCCAATGTGCCGATGTACATCTGCGTGCGGTGGTCGGCAACTGGTTAACCACTTGCTTACTGGGCACTTATACTCCCTATCTGACCAGGCCAATTTCCAGTTTTCAGCACTCCTATGCCCCGTACACACGGTCGGATTTTCCGATGGAAAATGTCCGATCGGAGCGTGTTGTCGGAAATTCCGACCGTGTGTGGGCTCCATCGGACATTTTCCATCGGATTTTCCGACACACAAAGTTGGAGAGCAGGAGATAAAATTTTCCGACAACAAAATCCGATCGCATCAATTCCGACCGTGTGTGGCCTGTTCCGACGCACAAAGTGCCACGCATGCTCAGAAGAAATTCCAAGACGGAACAGCTCGTTCTGGTAAACTTAGCATTCGCAATGGATACAGCACTTTCGTCACGCTGCAATGTTAAAAATTGTTCAATACAGCGCACTCTCTTCTTCTTTATAATGTGACAAGAATATATTAGTTTTGCTGCTCATATTCACACACACTTCTCACAAACTTATTTTGTTACTATTTATCTGGATTCTCTCAATATATTTTGATTTCTCACAATTGACAACATATTTTTGTTTATTTTTTATATTTTTTTTGGCTTTAATGTAGATTCTTTTTTTGTGTTTGTATTTTTTTGAAGGGTTTTTTTTGGGGGGGATTTTGATTTGTACTCCCGAAAATGTTTGTGTGTGTTTTTTGTGACAAGTTCCCACAACACCATTGATATGTTGTTCTATTTAATGTGTAGGAGATTGTTTGGTGTTGGTGTCCCTTGTTAATTTCACATTTTATGTTAGAAATGTACCTGAATCGTCACCAACAAACTGTCCTTTTTGGATGAAAACACACACAGGAGAGTAGAATTTCCATAAAAATTTTTTATTAAGGGCTCACAACTAAACAAAGAGGGAGGCAACGCTGGAGAAACAGTAGAAGTAGGTGAAGCCTTGGACCCCCAGGGCAGACATCAACTATTTTGAAGCAAAATTGGTGGCCTGAGGAGTCCTTATCTAAGGGAATGCAGTCTGGTCCAGAAGTCCCAGAGATCCAGAAAGCAGCAGATGACATCTGTGTCCCCAGGCTGTGGTCATACGAGAGACTGCAGCTTCTGTCAGACCAGACTGAACCCAGGGCAATCACTCTCTGGTCTTCCTTCCACGCTTCCTTACACGCGGTGGCTGTGGTGGTGGAGTTGTGGCAGCAGGAGGAGGAGGAGGAGAAGGATGGTCCAACTCAACCACGTCGGTCTTGGGTGTTAGTTCCCCACTCACCCCCTTACGTAGCACTTTATAAAGCAGGTCCTCACAGAGCCTGCGTTGACCCTCCTGCATGCCCTGCAATTTGGTGGCAGCCATGCAGGCAAAGGCCTCTTCAGGAGTGGGTAAGGCTCGTAGGGACGCCAAAGCCTCCTGGATCAGCCTGAATGCTGAATCCTGCACGGGACTCGGAGTCGTCTTCCTGGCTCTTTTATATGGAAGGTGGAGGGGAGGAACCTGAGACTCAGTCAGGCTGCGACTGGTCCCTGGCTTCTCCTGGCTGACACTTAGCCCCGCCTCCTCCTGGCTGCCACTAATCCCCGCCTCCTCCTGACTGCCACATTCCACACCCTCCTCCTGGCTGAGGTCTTCCTGTGTATGAAAAAGGGACATAGTTTTAGTTTTTTAGTCATCAATCACACACAATTTTCACCTCCTGACTGTTGCAAATTGAATGTTAACAAATATAACAGACTATCCTTCTGAGCCCAGCATTTTTCATTCTTGTCCCAATTTTGGGTGCCCACTACTGTCTATTGATATGTAAAACACTTTCAAGCAGCAATTAGTGATCAATACTAACATCTAGTAAACATCATTTCTTTATTGACCAGAAATCAGTAGAACAATGCTATACCTGACTCCAGCTGGGCTCCTCCACTTCTTCCTGGCTGGAAGGCCCAGGTTGGACGTTGGAAGCCTCAGCTGGTATGGAAGGAAGCGTGGAAGGAAGAGTAGAGAGGGATTCCCTGACTTCAGTGTGGTCTGACAGAAATCGCAGTCTCTCATAGTACCAGAGCCTGGGGACATAAATGTCATCTGCTGCAGCTCCGGACCTCTGGGAATCTGTGACCTTCTTGCGCTCCCTAAGATAAGTGCTCCTCAGGCCACCAATTTTGGCTTTTAAATAGGGGATGGTTGCTGTGGGGACCACCGGCGTCACCAACTCCAGCAGTTTCTCCAGCGCTGCCTGCCTCTTCTGTTTGTGATTATAGTGGGGGTGTCTCACCTGCCACAGACAGGGCAGCTCCCTGTATTTGTCAATGAACAGGGGCAGGAAATTGTGGTCGTTGAACCCATCCATTTTCTCTGCAAGACACAACACAAGACAAACCCTAATGTCAGGCCAAACTCCCCTAATCTTGTTACAATATAGGCTTCCATTTCGAAGCAGTATAGGCCCAAGTTTAGATCCTACCTTCGTTATCACGATCGGCACCTCCGATGCTCCTTCCTCCGCTCACAGATCGTACGTAAGACGCACGCGTGTTACGCTTTATACACACTGCGCATGCGTGTAACTCCGCTCGCCCCTGATGTTCTTTCTAGTCTATTCTCCGCCCCTTTTCGTTCGGCGCAGTGGGGGAAGAGCACATGGCGGATACACAGCAGGTGCGTGCTAATTGTAGCAATGAGGAGGAGGAGGAGAGGCCGGATCCGGACACGTCCCGATCCAGAAGGAGATTTAAGGACTCAAATATGTCCTTTGGGGAGATGTTGGAGATGGTCGACATCCTGAAGAAGGCCGACTATGATGGAAAGTATGGGCCTTACCCCAACCCCAATGTCAGAAAGGCCAAGATCATGGCGAAAGTGGTCAGGAGTCTGCACCGGAATTTCGGGGTACGACGATTGAAAGATCAGCTCAGGAACCGGTGGTCGGACCTCAAATTACGAGCAGTACAGAAAGATCCGGAGAGTGCTGCAAAAAAGTAAATAGTTGTCCTGTGTTCCTATTCTTTATGTTTATTACGTTCGTGCTGCTCCATGTGCTTTTAGGAACGGTTGTACAGTTTAAAATGGCAACTTTCATGTTCATGGGCACATTATTCGTTCAGATTACACATTTTGCTTTCGGACTCTAAAATACCATTGTTTAGGCCATATGCATTTGGCCACCATTTTAACGCCCTATACTTGTCTTAAGAAAATTGGGTTGTGTAGATGGCTTTGTTACTAGAATGAAATGCAAACTAGATTCTGTGTAAGGAGAGGACACTCAGCAGCTGTTTTCACATCTGGACACTGGAGCACTAGTGTGGGACCCCAGAACACCATTTTTATTAGGGGGGCACACAGGTGCTCCAGTGTATACTATAGGGGGGTCTCCATCTGTGAAGCTTGTACCAAACAGGTAAAGTATTGCAGCTTGACAAAGGGCAATAAAAAAAAGACATCTTGGAACTCTGCTAAAATTGACAATTGTACCACACTTCCAAGCAATGTTTCCTATTTCTAGTTCTGCCATCAAATATCTGTGTGCTAATTATACCATTTTTGTTTTACATAGGGGATAAAAGACTCGGAGGACACCCCTCATCTGAGGAGACCAGAGCCCCCCCCTCTGGAAGAAGGGAAAATCCCCCCAACACAAGCTGAGCAGGAGGAAGAAGATGTGGTGGAACTAGTCACCACAACAGGTGAGTGTCTGCGACCACAGGCTTAGATAAGAGATGGATGGCGGCATTTTTTTTAGACCTAATTTATTTTGGGGTTCCTCTCTTTTTAGGTGATCGTGAGGTTGTGGATACAGATCCTTTCACATCCGAAAGTGCCCAGATCCTGGTCGGGGAGATCATGGGGTGTAATTTACAATTGGAAATCATCAAGAAAAACATCAATGATGTTATTCCAAAAAATAAAAACATCATTGATGTTTTGGGGCGAGTTTAAAACTCCTCCAAATCACTTTCTTCTTTTGTGTGCTACAATGTGCTAAATGTTTTTGTGATTTTTCCCAAAGCCAAATTTGGAGGATGCACACAGTGCTCCAACATGTGCTATCTGCCATCACGGGAGATCAATGGACGCGTTTTGGGGGTGCAACCCCTTCCTCAATAATAAAGTAGCGGTGAGGAAGGGCTTGCTCCCCCAAAACACGTCCCTTGATCCCCCCTGATGGCAGATAGCACATGTTGACATTGTTAAATTCGTGTGCATCTTCCAAATTTGGCTTTTCCTGGGGTGACTTCACCCCATCTGAATGCTATATCAAACACAGTTCCTAAATACTCATGTGTGATATTGCCTTCAAATTCTACCAAATGTGACGTTTGTAAGTTCAAGATTTGTGTCTTTCTTGTTGGTTTTACACAGGCCTGTTTTATCTAAAATGGAAATTTTGAGTTTTGATAATGCCACCCCAAAAATTGTTATACAACAAACAGGTTGGTTTGTTTGAAAAACCTTTGGTAAATGCACATGTGATTGTGCAGGTATTAAAAAGATTGTTAATCAAGAATGTGTGGATTATTGTCTCAACACTACAACACTTTTGGGGTGATGTCATTGTTGTTTTGTGAGAAAATGGGGGTTATTTTCTAAGGGCAAATCCTCTTGGCACTACAAGTGCTGTTTCAGTGCAGTTGCAACTGCACTTGTAGTGAAATGTGTTTTTGCATTTTAGTAAATAACAGCCAACAGTGCTTTGTATTATAAGGTTACACAATCACAACATTTTCTGGACTCAACACATTTCTGTCAGGGTCAGCTAAAACAAACACAAGCAGTAAATGTTCACAAAGAATTTCTTTTTTTGTTTTATTATAAAAAGGCTTCACAGATTTGCTGGCATATTGATAGCCCCCCTACCCGCAAAGAACTCCAGGTAGCGTAACCGTACATCATGGGCACTCAGGGAGGGCAAGCCAGGACGGCCGCTTTAAAGCGCCGTCAGTGTGGTTTGATTTATCATTCCGGCCTCAGGCCCAACTGAGCCAGCATAGTTGGCCGAATGTTTTCTTAAAAAGTTATGGAGAACACAGCATGCAAGTATAATATGGTTCAGTTTATACTCCGCCATATGGATGGGTGTCATAAATAGGCGGAACCGGCTGGCCAGGATTCCAAATGTGTTCTCCACCACTCTTCAGGCTCTGGCCAGCCGGTAATTAAAAACCCTCTGTTCCGGGGTGAGGGTCCTCATTGGGAATGGCCGCATCAGGTGGTCCCCCAGCGCAAACGCTTCATCAGCAACGAACACGAATGGGAGTCCTTCCACATTGTCCTCTGGAGCTGGCAAGTCCAAGCTGCCATTCTGGAGACGCCTGTAGAACTCCGTCTGGGCGATGACTCCACCATCGGACATCCGGCCATTCTTCCCCACGTCCACATACAGGAAGTCGTAATTAGCCAACACCACATCACTATACTATTGAACCCCTTGTAATTATAATAGTACGACCCCGAGTTGGGTGGTGGGACGATGTGAACGTGATTCCCATCAATTGCAGTTAGGAAAGTCCCACCGCTGGGCAAAGTGGGAGGCCACAGTCTGCCATTCCTGTGGCGTGGAAGGAAACTGTTGAGGCAAAAACAATAAACATTACTATTTTTTCTCAGAAACATGGCAAGCAGATTATACACAAACATTATGGGGCAGCCTCCAGGTAGCATTTATTAAGGAGAATTTACCAACGCCAAAGTATAAGGTACACCTATCATATTCCCCCCCCCTCTCATGGGCCATTTCTAACATTATAGGGGGTGTGTGGAAATCTTGGACAGGTAACCCTCATTCATTGAGAGATGAATGCCTAAATAATGGGTATTACTTGGAACAGCCCCTCCTTAGTTACACTATTGGCAGACCACTGGACAGGTAAGAAGTGTCATAATACAAAGATATAAATACACACTGTACACATTTGAGGACATTTGGACATTCTGCTATTACCTATCAAGATAATAATAGGATCCCAAAACTTTAAACAGTACCATTTGAAAGTATGGTGAAAGCCCTTGCACTACATGCTTTGGGGAATTCATCCATACATCTGAGCACAAAAGAGGTGGGTATAGTGTGTATGGGTTTGGCAAAGTCAGCAGATAGATGATTGAAGATAGATAGAGAATTGGGATCAGCTGACTTAGCAGTTGGGGGAGGGAGGGTTATTAAAAATTATTTGGGGACACCACAAAAAAAAGCCTCTGGCACTCTGCCAGAATTTAAAGCAAAAATAACATTTCCAAACATTTTAGGGGGTGTTTGGGGTAAAGCACTACTATGGAGCAGAAAAAATACATTGTTAAGTGACTACATGAGGTGAATATAGGCCAGGAGACACCATGCTGGGGAGGTTATTGAAGGGCAAATATGTATAAAGGACCTAAAATAATAATTACATAAAAATCCAGCATGCATGAGAACAAAGGGGACATTCACAGCATATTCCAATCATGGTAATTAGGGAATGAGGAAAGAAATACAATATATTAGCAAACATTCAATACAATAAAATGTGATATTAAAGGATAAAAATCTTACCTTCATATACTCCTTCTGTAGGACCTGGATGATGGCAGAACAGGTCTCTGGGATAATGATCCCCAGAGCCTGGGGGGAGATGCCTGTCGAAAACTTGAGGTCCTGCAGGCTTCTCCCTGTCACCAAATACTGCAGGGTAGCGACCAGCCTCTGCTCCGGAGTGATGGCTTGCCTCATGCAGGTATCCTGCCTGCTGATATAGGGGGTCAGCGAAGCCAACAAACGGTGAAATACGGGGTCTGTCATCCGGAGAAAGTTCCGGAAATCATCAGGATTATTCTCACGGATCTCACGGAGCAAAGGCATATGACAGAACTGGTCACGCTGAAGCAACCAATTCTTGGTCCATGAACTCCTCCCCACTCTGTTCATGGACTGGACTTGTGTCAAGGTCAGGACCCCAACACCAAGCCCCCGCACAGCACGAACTCTACGAGGAGTACGCATACGCAACATGGCTAGAAAACGGTCGGCTGCTCAGAACGAAGTAACAGAACGCACTGAAGAACAGCAAGGCCTGTGAAGAGCGACCTGAAAAAAAGCAATGAGCGGACAAGATCGCACAGAAAACTCCAATATGAACTGACTGCACCCACTGAAGAGCAGATACAAACCCACAAGCACAAACTGAACAGCAGAAAACGATCTGAAAGCCACGAGTCTGAAAAAGCGCGAATCGTCTCTCACCAAACTTTTACTAACACAAGATTAGCAAAAGGAGCCCAAAGGGTGCCACGCTTGGTTCTGAACCAGCCTTTTCTAGTCTCGTCGTACGTGGTGTACGTGACCGCGTCGTTGGCGATCGGAAATTCCGACAACTTTGTGCAACCGTGTGTAGACAAAACAAGTTTGAGCCAACATCCGTCGGAAAAAATCCTAGGATTTTGTTGTCGGAATGTCCGAACAAAGTCCGACCGTGTGTACGCCCTATTACAATTTGAACGACAATTGCGCAGTCATGCAACACTGTACCCAAATGAAGTTTTTATCATTTTTTTCACACAATTAGAGCTTTCTTTTGGTGGTATTTAATCACCACTGGGTTTTTTTATTTTTTGCTAAACAAAAAAAAAACAGAACATTTTGAAAAAAAACAACACGCTTTTCATATTTTGTTAAAAATTTTTGCAAACAGATAATTTTTCTCCTTCACTGATGGGCACTGATGAGGTGACACTGATGGGCATTGATAGGCTGCACTGATTGGCACTGATAATGCGACACTGATAAACGGTACTGATGGGCACTGATAGGTGCCACTGATGGGTACTGATGAGGCAGCACTGGTTGGCACTGATCAGGAGGCACTGCGAGGCTACACTGATGGGTGGCACTGATGGGCACTGATAAATGGCACTGATCAGTGGCACTGATGGGCACTGATAGTTGGCACTGATAGGTGGCATGGAGATGTGGTACTGATGGGTACTGATAGGCGGCACTGGTGGACACTGTTAGGCTGAAAACATTAAGAAAAAAAGCAGATAACCGGCTTGTTTTCTTACATGATCAGCTGTCATCGGCTGACAGCTGATCACATGGTAAAGGGCATGCTGTAATTGACCCTTTATCCTGCTTTGTGATCAGCCGACTCCCAAGAACTTGGCGATCACAGAGCGTGCAGCTCGTGTGACCCCTGTGGTGCACTGGTGGTGCGAAAATTGGTGGACATACATGGATGCCTTCCCGGCATTTGAGGTCCACGCTGTAGCCGTCTTTTGGCTAGAGTGCGGACGTCAAGTGGTTAAAAAAAAACACCATCACGTGTGCATTTGCAAGGGTAAGGAAGAATTTAGAACCCCTCTTTTCTAAAGATAAAAAACATCTTTGAACATGAAATAGTTATGTCTTAGGAGAAACTGAGATGATCCATTTTAAAACCCCTGTAGTTCTTGGCTGGTACTTGAAGAGGAACTAAACTCTGTGTTCCTTATCGCGATTTTCATCTGTCAACATGTGATAAGAAAACATTTTTCCAACCCTTGCACAGTATAATGTATGTATAATCGCTGCTTACTTACTGTTTTATTAGTAGGTTGTAAAAAAATTGTCTTCCAGGATTCAGCGGCACCATCTTAAGTACTGTTTTCTGACTCATCTTCCGCCCTTCCTTGTTTCCCCTGCTAAAATCTTGCACATGCGCTGTCGTTTCTTAACCAAGTCTCTTTCTCTAGCCGCTTTCATCATTATAGGAGTCTGTAGTATGCCCTGGTTTACTCCCCTGTGTGAAGTCACACAGTCACTAGGGGAGAACCAGGAAGCTGCGAATGGTTGCCTTTTCTCACGAGTAGGGATGAGCTTCGAGTTCAAGTTGAACTCATGTTCAACTCGAACATCGGCTGTTCGCCAGTTCGCCGAACAGCGAACAATTTGGTGTGTTTGCGGCAAATTCGAAAGCCGCGGAACACCCTTTAAAAGTCTATGGGAGAAATCAAAAGTGCTAATTTTAAAGGTTTATATGCATGGTATTGTCATAAAAAGTGTTTGGGGACCTGGGTCCTGCCCCAGGGGACATGGATCAATGCAAAAAAAAGTTTTAAAAACGTCCGTTTTTTTGGGAACCCCGAACCAAAATTTAAAAAAAAATGACGTGGGGGTCCCCCTAAATTCCATACCAGGCCCTTCAGGTCTGGTATGGATATTAAGGGGAACCCTGAACCAAAATTTAAAAAAAAAAAAAGGTGTGGGGTCCCCCTCAAAATCTATACCAGACCCTTCAGGTCTGGTATGGATTTTAAGGGGAACCCCGTGCCAAAATTTTTTAAAAAATGGCATGGGGTCCCCCCAAAAATCCATACCAGACCCTTATTCGAGCACGCAACCTGGCAGGCTGCAGGAAAAGAGGGGGGGACGAGAGAGCGCCCCCCCTCCTGAACTGTACCAGGCCACATGCCCTCAACATTGGGAGGGTGCTTTGGGGTAGCCCCCAAAACACCTTGTCCCCATGTTGATGGGGACAAGGGCTTCATCCCCACAACCCTTGCCCGGTGGTTGTGGGGGTCTGTGGGTGGGGGGCTTATCAGAATCTGGAAGCCCCCTTTAACAAGGGGACCCCCAGATCCCAACTCTCCCCCCTGTGTGAAATGGTAAGGGGGTACAAAAGTACCCCTACCATTTCACAAAAAAAGTGACAAAAATGTTAAAAATTACAAGAGACAGTTTTTGACAATTCCTTTATTTAAATGCTTCTTCTTTCTTCTATCTTCTATCTTCTACAGTATCTTCCTTCGGTTTCTTCCTCCATCTTCTTCTTCTGGTTCTTCTGGTTCTTCTGGTTCTTCCTCCAGTGTTCTCGTCCGGCATCTTCCTCCACAGCGTCTTCTTCCCTTCTTCTCCTCGGGCTGCTCCGCATACATGATGGCATGATGGGAGGCTCCCGCTGTGTGACGCTTCTCCTCTTCTGACGGTTCCTAAATAACGGTGGGTGGGGCCACCCGGTGACCCCGCCCCCCTCTGACGCACAGGGACTTGACGGGGACTTCCCTGCGGCATTCCCCGTGATGTCAGAAGGGGACGGGGTTACATAACGGGTGACAATGTGCAATGTGCTGAAGTTTTGTTGGAGAGTTTACAACCACTTTATGATCAATCATGGATAAATGTTATGATATCTAAGAGTACAGGGCTTTAATATTTATGATCACCCACAAATAACTTATTTTCCGTTGTAAACTCTTATATGAGAAAGTACACACTTGGTACCTTTAACATGCACTGAAAGTCTCTGTGCCAACACCTGTAGATGTACTTTATGTCAGCCAATTGTCCCAGTCTTTCTAGTAAAAAGCCAATAACTGCAATATTCAGACATTCCTCCAAAGGAACAGACAATCTGTAGGTTGTTCATAAAGGATAGGGAAAACAGGTAATACAATCTGTAGCTACTCCACTGTTTTTTACTCAAAACTGTAATCTCTACACCTTCACTGAATAACTTAAAAAGAGTTAGCTGAAAGGTTATGGATGGATTCCCCTCTTAGTTGTTGGTATACTCTCTCTCTCTCATAACTTGTATAAAAACTTCCTGTTCATATTCCTGAGTAGTGTTGGTCAAATGGTTTGACCCAAGCATGAGTTCGGGCTAAACATTGGCTATTCACCCAATCGAGGAACACCCAAATTTGCAGGGTGCTTGGTGGGTGTACGCCCTGCAATGTACTGCGCGTGGTAAAAGCTGTTTTTTAAGGAGCGGCGCCGGAAAGCCCCTGGGCTGTGGTTGTGGGGGTCTGTGGGCGGTAGGCTTATCAGAATCTTGAAGCCCCCTTTAATAAGGGGGCCCCCAGATCCTGTCCCCTCAATGTGAATGAGTATCCTACCCATTCACCAAAAAAGTGTCAGGGCATGTAGCCTGGTATGGTTCATGATGGGAGGGGGCGCTTGCTCGTCGACCCCTTTCCTGACCTGTCAGGCTGTGTGTTTGGATAAGGGTTTGGTATAGAGTTTTGGGGGGACCCCATGCCATTCTTTTCACATTTTGGCGTGGGGTTCGCCTTAAGATTAATACCAGACCCGAAGGGTCTGGTGTTCAGCCAGCGTTAGATTTGATTTTCACAGTCTCAGGGGTATCCATTCAATTTCTTTTGTAACCAAATTAACAAACAGTTTGACTCTTGGGAACGGGGGGAACATTGTCATCCATGTCATACATATCCCAAAAGAGATCTTGTGGATCATCCCGTACTCTCCCTTCCTCTTCCAATAATGTAAGAGTTTTAGGGGCTTGAAACTCTACTCTCGAATAATCACGCCGGTTAGAGAATAGATCTCCAATGGTCATTTCTTTACAACTTTGATCATGAAAAAATTGATTTAAAATTAGGACTGCGGGTGAATAGTTGTAAATCCAGGTCATTTAATGGACAAAAATTCAAGCCCAATTTAAGAACAGATAACTCTGCTTCAGAAAACTGGGTTGAAGTTTAATTATGTTAACAGTAGATTGTGGATCAGGTATGGTTTGTGATAAATCAACATGCAATTGTTTACTATCCATATCTGTGTTATAGTCATGTAAATCTTGAATAGCTATGTGGAACGAACCACCTAAACATCCAGGTTCCCTAAAGGGGCCATTTTGTGTTGAGATTTAGTGCTACCAATATGTTCTTTAGGGAGTGGAGTATGTGATATGCTTGTGTTTGAAATATTATGTAGTAATGAAAAAAATATCATTTATCTCAGAACCATCACCAGTGTTACCCTGAGTGAAACTTTAGATAGATTCTTCGGTCCCTTTTTTTTGTGTTGGCTCCATTGTGCATAGCGTTTGGCTGTTTGTTCTCCTTCTTTTCCTCCTCACTTTACTGTATTTTCCCTTTTCTTTATAATAATCTTGTTTTCCAGTTTCATCTGTTAGACTTCCCCTGGAAAAAAACTGAGCCTCTCAAGCTTTCCAAGACTCTAGATTCACCTGTATTGATGTTTTCTCTAACAGAGTATCTGACCTATCAGGAGAGCTAAATATTTCCAAAATAGAATGAGCCTTATACCTGGGTTATCTCGTGGGTTTGTCTCATTCCTAAACAGAATGTTTGCTTTAACTTTTTTCAAATTAAAATGTGGCTGATTCCTGAATTTTCTTGTGCATCTGTCTCATTCATAAACAGTATTTTCATTATATGTTCACTATGTTCAGCAACATCCCATTTATGTTTGGTCTCCATAATACTTTTTCCATATTTACAATATCTTTCTATAACCATTTGTCTACCAGCGTCATTTACAAACAGCAGCTAGTAGACCAGGATTTTAAACAAAGTGTTTAAATTTGTAGAGTAGATGATGGGCTTTCTGGTGAAAGCAATTTACAGACACTGGTTAACTTCCACAACTCACTGAAGGTACCATCTCCTCCCTGCCTGATTGCTCCCAACATGTAACCCAGGCTCCGCTGTCCCACCTGTGGACCCAAGACCAGCGTTCCGGGTGTCAGCAAGTGGATGTCTCCTCTGGGGAATGAACAGGGAAGTAATATCTTGTACATCACTTCCAGGTTTGCCTGTCACTTTACCCAGCCTCTATGCTTCATTAGCTTTAGTGGATTACAAGAAGGACAACAGGGGTCAGACCTTGATAGATTCTTCGGTCCCTTTTTTTTGTGTTGGCTTCATTAGCTTTAGTGGATTACAAGAAGGACAACAGGGGTCAGACCTTCATCTCTCAGTAAAGAGACACATGAGACACATGTCACTACAATACTGGCCTCCTATGTTATAGCAACAAAGTTAACTGTAAAAAGTAGAAACATATAAAGCATAAGTAACATATACAGATAAAACTTTGGGTACTGAAAGTTTCTTGCCAATTCACAGGCACAATTTAAAACTTGGGTATCTATCTATTTGTCGAAACCTCATTTTTTATATTTTGAGTAGCATTTTACATTATGTGTGCTAAAATTTACTTTATTGTATATTTTACTAACAATTTGTATATTATAAACATGTGCACTAATATCATGTGACATAAAAGTTACAGCTACCACAAATTTATTCTCCAGGGTCTTTGCTTTCAGAAAAAAAACAGTATATACTGTCCTGGGGGAAGGTGGGTGCTGGGAGTTGCCAAATCTTCAGGCCTAAAATGTACATTTTAACGTGTAAAAAACAGAAAAAATGGCTCTGGTTAGCGAAGTAGTTAATGCATTTCCTAGTACACCGTTAACCCTTCATATTGTGATAGGGAATCCTTAAGCTCTTTAAATTTTTCTTGATACTTACATCAATGTTTTTTCTTCATAACTAACTTAAAGGAGAGTTCCACCCAAAAATGGAACTTCCGTTTTTCGGAATCCTCTCCCCCTCCGGTGTCTTCTGGGAGAAACACAGGTCCCAGAAGACAGCAGGGACCAGTGGGATGAAGCAGCGTGAGTCATGCATGTGCAGTAGGGAACCAGGAAGTGAATACGCAAGGCTTCACTTCCTGATTCTCTTACCGAAGATGGCGGCACCTCCACCTGAGAGCAGAGGGACGGGTCGGCTTCGGGTACGGACATCGCGGGCACCCTGGACAGGTAAGTGTCCTTATTTTAAAAGTCAGCAGCTGCAGTATTTGTAGCTGCTGACTTAAAAAAAAACTAATTAGGTGGAACTCCGCTTTAAAGTAGTATTAAACCCAAATGCAAACATTTATTATGTTGCAGCTTACTTATTCTTAGATGTAAATAAAACAATATATAGTTGCGCTACTACAGAAATAATAAAATAACAAAATTATAGCTGCCAGCATCAAACAGTATAGTGAACCGTGCAGTGAAAAATAAAAATGGTAATGGATGCAGCGCTAGGTATGATGAAAGACAGGGTGATGAACTGTCACCCTGTGTGCATATATTGAGTATGGTGTTTAATAGTGATAATACTTATAAACCAAAATAAACAAAGTGAAAGGACAGTACCCAAAGGCTGGAAGGAATGTCCATAGTAAAATAAAAGTTCATCAACACATGAAGTGTAGTGTTCTTTATGTGAAAGGAGAAAAAACATATGTGGATGATGCTTCCAAATCAATACGGAATCTTCATGCATTCGGAACATATGAGTAGCAGAAGTGGATACGCTTACCAGAGGAGGTGGACACAATCACCATACGACGGAGTGTCATACAGGCTTGAGGATCAATCGATCCCAGGGATGCTTGCTAGGAGGCACTGGTGGTAGGTTCCATCTAGGGCAACCGTGGCTGTAGAGTGATGCTCAAATCCACAGCGGATGGATTACCTTCACAGGAAGCAGACCGCTGGAGAATACGACTTCCACCACATGGAAAATCAGTTCATAAGGAAAAAGAAAAAGATCTCCACATAGTGCATGAATCCGGCATATGCCCCAGTTGAAGGATTATCGTCCGAAACATGTTGGGTCGCAGAAGCTTTCTGTGCCCTGTCACCACGCGATTTTATAGCTATTTGTGATCACTTTTATTCACTACATTCGGTGCTTGTAAAGAATTTTTTCTCTCTGGCATCTTCCAATAAATCTTTTATACCGGATTCATGCACTATGTGGAGATCTTTTTCTTTTTCCTTATGAACTGATTTTCCATGTGATGGAAGTCATATTCTCCAGCGGTCTGCTTCCTGTGAAGGTAATCCATCCATCCGCTGTGGATTTGAGCATCACTCTACAGCCACGGTTGCCCTAGATGGAACCTACCACCAGTGCCTCCTAGCAAGCATCCCTGGGATCGATTGATCCTCAAGCCTGTATGACACTCTGCCGTATGGTGATTGTGTCCACCTCCTCCAGTAAGCGTATCCACTTCTGCTACTCATATGTCGATTCCGAATGCATGAAGATTCCGTATTGATTTGGAAGCATCATCCACATATGTTTTTTCTCCTTTCACATAAAGAACACTACACTTCATGTGTTGATGAACTTTTATTTTACTATGGACATTTCCTCCAGCCTTTTGGGCCTGTCCTTTCACTTTGTTTATTTTGGTTTATAAGTATTATCACTAGTAAATACCATACTCAATATATGCACACAGGGTGACAGTTCATCACCCTGTCTTTCATCATACCTAGCGCTGCATCCATTACCATTTTTTATTATTCTTAGATGTGATGGCTGTATTATTTTCCTTTTTAAGCTTTCTTCCTTCTTTTTTCATCTGGTATTCCAACCACCAAATCTGTTGTTTTTCACAGCACAAACTCTCCAGCTTAATGTATCAGTTTCCATGGATACGTTCAAACCACTTAACACTGTCAGAGGTGATTAAAATGATCAGATTTTATTTATTTAAAGATAACCCCTTATCCTAAATTATATTATCGTGATTATAAAGTGTGAGGTGGAGCTTGGATTCAATTTGTTAGTGTATTTAAAACTTCTAATATATTTAACACTACCCTAGATTGACAATGCTGCTGTGCCTTACTAATACAGGAGGTGTGTTACTAGCCAGATGGACAGGTAAAAACAGATGGAAAAAAGCCAAAGAAAAGAAAACCGATACAGCCACCACATCTAATGATCATAAAGCTGCAATATAGTATATTTTTGGTTTTGGGTTTAATACTACTTTAAAGTTGCATCAACTCTAAAGAACATCTGGAAAGTATCCCATTCCAAATGATCAAGAAGTTTTTAGACAACTTCATGAAAGAGAATTAAAAAAACAGCAGAGTAGTTACAGATTGGCATATATTGCCCCTATTGTTCATTAACTACCTAGGACACACAAATTGGGTGTTCCTTTAGGTACAAACTAAGAAAGTATAGTGGGTATAGGGATCAACTTCAACAGTTTTTGAATAGATCAGTTGAGATTCTTTCATAATTATTTTATGCTTAAATATATTTTCTATCTTTAGAAAGGGGGGCCTCAAATGACATAAAATTCTTCCATTTCTTTTGCAAATTTATAAGTAGGATGTTGGGAGGTGCTTTATGTTTTTTCAGAATGTAACCCCTTTGAGAGAAACATGATATGGTATGTTAATTATATTGATGACCTCCTAATGGAGTGGTAGGATCAAATGCTAGAACATTTTGTTAATTTATTTTAATAAAAAAAGTACCTTGCTTTGTGCACTGGTGTGCAGTCATGTTGGAACAGGAAGGGGCCATCCCCAAACTGTTCCCACAAAGTTAGGAGCCTGAAATTGTCCAAAATGTCTTGGTATGCTGTCACCTTAAGAGTTCCCTTCACTGGAACTAAGTGGCCAATCCCAACCCCTGAAAAACAACCCCACACCATAATCACCCCTCCACCAAATGATTTGGACCAGTGCACAAAGCAAGGTCCATAAAGACAAGGATGAGCAAGTTTGGGGTTGAGGAACTTGACTGGCCTGCACAGAGTCCTCCCCTCAATCTGATAGAACACCTTTGGGATGAATTAGACCGGAGACTGCGAGCCAGGCATTCTCGTTCAACATCAGTGCCTGACTTCACAAATATGCTTCTGGAAGAATGGTCAAACATTCCCATAGACACACTCATAAACCTTGTGGACAGCCTTTCCAGAAGAGTTAACGCTGTTATAGCTGCAAAGGGTGGGCCAACTCAATATTGAGCCCTATGCACTAAGACTGGGATGCCATTAAAGTTCATATGCATGTTAAAGTGGATTTCCACCCAAAAATGGAACTTCCGCTGTTTGGAATTCTCCCCCCCTCAAGTCTCACATTTGGGACCTTTCAGGGGGGAGCGGGGAGCAGATACCTGTATAATCCAGGTATTTGCTCCCACTTCCGGGCATAGATAGTTGCAGTCTATGCCATATCGGGTGCCTCCTACCCCCTGCTGTCTTCTGGGAGACACACAGGTCCCAGAGGACAGCAGGGGTCAGTGGGATGATGCAGCATGACTCGTGAATGCGCAGTAGGTAACCAGGCTGTGAAGCCGCAAGGCTTCACTTCCTGTTTCCCTTACCGAAGATGACGGCACCTCCACCCGAGAGCCGAGAGACAGATCGGCTTCGGGTGCTGACATTGCGGGCGCCCTGGACAGGTAAGTGTCCATATTTTAAAAGTCAGTAGGTGCAGTATATGTAGCTGCTGACTTAAAAAAAAAAAATTGGCGAAACTCCGTTTTAAGGCAGGCGTCCCGATACTATTGACAATATAGTGTATCTTATATTCTGACACATTATACATATACAGTATGTTGATGATTACCTTTTTTTTTTACATTTTTTTTTTCTCGATCTCCTTTCCCTCCCTTTTCTTTTGTTTTTTTAATCCCTAAATAAAAATAATATAAATAATATAGCAATAATTTCTCCCTCCCTTTGAAATGAAATGAAATGTTTACAGAGATATGTGGAGAATGAATTTCTGGGTTACTTCCACAACTCTACTTCCACTTCTAATGCCGCATACACATGGGATTTTGGTCGGAAAAAGGTATGATGGCTTTTCCGACAGGATTCCACTCAAGCTTGTCTTGCATACACATGGTCACACCAAATTCCGACCGTCAATAACGCGGTGACGTACAACACGTACAACGGCACTAGAAAAAGGAAGTTCAATAGACACTGTGCCAACCTTTGGGCTCCTTCTGCTAATCTCTGCTAATCTCGCGTTTATCTTGTGTTAGTAGAAGTTTGGTGAGAGACGATTCGCGCTTTTCAGCTTTCGTGCTTTTCAGTCAGTTACTGCTCTTCAGTTTGTTGCTTGTGGGTTTGTATCTGGTTTCCAGTGCGTGTAGTCAGTTCGTATCTGTTTTCCAGTGCGTTCTTGTCTGCTCGTTTCTGATTTTCAGTTTGCTCTTCACAGGCCTTGCTGTTTTTCTGTGCGTTCTGTTAGTTCGTTCTGATCAGCCGACCATTTTGAAGCCATGGTACGTACTCGTCGGAGAGTTCGTGCTATGCGGGTGCTTGGTGTTGGGGTTATTACTTCGACCCAAGTCCAGTCCATGAACAGGGTGGGGAGGAGTTCATGGACCAAGAATTGGTTGCTCCAGTGTGACCAATTCTCTCATATGCCTTTGCTGCGTGAGATCCAGGAGAATAACCCTGATGATTTCAGGAATTTTCTCCAGACTACGGACCCCATTTTTCACCGTCTGCTGGCTTTGCTGTCCCCTAATATTATGAAGCAGTGCACCTGCATGTGGCAAGCCACCACTCCGGAGCAGAGGCTCATCGAAATATGCTGTGAATGTCCTCTTTATCCTCATGCATGCTGGAAGTTTTTAATGCTACTTTTTTGTCCTTCATGCATATTTGCCTTCACTGACCTCCCCAGCATGCTATCCTGGGCCCATATATACCTAGCCTAGTCACTTAACAATGTATTTTGTCAGCTCCATAGTACTGCTTTACCCTAAACACCCCCTAAATGTGTACAAATGGTATTGTTGTCCTTAAACTCATTTATAACCCCCCCTAAAATTTTTCCAATGGGCCATCAGTAGGAGGGAAGAATCTGATAAGTGGACCTTATATTTTTGTCTTTAAATACTCCTTAAAATAAATGTTATACTGATGTTGGCCAAGAATGTTTTTGTCTAATCTGCTTGCAATGTTATGTACTAATTTTTTTTTAATGTTTTGACTCCACAGTTTCCTTCAACGCCACAGGAATGGCAGACTGTGGCATCCCACTTTGCCAACCGTTGGGACTTTTTCCAACTGTGGAGGGGCAATTGATGGGAAGCATATCCACATCGTCCCACCACGCCATTCGGGGTCATACTATTTTAATTATAAGGGTTTCAATAGTATTGTGTTGATGGCGGTGGTATCAGCGACATACGAGTTTCTCTATGTGGACATGGGGAAGAATGGCCGGAAGTCGGATGGTGGAGTCGTTGCCCAGACGGAGTTCTACACATGTCTCCAGAGTGGTGGCTTGGGATTGCCACCTGCGGAAGAGAACATGGAAGGACTCCCATTTGTTTTTATTGCTGATGAAGCATTTGGTCTGGGTAATCACATGATGAGGTCATTCCCCCAGAGGACCCTCAGCCCAGAGAAGAGGGTTATTAATTTCTGGCTGGCCAGAGCCAGAAGAGTCATGGAGAACACCTATTTCTAACGGCTATAAATATGGCGGAGTACAAACTTAACCACATCGTGTTAGCATGCTGCATCTTGCACAACTTTTTAAAGCGAAATGCTACTAATTATGTAGCCTCAGTGGGGCCTGAGGCCGGACTTCATAAACCAACAATGAAGGTCCTGGAAGCTGGCCGTCCTGGCTTGCCCCCCCAAAGCACCCATGAAGTGCGTCAAAAATATGTAGAATATTTTACGGGTAGGGGGGTCATTGCTATGCCAACAAATTTTTAAATATTTGCAAATAAAAAAAAATGATATGATAAAATCTTGAATTTAATTTACTGCTTGGGTTTCTTTTATCTGTCTCATAGGTTCTCCTAGTACGCTTGTAGTGCCAAGTGGTTTTTCCATTATTAAATAACACCCATTGTCACTGTAAACACCAACTTAATACAAAAACTGGTATTGAGCTTTGAAAGAAGAAGCCACACATTGTTGAGTATAAAACCTTTTACTCCGTGCACATTCACATGTGCGTTGTAAAACCTTTTTTGTTAAAAAAATAACATCTTTGTTTTATAAATTTTTACCTTGAAAATATTATTTTGGTACATAAACAGGCATGTTTCAAAACATAACATACACAACTCAGGAACTTACAAAGTTCAACATTGAAAAATTGAAGGCAATATCAGACATTATAGTGTGAAAAATGTCTTAATCTTGCCTTCATCAGATGGGGTGATGTCCCCTTGTAAAAGCCACATTTAGAAGATGCACACAAATTGGGAGTAAAAATGGGGATTTCCCTCCTGATCCCATGCCTGATGTCAACATGTGCTATCTCCCATGATGGGGACCAATGGTTGTGTTTTGGGGATGCAACCCCTTCCTCTCACCTACTAGAGTTGCGAGGAAGGGGTTGCACCCACAAAACGCGTACATTAAATTCACCTGATGGCAGATAGCACATGTTGACACACCGTGTGCATCTTCCAAATTTGGCATTTAAAATGTATAAAAAGGTTATTTAAATTTTGAAAAAAAAAGTTGTCTTTTTCTAGGATTTAGATTCTCCCTAATACATCAATCATGTTTTTCAGTCTTTGTCCAATCTCCTACACCACAATATGTCCTGGATTAGGTGGGGTGGTTCCTGTTGTCCTCCGACATCCCAAGTCTTTTCTCCCCTATGAGAATGAAACAAAAGGTATACTTAGCACACAGATATTTGTGGCCAGAAATATGAATGTGAAACATTGCTTGGTAGTGTGGTACAATTGTCTGTTTGGGCAGAGTTCCAAGTTGAAGACATTATTTATTCCCTTAACAAAGCTACAATACTTAACTTTTTTGGACAAGTTTCACACATGGAGACAACCCAAGTTTCCACTGGAACACCTGTGTGGGACACCCTAAAAAGTTTGTTCTTGTATCCCACACTAGTGCTCCTGAATCCAGATGTGTAAACAGCTGCTGAGTGTCTTCTCCTTACATTACACTGAATCAAGTTTGCTATTCATTCTAGTTACAAACACAACTAGACAACAATGTCCTAAACTTCTTTTAATACAAATTAGCATGACCAAATGTAGTTAACCTTGTATCTGCCTAAAACATCGTATTTAGTTGGTGAACGAACAATGTTTACTACGAACGATTACTGTGCCCACGAGCCTGAAAGTTGCCATTTTAAGCTGTACAACAGTAAAGAAAAGCACATGGCGCAGCATGCAAGTAATAATAATAATCGGAACACACTACAAGGCTTTACTTTTTATAAGCACTTTCTTGATCCTTCTATACTGATCCTGCTCCCTCAATTTAAGGTCTGACCAGCGTTTCCTCAATTTCTCCTTGGATCGCCGTAACCCAAAATTCCGGTGCAGACTCTTCACAACTTTAGTCATGATCTTGGACTTTCTCACATTTGGGTTTAGGTACAATCCATACTTCCCATCATAGTCGGCCCTCTTCAAGATGTCCACCATCTCCACCATCTCTACAAAGGCCATATTTGAGGCTTTGAATCTTCTCCTCCGGGATCGGGACGTTTCTGGCTCTGGGCTTTCCTCCTCGTTACTGCTATTATGCACCTGCTGTGTCTCCGCCATGTTCATTTCCCACTGCGCCAAAAGAGAAGGGGCGGGGAATATTCTAGAAAAAATGGCAGGGGCGGGCGGCGCGGGCAGAGTTTCACGCATGCACAGTGTATATAAAGCTAACACGCGTGTGTCGTACCTACGTTCTGTGTGCATAGGAAGGAGGACCGAAAGTGCTGAACATTCTAACGAAGGTAACATTTTAACTTGGGACATCAGTGGCCTATATACTGATTTGTGATTGAGGCCTATATTTGGATAAGATTAGGAGAGTTTAGCCTGATATTAGTGTTTTTGTCTTGTATTTTGTCTTGCAGTAAATATGAAACAATTCAAAGACCCCGATTTCATGGGCCATTTCATTGACAAATACAGGGATATGAGAAATTTGTGGGAGGTTAAAAACCCCTTATATTGCAATAAACCAGCTAGGAAGGCATCGCTGGAAAAACTGCTGCAATTTGTGAAGACGCAGGTCCCCAACACAGACATCGAGTTTGTGGAGAGGAAAATTGGTAGCTTGAGAAGCACATATAGGAAGGAGCTTAATAAGGTCCAGGCTTCCATGAGATAAGGAGCAGCAGCAGAGAATGTGTATGTACCCAGTCTGTGGTACTACAACAGGATGCGGTTTCTGGAAGACCAGATGGAAATCAGGGAATCACTTTCTACACTTCCATCCAGCCTTCCCTCAACTCTTCACTCAACCCCAGCTGAGGTATCCGAGGACCAACCTGGGCCTTCTATCCTGGAAGAAGTGGAGGAGCCCAGCTGGAACCAGGTATAGTATATTTTTACATATTTATTGTCCGAAAATTATTGTTGTTAACTAGATGTTATTATTGATAACAAATGAATGATTTAACAAAAAGTGTTTTACATATCAATAAACAGTAGGGGCCAAATATGATTGTGACAAGAATGAAAAATGCTAGGCTCAGAATGATAGTCTTTTCTATTTATTAACATTCAATTTGCAACAGTCATGAGCTGAAAATTGTGTGTGATTGATGAACCAAAAAATAAAACTATGTCCCTTTTCCATACACAGGAAGACCTCAGCCAGGACAAGGCTCTGGAATGTGGCACACAGGAGGAGGCGGGGGAAAGTGTCAACCAGGAGGTGGCGGGGTAAGTGGCAGCCAGGAGGAGGCGAGGCCCAGTAGGAGCCTCACCCAATTCCAGGTGCCTTCCCTCCGCCTTCCAACAAAAAGGGCCAGGAAGGGGAGTAAAGTGGAGGAGGCAGCACTGGGCCTCATTAAGGAGGCTAATGCGGCCCCGAAAAGCCCCCCCCCATGCTGGAGAGGCCTGTGGCTGCTATGTAGCTGCAAAATTGCAGCAAATGGAGGAGGGCCAATGCCTCATCTGTGAGAAATGTATTTTTGAGGCCATTCATAAGGGGTTGAGGGGCCAAATAAGTGATAACATGCACTTAGTTGCGCTCGCGCATCCTCCTCCACCTCCTCCTCCTTCTGCCACAAGTCCACCTCCAGAGCCACAGTCTCCAAGGAAGGCTGCAGGGAAGGCTGCAGGGAAGCGCGGAGGGAAGGCTGCAAGGAAGACAAGAAATTGATGGCCCTGGGTTCAGTCTGGTCTGACAGAAGACACAGCCTGGGGACATATACTGTATGTCATGTGCTGCTGTTTGTGAACTCTGGGAGTCCAGGACCAGATTGTGCTCCCTATTATATGGTTACCAATTTTAATTTACAAAGAGTTCATGTGAAAGATGACTGATAAAAAATAATTCTAAACATTATTATGGAGATCTGGCTTTAAAAACAAAAACTATTATTCAGGAGATCATGAGAAATAATAAAGAAATAAGTTTGTGAGAACTGTGAATATCAGCAGCAAAACAACTTCATTATTCTAGCATTATAAAGAACAAAAGAATGTGCTGCATTAAAAGATCCAAAAATTTACAGCGTGACAAATGTGCTAGCTCCATTATGAACGCTAGTTTTACCAGACCGAGCGCTTCTGTCTCGTACTTGATTCTGAGCATGCGTGATTTTTGGTGCGTCAGAATTGCATACAGATGATCGCATTTTTGGCTAGGAACTTTTTCTGACTGAAAAATTGAGAACCTGCTCTCATTCTTTTGCTGGCTGGAATTCCGCCAGCAAAAGTCTGATGGAGCATAGACACGGTCGCATTTTCTGACCAAAAGCTCTCATCAGAGTTTTGCTGGCGGCATTTCTGATCGTGTGTACGGGGAATTACTTGCCAGTTGAGACATTGAGATGTTTACAGTTGTATTTATATGTACCGGTACTGTATTATTTTCTTTTAAATAATGTTTAAAATGCATCTACAGTACAGTAAAAATGTAAAATCATGTATTCAATTCTACATTGCATTTCAGTTATTGCTAGCCTACTTCTATTAACCTGAACAATCTTGAAGTTTAAAAGCCTAGTTTTTGAGGAAGCCCACATATTTACTTCCTTTCATTCACTAATCAACAGAGGTCTTGAGAGGAAGAATTTCAGGAGACAGTGAGTCAGTGAGTGAATGCAGGAACCACTGCTTGCAGGCGGAAAGGTACCATGGGATATTTAGTCCTTATAATTTGTAAGTAAACCAAAGAAATGAACAGAGGAAAAGCTGCAAGGCATGCACAAAATCCAGGAATTGGTTAAAAAAGATATGGCCGCCAGACAGGCTGAACTCACAACAAAGTATATGCTGTGGCTATAGATCTATTTTTTTATTTTTTTTATTGTAGTTTGAAATTTCTGTTTTCTCTGTGGTTGGATGCTGATGGATCATATGGGTAAAGAACGCTCCCGTTAGCAGCTTAGTTTGTTTTTTGTGTGATCCATCAGTATTTAATACTTTTCAAAGTTGAAACAAGATAGACATTATTAAGGCTAAAAACAAAACAAAACATGTGAGTGGTTTGGTGTTGAGTGTATTAGGGACGTGCGGTGAGGTCAGTTGCTGGTGAGGCACTGGCTAGTATCAGAGCCAGATACACACAGGTTACATACGCCACAATCGTTAGACATCCTTTGTAACTCTAAACATGTAATCTGTAAAAAAAATTAAAAGCGTCGCCTATGGAGATTTTTAAGTACTGAAGTTTGGCTCCATTCCACATTATACAAAAAAAATATGTTATTTTTAGTGTTTTTTTTTTAAATAAATTCATTAAACAGTTTAAAAAAAAAAAACGCGTTTGAAAAATTGCTGCGAATAATACTGTGTAACATAAAAAGTTGCAACAACCACCATTTTATTCCCTAGGGTGTCTGCTAAAACAATATACCTGTATATAATGTTTGGGGGTTCTGGGAAATTTTCTAGCAAAAAAATGATGATTATTACATGTAGGAGAGAAGGGTAAGAATTGGCCTGGGTGGCAAGGGGTTAATTACCGTAAGTAATATACAAATTATTATTATATATTGTTTTTAAGGTAATTTACTATATTTCAAAAACTGTACTCAAGCAGGTGGCTTAACGGCAAATTACTGAAGTTTGAAGTTATAACTTCAAACCAGTAATTTCACAGTAAATAGATAAAGAATAAATTATTATCTTATAACATATAGCATGATAATATATGATTTAGCTTGATTATAACAATACCTTTTCAACAGCAGCAGATCCTCATTCGCCCTCTTAACTGTGTGAGAAAACATGGGATTGTGGGTAAATCTTATACCCATAAACTCATGCTTTTTCCTTGTAGTTAAGAGGGCTGGGCTGGAAGGGAGCATTTGTATTTTAGACACATGCCCCTTCTATGACACTGCAGTGAGTGGCGTGTCTCCACTGCAGCATTTTTATTGGACAGCTGGGGCTAATGGTACTTTACCATTGGTTCAAGACTCCAAGCTGTCCAGTAAGCTCAGTGCCTCTGACAAGAAGTGAGGAGAGGCACTTTGAGCTCAACCTCAGTCTGCTGCAAACAGAGTGTGCCAGCTTGTATTTGTATAACTGGCCACTCTGTATATAGCTTCTGACAGGCTGCACAAGGAGCCCCGTATCTCCGGAACCATAGGTTGTAGAAGTGGTGGGGTATGGCTTATGCCCTGTACGCATGTTAGGATTTTCCAACGGAAAATGTTCTATAGGAGCTTGTTGTCGGAAATTCCGACCGTGTGTAGGCTCGGACATTTTCCATTGGAATTTCCGTCGCACAAAATTTGAGAGCTGGTTCTCAAATTTTCCGACAACAAAATCCCGATCGTGTATACACAATTCCAACGCACAAAGTTCCACGGATGCTCGGGATCAAGCAGAAGAGCCGCACTGGCTATTGAACTTCATTTTTCTCGGCTTGTCATACGTGTTGTACGTCACCACGTTCTTGACGCTCGGAATTTCAGACAAGATTTGTCTGACCGTGTGTATGCAAGACAAGTTTGAGCCAACATCTATCGGAAAAAAACTATGGATTTTGTTGCCGGAAAATCCTATTGTGTGTACAGGGCATTCGGCTACATTCCCCCCAAATATTGGGTCTCTGTGACCTCAGGTCGCCAAGCTATGACCCCCGAAGCTCAATTTTTTTTTCTGCCTCACCTGCCTCCCCTCACTGCATGTCTCTGCAGTGTATGCTGCTAATTTTAAACTATGTTGAAGAGCTAGACTCTAGAATTACTTTATGTTTTGAATTTTACAATTATGTACACTATGGCACAGCTTCAGGATTAATTTGCTACAAGTGTAATTTTATCTTGATCTATGTTCTCTTTAAAGCTAGCACCTGCTGGCAAAATCTTAAACATCCAACTCTTCTGAGACTGTGCAGTGCCTACTTCCCCTACTAAGTAGGTACTGTGGTTCCATCTGCTTACTGCTATGTCCCTGGGACACAGTAATAACAGCAGTAGAATGGTAGGATAGTGTTATTTTCGTAGCCATGCCCTGGTAGGGGTCGCTAAATGCCGCCGGAAGTGTGTGCCCACTGTATGGCGGGGGACCCGATGCATGTGGCCGGCGGCTGCTATGTCTGCCGGCCACCTGCAATTACGGAAACTAGAGCCAGAACAGGGATCTTTCAATGTAAACAGACAGATCCACGTTCTGACAGTGGGGTTAGAGAGAGATCTTCTGATCCTAGTGATCAGGATCAGTGATCTTTCTCCTCCTCCAGTCAGCCCAGCCCCCATACAGTTAGAAACACTCCCAGGCAACAGACTTAACCCCTTTATCGCCCCCTAGTGTTAACCCCTTCCCTGCCAGTGACATTTATACAGTAATCAGTGGCTATTTTTAGATTTGATCGCTGTATAAATGTCAGTGGTCTCAAAAAAGTGTACAATCTGTCCACCGCAATGTTGCAGTCCCACTAAAAATTGCTGATTACTGCCATTATTAGTAAAAAAAAAAAAAATGCCATTAATTTATCCCCTATTTTGTAGACGCAACAACTTTTGCGCAAACCAATCAATATCCTCTGATTGAGATTTTTTCCACCAAAAATATGTAGAAGAATACATATTGGCCTAAACTGATGGAGAAATTATTTATTTTTTATTTTTTGGGGGATATTTATTATAGCAAGAATGAAAAAATTATGTGTTTTTTTTCAAAATTGTCACTTTTTTTGTTTAAATTTGAATTTGAAGCAATAATTCAGAATGTCCAGCAATAGCAGACATTTGTAATCCATGTTAGGATGCCCAACCATAGCAGAAAGCTGTGCGTATTTGTAATCCATACTTTAGAATTATTTGTAATCCATACTTTAGAATTACTTTATGTCTTGAATTTTACAATTATGTACACTATGGCACAGCTTCAGGATTAATTTGCTACAAGTGTAATTTTATCTTGATCTATGTTCTCTTTAAAGCTAGCACCTGCTGGCAAAATCTTAAACATCCAACTCTTCTGAGACTGTGCAGT
Source organism: Lithobates clamitans (assembly GCA_037952925.1). Taxonomy (NCBI): domain Eukaryota; kingdom Metazoa; phylum Chordata; class Amphibia; order Anura; family Ranidae; genus Lithobates; species Lithobates clamitans. Next base: position 8,233,330 of record JBBGZY010000071.1, read on the forward strand.
GCCTACTTCCCCTACTGCACCTTCCTAAAGTGCAGGATTTGGATTAGTACAAGTGTCTGCCCCGGCCACCGTTATGGCAACTGGGTGAACAGACAGCAACAAAATTTACTTGAAAGTAGCTCCCACTGGTTGCCATGGACAACGGCACTTGCTACTATAGCACTGAATAGCAGGCAGAGCACCTAAGTCCTTTCCCAAATTTTAATTCCTCAACTGGTGGTGGAACAAAGCACAGTTCCCCTGGCTCGATCAATCTTGGTTACTAGGGGCAATGGCTGGCAGGTTAACTGTGAACGGGTGATCCTGGACGACAACCCCAAATATAAACACGCCTCCGTAGGGGTTACTGAATGTAGTGGTTCACCTGTCACCCTGCCCAGCCAGACGTCCATCTCTCAGACACTCAGAGACCTAGAACAGTCCATAAGATTTGTTTTTGTGTTTTTTATTGAGGGGATTGAACTTGGATGGGAAATGGGAAATTATGGGATGCCCAGGAAAATTCAATGCAACTTGCTTGGGACTTCTATATACACTATACACTCCAGTATATACACTGGACCTCTTATCCTTCAATCCTCCAGCACTTCACTTGCTGCATATTGTTACTCCTCTAGCACTTCCCTTGCTGCAGAGTGTTACTCCTCCAGACTAGCTAGCACTGCATGGTTAGGCCTGACACTAGGACCTCAGGCCCCTGTGGTGTAGAAATAGTTCAGATGCTAATTGACCTCTGCTTAGCAATCCCAGATAGCAATCTTCAGGCCCTGCCAGCCAGCCTGGCTGCAATGACCTCTTGCCACTGCCCTTCCCACAGTCCTCTCTTCTGGTTCTGCACCCATTTCAAACTGCAATCTCCCAGTTCTCTCAGGCATGCATCACCAGCCCTCCTGGCTGTGACCAGTTGTCCTCCCTAGAGTCTCTTAGCAGTGTTCTCTTATGCTTTCCTCTCCTTGCTCTCTCATATGCCTCTCCTCCAGGATCTCTTCTCTCCTCCTGGATGCACCTGAGCCCCAGCCCAGGGTCAATCCCCCCAGACTGGGGAGTCCCCCAGTGGGCCCCTACAGCCTACACACTCTCTCACTCCAGCTCTTCCACCTGAAAACTCCCCCTCCAGCTGGGCTGACCCTGGGTATTTAAGGAGGCCTGCCCTCTGCCAATCCAAGTTGGGTATTGGTTAAGGCTCCTTAGAATACCCCAGGCAGCAACACCTCTCCTCCTCTCCTCTCTTTCTAGCACCTTCTAGAAAGAAGAGGGAGGTGACAGTGATGCTACCTGTGAGTTACCCAGCCCTGCCCTGAGCCACTCCAAGCCCAGAATGAAAACAAACAGGCCTAGCCTCCAGAAAAATCCTCACACTAGATCCTACCTAACTAGAGGGTGCTACATTTTGATGGGTGCTTTTTTTGTTAAGTTTTTTTTCACAAAATAAAATGTAACTGGTTGTGGGTCCTACTTGATTAAAGGGGTTGCAAACCCTTGTGTTTTTTTCACCTTAATGCATCCAATGCATTAAGGTGAAAAAACTTCTGACACTGACCAGTTCCCCAACCCCTTGTTTTACTCACCTGAACCCGTTCATTCCCATGGCGGAGATGTGCTCTACCTCTCTGCCCATTGTCTCGGATCTTGATTGGATAGATTAATAGCAGCGCAGCCATTGGCTCCCACTGCTGTCAATCAAATCCAATGACGCGGGTGCTGGGGAGCGGGGCTGAGTCCGGCATTCTGTGTGAATGGACACAAAACTCAGGAGCACACCCACACGGGTGTCCACCTTAGTAGAGCCTTCTCCAACGTGGGTACTCGATGCGGAAAGGAGCTACCAGCGCCGCCAGGGGACCCCAGAAGAGGCAGATCGGGGCCACTCTGTGCAAGACTAACTGCACAGTGGATTTAAGTATGAATTGTTTGTTATTTAAAAAAATAAAAAAGAGAGTTTACAACCCCTTTAATTTATCCTTGGTGTATAAAGCCTCTTACGTGGTTGCTCTTCTGTATGCTTCTGCAAATTTATTTTATGTGTATTCTTTTAGAAAAGCTCACTAAGTATATTCTGAAAAGTGTCTGCTTTTGATAATTAAAGTAGTTGTAAATGTATTTATTTTTTTTAAATAACAAACAGGTTTATACTTACATGATCTGTGCAATGGATTTGCACAGAGTGGCGCCCAAACTTCCACCAGCGCCCTGGCTCTTCCACTCCACTTTCTATCGGAGCATTCCTGCAGGCTCACTCCCGAGTCTCCCCGCTCTTCACTAGCTTTGATTAGCAGCTGCCTCAGCAAAGTCAGCAAGACCAGGAAGTGAGAAGAGAGAGGAGCTGCAGATGTGCAAAAGTGTTTTGATAGACTTTTTTGGACCTTGCATTGCATGGTTTTTATCAAGCTTTATTCATTCATTACTGAGCACTGCTTATTTTTACCTGCAGATTATTAGTTTCCTTTTAAATTACTTCTAATGATGTCAGCTCAATACAATTTAGAAATTTAACAAGATGTATAAAGCTAAGCTTATTTACTAAGAGTTTATTGCTTGGTCTTTCCTTTAATGTCAGAGTATTAAATGTCAGGGAATATCAACTTGCTTTGTTTTTGCAGCCTAATAAAATGTAACATACAGATTGATTGTACAATAAGAATAAACATAAAATGTCAGTACTAACAATTTTTAATACCAGGTGAACAAAATATATATTTCAATAACATGCAGAACAGGACAAGCCAATCAAACTAACAAAAACCAATAGGCCTAGTTCAATAAAACAAACAATGTGCAAAACAGAGCAACCAATAGCATTTAATGGAACTTTAGGTCAGTGCATAACAAATTTATAATGTTTGGGGGTTCTAAGTTATTTTCTAGCAAAAAAAATTGTTTTTAAACAACAAATCTCAGAAAGGGGCTTGGTCCTTAAGTGGTTAACCACTTGCTTACTTGGCACTTATACCCCCTTCCTGCCCAGGCCAATTTTCAGCTTTCAGAGCTGTCACACTTTGAATGACAATTGCGCGGTCATGCAAAACTGTACCCATATGAATTTTTTATCATTTTTTTCACACAAAGAGAGCTTTCTTATGGTGGTATTTAATCATAACTAGGTTTTTTATTTTTTTTGCTAAACAAAAAAAAAAAAACGAAAATTTTGAAAAAAAAAAAACCCAAAACCTCTTTTATATTTGTTAAAAAATTATGCAAACAGGTAATTTTTCTCCTTCACTGATGCAGTGGCATTGATGGGCACTGATAGGCTGCACTGATGGGCACTGATAGGCTGCACTGATGGGCACTGATGAGGCGGCACTGATGGACACTGATAGGTGGCACTGATGGGCACTGATGAGGTGGCACTGGTGGGCATTGTTTAGGAGCCACTGATGAGGCTGTACTGATGTTCACTGATAGGTGGCGCTGATGGGCACTGGTAGGTGGCATGAAGAGGTGGCACTTATAGGTGGCATTGATGGGCACTAGTAGGCAGCACTGATAAGCAGCACTGATAAGTGACATTGATGATGAGGCAGTGGTGGGCGCTGATTGGCAGCACTGATGGGCACTGATAGGTCTGATAGGTGGCACTGGTGGGCACTGATTAGCAGTACTGATGGGCACTGATGTCACTGGTGGGCACTGATTAGCAGCACTGGAGGGCAATTACTAGTAGCGATGGGCCAAACACCCCCCTGGTTCAGTTCGCATCAGAGCATACCGAACAGGCAAAAAATTTGTCAGAACACATGAACACCATTAAAGTCTATGGGACACGAACATGAATAAGCAAAAGTGCTCATTTTAAAGGCTTATATGCAAGTTATTGTCATAAAAAGTGTTTGAGGACCCGGGTCCTACCCCTGGGGACATTTATGAATGCAAATTTTTTTTTAAAAACGCCCGTTTTTTCGGGAGCAGTGATTTTTTAATTGCTTAAAGTGAAACAATAAAAATGAAATATTCCTTTAAATATCGTGCCTGGGGGTGTCTATAGTATGCCTAAAAAGTGGCACAGTTTTCCCGTGTTTAGAACAGTCTCTGCACAAAATGACATTTCTAAAGGAAAAAAGTCACTTAAAACTGCCTGCAGCTGTAATGTAATGATCATGTAAAGCAGAAGGAAGAAGAAGGACTCCAATGGTGCAGGTCAAAAACCAATGAGGTTTATTAAGAATAAAAGTTCAGGTGGTAAACACCAATCAATAAAAGTGATCACAGGAACAGGCAAAAATTAAATAAAAGCAATGTGGGATACCAGAAATGCTAGCCCGACCGGTTTCGACACTAAGAGGTCTTCAACTGGGTCAAAACCCCTCTTCAACTGGGGCAATTGAAGACCCCTTAGTGTCAAAACCGGTCAGGCTAGCATTTCTTGTATCCCACATTGCTTTTATTTAATTTTTACCTGTTCCTGTGATCACTTTTATTGATTGGTGTTTACCACCTGAACTTTTATTCTTAATAAACCTCACTTTTTTGACCTGCACCATTGGAGTCCTTCTCCTTCCTTCTGCTTTACATGATCATTCCCTGGAGCCCTCACAGAACATCGTTGAAGACGGCTATTCAACAGGGGAGTACTTGGAGCCTTCACGGTCCAGGAGCTGAGGATACCACCTTGAACAGGTTCTTCCATATGTGTCCAGTATCTGAGCGACATCTGATGAATACAACAACATCTGATATACATAATATAAGATCCCAAGCCTGTCTGATCCCTCTGTCGTATAGCATTTGGGGTCCATCACAGCTGGTAAGAGTACCCATTTATATCTTGAGTTCCGCTGTTGTTGACTACAGACAAGCCTTACACTGATCATCTCACGATTGGGATTACTCTCACCAGAGGAATATACCATTTAAGATTTTCTGTGGACATTCTTTCTCACACCCCCACTGGGTTACATTCAGCATAGCCAATTTATATAGTTTTTTGGTTTCTTTTTATATGTGTTATTTATTTTCTATTTTTTGTGATTTATTTTCACTTTTTAGTAGCGCTACACTATTATTATATTATTTTCCTCCTCACACACTGATCCTGTGTAAGAAGGAGATTGCGGTAACATCTCATTACTGCTTACAGTGTACATCAATCACACTGATTGCCCCCCTAATAAAGAGGACCTGGCACCACCCATCAAACTACCTGTCACCACCTATCAAAGTACATGTCACAGTCCATCAAAGTACCTGTCACAGTCCATATGAGTGCCCGAGTACCTGAGTACCTGTCACAGTTCATCTGAGTACCCGAGTACCTGTCACAGTCCATCTGAGTACCTGTCACAGTTCATCTGGGTACCCGAGTACCTGTAACAGTCCATCTGAGTACCTGTCACAGTTCATCTGAGTACCGAGTACCTGAGTACCTGTCACAGTCCATCTGAGTACCTGAGTACCTGTCACAGTTCATATGAGTACCGAGTACCTGAGTACCTGTCACCACTCATTAGAGTACCCGAGTACCAGTCACCAGCCCATTAGAGTACCCGAGTACCTATCTGTAGCCCATCAGAGTACCCGAGTATCTGTCACCATGCCATCAGAGTACCCGAGTACCTGTCACCAGCCCATCAGAGTACCAGAGTACCTGTCACCAGCCCATGCCTCTTAAAATATACATTGGGGTGTTTGCTTTCCAAAATGGGGTCATTTTTTGGGTAATTCCACTGTCCTGGTGCTCAAGGACCTTCAAAAGTGTGATATATAGGAATGAAATGAGATGTGTAATTTATGCTCCTAGAATGCCTGAAGGTGCTACTTCAATGTTGGGCCTCTGTATGTGGCCAGGCTGTGTAAAAGTCTCACACATGTGGTATCGCCATACTCAGGATGAGTAGCAAAATGTGTTTTGGGGTGTAATTTTTGCTATATACATGCTATGTGTTAAAAATATCTTATAAATTGACAACTTTGTGTAAAAAAATGAGTTTTATTTTTTTTCCACATTTTCTAAAAACTGGAAAAATGATCCATTTAAGACTCATTATGCCTCATAGATTATACGTTGGAGTGTTTGCTTTCCAAAATAGGGTCATTTTGTGGGCAATTCCATTGTCCTGGTGCTCCAGGGCCTTCAAAAGTGTAATAGGTGGTTGAGAAATGAGATGTGTAATTTATGTTCGTAGTTTGCCTGAAGGTGCTACTTCAATGTTGGGCCTTTGTATGTGGCCAGGCTGTGTAAAAGTCTCACACATGTGGTATTGCCATACTCGGAAAGAGTAGCAGAATGTATTTTGGGTGTAATTTGTTGTATGCATAGGCTCTGTGAGAGAAATAACCTGTTAAAATGACAATTTTATAAAAAAAAAAAAAAAAATTCATTTTGCAAAGAATTGGGAAAAAAAGAATTGGGAAAAAAATACAACTTAAAAAAAACTCACCATGCTACTTACTTAATACCTTGGAATGTCTATTTTCTAAAAATGGGTCATTTGGGGGGTATTTGTACTTTCCTGACTTGTTAGTGTCTCAAGAAATGAGATAGGCCTTCGGTACATCAGGTGTGATCAGATGTGATCAATTTTCAGTGATTGGCACCATAGTTTGTAGACTCTATAACTTTCACAAAGACAAAATATTATACACTAATTTGGGTTACTTTTACCAATGATATGTAGCAGTATAAATTTTGGCCAAAATTTATGAAGAAAAAGTACTAATTTGCAAAATTTTATGACAGAAACAAAGAAAAGTGCATTTTTTTCTGAAAATTTACGGTCTTTTTTTATTTATAGCACAAAATAATAGAAAAACACTAGTAATTAAATACCACCAAAAGAAAGCCTTATTTGTGTGAAAAAAGGACGCAAATTTCATATGAGTACAGTGTTGCATGACTGAGTAATTGTCATTCAAAGTGTGAGAGCGCCGAAAGCTGAAAATTGGTCTGGGCAGGAAGGGTGTGTAAGTGCACTGTATTGAGGTGGTTAATGATCGGAACCGGAGTGACACTTAGTCACTGTAGGGTCTGAAGGAGCAGCGGACTATTAAGTGTAGCGAGACTACAACCTGGTTAGATATTACTAGCAAACTGAAAACATCTCCCATACAGCCATCAACTGGAGACCTACCTCGGTGTACCCACTCCCACTACAGGATATTTGTGATGCTTTTCTGTTAAAAGTAAAGTGCTGTAATAGCTTGTCAATGTAATTTAAAATGAGTTAAACAAAGAAATGTAGTAGAATACAGTTTGGTCTAAATTTATGAAGAAATTTTATTTTTTAAATGTTTTATTGGATGTGTTTTATAACAGAAAATAACAATTTGAAAAAAAATATGTATTTACTAAAAAATAAAAAAGCCAGCGGTGATCACATACCACCACAAGAAACCTCTATTTGCATGAAAAAAATTATATAAATTTTGTTTGGGCACAGCGTTGCATGACTGAGCAATTACCAGTTGAAATAGCGCAGTGTAAAAAAGCAAAAAAATTGCATGGTCATGAAGGGGTTTTACACCTTTTGGAGCTGAAGTGGTTAATAATATCCTAATGCTTTAGGTAGGAATTTGTCACTCAAGCAAAGCGTGAGGATATGATTGTAAAGGCTGAAGGTTTTTTACCTTCATGGATTCTATGCATGAAATTTAAAAACCTTCTGTGTGCTGTTCCCCCAACAGCCCCCCTCTAATACTGACCTGAGCCTCCTCTTGATCCACTGAGTCATTGGCTCTCACTGTTGTCATTCAAAGTAAGCCAATGAGGAGAGGACGGGGGGTGTAGCAGAGCCATTGCTTTATATGTCTTATGAACACAAAGAGCAGGGCTCCGGAGCAAGCACGCACCAGTGCCCCCAGAGCAATTGTTTGCTATTGGGGCCACTGCTCAAGGAGGAGGTGCCAGGAGGACCAGTGGGGGACCCGAGAAGAAGAGGATTGGGGCTGAGCAGGTAAGTATGACCTTAAAATGGTATTAAAGCCAAACCTTTGATACCACTTTAAAGTGATTGTAAAGGATCGTTTTTTATTTTTTTAAACAACAAACATGTCATACTTACCTCCACTGTGCAGCTCATTTTTCACAGAGTAGCCCCAAACATCCTCTTCTGGGCTCCCTTGATGGCTCTCGTGGCTGCTCTCCGCATCAGATAACCCCCTAGGACATGAACAGACACGAATGCTGGACTCGGGCCCGCCCCCCAGCGCCCGCGTCATTGGATTTGATTGACAACAGTGGTAGCCAATGGATGTGCTGCTATCAATCTATCCAATCAAGAGCCGGGACCCTGTGGAGAGAGGGACATCGCCAAACAGATGAAGGGGTTCAGGTAAGTAAAACAGGGGGCTGGGGGGCCGGTGACTGCCAGGTGTTTTTTCACCTTAATGCAAAAAACACGAGGGTTTACAACCCCTTTAAGGTATGCTGTATGTTGGCACAGTGAGGGAGATTTACTAAAACTGAAGCACTCAGAATTTGGTGCAGCTGTGCATGGTAGCCAATCATTTTCTAACTTCAGCTGGTTTAAGCTTTGGCAATAAAACCTGAACGCTGATTGGTTTCTATCCAGTTAAATCAGATTTTGCACTTTCCAACTTTAGTAAATAACCCCCAGTGACTTGTAGGTCTCAAGAGGAAAGCCAGGACACAAACTGTCCAAACAAGCACAGATCGACTTTCCTGGGAAAGAGTTTCTTGTGAAGAAGACTGGGTTAATCATTGGGTATTTTACGTACATTGGATCTCTTACATAAATACAGAAAACAACATATGTATTATAATAAGAATGTGTAATTAACATTACAATGTGTATAAGTTTTTAAAACCTTGTTTTTATGTATAACTTGTAATACGACTATGTATATGGGGGCAGTCATGTTACCTTTTTACATATGCAAAATCCTGCTTTGTAGGACCACACAATGGTTGTGCTTTACTGTTCTTTCTCACAAAGCAAGTCTATAAGTTGACCAACTTTATAAACGGGCAAAGCACTTCCTGTATGACTGATAAATTATCCTAATGACCATTAAAGCTACCACTGAAAACTACAATTTACTATATAATAAACGTGGAAAAGCAACGCTGTAAGATGAGAAAATATTTGAATACATGTTAGAAAAGTAATATAACGTAATAATGTAACTTGAAATTAGCTAAGGGTAGTTTTTTCAGTTGTGCATGCTTTTTGACCTGGAAGTGAGGGTGAACATTATGCAATGTGACCTTGTAACTTGTATTTCAATAAGACGCAGTGTAAGAAACTGTGCCCAGGGGTGATTAAACATCTGTTTATAAATCCTGCTTGATTAATTCTTACTTTCTTGATTAGACATTGACCTTAATTTTCTCAGTGCCCTGTGCCTGTTTAAGAAGCATGGAGAGCTTCAATAGTATACTTGACTTAAGAAAACAACTTTGACTTTATTAAACATTAGTTGAGCACCTACATTTGTAGAATGTCTTCAAGCAGAAGAAGTGGAATATATTCTAAACTTGGCTATAGACCATAGAAATATCTAGCCTTATAGTGGAGTTCGACCGAAAAAAATAAAAACAAAAGTCAGCAGCTACAAATACTGCAGCTGCTGACTTTTAAAATAAGGACACTTACCTGTCCAGGGAGCCCACGATATCCTTACCCGAAACCGTCCCGCCCCTCAGCTTCCAGGTGGAGGCTCCTGCAACTTCAGTAAGGTAATCAGCAAGTGAAGCCTTGCGGCTTCACAGCCTGGTACCCTACTGCAGATGCGCGAGTCGTGCTGCACATGCCTAATGTCTCCCAGAAGACAGCGGGGGGGACGGAGAAGGGGCCAGACATGGAGTAGATCGCCGCAGATTCTGCAGCGATCTATCGCCGGAAGTGGGAGCAAATACCTGTATTAGACAGGTATCTGCTCCCCCCTCCCCCCCTGAAAGGTGCGAAATGTAAGAGTGGGGGAGGAACGGATAAGTTAAGTCCATGGCTATTTGATACACAAGCTAAAATGATATATTTCATTGGTGAACATAGAAGCAGTGATATGATAACTTAATACGCAATATGTTTAGCATTGTAAGAAGCCATCCAATTAATTTCAGCTTGGCATCAGTCTTCAGTGGGAATTATTTCTCCTCTATACACAGGTTGATTTAGATCTATGTTTAAAATAGACTAATTTCTGATCATGATTTAACTTTGTATGTGTCAGACTAGAAATGAAGTACAGTCATTGTTCTTGTCATTAAAGTCCTACATTTGTTGTCTGCAAACACCCTAACATAACATGCTGGGGTTGATTTATTAAAGGAATAGGGGCTGTTTACTGAGCAAAACTCGATGTTCACTATGCAAATTGAATGATAGTAAATATTGATAACCTGTGTTCATTTTGAATATCAAATAAATAAAATTGCATTTTGGCATGGTTGGTTGCTTAATTGAACACAACCTTATCTTATTTGCTAAGCTAAGTGAATATTAACCTTGCAAAGTGAAACATTCTCCATTACTTTAATAAATCAGCTTATTAATAAATAATCTCCCATCTTCTAAGCATGCAGTGAGTGAACGGAGGCTGGTAGTGATTTACTAAAGGCAAATGAGCTTAGTGAACAAGGTGAAACTCTGCTGACTGACACTGAAGGGCAGGACATGCTATGCTTTCCTTGTGTACATTTTAGGGTATAGGGTGTTGATAGTATACCAAAAGTCCTCAACCGGTTAAGTGACTTGAGGTGAAAATGGTATTGTCTTATTGAGTTAAATAAGTAAGAGAATAAAGGAGGAGTTGGAGCAGAATTAAAGAACTGCATATGAGAAAACCAACACCATATCTGCCCTTGAGACCAAAGCCGGTAAGACATATAAGACATGGCTGTTTGCCAAAAGGCTTTCCTGTTGGCTAGAGAAGATGTATAAGAGGTGCTATTATTATATATATATATGGAAACTACAGAAGCGCTATATGACCACTCTTATTAACCTCCCTGGCGGTTTTCCCGAGTGTGGCTCGGGGTTAAAATTCAGGACCATTAGCGGTAACCCCAAGCCACACTTGGGATTACATCGCAGGATCCTAGTTGTGGCTTTACTTACCTTGTCCCCGGGATCTTGCGATGTCCCCCGCTGTGTCTGCAGGCTCCGTCCTCCTGCGAAGCCTCTCCATGCCAGGCTCCGTTCCCATGCGACGCACGGGGGCGGAGCCTGGCGGCAAATTCAAAAAATTGTAAAAACATAACACATACAGTACTGTAATCTTACAGATTACAGTACTGTATGAAATTATTTCACATCCCTTTTGTCCCCAGTGCTTTGTCCAATACCCTGCATGCAGTTTGATATTATATATACTGTTCTTTCTGCCTGGAAACTGGAGATTGTCCATAGCAACCAAAAAGTGTCCCTTTAAATTAAAAGTGGCTTTAGACTAGCTAGAAAACAGCGATAGTAAATTAGAATCACTTGCCGAATTGAGCGATAGTGAATCATGGGGAAATTTATTTTATTTTATTTATTTATTTATTTATTTATTTATTTAATTATTTATTTTTATTTATTATATTATAATTTATGTTTTTGTGTTTCAAACTTTATCATACTCGGGATATCTACTAGACTCTTGTTTGGACAGATTTAAGTGTGTTATTGTTAAGAATTACAGACCTACAATATAAAGCGCCCAATTTCCATGCTTAATAATTGTACCGCTTTCAGCACCAAAAATCTGAAATAATCATACCGCCAGGGAGGTTAAGGAGGTCATAGAGAGTTTGTAAGCGTGCATCTTATTATCACTCTGGGTGATGGTGTTTGTTGGTGACATCACTGATGCAACCAATTTATCTGATCTGCACTTTTGATGGGACTTTTTGTGAACACTATACTTAGGCTTTTTTGTAACTTTTCACGTATTCATTTGTTGTGTAACCTAAGGTTCATATGTTGGAACTGTATGTTTCTTCATATTGTATATGTATTGCACTTAGTGGTTATTTATTAAGCGCAACACATTACTATTTAAAAGTACACCAATAGCATTATATACTATAGTCTGCTGAATTATCTTTGATTTTAATCATATTAAGTGATATTCAAATATTACAATGTGTTTATGTTAAAGAAATTATAATTGGCAGGTAATCATGATCCTTTTTTAAGCAGAGTGCTCTTACATGCAAGTACAAGTAAAGCATTACATTTATTCAATTTGTTTATTCAAGTTCTGAAGAATAAAAAAAAATAGAGCAATGTGCCCTAAGAGAAATAACTTACTCTGGCAAGTATGGAATATTGCTTTCAGCAATACAGTGTATCTTCACTAACCTATTTCTGCATACAATAAGGTTACGTGTCCTATGAAAGTATTATTCAATGAATCACTGTGGTAGCAATGAATCAATGTAATTATTTTCCATTGTTCTATTATAGTAAATATTTAGGTCAAGTGAATACATAACTCTTATAGTAAATCATATTGATTGGTCTAATTGTACACGTTCATTTCCCTGAGCATTAAGAGAACCCTGCCTGCTTTACTGAACTGGAAAAAAAGAAAACGTGTGCATGTATAAAAGTATATATGGTTCGTAGCCTCCCTGGCGGTTTTCCAGAGTGTGGCTCGAGGTTAAAATTTCAGTCCCATTAGCAGTAACCCCGAGCCACACTCGGGATTACATCGCAGCATCCTGGTGTGGCTTTACTTACCTTGTCCCCAGGATCCTGCGATGTCCCCCGCTGTGTCTGCGGGCTCTGTCCTCCTCCGAAGCCTCTTCGTGCCAGGCTCCATTCCCTGCGAGCGGCGCGACGCACGGGGGTGGAGCCTGGCGGCAAATTCAAAAAATTGTAAAAATCATAACACATGCAGTACTGTAATCTTACAGATTACAGTACTGTATGAAATGATTTCACATCCCTTTTGTCCCCAGTGCTTTGGCCAATGCCCTGCATGCAGTTTTATGTTATATATACTGTTCTTTCTGCCTGGAAACTGGAGATTGTCCATAGAAATCAAAAAGTGTCCCTTTACGTCAAACGTGGCTTCAGACCAGCTAGAAAACAGCGATTGTAAATTAGAACACTTGCAGAATTGAGCGATAGTGAATCGTGGGGAAATTTATTTTATTATTATTATTTTTTTTTTTTTTTATTATTTATTTTTATTTATTATATTATACTTTATGTTTTTGTGTTTCAAACTTTATCATACCCGGGATATCTACTAGACTCTTGTTTGGACAGATTTAAGTGTGTTATTGTTAAGAATTACAGACCTACAATATAAAACGCCAAATTTCCATGCAAAATAATTGTACCGCTTTCAGCACCTAAAATCCGAAAGAATCATACCGCCAGGGAGGTTAAACAAAATTCATTGTTTGCCTGTTGGTATTTTAGATAAATGCATTAAAACAACATTTATTTTTGCTGATGTATGCTGTTGGATTTGGTGGGGATGCAGGAAGACATCATTCAGGTGGAGTATATATATAAATGGGGTAATGGTGCTCCCTAAAGTTTGGTTGGGCAGGTGAGTGATATAGAGTACCAATAGTAATTGGGACCGATATACAAGCTCCACAGGGAGTAGCCCCACCTGGGTAAGTTGTATAAATAGATACCAAACAACAGTGAAGTAACAACTCTCCCTCAGCATCCGTGAGTGTGCAAATAAAAATAGAGAATAATGAGAAATAATATGATAATGAAAATTGATGATGAAAATTATTACAGTCTCCTCGCCATAAGTGATAGTGTTGGTAGATATGCCTACCCTAATTAAACATACATTCCATGTGAGTGAAACCGTAAATGGTGCCTTATTTGGTATACCAATCGTATACGTGTACACACTCCAAAAGTATGTAATACTGTGCCTGTGACTAAAAAACAAGTGTTGATACCTCAAATGGACATAGGTACCAATAAACCTATAAGTGTCTATACAGTTGAGCACCTAAATATATATTAGTTGAGCACCCAAATACATATTAGGCCTCTGCCAAATTATAGATCCTCAACCATATACATTGAACAAAATCATTTAAACCTTAGTTAGTTTTAAATCTTAATCACTTTTTAAGAGTGTTTATAAACAGTCCACAATTGTTAGACAGTCCATAGTTGTGAAGAAGTCTATAATGTGGTGAAAAATAGATCATAAAAACCAAACATAAAAATAAAAATAAAAATTGTGACTTGAGTGCATTCAACGTCCTTGGTGACTTAGTGCTCCCCCTCAAGGGTCCCCACTCACCAGATCCATTCACCCCAAAGGGGTAATTCGCATATGGATGTAACCTCTACGATCTCCCTGCCGGCGTGGTGGATGGATTTCCCAGGATGGTCCTCAGCATATACAGGATGATGAAGCTTTGTCACTCATATAGAAAAAAGGAATGGTGGACTCCCATAGTGTAGTAATTCAAATTATATTTATTCCAACATAAAATTCTTTCATTAAAAATACTACAGTCCAGGTCAGCTGGCTATACTGGCTATAGTAATACAGAGACTTTAACTTTGTTATGGATATAAGAGCTGATACAACTAACACCCATGCTTGTAGAAATAAGAGCCATCTAGAAGAATTTAAGGGATTAATAGAGAAATATCATTTGGTAGATATTTGGAGAGTTCAGCACCAAATGGAAAAAAAATACTCATATTATTCTAATATACATGATTCCTATCATAGGATAGATTATTTTTTTTATTAACCACTTAGGAATGTTAATGACTCCATCATCGGATATAGGAGGGTTCTTATGGTCGGACCATGCCCCATTGTTTTTGGAAATTAAGGTATTGGAGCAAGTAAAAACAAAAGGGAATTGGAGATTAAATGACAACTTGTTAAAAGATAAAGAGTGTATAGAGGATATAACTAAAACAATAAAGGAATTTGTAGAAATCCATGAGAAGGATGAAACATCATTACCCATGCAATGGGAAACATTAAAATGTGTACTAAGAGGGACACTTATCAAGCATGGTTTAAGACTAAAAAAAAGAAAAGATCAAAAGAAATCTCAGTTGATAAAAGAAATAGAGGAATTGGATAAAAAGCATAAGCAGAATCTAGAATCATCAGATAAAATAAAGTTAAAAGAGAAAAAAATAGAATTACAATCCCTGCTTGACGAGGAATCCCTTAGGATAAGAGACTGCAGAAGGGCACAATGGTATCAGTACGGCAACAAAACAGGGAAAATACTCGCTAAACAAATAAAGGAACAACAGACCTCAGCGACAATAAGTAAAATCTTAAAAACAGATGGGGAATATACACATGATCCAAAAGAAATAATAGAAGAATTTTATACATACTATAAACACTAATTTGTATAATATTAAAACTTTACGGGCGAATAAGGAGAGGGATTTGAATAGAGAGGAAATAAAGGAATACATCGAAGAAACAGCCCTTCCTAGATTCCCTAGAGAAACAATCGAGTCATTGGAGAAAGATATCTCTTTGGAAGAAGTTCAACAAGCGATTAAAGAACTAGTTCTAGGTAAAAGCCCAGGACCTGATGGGTATACCACCAGATTTTATAAGAACTTTCAAGAAATAATTGCCCCGTTATTAACATACAATTCCATATCGGACATACAAGGCTTTGTACCACAAAGCACAGAAGCTCACATTACCTTAATTCCAAAACCGGAGAAGGACCACACGCTATGTAAAAACTATAGGCCAATTTCTCTAACCAATATAGATATACGTCTATATTTTAAAATTATTGCGAATAGAATAACACCAATCCTACCCAACTATATAAAATTAGATCAAGCTGGGTTTACAAAAGGTAGGGAGACTAAAGATAATATCATAAAAACTTGTACTTTGATGGAATACGCTCAAAAAATAGGTATTGAAATGTGTATGCTGGCCGTAGACACGGAAAAAGCGTTTGATAGGATAGGGTGGCGCTTTTTAGAAGAGACACTAAAACAACTTGGTATGGGCCCGAAAATGCGTAACAGGATAGCGGCTTTGTATTCCAACACAAAAGCGAATGTGAGAGTAAACGTAATGTTATCGATGGATATAAAAATTTTAAATGGCACCCGTCAGGGGTGTCCCTTCTCTCCCTTGCTGTTCGTACTTATAATGGCACATTTAATACCCGCAATTAGAAATAATAAAGACATTAAGGGGATAAAGGTAGGAGAAAAAGAATACAAGATAGCGGCATATGCAGACGATCTGCTAATATACATAACCAATCTCATTATAACTATCCCAAACTTAATGAAAGAATTTACAAGATTCGGGGAACTGAGTAATTTCAAAATAAATTATGACAAATCAGAGATATTGAACATAACAGTTAATGGAAAAATCTGTCTACAGATGCAAGATGATTTTCCATTTAAATGGAAGCAAAAAGCAATAAAATACTTGGGAATCTTTTTAACAAAAGATCTGAAATTACTACAGGGGATGAACTATGAGAAAGCAATTCAAAATGCTATTAAACTTCTACAGAAATACGATAAAATGATATACTCATGGACGGGAAGAGTTAATATCGTAAAAATGGATATTTTGCCAAAGCTCTTATATACTTTCCAAGCGATACCATTAGAACCCCAAAAGAAACAGATGAAGGAGCTAAGAAAAGCAATAGTTGAATTCATATGGGCGCATAAAACTCCCCGGATAAAAAGAGAAAATTTAATTAGGAAAAAAAGAAACGGAGGGCTGGCGTTACCAGACTGTGCAAAATATCTGCAGGCAGCATCACTGACCATCATAATAGACTGGTATCATAACAAAGAAAACAAGCAATGGGTTGATATGGAGGAGGAAATAATAGGGCCCCAGTTAAAAGTCCTTCCATGGATAGAACCCCATTTAAGACCAAAAAGAAGCGAGTTGACTCTATTTGTAAGTGCCACGTTAAAGGTATGGGACGGTATAATGAAATGGGGAACAATAGGTCCCATTTTTTAAAATGGAACAGGTTGGAAAATACAAGATTGGTCCAAATCTTGGAGAATGGGAAAATGCCTACATTGAGGGAAATGGGAGAGGGAAACGAAAAAAAATGGCTGCAATACCAACAATTACAGGCATTTATTGAACCTAAAATAATTAGGTTAAATAGACCACTGACCAAGTTTGAAAAACTATTGCTGGGAGAACAGGTTCCAATAAAGAAATTGTTGAAAATATATGACGAACTTATTCCGAGTAGCCCCCTCAAAGAGTTAACAAGCGTATAGAAATGGGAAGAAATAATGGGAAGATCTTTATTGGAGGAAGAATGGGAAAGGGTTTTTGAAACTATACACATAGGGTCCATTGCAAATAAATATCAAGAGAGAAATTATAAAATCATGATAGGGTGGTATAGGTGCCCAGATACCTTAAATTCAATCAACAAAGGAAACACAGATTTATGTTGGAGATGCAAAGTAGAAAAGGGAACAATGGAACATATATGGTACTGATGTCATCTGGTGAAAGGATTCTGGAATAAGATATATGAGATCTATCATAAGGTATCAGGAGTGGAATTGACCCTGAGTATGGAAATTTCATTATTGTCTCTGATACCTAAATCAATAAAATCAATTAAAAAGGACATTATTCACCATATGACATCAGCAGCGAGAACAACAATAGCAAAAAACTGGAAAAAAACAAAGAGTCCAGCTTTAGCAGATTGGATATGTGAGATGAACGAAATACAATACATGGAGGAACGAATTAGAGAGGAAGGGAATATAATAAACCAACTACCTGAGAATTGGAAAGAATGGGAGAAGTTTCGGTCATCGCGAGAGGTACTAGAATTTATATAAGGAAGGAGGAAAGAGGTTATAGGGACCACTTAAGAGAGAGGGGGGGAAGTGGGGGGGATAGGAGGGGGGAGGGGAAGGGAAGGGGGAAGTGGGGGGGGGGATAGGAGGGGGGAGGGGAAGGGAAGGGGGAAGGGAAGGGAAAATATATATATATGTATTTTTTTTTTTTTTATGAATGAGGTAAGCATGGGAAGAAAGGTAGAAGGGGGGCGGGTAAGGGCAAATGGTTTTCTTTTAGGGGTATAGTAAGAGTAGGATAAAATGAATTGAAGAATGAAGGCGCTTACAGCCTGTTAAAAAGTAAAATCTTTTATGTAAAAGAAATAAGAAGAACATGCTGTAAATCGCTTGGTTTAAATGTAAAGATATTTATGATTGTTTTAAATGAAAACTTAATAAAGAGAGATTGAAAACAAAAAAACAAGTGTTGATACCTCAAATGGACATAGGTACCAATAAACCTATAAGTGTCTATACAGTTGAGCACCTAAATATAATATATCCATTGGCGAGGTGGTAATAAAACCACACTGGTGTCACAAAATGAAACCAGCTGGATATATAGGTTGGGGTCCCTTGCTCCGAGGGGCCTCAACCTAGATATCGATTTAAATTGCTTCATAGCCAACCCTTAAGGGGGATCTGGGTAGGATTCTCCCCCCCTCTTGTTTCTAACCTAATAAGTGGACTACTAAAACTCTGCTGGTATTAGTGCGAGCTACATCCCTGGGAAGTTGCAGGTAGGCTGCTAGAGACTTATTAGTGGGCACGGTCATATACCTTAGATGTGGTTTAGATTGTGCATACTCATGTATATGCCCCCACATGCAGGTTGATGGGCCTTATACTGTAGTTGGGCTATGGGTTACATGGGCTTGCATCTGTATGCATATACTAACCTGTCCATAGGATTTATATAACCTGACCCTCAGTGTGAGATTGAGGTGCAATAACCCAGCATATCTTAAGGCCTCCTTCTCTCATCAGATATTCACAGTTCAGTTCAAGGATATATTACCTTTAGTCTCACTGTCCTCTTCAATATGTTATTATTATATAATTTACTATCTATTATTTATTTTTTATTATTATCCCCGTTGTCTTACTACTATGTACCCACTTATTATATATGTCGATCTATGCAGGAATTGTCACAGCCGGTATACCTTTAGACTTATACTCATGTCTAAATTTATTCTTGGATATGAGTATATATGTCCCCATAGGAGCTTTAGTCCATGGTGCACATTCTTAGATTCTATGGACACACTGGCAGTATTGAATACCTGGATTATCAATTGTTATTTAAATATATTTTCTTGATATTTATGACATCCCCCATTAGTGGTTCTTCTGTAGGAAATCAGTCATAAATAGACGGACGCCGCACACCTATTAAAAACATTAGAGGTCTGACCCTCATTGCGTACACTTCTGGGGAGAGCAGGCGTGTACCAGGCATGTAACTCCACCTACAGCTGACCACGATAGGTGCCTTTGCTCATTAAGGGGGCGTTTCCGGAATGGCTGCTTCCCTATTAAATGACGTGGTGCGTGGCGTGCGGGTACCGTCGCTGAGGACGTCTATGACGAAACGCATACGACGGCACCACGCACACTACGTCATTTCCGCAAACTAGGCCAGTGGAACGCAGGTGGAGCGCAGACGCTCGTTTTACTTCCACCTCGCGATACGGGCTACCCGGCTAGGAAATTTTTTACTTATGAGAGCATTTGTGCTAGGCACATTTAGGTTGCATACCTATGCCCATGGTGTGCGTATATTTAGATCTTTTTGCTGCTGTATTACTATAACCAGCTGACCTGGACTGTAGTATTTTTAATGAAAGAATTTTATGTTGGAATAAATATAATTTTAATTACTACACTATGGGAGTCCACCATTCCTTTTTTCTATATGAGTGACAAAGCTTCATCATCCTGTATATGCTGAGGACCATCCTGGGAAATCCATCCACCACGCCGGCAGGGAGATCATAGAGGTTACATCCATATGCAAATTACCCCTTTGGGGTGAATGGATCTGGTGAGTGGGGACCCATGAGGGGGAGCACTAAGTCACCAAGGACGTTGAATTCACTCAAGTCACGATTTTTATTTTTATTTTTATGTTTGGTTTTTATGATCTATTTTTCACCACATTGAAGACTTCTTCACAACTACGGACTGTCTAACAATTGTGGACTGTTTATAAACACTCTTAAAAAGTGATTAAGATTTACAACTAACTAAGGTTTAAATGATTTTGTTCAATGTATATGGTTGAGGATCTATAATTTGGCAGAGGCCTAATATGTATTTGGGTGCTCAACTAATATATATTTAGGTGCTCAACTGTATAGACACTTATAGGTTTATTGGTACCTATGTCCATTTGAGGTATCAACACTTGTTTTTTAGTCACAGGCACAGTATTACATACTTTTGGAGTGTGTACACGTATACGATTGGTATACCAAATAAGGCACCATTTACGGTTTCACTCACATGGAATGTATGTTTAATTAGGGTAGGCATATCTACCAACACTATCACTTATGGCGAGGAGACTGTAATAATTTTCATTATCAATTTTCATTATCATATTATTTCTTATTATTCTCTATTTTTATTTGCACACTCACGGATGCTGAGGGAGAGTTGTTACTTCACTGTTGTATCTATTTATACAACTTACCCAGGTGGGGCTACTCACCGTGGAGCTTGTATATTGGTCCCAATTACTATTGGTACGCTATATCACTCACCTGCCCAACCAAACTTTAGGGAGCACCATTACCCCATTTATATATATACCCAATTTTGAAACACCTTGGGGAGTTTCCTTAGGGGGGCTGCATACCTTTACACCTGTCCTAAGCGCAGTCATCATACTTTATTCATCATTCAGGTGGAGATGCTCGTAGCTGTCAGTCTGGAAAGGATGCTGATGGTTTACCTTAGGGGTACAAGATGTGGCAATCAGAAAGGGTTAGGTTGTTATCATCCTGAAAAATGCAGGATGTAGGAACAAGTGAGGGCTGCAGATGGTAAAAAATGTCATATAACTAAAGCATATCAAATCCTTACATTAAATCTTTTTTACTCAGCCTGCCCTGACTGCCTTCTTAAAAAGCTAATGTGCCGTAGAATCAGTTCTCCTGACCTAAACTTGTTTTGGGTGGTCATTGACTCAAGAAGTGCTGAAGATCAGGTATTTGCTATTTCCAGATGGTCAGCATTGCCAACATATGTCTTTGCTTCATGAAAGGTTATCTTTAATCCCAATAACCTTGGTTTCCCACTTGAAGCATTCTCCCAGATGGTAATTCCAGTGCCATGTTTAGTAATTATGCTTTACCTGTCTAATGACACACTGGGGGTTATTTACTACAGCTGTAAACAGTGCAAAATATGGTGCAGGATAGAAACCAATCAGCTTTCAGGTTTTATTTAGAAGGCTTTATTGAACAAGCCGAAGTTAGAACCTGATTGGCTACCGTGTACAGCTGCACCATATTCCGAGTGCACCAGTTTTAGTAAATATTCCCCACTATCCTCAGTATACAAAAGAATAAGAAGTTTATCTGCTCCACACTTTTACCTTTATCAGCTATGCTGCCTTATGATGCATTTGTTGAAGTACATAAGGTTAATAAGAAGAGAAAAAGACTAGACAATGAGGAGCAGGGAGATTGGAGGGTGGAATCACCTACAATGAATTATCCATTAGCAGGTCAAAATTGAAATGACGGGTTTCCCCTTGGTTTGCTCCCACACTCTCATCTAATGCCGCGTACACACGAGCGGACTTTACGGCAGACTTTGCCTGGCGGACGGGATTTCGTTGGACAATTCGATCGTGTGTGGGCTCCAGCGGACTTTGTTTGCTCAAAAGTCGGACGGATTTGAAACATGTTTTAAATCTATCCGTCGAACTCGAGTCCGGTCGAAAAGTCCGCTCGTCTGTATGCTTGTTCGACGGACAAAAAGCCACGCTAGGGCAGCTATTGGCTACTGGCTATGAACTTCCTTATTTTAGTCCGGTCATACGTCATCACGTACGAATTCGACAGACTTTGGTGGATTGTGTGTAGGCAAGTCCGTTCATTCAGAAAGTCCGTCGTAAAGTACGTTGAAAAGTCCGCCGGGCAAAGTCTGCCGTAAAGTCCGACCGTGTGTAAGCGGCATAAGAGACACCAAACATCTCTTATGTGGTAACAAACAGCCAGATCCAAAATCCTCCTGTTCTCACTTAAAAAAATAAATTATAATGCCCTGTACACATGGTAGGATTTTCCGACGGAAAAAGTACGTTCTTATTGTGTTGTCGGAAATTCCGATCGTGTGTGGGCTCCATCGGACTTTTTCCGTCGGAATTTCCGACACACAAAGTTTGAGAGCAGGCTATAAAATTTTCCGACAACTAAATTCGATCGGTTAAATTCCAATTGTGTGTACACAAATCCGACGCACAAAGTGCCACACATGCTCAGAATAAATTAAGAGACGAAAGCTATTGGCTACTGCCCCGTTTATAGTCCTGACGTATGTGTTTTACTTCACTGCGTTCAGAACGATCAGATTTTCTGACAACTTTGTGCGACTGTGTGTATGCAAGACAAGTTTGAGCCAACATCCATCGGAAAAAATCCATGGATTTTGTTGTCGGAATGTCCGATCAATGTCCGATCGTGTGTACAGGGCATAAGAGTTATGTTAGTGTCTAACTAACCATTTATAAACACAAAAAAATTGCAAGTTAACTTAATACTTCCAGGATATATATTTAGTAGAGCATTATTATTTGTTATTGTATAAAACTGTGCCCTTTTTTAAAATATGTAGTCAGCAAATGACAAGTGATAATGTGATAAAAGATTAAGTGGTAAAGACAAACAGTGCTTTTGCTTATCTATAACATGGTATTTTTTTTTTTAATAAAAAGCATAGAGTGAAAAACTGGCTAATCACATGTTTTCCAAAGCGACAGTCATTTACCACTGGTGGTACAACTAATGCTCTGTGGTTGGTGGATTGCCTTTGATATGAAAGGCCAGAATCTATAGAAAAGAGCACCTTGCTCCCACAGGTTTAAGTTCATCATGCTTTTCTCATCCTATAAAAAATAAAGTCTAACGGCAACTGTTAAATAGTGAAAGATGATTTGAAGCAGTGACTAGAAGTGTCCTTTTATAGAGGTACCTGTGGTTTATTTTGGCTTTCTTAGAGGGTGACTCAGCAACAATAAGATATGGACATTACAAACTTCAATAGGGTTAGTAAATTAATAAAGAGACACAGATAACAAATACAGATTTTGCTATAGAGTTAGACAGTGGGAATGGGTGGAATTACCGGTATCTCATTAAGTTTTTTGTTCTGGGAAATTACTGATTTCTCTATCAGTGAAACTTCACAGAAACCTAAGCTCTCAATTTCTCTCACTTAGCTTTGTTGAAAGAAACTCAATTTTTTTCTGCATTTAAAAGCTGTGTTTTTGAGAGGGTATTTAGAATAGTTTTTATTCAATTTAGCAAAATAAGCTAACATTTGTGAGGTGGGCTGAATATACCTGGGTTTGCTTTGGGTAAGGACAGGTTTGGGTGCCAAATCCAAATCTCATTGCAGTCAATGGAGGCTGAAAGTTAAAAAAACAGCCCTGGCTATTTTCTAGGCCAATATGCTAGGGATTTTCATACAAATGGAATGAGAGATTGTGCACTACCTGGGGACGTATACCAAAGCACAAAATAAGGAAGATTAAAAAATTCAGCTTGGTGAAGAGCAGCAGTTTTTAGTAATGTATACATTGCAACATTAACCGCTTTCTGACCGCTGCGCGATGATATACATCGGCAGAATGGCATGGGTGGGCAAAAGGGTGTACAGGTACATCCCTCTTAAGAAGCAGTGCTGCGGGCGATATATGCCGGATGCCCGCGATCAAGTCACAGAGAGGTAGAATGTTGAGATGCCTTTGTAAACAAGGCATTTCTCTGTTCTGCCTTGTGACATGACAGAGATCACTGCTCCCTGTCATCAGAAACAGTGATCGCTGTCATGTGTGTTGAAGCCCATCCCCTCAACAGTTAGAATCACTCCCTAGGACACACTTAACCCATTCATCGCCCCCTAGTGGTTAACCCCTTCACTGCCATTGTCATTTACACAGTAATCAGTGCATTTTTATAACATTGATCGCTGTATAAATGACAATGGTCACAAAATAGTGTCAACAGTGTCCGATGGGGGAGTGAAAATACGCGGGACTCCCGGGAGGACGCCGTAGCCGAGAGCTCAAATCCGCTCTGGCCATTCTCAGATCCCAAGCCTTCAAAACGAGCGGAACCAACCTCATACAGACCCCCAGACCTCCCGGAAGATCCAGGGCACCGACCTGCATGCCGGGTAACTGTCTATAAAGGATGTTAGCCAGCAGCTAGACTTCAGCCTGGCAGCCCCTCCACCATCCAAGATGGTGGCCCTGGTGCACACACGAGGAGGCCTGGAAGATCAGGCGGGATGTCTAACCTCTACTTTTGGGCTGGATGGTTGCCCCATTTGTTTGTGTAGTGGACAGCTCTACACACACTTGGTTACCAGTTTATCTCTATGGACCAATGGTTTCATTGTGTCGGTTCCCATTAGCCCTCTTAATGGCTAATTTGGGATACCTTCTTCTCCTTCAGGCTCAAACCCTGGCAGGCGCATTACCCACCCACCAGTGACTGTTTGCACAAAGCTATACTTCTACTAGATGTATTTCTGCTCCCTCACTCTTCCCCTCCACCCCAGCACCCTCCTTTTCTTGCAGAGATCCCCATAACCTACCATTAATGTGAGGTTTAATTTACTGTTGTTTTTCTTGTTCCAAACCTGATTACTCCTCTTTACTCCCTCCTTCCAGGGTCCCACAATACTTTCCTTCCATACAGGGGGGCCTTACGGCCGGAGCAGCCCGACATGCCACTCCATCTGTTGTGACGCAGAGGAGTTTACCTCCTCTGGTGACACCAGGAAAGCAACCTTCACCAGGGTTGCCTCTTCACCGATCCCACCCATATCGGAGGGCTCGGACCAGAACTTGGTTTACCAGTCCTGTTGCTACACTAATATATGCTGTACTTTCTGAACTCATAATTTCTCTACTCATCTTCTCCTCCCTTCTTTTTCTTCTCCCTATGCCTTGCCTCTCCTTCTCTAACCTTTTTAACTGCACCCTACAGGAACCTTCGCAGAGAATATCCTTTGATCCATCCTCAGGACATCCATGTACTCCCAGGGTCTCGAGGGACAATCCCCGATCTCCAGCGGCTGAGGTAAGCTCCCCTCACATGTATTCAATACCCACTCCAAACACTCATGGCTGACTTGAACCCCCACCACATGACTCTCAGGATTGCTTCAAAAAACACGCAGAGGCTTAACTCACAATCCAAACGGTGGGGACTTGTGTACACACGCTCGGAAAATCCGACAACACACATTTGTTGGTGGAAAATTTGAAGACATGCTTGCCAACATTTGTTGGCGGAAAGTCTGACAACAATTGTTTGATGTAGCGTACACACGGTTGGATTTTCCACCAACAGCCTGACATCCAACATTTCCCGTCGGAAAATACGATCGTGTGTACGGGCATTTACTGTTCTTCACAGCGAGCAAAACAAGAGCTGACTGACCAGCAGTCATGTGATCTTTTAGCTCCCAGTCTTAGTGACAGAGGGGATAGCTGCAGTATCACACAGATGCTGCAGCATGGAGGGGATTATGTATTTTTGTTTGCTTTATTAACCCCATCGTTCTCTTTAAAGTGATAATAAAGTTGTGTTTGTGCTTTAAAAAAAAAAAACTTGTCATACTTACCTTCTCTGTGCAATGGTTTTGCACAGAGCATCCTCAATCTTATTCTTCTTTGCCCCCCTGCTGGTGCTCCTCCCTCTTGCGTGCTCCCTCCCGACACCTGCTCTATGCAACCCACAAGGCACATAGAGTTTTAGCGTGGCCTGGCCCCGCCCCACTCTCTCCTCATTGGCTTACTGGCTGTGATTGAGAGATTACTGTGTCTCAGGCATTGAGGGGAGAGAGACCCATAGAAAGCATGACGGTAAAAAACCTGCATCCTTTACAACCACTTTAAGTCTGGTGTAAAGGGCAGTTAATCTTCATGCCAATACTTTTATTAATTTGATCTTTTGAGCTTTTTATATTTGCTTTGCTATGAAAGTTAAGTTTCCTAAATTTGTATCTTAAAATGTTTGCAGTGAGTACACTGGACTTCAAGAAAATAAGAATCGGATACATATACACCTAGAATTTACATATAACACTCATTACAAAGTCACCTTTTCTCCTTGGTGAGTTTTCCATGCTGATAAAATTAAAAATCATTGAATATTAATTTAGTAATGTGCTTGATTTGAGGTTCTGAATACATTATAGAATTTTCTAGTGCAGTAAAAGTTAATTTGCCTGTGCTGATTAGCACCTATATAGACAGTGAAGTATGAAGAAGGATACTAGAAGACAATAATAATATATCATTAGGTTTCCACCTTAAAGTGAACTACAGCAAGATGCATGTGTGAAGGTTTTTATTATAGCTGTATAGCTAGTATAGCTATAGTATAGTATAGTATAGTATAGCTAGTAAAGTATAGCTAGTATAGTATAGCTAGTAAAAGTTAGTGACTTTCAACTAGGCCTGTTATATGTTAGATGTTTTCTCACTCATCCAATTGGCCTGCTCAGTTGTAATGAGTGTGAGGAACATAGCCCAACTTTTTCCATCACGCGGCTGTAAAAACTAGTAAGTTGATAAATCATCTAATTTTGTCCCCCCCTTTTGAATGAGTCCTCATAACATAGACAGAGTTGCATATACAAATTTGGAGCCTATGGCCTTGTTCACATAAGGAGTACACCCATGAGAAGGCCGTCCCATTCACATCTATTAGGATGTAGCAGCTGTATGGACACAACCACTTTTTCTAATTTGACATTGGTGGTTGGGTGGGCACGTCCCTGAATGCATGCTGTCTGCATTCAGGACACACATGCGCCTGCACCTAATATGGATGTCAAATTGGGAGCAGCAGCTGCGTCTCTGCAGTCGCTGTTTCCAAATATACATGAATGGAACCGTCTGCACACAGATGCATGGAACAACTGTACATCCCATGTGGGCAAACACTGCCCTTAACACAAAAGTATGCATAAGAACACCCACGTGAATGAGGCATATGAGTAAGAACATCTGAAGTTTTATTCCTCACCCATTTTCATAAGCCTTACCATACTTCTAGATTGTAAGCTCTAACGAGCAGGGCCCTCTGATCCCTCCTGTATTGATTTGTATTGGAAGTGTACTGTCTGCCCTCATGTTGTAAAGCGGGGGGCAAACTGTTGGCGCTATATAAATCCAGTATAATAATAATAATAATAACCCGAACCCCTATTGAAAAACTTATGTTAATATAAATATACTGTACAAGAGATATAGAACACAACAGATCATGTATGTATTTGTACCAGGACCATTAATACCCATCCTCTCCAGTATTATCCACCCCGTTGCAAGCAATTTTCAAGAAACAGCAGTACTTATATTTTCCAATTAGGAATTTCTGGGGTGCCAGCATGAATTGTCACTATCTAGCTGTATGTAGTTTATCTAGAAAAATACTGCTCTCCCTGTCCCATTCTATGTTGTTAACATGTGTGAGATGGCCTCGGCCTTACACAACTCCAGAAGCCACACTCTCATATGACTAAGCTCCAGTGGGTGGAGCGAAGTATGTCAGAGGATGTGGCTTCTGGGATGGTGGTGTCCTTGTTTACATTTTTTTTTTCTTGTTAATAACACCTTTGTTATTGTATAACTGTAGTAAAAAAATAACATAATATGTCCTTGACATGTTTCACTACTCCTGGTTTGCTCACAAGGAAAAGGGAAGGACTATCTTTGTGAGCAAGCCAGGAGTGATGCAACACATCAAGGAAGGTTGGTTCTCAGGTGGAGATATTGCTGCATGCAGTCGATTATTAAGTTATTTATTAAAAAATACGCTAAAAGTAGCTAAGTGGAGCATGGCTGATATTCTGTCAAATTTTCAGTGACGAATGGAGATGGACTATAGTGGCCATCACCCAGATTGTCTATGTATAAGAAAGGCTAGTCTTGAGAGGAGCTATGGATCTGTGTGTGTTTCTATTTGACATATTCTGTTATTATTCTCTAGAGTTATACAATAACTAAGATGTTGCTAATCAATCTTGCATGTACTACAGAATCAATACCTTCTCTCCACTCCCGATAAAGTTAATTTTTCAATGAAATGCCTAGAGAATTCAGGCTCCATGAAGATGACCTTTAAGGAGAACTACTGTACAGGCAAAGTTTTTTTTTTCATTTTGTATAGAGTAAGGCAGGGTTATAATCCCTATCATGCCTGAAGATGTAAACAATCACTTTTGGACTGAGAGATTTTCCCCAAGTGAGCAAAAAGGAGTAACAAAAACACAAGGCTAACTCACTTGTAGAACCTCAATTGGAAGAGGCTAAGTTTAGGCTTCAGGAAGGTTGTCAAAGCTACCACCCACGACTAAAACTATGTATTGAGGTCTTCTGCCAGCTTAGTTGGGACCCTTAGATGGCATGCAGTAAACAGTGCAGTCCCTTTAGGATGTTAAGGAAACAGAATAATCCTTTTTGTGGTGAAGTAATTTGCAGAGTTCTCCTTAATATAAGGAAGGGTCACTTTAAAAATGTTGATATGTAGGCAAGAGACAGTTTGGTGGTTACATTGCTGGTAACGGCCACTTTAAGAAAAAGGTTGTAAGATATATGTCTCTTTAAATGGAAAAGTTGAACTTGAGTGACTAGTTCCTTCCTTAGGTGGCTTAAACTTGGGCTAAAGTAAACACAAGTTCTGCCTAGCAGGGGGTAGTGAGGTAAACTCAGCCAGATAACCTGTGGCCCATGTGTAGATTGCATAAGCATGGCAGACTGTAGCATTAGATGGACTATGGGATCTGTGTTGAGGCCTATACTGTACAGTGCCCTTAAAGTTTTTCTTACCCCAACATATTCCTGATATGTGCCTGCTCTACTGTGTACTTGTATAAAGAAGTATCCTGTTCCCTTTGTATTGCTTCCTTTGTGGGAAATCCCTGGTGTTTCTGCCAGCCCCTCTGCTTCCCTATTAAAACGGACCACACTAAGCAGGAAAGCACAGTGTAGTCAGTTCTCTATCTGAGCTGGGAACTCAGCCTGCTCTCCTCCAATGATCAGACGTGTCCTGACACCCAAGCCCCCCGCCACCCTGCACAACCTTTCACTGGGAAGATCAGTGTGCTGCTGTCCCCCCCCAGCTGAGCTTATGCAGCTGAGAACAGAGTGTGCTCTCCTCCAATGATAAGACTTGCCCAGACATGTCCCTTCCCTGCATAGCCTTTCACTGGGAAGATCAGTGTACTGTTGCTGTAGGCAGAGAGCTGAGTGAGTCTGCAGTGCTCCTCATCTGACAGGAGAAGGGGAAGAAGGGGGGTTTCCTGTTATGCCGGCAGGCTGTGGTCTGAGGAAGAAATTAGGATGGTTGATGGCTGTTCTTTTTATAAGGGAGCTGCTGCTGATTGCTGAGCCTGGGGAGGGGGAGAGAGACTCCACTCTGTAGTCCTGTTATTTGATTTATGTCAGCAGCAGGCAGTCTGATCTGCTGCAAGAGGAATTCTGTCCTGTGATCTTGGCACTCTGATTTGCCTTGGGCACTGGCACTGCAATCATTAGACTACCCCTCCCCCAGATCAGGAGTGCCTGATTTACAATACCCAAACAGAGCCAGTGCTCCATCCTTCTGTCCCCCTGTCCATCCCTCTGTCCCCCTGTTCATCCCTCTGTCCTCTTGTCCATCCCACCGTCCCCTTGTCCATCCCACCATCCCCCTGTCTATCCCTCCGTCCCCCTGTCCATCCCTCTGTACCCCTGTCCATCCCTCCGTCCCCCTGTCCATCCCTCCGTCCCCCTGTCCATCCCACCGTCCCCCTGTCCATCCCTCTGTCCCCCTGTCCATCCCTCTGTCCCCCTGTCCATCCCACTGTCCCCCTGTCCATTCCACTGTCCCCCTGTCCATCCCACGGTCCCCCTGTCCATCCCACTGTCCCCTTGTCCATCCCACTGTCCCCCTGTCCATCTCACTGTCCCCCTGTCCATCCCACGGTCCCCCTGTCCATCCCACTGTCCCCCTGTCCATCCCACTGTCCCCCTGTCCATCCCACGTTCCCCCTGTCCATCCCACGGTCCCCCTGTCCCTCCCTCTGTCCCCTTGTCCATCCCTCTGTCCATCTGCCCCCTGTCCATCTGTCCGTCCCCCTGTCCATCTGTCCGTCCCCCTGTCCATCCCACCGTCCCTCTGTCCATCCCACCGTCCCACTGTCCCCTTGTCCATCCCACTGTCCCCTTGTCCATCCCACTGTCCCCCTTGTCCATCCCACTGTCCCCCCCTGTCCATCCCACTGTCCCCCCTGTCCATCCCACTGTCCCCCCTGTCCATCCCACTGTCCCCCTGTCCATTCTTCTGTCCCCTTGTCCATCCCTCTGTCCCCTTGTCCATCCCACTGTCCCCCTGTCCATCTGTCCACCCCTCCGTCCCCCTGTCCATCCCACCATCCCCCTGTCCATCCCACCGCCCCCCCTGTCCGTCCCCCTGTCCATCCCTCGGTCCCCCTGTCCATCCCTCGGTCCCCTGTCCATCCCTCGGTCCCCCTGTTCATCCCACGGTCCCCCTGTCCATCCCACGGTCCCCCTGTCCATCCCACCGTCCCACTGTCCCCTTGTCCATCCCACTGTCCCCTTGTCCATCCCACTGTCCCCCTTGTCCATCCCACTGTCCCCCCCTGTCCATCCCACTGTCCCCCCTGTCCATCCCACTGTCCCCCCTGTCCATCCCACTGTCCCCCTGTCCATTCCTCTGTCCCCTTGTCCATCCCTCTGTCCCCTTGTCCATCCCACTGTCCCCCTGTCCATCTGTCCACCCCTCCGTCCCCCTGTCCATCCCACCGCCCCCCCTGTCCGTCCCCCTGTCCATCCCTCGGTCCCCCTGTCCATCCCTCGGTCCCCTGTCCATCCCTCGGTCCCCCTGTTCATCCCACGGTCCCCCTGTCCATCCCACGGTCCCCCTGTCCATCCCACGGTCCCCCTGTCCCTCCCTCTGTCCCCTTGTCCATCCCCCTGTCCATCCCCCTGTCCATCCCTCTGTCCATCCCACGGTCCCCCTGTCCCCCTGTCCATCCCTCTGTCCCCCTGTCCATCCCACTGTCCCCCTGTCCATCCCACTGTCCCCCTGTCCATCCCACGGTCCCCCTGTCCATCCCACTGTCCCCCTGTCCATCCTGCTGTCCCCCTGTCCATCCCTCTGTCCCCCTGTCCATCCCACTGTCCCCCTGTCCATCCCACTGTCCCCCTGTCCATCCCACGGTCCCCCTGTCCATCCCACGGTCCCCCTGTCCATCCCACTGTCCCCCTGTCCATCCCACTGTCCCCCTGTCCATCCCACGGTCCCCCTGTCCCTCCCTCTGTCCCCTTGTCCATCCCTCTGTCCATCTGCCCCCTGTCCATCTGTCCGTCCCCCTGTCCATCCCACCGTCCCTCTGTTCATCCCACCGTCCCACTGTCCCCTTGTCCATCCCACTGTCCCCTTGTCCATCCCACTGCCCCCCTTGTCCATCCCACTGTCCCCCCCTGTCCATCCCACTGTCCCCCCTGTCCATCCCACTGTCCCCCCTGTCCATCCCACTGTCCCCCCTGTCCATCCCACTGTCCTCCTGTCCATTCCTCTGTCCCCTTGTCCATCCCTCTGTCCCCTTGTCCATCCCACTGTCCCCCTGTCCATCTGTCCACCCCTCCGTCCCCCTGTCCATCCCACCATCCCCCTGTCCATCCCACCGCCCCCCCTGTCCATCCCCCTGTCCATCCCTCGGTCCCCCTGTCCATCCCTCGGTCCCCTGTCCATCCCTCGGTCCCCCTGTTCATCCCACGGTCCCCCTGTCCATCCCACGGTCCCCCTGTCCATCCCACGGTCCCCCTGTCCATTCCACGGTCCCCCTGTCCCTCCCTCTGTCCCCTTGTCCATCCCCCTGTCCATCCCCCTGTCCATCCCCCTGTCCATCCCTCTGTCCATCCCACGGTCCCCCTGTCCCCCTGTCCATCCCACGGTCCCCCTGTCCATCCCACGGTCCCCCTGTTCATCCCACGGTCCCCCTGTCCATCCCTCTGTCCCCTTGTCCATCCCTCTGTCCCCCTGTCCCTCCCACTGTCCCCCTGTCCCCCTGTCCATCCCCCTGTCCATCCCCCTGTCCATCCCTCTGTCCATCCCTCTTTCTCCCCTGTCCATCCCTCTGTCTCCCCTGTCCATCCCTCTGTCTCCCCTGTCCATCCCACTGTCCCCCTGTTACACTCACAGCACACTCCTGAATAGGCTACAGCGGCCATGGATAGATTCATGCAATGCATGAATCTATCCATAGTACACAGAGGGGGGGGGGCAGTGCCCGAGCACCCCTAATGGACGCACCACCACTGGAGCCCAGGTTGGCAACCCATGGACCACGATCTACCAGTCGATCGCATCCAGGTGACTGGTAGGTCCTGGGCTTGCCGACTTTCTGTCACTGATTGTGGATAAAGGCTGCAGCCGGACACAGAACAAGAGAAGCAGGGCTGGAGGTTGCAGATGGCCGTGGGGAAATCAAGCCTGCCTCATGAGCCAATTCCTTGTCCATAGTTCAGGTGGAGTGATACCAATAGCACTCCGCCTTTCATTCTTGGTAGCGGAATCCACAACAGCTGGAAGTGCTGCAAGAAGTTAAGGTCAGTGGGCATAATAGGGCACAGTAAAAGCTATGTGGGCACAATAGCAGCTATATACTGTAGGCACAATAGCATAAAGATGCTATTGAGCCCATATAGATGCACAATACCAGCTATATGGGCACAACATGGCGTGTGTACACCTTTGGCTGCTGCCTCTGCAGCTAAAGGCGGTAGGGATTGGGGAAGGTAAAAGTGTGACTCGACCACCCAGTTTTACCAACCCCAATCTCATGTATAAAGAAGCCCTAAGGGTACCACAGCCAAATGCAGCTAAGGGCTGTTTTACAAGTGAAACAGGCACCACTGTTCCTCTAAAAAAGTGATCTAAGATTGTTTGACAGGTTGTGAAAAGGCTGATTTAAAGCTATGCATGCAATTGCAGTTTGAAAGTACAACTATTGTAGGTGTAAACCAGGCGGTAAAGAAGTAATATATCGCCTCCTCACCACCTGCCAAACACCTCTGAAAAACAAAATGCGCGTGAATCAGTTTTCAAAGGAGCTTGCTCCAAGTTTCTGTGCAATTCTGTGTGGTGCGATTTTGCAGCCTATTATTTGAATGGCTGCAAATCGCACCAGACTGCACAAAAAATAGTGCATGCACTACTTTTCAAAAATGCACTGTGCCAAATAACATGATGCTGCACTACCTTACCTTAACCTCTGGTGAGTTTTCACCCAGTGGGTGATGGTGCACGGAAGTAGCTGCTAATAGCTTGCAGAGGATTCAATATGCTTGTAGACAATTCTAATGAACTTTGTTGATGTGAAATTCTAATAGGGGTCACTTGTGTTGCACTTTATATGCATGCACAGATTACACTTTTATTGTTTTTAGCACATATTTAATGTATATATTTATTGATACTTTTAATGCGTTTACTACTTTCTTTGAATTATTGTGGCGTATATTGAGGTGATTACCTTTAGGACATTTTGTAGTTTTTTTTTGGGGTATGGGACAACGTGCCCGACTGCATGGCCTGTTATCAATGTGTAACTGAGTTTTTAGATGGTTCTCTGGCTTCTTTGTGGCTGTTGAATTTTAATACCCAACTACTACCCACTGACTTGAGGTTATTGCTGGCCCTGACATATGCTGGGGGGTATAATTGTCGGCCTCAATTGAGCTTATTTTACTTCACAATCTCTTGAGTGTACCTCCAGGCTCTTTTTAGCCTATACAAAGAGGGAAAGGTGGCACACTACAAGCTATAGATTGGGAAGAATCACTGACATTTGGCCACATTCAATTCAGCCACACCCACACACACATATTTTGCCAGGTCAACACCCTCTATTTTTGTTACAGCACCTGCACAGCACCCCCAAAAATTTTGGCCTGGAGCCAAAAAATAGGCAAAAAGCCAACCAGACAGATTTCTTTAGAGTTTGACCTTTTGAATGTATAAATATAGTAAAACAAATAAACTAAATTCAATGACTCAAGCCTCTCTCCACAAGGACTTTAAAATATATATTTTTGTTCAGTTGTTTTATATGAAAAGAAGAAAGAGTTTGGATTTTAACCCCTTCCAGCCAAGAGCTGGCCCTTTAAGAGTGCCATACAGTGCCAGAGGCATCACATGGGCTTTCAGATCATATGATCACTGTGATTGGCTTTCACAGTGATTGCTTGGTTATTAGACATGTGCACACTGAAATATTTCGTTTTGGAATTTTGTTTTCGTCCGAAAAATAAATTTATTTAGTTACTCCTGAAATTCATTTTTATTTATTTAGTTTTTCGTTAAAAATTGCATTCGTCCGAAAATCCAAATTAAGGTCGAATCTGTCATTGAAGGCTTATGGTGTCTGTCGAATGTTCAAAGAAGAATCGACGGAGCAGCTAAACTGTACGACGCCGTATAGTTTACCTGCTCCGTCCAATCTTCTTAGAACTTTCAACAGACACCATAAGCCAAAGTACGTGTGTACTTAGTTCTAGCTATTTTACTGCTCCTCCTCTTTGGTTACAGTCAGCCAATAACATTAATCATCATCATTATCTTTATTTATCTTTTCTCCCCTACGTCGAATCTTTTCTCCCCTACGTCGAATCTTTTCTCCCCTACGTCGAATCTTTTCTCCCCCACGTCAAATCTTTTCTCTTATGTAGAATAATCTTGGACTAATAGAGTTAAGGTTAGGCACATTCAACCACAGGTTTGATGGACACAGATTGTTATTGTCATCATCATGTCGAATCTCCTATCTATATCGAACTGTTGTAGCAACGAAAATGAAAATAAAGCATTTGTTTATGTCGGATCTTTCGTTTTTCGGATTCTGCACTTTCGTTATCGTTTGTTAAAACGATAACGAAAATACCTGAAATTCAGACAAAAATGCATTCGGACGAAAACGAATGCACATGTCTATTGGTTATGAGCTTGTCCCACTAGCTTTCAATCATAGTCTGTGGATACTGAATGTGCACACTCCCAGCACAAAACAGCAAAACCAGCTGACGCATATATGTCACAGTGCAGCCTTAAATCTCACAGCCATGCGTCCACATATATTCTGTTGGGAAGGGGTTAATCAAATAAAAACATCTATGATTACACATGTAATGAACATGAACACCTTTTTTGTATTTTAAATGGGTATGTAAACAATTGTTTAACATCCCATGTACAAAACATGACTCTAATGCAAGTTATAATGCTATAATTTAGCAAACAAAGGAGATATTAATTTCTAAGGCTTGGTTCACATATATGCAAATTCTATGCATTTTGAACTGCATCTGATTTGCATGACATATGAACCAAACCAGCTTTCTATGAATCCAGTTCACATATGTCCGGGCCAGCCGCAGTCAATTCTAAAAAGAGTCCTCTTCATTTTTCAGTCTGGTTCAGGTGTGATTTCAAGTAAAAATTCACACCTGAATCGCACCTGAACCAGTGAACCAAACTCCTTTTAAAAATCACACTGAAACTGCGGCCGGATATATGTGAACTGAGCGCAATACATTTGCTTCCACCTGAACATAGTGTTTAAAAGTTCTGCATCCTGTTTAATAAACTCCTTTGCCATTCGTCTCCACTGCATTGCTCAGTGTTGCTGATCTAACATTGGAAGCTTACTAGGGAATAATGTATTGACTATCAGTGCAGTGCTTTTTCATTGCACAGTCAGCATGTTTGGACAGATTCAAGCTGTATTGCTTGACAGTAACAAAGAAATGTAAGGTCAGTATTAATTTTTTTGTATCTGACAGGGTTTTCTAAACAAGAAGGGTTAAACAGAATGACAAACATTTTGGCTGTCAAGAAGTTCTGATATGTGTGTAGCACCCCTCATTAGGCTACTAGTGTGAGGTAAATTTTGGTTTTAGGCCTCCCTTTAATCAGGAAGCATAGTGATAATTTGTTGGTGTCTGTTCTAGGTTCTGCTGGTGCAGGCTCAGCTACTTTCCCCTGCATTCCACTGAACTCTGGGATATAGTGGGTTTGAAAGCTTTGACCCTGGCCAGCTTATTCATGCCTCTTCAGTCAATACTTGGTCAGGACAGTAAGTGACCAGCAAGGGGCTGAGATGAGTATAAATAGACTGGGGTCTAGAACAGATTCCTGTTGTTCCTGGGGAAGTAAGACCCAGACTGAGGGCCAAGGCATCCCTGGGAGACAACCTGAAACACCAAAGAAATCATTTTGGGGTTCCAGCTCCTGTTAGTGCTCAGGGACCTCTGCTCTAGCATCATGAAAGCACATGTGGGCAGGGTCATTTGCGCTCGTGCAAGCGGGGATACCTTCAGTTCCTACACCTCTGTGACCAGGTCATGAAACTCCGGAATAAAGGTTCAGTTCCAGTTGCTATTGGATACCAACCACTAGGCAGGGAGACAGAATATTGACCCCCGTTACCATAGGACCTGTCATCGTACAAGTCCTGAGGACTTCAGAAAGGGGCCACGCTCCAAAACATGTTGTCTTGGTAATTTGCATTGTCTATTTCTCTTCCTGGTGCATGCAGTCATGATCAGGGTCAAGCTCAAAGACCGGTAGCTATAGCAGTAGAGAGGCTCCCACTGGCCAGCAGGTCACCTCGACACGGACTCTCCTAAGGTGCGGGGTCTAAGCACTAACCAGTACTTACCATCCACTGATGGATACCAGGTTGTGGTCCTCAGGTTTGCCCCACCAGTAGGTGAAGAAGCCGGGGTCCAGTAGCAGATATGGCAGGTAAGGCTCTAGCAGAATCAAAGTCAGTAAACAAGCCAAAGATCAGTAACAAGTGGTTTCAGGTTGGAATTAAGTAAAATTGTAGTCGAGGAACAAGCCATGGGTCAGTAAGTAGTGGTTGCAGATTGGGATCAAGCAGAAATGTAGTCGAGGAACAAACCAAAGTGTCAGTAACGAGTGTTGGTGAAGATACGGATAATCTGGCAAACAGGAAGTGCAGAGACATGGTTTAAATCAGGAAGTTCATGGAAGGAGCAAAGAGTTCAATGTTCAAGAAATCAAACAGGCAGCTGTCCAGCATTCCAGGTGGCACCGCAACAAGAGTTACTGTACAGCCAGGCACCATGGAGGTTGTAGGTTCAGATCTAGACCCTGACACATGCGCTTTAACCCCAACTGTTGCAAGAGTTACCTCAATATCCTGCAATGGAATTTTGGGGTTTATGTAGATTTATTTTAGCATCAAACGAACAGCTTTTGCACTGAATTTTCCTTATAGTATAATTACTAATTTTAAATAATTTGGTAATCTTTTTAAATATTTTGCCAGACTCATAGACATTCACTGTGTTCTTTCTAAAGGACAATAGCAAAGTGAATATCAGAACCTATATGTATGAGATGTAAAAAAGACAAAATCCAACCTGCTAAGGAGGTTCTAATTGGCACTAAATTGTAAACAGAATTTTGTAGATTTGAAGTTGTGATAAATGTAGAGCTGTAATTCTTTTTTCGACATGGCAATTCTGCATTTCATAGATCATAAAAGTGAATATATCAAGTCAGTTTTATATGTGTCGTGTGTTTAAGTATATTACCAACTATCTGCAGGCACTATTTGAATCAGAAGCTAATGTTTGTTGTTCAAATAAGTCGAATGATCTCCTCTTTTTACCTTCATCTTGCTGAAAAATCTCCCCACAGGTGGGGTCAATTCTTCACAGCTCCTAGTTGTCATTATGATTACATTTCAGATTGCTGATATTTATATTAGTGAATTATGCTCTAAGTAGTCCTTACAAATACTGCAACATGTTTCCTGTTTTATGTCTGCAGTAGCTAAGGCAGCTGTGACTTTGTATTTTCTTCCATCTGCTCCAGGTTCATATTGTCCCTGTTGTGCCTATAAATTCAGATACAATATGTAATGTGGTCAAAATAATTAAAGGAGAAGTGTCACAACAACCAAAGAAGGTGAAGATATTGTGCTACAATTAGTACTGAGAAATGTACAGTTAAATAGCAAGTGCTGATTAAGGTGTCTATTCATGAAACAGTGGTAATTCACTGCTGATGAGATTCCGGCATTCTCAGAGGAAAAAGTTCTCCTTGGAGTGCCCGTTTATAAAACTGTGTAGATCACTTTTCCTAATGGGAAGAGAAGCAATCTACAAACACTTTTAACACAGAAGAATGGAGAATTCATGATGTAATTGCACTAGGTATTGCCAGATTACATTATTATCAAATGTAAAACTGAAAGTAAAGCACCAAGCACCTCATAATACATTACTTAATACAAATGAATTAGTTAAACCTGCATCTGTCATGCTATACACAATTCATAAAAAGTAAAAATAAATATGTTAAATCCTAAAAAATCATTCAAATAGCAAGGCTGTACAATTAAGAGCATCTACTCTTATATATCCACTTGCCGCCACTTTTTTTTTTACCAACGACATGTCGCAGAATACATTTTGGCCTAAAATTA
Source organism: Lithobates clamitans (assembly GCA_037952925.1). Taxonomy (NCBI): domain Eukaryota; kingdom Metazoa; phylum Chordata; class Amphibia; order Anura; family Ranidae; genus Lithobates; species Lithobates clamitans. The sequence continues at coordinate 8,271,843 of JBBGZY010000071.1, forward strand.
TGAAGATATTTTTAATTTCACATATTTTTTTTTAAATTTTCATGTAGAACAAATAATAAGGTACAACATCATATCAGCCTGCTCGGCAACAAAGTATTACTGCAACAAACTGTCAACTGTAACAGATCATATACGAGTCAATATACTAATATTCAATTCCAAAATGTAGATCAGAAGTAACTTTTATAATGAAGAGGAGGAGATCTTTTCCCAGAGGCTCAAATCCAGAGTGGGATAGTAAATCACTGCTTATTTGGTGGGTAAAGTACCCCGTCCCGGAAGGCAGCCGCACATCACCCTCATGGGATCACACTGTGAGTGTGCAGTTCCCTCTCGTGGCCTGGAGAGCAGCCCCCCCATAACCTAACAGTATGTATGGCCTGGACAGTTGCCCCTTTTAAAGCGTAAACTATAAAATTCTAAATGTGTGGAAAATGGGAGGGAAGTAGGAGAGGGAGGCATCATAATGCCTCCAAGAGAGCAGAAGAGAGAAAGGATAGGGAAGGAAGAAAGGAGAGGGTTGAGTCAAGGAGAATCTAAGAGTCTGGTGTAATGCCCGGGCATAGGGAAATGCCAGAGTAAGTTGCCCAAGGTTCCCAGATAGCCTCAAACTTAGGTACTTTGTCTAGAAGCTGCACTACTAAGTGTCCTTGTGACATGATCCAGGATATTTTCCTCTTTGCTGCCATAAATGATATAGAGGGCTTTTTCTAGGCCCCCGCTAGTGTAATCTTGGCACCCAAGAGGATAAAATAGACCAAGGTTTGCATATGCTTGTGTAGTGTGTCTACCCTACAGTTCAGCAGAGCAATAGTGGGATCTTGAGGTATCGCAGCTCCAGAAATTTTCCTTAGGAGACAGAATACCTAGTTCCAGTAGGATCTCACTTGAGGACATGACCACCAGACATGGAACATGGATCCTACCAGGGTGCAGTTTCTAAAACATAAGGGAGAAGCATCTTTGTACATTACTGCCAGTCTAGCAGGAACATAGTACCATCTGGTGAGGAGTTTAACATTGGCTTCAATTAGTGATACATTGAGGATATCTTTGTACGCACATTGTAGAGCCTGAAACCAGGTATTACTGTCCCAAGAAATATCCATGTCCTGTTCCCATGCCCATATGAAGGCTTGTCATCCCTGTTTGGCAGCTGGGCATATATATAATTGAGATGCCACCCCCTCTGATCCATAAAGCTAGCACACCATTGTTCATAGACAGAAGACTTGGGGGGTACCATTTTATCTGGACAGATCAAGGGTAGGAAGTGCCTGATTTGGGTGATCCAAAACCTCTCCGAAGCGGGTGTAAGGATATTTTAGCTTGCTGTCCACCATTTTAGCTATAAAAATATGTATCCATCTTAGAATAATATGTATATGTGACGTCTATCAAAAGTTAGTTTCAAATTCTTGTAAATCATATGATTTCCCCGAAATGACGCATGAAGTTCTTTCTTGTTGACAGTTTCTGTATGAAGAAATTATGTTCTATTTTGGTTAGTTGTATGTCTGTAAATTTAGCATATATTAATGAAGGGGTTGGACTTTTGTTGTGATGTCATGTTGGTTATATAAGTGAAAATAGGGAAGTAAAGGATTGGATCATTTTGAATTGCATGCCTTGTGTGTGTCATAATTTCTTGTCGGAATGATCTCCAGATCTGAATGGGTTTTTGGGGAACACTCTAATCAGGATATCATACGAGGGTTCACTTGCTTTTAGAACATACATGTACCCCAACAGCTTGGTGTCAGAAAGTGTGGGGCGGTCATTATTTAAGTCGGGTGAGTCTGATTTAATTAACATTATTTCTCTTGCCGTGACTTTAGTTTAAAAGACCGTTTCCCTATATGGGATTAACAGAAGGTGTAGTGTTAAAGACATTTATGAACCTCAGTAGAAGTGTAGAAGTCCGTTCGGGTGATGGAAGAAAGGACTCTGAGTTAGTCCAAAGGACTCTGAGTTAGTCCAAGGGGTTCTGAGAAACCCAAAGAGGGCTCTGAGTTAGTCCAAGGGGCTCTGAGATAGTCCAAAGGAACTCTGAGATAGTTCCAAAAAAGAAGGACTCTGAGATAGTCCAAGGGGTTTTGAGAAACCCACAGTACTGTAAGAAGTTTATAAAGATATCTGATGGAGTGTGCCAGAAAGACCCAAACCTCTTTGCTTGCCTTTCTTTCGCTTAGGAGATAAAATAAGTAGATAAAATAAGGTCATCTGTTTGTCTGTGTGGAATTTGTCAGGTGTCATAAGGTAAGATGACACATTTCCACTGCATTGTATTGTCATTGTATTATAATGAGACATAGAGTGATGTTACAATATTTGGTGATGTATTGATGCTGACCTTTAATGATTTATATATAAATGCTTTGAAAGTATAAGATATATATATAGTTGGCAGGATGATTCTGGCATTGATGCAGTGAGTAAAAATATTTTCTTTGCCTTGCTGTAATCAGACGTTCAGTGTCATTTTAGGGAAAGTAAAAAAAAAAAAGAAAAAAAAAAAGGTTTCAAAAGTGTCCTTATTGTATTACTGGTTGACAGAAATTTGTGTTTCAAGAAGGATTGACAGTGCAGGGAGTAATGTCACTTATTGGAAGAGCAGGGGAGACTTATCAAGTCTGTCCCCGGTCTTTGAAGTATTGTGACATTAGGGACGATTTTACCATTTAAAATATGGGTAGAGCGTTAGTAACACTTTTTTAAGGTAATACATAAATTGGTGAGGATAATTTTTGATTAAAACATGCTATTTGAATAATTCTTTTTGCTACTGACATCTCTTGCAAAGGGGAAGTCAGGTGCAAAATTTGGACATTTGGCTTTTTGCCAACAGGGTTCAAGTACTAATATCTCACTGACTGTAATAGATGGTGGGGAATTGTTTGCGGCATTAGTACTACTGCAATTGAAGGCACTGTTTGAACCTGTTGGCATACTGCAAAAAGGAAAAAAGAGACTTAGTATCTAATTAGAATGTTTAGAAATAAAAAAATAAATATATGTGTTGTGGAGATCGGCTGGACCGAGGCTCCCTATAGTGTCCTATCCCATACATTGTTCACAATGGGTTTAGCAGAGTCATGGGATGGTAAATTAAGGGTTAAATCTTACATACCACAACACAGAAGTTGAAAGCTGTAGAGGCTGCGCACGCCGTAGAGGGTCAGAATACAAAACACGTAGTTTTAAAACAAGCAGAAAGCACGGAGGAAAAAAAAGGAAGTAGCTACGCAGTTAGTTATATAAAGTTTTCCTTTCATTACACAAGACGCCGGATTTAACACTTAAGATGAAATGCACAGTCCTTTAAATACAGACTTATTAAAGTCTGTCTTGAAAAAACAAAACAAAAAAAACGATGATTGAAAAAGACGCAGCGGGATGTTTTGACATCCCAAAACAAACACCAGTATCAACACATTATCAAAATGATTTCTTAGGAAATCAAAGGGGAAACTTTTATAAAAAGAGGAAAGGGGGCAAGGACAAAGAGGGAATTACATACAGAGAAAGAGGATTTCTTAAAGAAAGGAATATTAAGGGAAATTGTCTCGTATTATAATACTCCCAGTAATAAAAGGCAAATGGTGACTATAGGTTTGTACAAGACCTAAGGGACATCAATAGCCTAGTGGTACCAATTGCCCAAGTAGTGCCTGATGTGCCATCAATATATACCGCCATGCCATGCGATGCAGAGTATTTTACTGTGATTAATTTAAAGAATGTTTTTTTTATCCCTGTAGACGAGGAGAAATGGCCACTGTACTCCAAGTCACCCTTGGGCCCTGGACTGCCCCTCATGGTTCTGTACTGTTGCAGTATATTGGTGATTTTTTGATTTGTAGTTCTTCAGAGGAGGACTGCCGAGCTGATAGCCTATCTTTATTGAAATGGTTACATGTATGTGGTTACAAAATGTTTAAGAAAAAGTTACAATGTTGTCAAAAGAAAAAAAAAACTGTTGAGTATTTGTGCTCACAAAAGGAGAAAGAAGAGTCAGTCATGAAAGAGCTGCGGCTCTGAATGGGTTTGCCCCGCCCACTTAATAGGAAGGACATGCTCACCTTCCTAGGTATGATTGGTTACTGCCGCCAATGGATACCTGACTGCTCTTTCAATGACAATATATAGAGAAAAGCAATGTTTTTGAAGCAATGTCTCTGAAATGTTTGATACTGTAAAATGGTCTGATGAAATGTTAAATGTTTATGCCATGTTTTGCCATGTTGAAATGTGTAATGGTTACCAGCCCGAGCCTCAGGCCTCCTTGAATATGGCAAAATGTTTCACTTGTTTGCCAGGGAAAATTGCAGAACCATGGCGGGAGTACTGGCCTAGGAATATAGTGGGAGACTGTGCCCTGTAGTTTTTTCTCAAAGATGGTCCCGGTGCGCTCAAGCGTCCTGATCTATGGTGGTTGAGATGGTCACTTCTTTCACTCTGGGACATGACGCCACACTTCACATCACTTACAATGTGTCAATCTTGTTGAAAAATGTACATACACAGCACATGTCTGCTCAGAGTTTGAGCGGATATGAGGTGATTTTGCTGTCCAATCTAAAAAATCGCACATTAAATATGCTTCTCCCACTGCAGGCCCAGCACCCATTTTAAACGCCTTTTTAGAATTAAAAAGGAGAACGGGATGAGGTTGTGCCATAACATGACTGCATAAACCTCATTCACCAAGACACATCACCCAGGTCTGATTTATTTTCCACAGCACTACCGGACACACAGAATGTTTTTGTGGATGGTTCTTGCTCTAGGCTATAGTACACTGCAGAGCACACACAGGCCAACAGACAGAGAAAGCCAGGGGAAATGAGCAGGTCTGGCTGCTAAATAAGCTGCTATCTCACAGACAGCAGACATCCAAATTGTTATGCTGATACCTGACCTATCCCCATTTGAAAAGTCACTTGCAGATCCCCAGGATTATGCATCAAATTATGAGTTAAGGGACTGGAATGGAAAGGGTGTGCAGAGAGATCCAAGGTCTGGACTTCTCTTCAAAGAGGGGAAACCATGTATACCAACAGAAAGTGCATTCACAGTACCACGGAATAGGCCACGCAGGTATACAAGTAACGGCTGATTTCACATACAGGCCCAAACTAGGCAAAAGACAGGAATATCTTTTGATAAAATTTTGTTCTCAAATAGTCCAGCTTTTATAGCCAGGGTCTGCCAGGACTTGGTAAAAACTCTCAAGATAGAATGGAAGTTTCACATTCCCTATCACCCTCCAAGTTCAGGAATAGTAGAAAGAATGAATAGAACAATAAAATACAAGATAAGAAAGGCCACAGGAGAAACCTTTGCCAATTGGAGAAAGGTCCTCCCAGCAGTCCAGGCAGAAATAAGTTTTTTTGAAGTTTTGATGAGTAGATTTTTCCCCACCCCATAGGCCAGAGCACCTTTAGAAAAGGAAGATTTAGACTTAATACAGGAAGACTATGCAAGAAAACTGGTTGAAATATTGGATACAGTCAAAGAAATGTTGCTCGCACCTCTCTTTTTTCTTCACAGGAAGCTACTCACCTCTTCAAGGAGGGAGACACCGTGGTGGTCCAACAGCTGAACAGAAATAAGAAGCAAGAGTATCCCTTTGGACCTCCTACTATGGTGATTGCAGTGATCAGAACGGCTATCCTGGTGGAAAACTGCTAGTCCGGGATCCATGCCAGCCGAGTGAAAAAGGTTGCCCAAAGTCCCAAGAGCAGGAAGAAGATCCTTAATACAGGAGGCCCTCAAGCAGAAGTCCAAGCAGATGAAGGAGGAGTTCCTGGAAAAGCAGGTCCGGCCAGAGAAGATGACCTTGCTTATTTCAATACAGACTTCTGGCAAAACATTTTGCTTCCTGTTCCTGATCACCCTGATGGTGTTCCCGCCCACTTGGATCTTCACTAACTGTATTTGCCATCCTGAAGATTTGGGTGCCATTAAAAGTATTTGTGGAAACACACATACATAGGAGAACATTACAGTGATACAAGTTAGAAACAAGAGAGACATTGAGGATAATTTTGCTGATAAAATGCTTTTGTTAAAATGTAAATATGCTTATGCTCAGAAATCAGGATTTCAAAAATGTTGGATCTGTAGTAAACTGCACCCTAGCACTGTTAGGATACCCCTAATTGCTATACCTTTAAATATTACTCCCCTTTTGAGAGGAAAGATTCCCCTTGACCTTTTGAATGTCAGCAGAAGAACTAATGACACCATTTCCTTTTACATCATCAATAGAAGTCATAATCCTACCTGGTGTTTCAATTTAGGGAATTCTACTAGAAATGCTCATACCTGTAGTCAATCGGTTTTGAACATTTCTAATTGCTATGCCCCTAGTGGGAAGTTTTGTTTTTTATATCAAACACACCACGATAAGGTCAGAGTACGGACTGATTTTAAAAAGACTCTTGCCTCTGAAAATGATAGCAGTAAACCTGTACAGCATTTGTTTCAGGTTCTGGCAATAGTTACAGCAGTAGATCAAGAGACTGCTGTGAATACGCCCTTCTCGTTTGGTAACCACACTTATGTTTGTTGTGGAAAGACTTGTTATCCCTGGATTCCACAAGAGGTCCAAGGCTGGTGTTATCTGGCCTCACTGGTGCCCATAATGGGGGTGGTAGGTGATAGTGATGGGAGTCATTTGCTTGAAGCTAGTATACACCCAGGGCATCCATTAAAACATTGTAACAAGAGAGAGTTATTCCTTGAAAAGGATATGGCCTGGGCATGGTTCCCTTCCTGGACAGGATGGGGTATAGATTTGATGAAAAGGTTAAATAATTTTTCAGGAATTATTGATGAGATGATGGAAAAGAATTCTGATGACATTTCTAAACTTAATGTTGAAACTAGGGCTATTAGAAAACAACTAGAATTGCATGATTTAGCCATTGAGAGCATGAGTTCAGCCCTTACAGGATTATGTGAAATGACTGAGGATTATGAATGTTGTACTTGGGTACACAATACCAGTGTAGAGATACCAGATTATTATGATGTGATAGTTCAGCATAGAAAAGAGGTGACCAAGCTGCAACAAGAAGCTCGCAACATAGCCCAGACCTTGAGTCCTTTTGGAAATGGGGATATTCTCTTGGATAAGGGATATTCCCATAATTTCAATCATTATTGTGTTCTTTTTCCTTTTCCTTTATCTTGTGTAAAAGCTTATTATGTGCCTTATTAATAGAGCCACTCGCATTTTAGATCCCTCATCTCCCAATAAAACGTATCTCAGTATGTATCATCAGAAGTAGGCTGAGAATACCACCATGATAAGGAAGTGAGATCATACATATATATATATATATATATATATATATATATATATATATATATATATATATATATATATATATATATATACATGTGTGATCAAAGAGGGGATTGTAAGGATATTTTAGCTTGCTGTCCACCATTTTAGCTATAAAAATATGTACCCATCTTAGAATAATATGTAGATGTGACGTCTATCAAAAGTTAGTTTCAAATTCTTGTAAATCATATGATTTCCCCGAAATGACGCATGAAGTTCTTTCTTGTTGACAGTTTCTGTATGAAGAAATTATGTTCTTTTTTGGTTAGTTGTATGTCTGTAAATTTAGCATATATTAATGAAGGGGTTGGACTTTTGTTGTGATGTCATGTTGGTTATATAAGTGAAAATAGGGAAGTAAAGGATTGGATCATTTTGAATTGCATGCCTTGTGTGTGTCATAATTTCTTGTCGGAATGATCTCCAGATCTGAATGGGTTTTTGGGGAACACTCTAATCAGGATATCATACGAGGGTTCACTTGCTTTTAGAACATACATGTACCCCAACAGCGGGCATCTCCAGTTTGCTCGTGCAGTAGCTCAGGGAGAGTGGGCCTGTTGAATTGAGAATGTGTCCTATGCGGAATAAGCCTTTGTTCAGCCACCAACGAAAGGCCAGTATGTTCAAGCCGGGGGGGCAGGGTTATTGAATAAATGAGCCAATGGGCGCATGGTAGAGGTCACTTTGTGATGTTTGTGTATGGTGTCGCATAAGGCTATTGAGTGAGAAAGATTGGGCGATAGGATGGGACTGTGCTTTCGGGTTACACCACAGCAGATAGTCGATTGTGTGTTGGGGGACTGCTACCTTTTCTATAGCTACCCAGTCAGCTTTGGGTCCTCTGGAGTAGGGATGAGCTTCGAGTTTGAGTCAAACTCATGTTCGACTTGCACATCGGCTGTTCGCCAGTTCGCTGAACAGCGAACAATTTGGGGTGTTTGCGGCAAATTCGAAAGCCGCGGAACGCCCTTTAAAAGTCTATGGGATAAATCAAAAGTGCTAATTTTAAAGGCTTATATGCAAGTTCATGTCATAAAAAGTGTTTGGGGACCTGGGTCCTGCCCCAGGGGACATGGATCAATGCAAAAAAAAGTTTTAAAAACGGGCGTTTTTTCGGGAGCAGTGATTTTAATAATGCTTAAAGTGAAACAATAAAAGTGTAATATTCCTTTAAATTTCGTACCTTGGGGGTGTCTATAGTATGCCTGTAAAGGGGCGCATGATTCCCGTGTTTAGAACAGTCTGACAGCAAAATGACATTTCAAAGGAAAAAAAGTCATTTAAAACTACTTGCAGCTATAAATGAATTGCCGGTCCGACAATACACATAAAAGTTCATTGATAAAAACGGCATGGGAATTCCCCACAGGGGAACCCCAAACCAAAATTTTAAAAAAAATGACGTGGGGGGTCCCCCTCAAAATCTATACCAGACCTTTCAGGACGAGAGAGCGCCCCCCTCCTGAACCATACCAGGCCACATGCCCTCAACATTGGGAGGGTGCTTTGGGGTAGCCCCCAAAACACTTTGTCCCCATGTTGATGGTGACAAGGGCCTCATCCCCACAACCCTTGCCCAGTGGTTGTGGGGGGTCTGAGGGTGGGGGGCTTATCGGAATTTGGAACCCCACTTTAACAAGGGGACCCCCAGATCCCGGCCCTCCCCCCTGTGTGAAATGGTAAGGGGGTACAAAAGTACCCCTACTATTTCACAAAAAAAGTGTCAAAAATGTAAAAATGACAAGAGACAGTTTTTAACAATTCCTTTATTTAAATGCTTCTTCTTCCTTCTATCTTCTATCTTACTTTCTTCCTCCATCTTCTTGGTTTCTTCCTCCATCTTCTTCTTCTTCTGGTTCTTCTGGTTCTTCCTCCGGGGTTCTCGTCCGGCATCTTCCTCCGCGTCGCCGGTGTTATCTTCCCTTCTTTTTCTCGGGCCGCTCCGCATCCACCATGATGGGAGGCTCCCGCTGTGTGATGCTTCTCCTCTTCTGACAGTTCTTAAATAACGGAGGGTGGGGCCACCCGGTGACCCCTCCCCCTCTGACGTATGGGGACTTGACGGGGACTTCCCTATGGCATTCCCCGTGACGTCAGAGGGGGGCAGACAGGAAAGTCACCGTGCGTCAGAGGGGGGAGGGGTCACCGGTGACCCCCCCCTCCATTATTTAAGAACCATCAGAAGAGGAGAAGCGTCACACAGTGGGAGCCTCCCATCATGGTGGATGCAGAGCGGCCCGAGAAGAAGAAGGGAACCAGAAGCAGGCGCCGCGGAGGAAGATGCCGGATGAGAGCACCAGAGGAAGAACCAGAAGAAGCAGAAGAAGAAGATGGAGGAAGAAACCAAAGGAAGATAGAAGATAGAAGAAAGAAGATAGAAAAAAGAAGATAGAAGAAAGAAGAAGCATTTAAATAAAGGAATTGTCAAAAACAGTTTTTTGTCATTTTTAACATTTTTGACACTTTTTTTGTGAAATGGTAGGGGTATTTTTGTATCCCCTTACCATTTTACACAGGGGGGAGGGCCGGGATCTGGGGGTCCCCTTGTTAAAGGGGGCTTCCAGATTCCGATAAGCCCCCTGCCTGCAGACCCCCACAACCACCGGGCAAGGGTTGTGGGGATGAGGCCCTTGTCCCCATCAACATGGGGACAAGGTGTTTTGGGGGGATACCCCAAAGTACCCTCCCAATGTTGAGGGCATGTGGCCTGGTACGGTTCAGGAAGGGGGCCGCTCTCGTCCCCCCCTCTTTTCCTGCAGCCTGCCAGGTTGCATGCTCAGATAAGTGTTTGGTATGGATTTTTTGGGGGACCCCACGCCATTTTTTTTTTAAAATTTGGCGCGGGGTTCCCCTTAAAAACCATACCAGACCTGAAGGGTCTGGTATAGATTTTGAGGGGGACCCCACGACATTTTTTTTTTAATTTTGGCCGGGGTTCCCCTTAATAGCTATACCAGACCTGAAGGGCCTGGTATGGAATTTAGGGGGACCCCCACATCATTTTTTTTTTAAATTTTAGTTCGGGGTTTCCCTGTGGGGAATTCCCATGTCGTTTTTATCAATGAACTTTTATGTGTATTGTCGGACCAGCAATTCATTAATAGCCGCAAGTAGTTTTAAATGACTTTTTTTCCTTTGAAATGTCATTTTGCTGTCAGACTGTTCTAAACACCGAAAACATGCGCCCCTTTACAGGCATACTATAGACACCCCCAGGTATGAAATTTAAAGGAATATTACACTTTTATTGTTTCACTTTAAACATTATTAAAATCACTGCTCTCGAAAAAACGGCCGTTTTTAAAACTTTTTTTGCATTGATCCATGTCCCCTGGGGCAGGACCCAGGTCCCCAAACACTATTTATGACAATAACTTGCATATAAGCCTTTAAAATTAGCACTTTTGATTATTCATGTTCGTGTCCCATAGACTTTAACTAAAGAGGGGCCAAATTTTTTATAGTAGCAGACTGAAAATCCATCTGGGCCTGGGGAGGTGCCAATTTTGAGGGATTTGATTGTCTCTAGAACCTCTGCAGTGGATATGGGGTCATCCAGCAGGTCTCTGTGACTCTTCAATATTACGGGAATAGGGAGCTCTTTAAGGAAATAGTCAATCACTGCAGATGGAAGAGGAGGGGTCGCCTTCATAGAGTCACGAGTATAAACGGTGAAACAATTCCATAATCTGAATCAGGTTATGGGTCAGATCGCCTGATGGGTTGCAAATTTTGGGGAAGGCTAGGGTTCGGGGTTTGGGGGTAAGCTTGGCTGCTAGTTTGGAGCCAGGTTTATCTTTTTGGATGTAGAGTTTTGCTCCCATCCATTGCAGATGTTTCTCAGCTTTGGTTGTTAAAACTAGATTAAGATTCATTGGGGCTGTGTCCAAGTGGGACAGGGTTTCATGCGTGGGGTTTTGACAGTGGGTTTTGCTCAGTAAAAGGAAGTCCTCTGTGTGTTTTTGATATCTTCTCCATGTTCATGTTTCAGTTTGGACGCTATCTGTATGAGTTTCCCTCTAATCATAGATTTGTGGGCTACCCATAGGTAGTTCAATGTGGATGGGGTCAGCCACAACAGGGGGAACAAAATAGGGTGTTCAGATCACGTTGATTGAAGCTGCATCAGTCTGACCGAACTTAGGGTGGGAGAGAGTGCTTGTGTCTTTGGAGTGGTGCTTTTGCTACACCGGTTTGAGAGGGCTTGCAGGGGAGGGCATTTCGCTAAGGGTGTTGCGCCTTTGCCGGCAGATGAGGGTTGCGGGTCTTGTGATAATAAATCCAGGTGTAGTAGAATACGCTCACCTTCGGCAAATGATGAAAAGCCATAACTTTTGTTGCAAAATGAGAAGTTCAGGCGGAGTGGAAAAGACCATCTGTAGGTGATTTCATTTTGTGTCAAGACTTGGAGAAGGGGTTTCAAGGCTCGTTTCTGTATAGTGTAGGGTGAGAGATCCGCAAAAATTTGGATAGGTTGGCTCTGGAACATCAGGTTTTCCGCTGCAACCTTTTCATTACCTCTTCTTTCACTGTGTAAAAATGTGTTTTTTTAATGATGTCCCTTGGGAGGCCGTCTGAACATGGAGGTTGTAGGGCTCTGTGGGCCCTGTCTAATTCCAGGTGGTGTTCTGGGATGTCAGGGATTAAGTCCTTGATAAGCACCCGGATTGCTGGCTGAACCTCTTTTACCATTTCAGGGAGACCCAGTACCCTAAAATTGTAACACCTGGACCTGTTTTCCAAGTCATCGATTTTCAATAATGCAGTCTCTAATTGGTCCTTTACATCCTGAATTCTGGCAGAGTTTTGGTTAATTCTGACTACCAATTGATCTGCCTTTCTTTCAATGTGTTCTATCCGCATGCCCAGTTGTTGTAAATCCACATGGATTGATGAGGTTATTTGAGCAGCATTTTGCACTAGGCTTCTGGATAGCATTTTGGAGAATGCTGACATCATGGAAGAGAAATCAGTAGGTGTAGGTGGAAGGCCCTGTAGTATCCCCTCACAATCCTCTAATGGTGCCATAGGGTCAGACATTGGAGACCCGTCAAGTGTCCTCCCTATCAGGGATTCAGTGGATGTGGGTGAGGGTGTCATCCTGTGGGCTGCACTCACTGTGTCCTTTTGGGGCAAGCGAGCTGTGGTTCCTGGGGCGTCTTGGTCTGCAATTGAGTCTTCCTTCTCTGTCCCTCTTCCCTGTGTACTCGCGGCGGCCATCTTGGAATGGCTGTGGGACTCAGGAGCTGCGTTCAGCGAGCGGGATAGGTCCTGTCTAGCCATTCCCGCTGACATCATGGTGATCCCGGGGTGTGCCCCTCACTGTCAGTCATGGAGCTGGCCCGGAATGAGCTCTTGGTTGGCTGTGGCGGGTGTCGTTAGACCAGGGTGACACGGACCTCTAGGTGATTGTGGCCATCTTGGCAGCCTCCACGCATGTGCACCCCTGAAGACGTTTGATTTTGTTGTATATGTTTATAACAGAAAGCAGAAAATATTGGGTTGTTTTTTTTCAAAATTTTCAGTCCTTTTTTGTTTATAAAATTAAAAATAAAACAACCCAGTGGTGATCAAATACCACCAAAATAAATCCCTATTAAAAATACCCTGGGCATGAAAGGGGTAGAACCTTCTGGAGGTAAAGTGGTTAAATATATATATTGTGACATTAAATAAGGTGAGATGATGGATAGACGCTATGTATCACCTTGCATGCAGGAAACTAAGGTGGAAATTGGGCCAGGTTTTCTGGGCCACCTTGGCAATCTTGGTTCGAGACCAGATTTTGCAGTTCACTAGTGACCACCAGCAGGTGGTATAAATAAAGCAGGACTGGAGCAAGAGATTGCTCTTGGCCCGAGACTCAGGAAGACAAAACCTGAGAGAGCTACTTATGTGAAGTTTGCTTTGTAAGAGACAGAAAAAGGTTTGCATTATCTTTGATTTGTGGGTGACAGGGGAGAGCCCTTTACCTGTGAGTTAAGAACCTGAAATGTTTAGTTAGTGCCGGGGTGGCAAGGATTTATTTGCTCTTTTGTTTATTTGATTTCCATGCAACCTTTTAAATAAAACTGGCTACAATTAAAATTTTAAGAAAACCTGCCTTCTGGACTACCCTTTTCCCAGGGAAGTTGATCCCCATTGAGCTAACCCTCTACAATATATATATATATATATATATATATATATATATATATATATATATATATATATATATATATATATATATATATATATATATATACTGCATATATACTGTATATAACATCTGTATATAAACAAACTGTGTGCATTCAAAACCATGCACCTGCACCACTCTCAACTCTCAAGAGCATCAGCTGTTAATGTTTAGCCGCTTTATCCCATTTGACGTGGATCGGGATGTACAGAACACATGTGCATCCCTGTGCAGGCAAATACAGCCCTTGTAGTATGCCAATGTTAACAAGGCTATATACTGTATGTGTGTATATATTATTTATATATAAGACAGAGAGAGCATACACAGGGTGCAGACGTTGGAAAAACCACAACGGTAACAGTTTATTGAAATATAGCACACTTACATGTGAAGCACTTAATTAACAGCATGCAAGAGCCAAGGTCGAGCGGTAGGCATAGGATGGTAAACACACAGTAATCTCTTGCAGCAGTGTATGTAACAGAGGCGCCTAACACAGCCACAGGTTGGTAGGCAAGCCAGTGGCATGTACAGCTTCAACAGAGGAAGGACGAGCTGTCATATCCAGCCAGTAATGTTGGGGGTAGACAGGCTTGGGTTCTTGGCCGTCAGAAGGAGTTAGAGAGAATTGTTTGGAGGACAAAGATATGTGAGGCCTCATTGATTGAAGTTTTAGACCCACAGGTGAAGGCGAGCTAATATCTGAAGGCATGGAGAGGAATGCAGGTAAGTCCCTCCAAAACCACCAAGTGCTGCAGGTAGTAGCTTGGGTGCGCTAGCTATGTTTGTTACCTTTGAAAGGTAAATATAGGCTTACAATGATTTTTTTTTACATTCATGGACATTATTAAATAGTGAACTTTTGACATAGGGCTCTAGTCCGCTTAGTCCCAAGATACACTTGTTGGACATTAACTAGAAAATCTCATTAAAACGGCACGTTTCCATTTGTTTTTTCACCATTAAACACCACTAAAATGGTTTCTGAAGAGGCTATTCCAGTCAGACCACCTAGCTGATGTAAATAAGTAAGCCCTGGACTCATTGTAATTTCTAACACCTACTAGTAAGTATTGTAATAGATCTTTCTGTGGGAATTGACTTGAAAGAATGTAAGTACAGCTGCACATGATTATCATAAATGCCAGCTGGAGACCCACAGCTGACCACTGTCTTGAGATTTTGATCACAGTCTAACAGTGCCATCCATTGACTGAGAGTGGCAAAGTTTTAAGATATATGAAAGGATGTGTCTCTACCTGGATAGATGGGAGTAAGTGGGGGTATTTTGCATATAAGATTTACTTGGTGTCTTATAAAAGTTATTGCGGTAGAAGCCAAAGCTTAGCTCTCTGTAGTATATTAATGTGCTTTACTGAACAGGAAAAACTGCACATAAAACTGCAGGATACACAATTAAGAGCATGCAAAGTATTGCCAAATACACTACAACACGCACAAGCTAATTATCCTTTCTAGCAAAAAATAAGCATGCCCAATATGTATGCAATAAACTAAACAGTAAAGAACTTCCTCTGCTTAGCTCAAAATCCAATTATACTGGTAATTTGCATATCATTTCTTCTTGAACAACACATGGTCTTAAAATCTTACAAATAAATATGCTATAAAATCACCTAAATAAACACAGAAACACAATATATAAGATCAGAACACAGCTCTCTGCCCCCTTATCTCTTTTCATCACACAATGGAACTTAACCACTTCATTACCCAGCCATGGTCAAGTGACGTCCGCAGATGGGATCTCCCATCCTGGGTGGGCGTCATATGACGTCCTCGGCTTCCCGCCGCTACCCGCGGGGGCCCACAGCGCAGGGATCGGGGATACGGTGTGTCCCTCGGGACACAGCTGTTCCCTGATGAGGGTAATGAGCGTCCGGCGGAGCGTGGGAAACAGCGTGACTGGCTGTATCCAATCACAACCGGTCACTATGCAAAGCGGTGTACAAGCCACTCATGCCCGCCCCCAGGGGCGTGCAGCGCGGCGATAGGGGTTGAGGATTTTCCCTTGAACAAAGCCCAGCAATGTTCAGGCTAAAGAGCCAATGAAATTGGCTCTTTACCACAAGACCGGCTGTGTCCAATCACAGCCGGTCACAAATGTAAACAAACCCCAGTGTAACCGCTGTTGCTGGGTTCTCCTCCTCACACACCAATCCAGTGTGAGGAGGAGATTGCAGGAATAGTGAGTTACATATTACTGTATGTACTACTGTGCCCAGATTGCCCCATGAATAAAGAGGACCTGTCATCGGAATACCTGCCATCAGAGTACCTGCCATCAGGAGTACCTGTCATCAGAGTATCTGTCATCAGAATACCTGCCATCAGAGTACCCACCATCAGAGTACCCATCATCCATCCTTTCCGTCAGAGTACCTGTCATCCATCCATCCCATCAGAGTACCTGTCATTCATTCATCCCATCTGAGTACCTGTCCCATGATCTCATCAGGAGTACCTGTCCCATTAGCTCATCATGAGTACCTGTCTGCAGCCAATTACTACCAAGGTGCAGCCCATTATTCCCCGACGTTCAGCCCATTAGTCCCTGATAGGGATTAGACGAACACCCCCCAGTTAAGTTCGCGGCAGAACATGTGAACAGACCAAAAATTAGTATGAACATGTGAACCCCATTAAAGTCTATGGAACTCAAACGTGAAAAATCAAAAGTGCTAATTGTAAAGGCTAATATGCAAGTTATTGTCATAAAAAGTGTTTGGGGGACCCAGGTCCTGCCCCAGGGGACATGAATCAATGCAAAAAAAGTTTGAAAAACGGCCGTTTTTTAGGAGCAGTGATTTTAATAATGCTTAAAGTGAAACAATAAAAGTGAAATATTTCTTTAAATATCATGCCTGGGGGGTGTCTGTAGTATGCTTATAAAGTGGCGCATTTTTCCCATGTTTAGAACAATCCCTTCACAAAATGACATTTCTAAAGGAATAAAAGTAATTTAAAACTGCTTGCGGCTGGAATGTAATGTTGCCCCCCCAGCCCATTACCAGGTCCTTTGAGTCTGGTATGTATATTAAGGTGAACCCTGCACCCAAATTTAAAAAAAGGCGTGGGGCCCCAAGGCCCTATATACTCTGAACATCAGGCGGTCCCTGGGTTACAAACAAGATAGGGACTGTAGGTTTGTTCTTAAGTTGAATCTGTTTGTAATTTGGAACAGGTACATTTTGTAAGTATATTTCCAGCCAAAAAAATCTATTTTTAAACTTTTTTTATATAACATAGGAAAGGGTTATCACCCCTGTAACATTTGTTTTGCTGTCTGTGCCCCTGTTCAGAAGATTTCACCTCACTTTCTGTTCCAATGACAATTGGATTTAGAAAATGTTGGGTTATTAGGGAAACAAGGACTGGTGATAAAGCATCAGTGGGGAGACACTTTTTTCCCATATTAACTCTTACTGGAGAGAATTTCCCTTCCTAGGGGTAAATTTCCTCTGACTTCTTGTTGTCTCCCTCCATTTGTAAGTAGGAGTCATTTGTAAGTCAGATGTTTTAAAATAGGGGACCGCCTGTATATACTATACAGTCTGCCCTATACAATCTGCAGAAAATTGGGCCTTAGGTGTTGGTGGTACCAGAACACTGTAAGCCCTCACAGTTACTCTTGGTGGGCGCTGGAATGGGCCCTGCTGTAAAATATTATATCAAGAATTGTAATTACATGCCCCTGTTAAACAAGGGCAAAAAAATTGGGCCTTAGGCGGTGTGGGTGGTGGTGACACAACACTGTAAAGCCTCACAGATACTTTTGAGCGCACGAACAGGCCCTGCTGTGAAATATTAGATCAAAAATTGTAATTACGCGCCCCTGTTAAACAGGGGCATAAAAATTGGGCCTTAGGCAGTGGTGGTGGTGCCACAAAACTGCAATCCCTCACAGATACTCTTGTTGAGCACAGGAACAAGCCCTGCTGTTAAATATTTGATCAAAAATTGTAATTACATGCCCCCGTTAAACAGGGGCATAAACATTTGGCCTTAGGCAGTGGTGGTGGTGCCACAAAACTGCAACCCCTCACAGATACTCTTGTTTAGGGATGAGCTTCGAGTTCGAGTCGGCTGTTCGCAAGTTCGCCGAACAGCGAACAATTTGGGGTGTTCGTGGCAAATTCGAATGCCTCGGAACACCCTTTAAAAGTCTATGGGAGAAATTAAAAGTGCTAATTTTAAAGGCTTATATTCATGGTACTGTCATAAAAAGTGTTTGGGGACCTGGGTCCTGCCCCAGGGGACATGTATCAATGCAAAAAAAAGTTTTAAAAACTGATGTTTTTTCGGGAGCAGTGATTTTAATAATGCTTAAAGTGAAACAATAAAAGTGTAATATCTCTTTAAATTTCGTACCTGGGGGGTGTCTATAGAATGCCTGTAAAGGGGTGCATGTTTCCCGTGTTTAGAACAGTCTGACAGCAAAATGACATTTTTAAAGGAAAAAAAGTCATTTTAACTACTATAACGGTTATTCCTGAATTGTCGGTCCGACAATACACATAAAAGTTCATTGATAAAAACGGCATGGGAATTCCCCACAGGGGAACCCTGAACCAAAATTTTTTTAAAAAAATGACGTGGGGGTCCCTAAATTCCATACCAGGCCCTTCAGGTCTAGTATGGATATTAAGGGGAACCCCGGCCAAAATTTTTTTTAAAAAAGGCGTGGGGTCCTCCTCAAAATCTATACCAGACCCTTGAGGTCTGGTATGGATTTTAAGGGGAACCCCGCGCCAAAATAAAAAAAAACGCCGTGGGGTCCCCCCAAAAATCCATACCAGACCCTTATCCAAGCACGCAACCTGGCAGGCCACAGGAAAAGAGGGGGGATGAGAGAGCGCCCCCTCCTGAACCGTACCAGGCCACATGCCCTCAACATTGGGAGGGTGCTTTGGGGTAGCCCCCCAAAAGACCTTGTCCCCATGTTGATGGGGACAAGGGCCTCATCCCCACAACCTTGGCTGGTGGTTGTGGGGGTCTGGGGATGGGGGGCTTATTGGAATCTGGAAGCCCCCTTTAACAAGGGGACCCCCAGATCCTGGTCCTCCCCCCTGTGTGAAATGGTAAGGGGGTACTTGTACCCCTACCATTACACTAAAAAAGTGTCAAAAATGTTAAAAATGACAAGAGACAGTTTTTGACAATTCCTTTACTTAAATGCTTCTTCTTTCTTCTTTCTTCTATCTTCCTTCGGTTTCTTCCTCCATCTTCTTCTTCTGGTTCTTCCTCTGGTGTTCTCGTCCGGCATCTTCCTCTGCGGCGTCTGCGTCTTCTTCCTTTCTTCTCCTCGGGCTGCTCCGCATCCATGATGGCATGGAGGGAGGCTCTCACTGTGTGACGCTTCTCTCTTCATCTTCTTCTCTTCATCTTCTTCTCTTCATCTTCTTTTCGGGCCGCTCCGCATCCATGATGGCATGGTGGGAAGCTCCCACTGTGTGACACTTCTCCTCTTCTGACGGTTTTTAAATAACCTTGCCACAGGGAAGTCCCGTCAAGTCACCGTGCGTCAGAGGGGGGCGGGGTCACCGTGTGGACCTGCCCCTGTTATTTAAGAACCATCAGAAGAGGAGAAGCGTCACACAGCGAGAGCCTCCCTCCATGCCATCATGGAAGCGGAGTGGCCCGAAAAGAAGATGAAGACAAGAAGATGAAGAGAGAAGCGTCACACAGCAGGAGCCTCCCTCCATGCCATCATGGATGCGGAGCGGCCCGAGGAGAAGAAGGGAAGAAGACGCCACGGAGGAAGATGCCGGATGAGAGCACCAGAGGAAGAACCAGAAGAACCAGAAGATGAAGAAGATGGAGGAAGAAACCGAAGGAAGATAGAAGAAAGAAGAAGCATTTAAATAAAGGAATTGTCAAAAACTGTCTCTTGTCATTTTTAACATTTTGACACTTTTTTAGTGAAATGGTAGGGGTACAAGTACCCCCTTACCATCTCACACAGGGGGGAGGGCCGGGATCTGGGGGTCCCCTTATTAAAGGGGGCTTCCAGATTCCAATAAGCCCCCCGCCTGCAGACCCCCACAACCACCGGCCAGGGTTGTGGGGATGAGGCCCTTGTCCCCATCAACATGGGGACAAGGTGTTTTGGGGGGCTACCACAAAGTACCCTCCCAATGTTGAGGGCATGTGGCCTGGTACAGTTCAGGAGGGGGGGCACTCTCTCATCCCCCCTCTTTTCCTGTGGCCTGCCAGGTTGCGTGCTCAGATAAGGGTCTGGTATGGATTTTTGGGGGGACCCCACGCCGTTTTTTTTTTAATTTTGGCACGGGGTTCCCCTTAAAATTCATACCAGACCTGAAGGGCCTGGTATGGAATTTAGGGGGACCCCCACGTCATTTTTTTTTTACATTTTGGTTCGGCGTTCCCCTGTGAGGAATTCCCATGCCGTTTTTATCAATAAACTGATTAATGAAATAATGTGTATTGTTGGACCGGCAATTCATTAATAGCCGCGAGTAGTTTAAATGACTTTTTTTCCTTTGAAATGTCATTTTGCTGTCAGACTGTTCTAAACACGGGAAACATGTGCCCATTTACAGGCATACTATAGACACCCCCCAGGTACGAAATTTAAAGGGATATTACACTTTTATTGTTTCACTTTAAGCAATATTAAAATCACTGCTCCCGAAAAAACGGCCGTTTTTAAAACTTTTTTTTGCATTGATTCATGTCCCCTGGGGCAGGACCCAGGTCCCCAAACACTTTTTATGACAATAACTTGCATATAAGCCTTTAAAATTAGCACTTTTGATTATTCATGTTCGTGTCCCATAGACTTTAACGGGGTTCGCGTGTTCGAACAAACTTTTTACCTGTTCGCAAGTTCTGGTGCGAACCGAACAGGGGGGTGTTCGGCTCATCCCTACTCTTGTTGAGTGCAGGAATGAGCCCTGTTGTTAAATATTTGATCAAAAATTGCAATTACATGCCCCTGTTAAACAGGGGCAGAAAAATTGGGCCTTAGACAGTAGCGGTGGTGCCACAACACTGCAGCCCCTCACAGATACTTTTTTTGCGCACACGAACGAGCCCTGCTGTCAGAAAAGAGCCTGTCAACATCGGAAGGTTCCTGTGCGTTTGCGCGGCGGAGCCGCGCTTCGGCGCATGCGCGTTAGCAAAGTAGCGGCACACACGGGTTCACTACACGGCGTAACGGCGTAACGGCGTAATGGCGTAATGGCGTACGAACGTTCGCTCGTCAGCGTCACGCCCCCTTTCTGGCCTATATAAGGACTGACTTGTGCCCTGTTTAATTGCTGGTTTGTCTTTCAGCTTCCAGTGTTCCGTTCCTGATTCCTGCTTCTTGTGTTTACCTGTTTGACCCGGATTTGCCTGACCTACCTTGTCTCTCTCCAGCATTTGACCTCGGCTTGTTTAAAGGACTTTCCCACGATCTGCTTCCAGTGTTTGACCCTCTGCCTGTCTCCGGATTCTCCTGCCTTCTCGTGTATGACCCCGGCTTGTTTAAACGGACTTCTCTGCTGACATCTCCAACCCCCTACCTCTGGCTTGCCTTCAGGATTCCTCTACTTACCATCTGCTGTGTTTGACCCTCGGCCTGTTTCAAGGACTTCCTCATCTACCAGTCTCCAGTATTAAGTTATCGGTCTGCATCATAGACTCTCCACTACTGGGTTCACAGTGCCTGATCTCCTGCACTTATCCCAGCTCCCATTGTGTTTGCGGGTTAGAACCCCGGCCGGGTCTTCTTCTCCAGCTCTGGGTCAGAGCCACCATTGCTCTCATCTCTGCGTGACTGAAGTCTTCCTCTCAAGAAGCTTCCTGCCTGCAGGCGACCCGTGCCTCTCTGTGCCCTACACCCTCTGTACCACTACCAGGGGTGTAGTGCGCTTAGCCGCAAGGGAAGCCACTCCCAGCATCTCGGCCTCGGTGAGTACCCGTGATAGTACAAACCAGCCAGATGTCTGAGGCCGACAGAGTGGGTTCCCCTCTCGAAGCTCTATGCCAGCAGGTAACGACCCTTACGCAAGCAGTCCAGAGGCTACAAGATGGCTATTTCCAACTAGAAGGTCGTCTCCAGCATCTAATCTTATCTCCCGGGGATGCAACTTCCACATCCCCCAGTGGGGCCAGCTCTTCACAAGATCACTCCAGCACAGCTCCTGCAGTTGTTATGACTCTCCCAGAACCTAGGGTGCCCACACCCGAACGATTTTCCGGAAATCGGAAGAGTTTTAGAGCATTTAAAAACGCCTGCTTGCTATACCTGGCTCTCCAACCTAAGACTTTCAGCTCTGAGACAGTAAAAGTAGGGTTCATCATTTCCTTGTTGTCCGAAGAACCCCAAGCTTGGGCTCACAACCTCCTGGAGCAGAAAAGTCCCTTACTAAACTCCGTGGAAACCTTCTTCGAATCTATGGGAAGATTATATGATGATCCCCAACGCATAGCCACGGCCGAGTCCATCTTACATACCTTAGTCCAGGGAAAAAGACCGGTGGAGGACTATACGGTCGAATTTCGGAAATGGTCAGGGGACACCGGATGGAATGAGGCGGCTCTCAAATACCAGTACCGCCAGGGACTCTCAGAGACTCTCAAAGACGAATTGGCACGTGTTGATTCTCCTTCCACCCTGGAGGAGTTGATCCAGCTAGCCATAAAACTTGACCGACGTCTACGGGAACGACGTTCTGAACGTCTTCAATCTCCTCGGCCTACATGGATGCTACCCAGGGTCCCCACAGGTCATCCTCTTCCTGCAGTCCCTTCCTCCTCTACCTTGGAGAGCGAGCCAATGCAACTGGGACTGATCCGGGCTTACACCTGATGAGAAACAACGCCGGAGGGAGGCCAATCTCTGCCTATACTGTGGAGGGTCAGGCCACTTTTTGCGCAACTGTCCTATAAGACCCAGTAAGTCCCAATTACAAACAGCTATGAACTTTCAAGTCAATGGTTCAAGTACAACTCATCTTGTCCTTCCTGTCTCCCTACAGGTGGCAGGCGAGGAGATCCGGCTACCAGCCATTATTGATTCTGGCGCCTGCAGCTGCTTCCTGGATACATCCCTATCTCGAAGTTTACGCATCCCTCTGCAAAATAAAAGACAAAGGCTCCAAATCCACCTGGCCGATGGATCATCCCCCTGTTCCGGGCCTGTTACCTAAGAAACTAAACCCATTCTCACCATCACAGATTCAGGACATCAAGAATTTCTGTGCTTTGACATCATCTGCTCCCCCATGTTCCCTATCATCCTGGGACTTCCATGGCTGCAAGCTCACGACCCCCATATCAATTGGAGTGAGAAGAAGATCTCCTTCTCTTCGGCTTACTGCTCCCAGCACTGCTTCACCTCTGGTCCTGTCTGCACAGCTTCCTGTCTAACTGTCCAGCCAGTTCCTGATCACCTTCAGCACGTCCCTGCAGCCTACCATGAATTCATGGACATTTTTGACAAAAGGAAAGCTGACAGTTTGCCTCCTCACCGACCATACGACTGTCCCATTGATCTCTTACCTGGCTCCGAGATTCCTTTTGGTCGTATATTCCCTCTATCAGAAAAGGAGTTGGAGGCTCTGCGGTCCTACATCAACGAAAACCTTGAAAAGGGATTCATTCGTCCTTCCTCTTCTCCGGCTGGAGCAGGGATTTTCTTCGTTGAAAAAAAAGATGGTACTTTAAGGCCTTGTGTGGACTACAGGGAGATCAACAAGATCACCATCAAGAACCGTTATCCACTTCCCCTCATCCCAGAACTGTTCCAACGGTTTCGAACCGCACGAGTTTTCTCTAAACTTGACCTAAGGGGCGCCTACAACTTGGTGCGGATATGCCCAGGGGATGAGTGGAAAACGGCTTTTAGGTCTAGATTCGGACATTTTAATATCTAGTGATGCCATTCGGTCTGTGCAATGCCCCAGCTACATTCCAACACCTAGTAAATGATATTTTTCGTGAATACTTAGATGACTTTGTGATTGTTTACCTTGACGATATTCTGATTTTCTCTACAACCATTGAGCAACACCAGGTCCATGTGAAGAAGGTACTCACGATCCTCAGGAAGCACGGACTTTACCTAAAGGGAGAGAAATGCGAATTTGAAAAAACAGTAGTCCAATTCCTAGGGTTCATTATCTCCACTGAAGGGGTCTCAATGGATCCTCAGAAGGTGAAGTCTATCCAAGAATGGCCAGCCCCTACAGACAAAAAGGGGGTCCAACGATTTGTGGGCTTTGCCAACTTCTATCGCAGGTTCATAAGAGGATTTTCATCGATCATTTCTCCCATAACCCAACTGACTCGCCAGCAAAGTCGATTCCAGTGGTCCCCAGAAACTCAGGAAGCATTTGATAAACTGAAGAGTCTATTTATTTCTGCCCCGGTACTACTGCATCCAGACCCCGCTTTTCCCTATGTGTTGGAAGTAGACGCCTCAGAATCCGCTTTAGGAGCAATTCTATCTCAAAGACGAGGCCAGAAGGCCCTTCTTCATCCTGTGGCATTTGCCTCTCGGAAACTGTCCCCGCCGGAAAGGAACTATGACGTGGGGGAGCGTGAACTACTGGCCATCAAATTTGCTCTTGAGGAGTGGAGATATCTTTTGGAGGGCGCTTCTCACCCCATTATGATCTTCACCGATCACAAGAACCTGGAGTACCTTAGAACAGCAAAACGCCTCAGACCCCGGCAAGCCCGCTGGGCTTTGTTCTTCTCCAGGTTCAACTTTCACATTTCCTATCGGCCTGGTTCCAAGAATGGGAAAGCGGACGCCCTATCTCGAATGTTCCCAGAAACCTCTCAAACAGCAGAACCTGGTACTATTCTATCCTCACAGAATTTTCTTTGTTCAATCCAGCCAGATCTAAGAACTGCCATTGAACAGGCCTCCAGCCAATGCTTAAACCCTGAAGTACCCACACTGAGGAAACAGGATGGGTTACTATGGGCCCAAAACAAAATATTTGTTCCAGCGCAAGTAAGACCCTTGGTACTAAAAACATTTCATGATAACAAATTTGCAGGACATTTCGGGGTACAAAAGACCTCGGAACTAATACATCGTTCCTTCTGGTGGCCAGGGTGGAGTCAGGACTGTAAGAACTACGTAAACTCTTGTATTATTTGCCAGCGCAGCAAGGGATCCAATGCAAAAGCCTGGGGTCTATTAAGACCATTACCCATTCCAGAGCAACCCTGGAAGGAAGTGGCTATGGACTTTATCGTTGACCTACCATCTGCTGAAGGATTCTCCACCATTCTGGTAGTAGTCGACCGCCTTTCAAAAATGGCCCACTTCTTACCCATGAAGGGCACACCCTCTGCCTCAGATACCGCGGATATATTCATCAAGGAAGTGGTGAGGCTACATGGAGTACCCGCTAGCATTGTGTCTGACAGAGGAGTTCAGTTCACCTCAAAATTTTGGAGAGACCTTTGTAAATCCCTGGAAATCAAGGTATGCCTATCCTCAGCATATCATCCTCAAAGTAATGGCCAAACAGAGAGGACGAACCAAACGCTGGAACAATATCTGCGCTGTTTCTGTTCGTGCTCTCAAGACAACTGGGTTTCACTCCTCCCCTGTGCAGAATTTGCCTATAATAATTCCATACATACAGCAACCAATCAAACTCCTTTCTGGGCTAATTATGGATTTCACCCCTCTTTTTTGCCTAATTCTTTTTCAGAAGTATCAGTTCCCGCGGTGCAAGACCGAATAAATTCCATTCAAGCCAATTTTCAAATAATTCAGGAAACTATGAAGAAGGCTCAGGACAGCTACAAGAAATACTATAACAGGGGGAGGAGGAGCAACCCAATTTTTAAGATTGGGGATGAAGTCTGGCTATCTGCAACAAACCTCAAACTTTCTTGTCCTTCACGCAAATTAGGCCCAAGGTTTATTGGTCCCTTCAAGATAAAGAGAGTAGTGAACCCCGTGGCCTTTGAACTCTCTTTACCCAGCTCTTACAGAATTCATCCTGTCTTTCATACTTCCCTTTTGAAACCAGTAACTCCCAGTTCTTTTCCAGGAAGGGAGGAGTTGCCACCTCCTCCAATTAATATTGAAGGCGAAGAGGAATTCGAGGTTGAGGCTATAATGGACTGTAGAAGGAGGGGGGGTCATATCCAGTACCTGGTCAAGTGGAAGGGGTACCCCCCAGAAGATAATTCTTGGGAACCCTCCTCCAATATACACGCCCCACGGTTAATACAAACATTCCACAAGAAATATCCGGGAGTACTAGCCAGATTGGGCACCCGGAGGTTGCCCTTTGGGGGGGGGCACTGTCAGAAAAGAGCCTGTCAACATCGGAAGGTTCCTGTGCGTTTGCGCGGCGGAGCCGCGCTTCGGCGCATGCGCGTTAGCAAAGTAGCGGCACACACGGGTTCACTACACGGCGTAACGGCGTAATGGCGTACGAACGTTCGCTCGTCAGCGTCACGCCCCCTTTCTGGCCTATATAAGGACTGACTTGTGCCCTGTTTAATTGCTGGTTTGTCTTTCAGCTTCCAGTGTTCCGTTCCTGATTCCTGCTTCTTGTGTTTACCTGTTTGACCCGGATTTGCCTGACCTACCTTGTCTCTCTCCAGCATTTGACCTCGGCTTGTTTAAAGGACTTTCCCACGATCTGCTTCCAGTGTTTGACCCTCTGCCTGTCTCCGGATTCTCCTGCCTTCTCGTGTATGACCCCGGCTTGTTTAAACGGACTTCTCTGCTGACATCTCCAACCCCCTACCTCTGGCTTGCCTTCAGGATTCCTCTACTTACCATCTGCTGTGTTTGACCCTCGGCCTGTTTCAAGGACTTCCTCATCTACCAGTCTCCAGTATTAAGTTATCGGTCTGCATCATAGACTCTCCACTACTGGGTTCACAGTGCCTGATCTCCTGCACTTATCCCAGCTCCCATTGTGTTTGCGGGTTAGAACCCCGGCCGGGTCTTCTTCTCCAGCTCTGGGTCAGAGCCACCATTGCTCTCATCTCTGCGTGACTGAAGTCTTCCTCTCAAGAAGCTTCCTGCCTGCAGGCGACCCGTGCCTCTCTGTGCCCTACACCCTCTGTACCACTACCAGGGGTGTAGTGCGCTTAGCCGCAAGGGAAGCCACTCCCAGCATCTCGGCCTCGGTGAGTACCCGTGATACCTGCTGTTAAATATTTGATCAAAAATTGTAATTACGTGCCCCTGTTAAACAGGGGCAGAAAAATTGGGCCTTATGTAGTGGTGGTGGTGCCCTTAACCGAAAATATTCTTAGAAGCTATCATCATGAAAATTGAGGAGGAATAGGATAGTCACTCAGCATATACAGTCTTCAAGGGATCCAACATACATAGAAAAATCAATGGGTTACATCAGCATCAGGTGCTTGGTAGCTGTAGATCCAAGGCTGATTCATTTTTATGAATGTGAGCCGATCAACAGAGTCTGTGCACAGGTGCACTCTGTGATTGGTTACAAAGCCTCCAGCAGCAGTGAATGTGCATTCAGAAAGGACAAGCCAGTAGCTCAATTGCATATTGAGAAAGCTCTGGCCAGTGGTCCATCCTCAAGACCCAGTAACCCAGTGGATGTTCTGGTGGAAAGGTCTCTAAGTCTGATCTTGCCCCTAGATATTCCTGCACCATGGAATTCAGACGCTGGCGATGGTTGCTGGAACCAATCAGACCTGGGTGCTGAGGACTGGAGAATTGCCTGAAGGCATCGGTCAGCCAGCCACCTTCTCCACCACTCTATCTGTGACTGAACGAAGTCTCAGCAACACGTTGTCCAGCACCAGGAAATTGTAACCTCCCAGGCTCTGGAAATGCATTTCACAAACTTTTCTGCAAGACCTCCCAAAGATGTTTCATCCTCTGCTCCCTCTGTGAAGGCTGGATAAGTTCTGCAACCTTACCCTTGTAACGTAGATCAAGAAGGGTTCCCAGCCAGTAATGATCCCTCTCCTTGATACTACAAATCCTAGGGTCCTTTCGCAGGCTTTTGAGGATCAGGGAGGCCATGCAGCATAGGTTTGCAGAGGCATTCCATCCTGAGTCCTCTGGGTCACTAAGGGTAACATGATAGTCAACCACCTCCTCCCAGCCACGTACAACTCCATGGGTTTCTGGGGACTGCAAACGATCCCTTGAAGACTGCTGCTGAATCTGAGTGTTATCCTCCACCTCCATGCTGACACAATCCTCCTCCTCCTCTTCTTCTTCTTGTGTGATCGGCAGGCCTGCGGGAATACTAGTATCTGGATAAAGGGGCCTTGAGAGGTAAGGAAGTCCTCCTCTTCCTCCCGCTGTTCTGCCTCAAGTGCCCTGTCCATTATTCCACAAAGCATGTGCTCCAACAGGAAGATAAGAGGGACAGTATCACTGATGCATGCACTGTCATTGCTCACCATCCTCGTGGCCTACTCAAATGGTGACAGGACAGTGCATGCATCCTTGATCAGTAGCCACTGGCGTGGCGAAAAAAAAAGCCAAGCTCCCCTGACCCTGTCCTGGTGCCATACTCACACAGGTACTCCTTGATGGCCCTCTGCTGCATGTGCAGCCACTGCAGCATTGCTAATGTTGATTTCCACCTGGTGGGAATGTCACAAATGAGGCGGTTCTTGGGCAGGCTGCATTCTCTATGAATGTCAGCCAGCCGAGCACTGGCATTATATGACTGGCGGAAATGACCACAGACTTTCCTGGCCTGCCTCAGGAGATCCTGTAAGCCCAGGTACCTGCTCAAGAACCGCTGAACCACCAAATTCAGGACGTGAGCCAAACAGGGAACATGGGTCAAGTGTCCCTGTTGGAGGGCGGAGAGGATGTTGGTGCCATTGTCGCATACAACAATTCCTGGTTGAAGCTGGTGTGGCGTCAACCACCTCTGAGCCTGCCCCTGCAGAGCTGACAAAATCTCTGCCCCAGTGTGGCTCCTGTCCCCTAATCAGACCAACTCAAGCATGGCATGGCATCTTTTTGCCTGAGTGCTTGCATAGCCCCTTAAACGCTTACAGAGCACTGCTGGTTCAGAGGAGAAATCTGCAGAGGAAGAGGCCATAGAGGAAGAAGAAGAGGAGGGGGTGGAAGAGAGAGCTGTGGCAGAATCACCACTAGCATTTTGGAGGAGTGGTGGCGAAACAAGCTCCAACAATACTGAACCCTGTCCTGCATCCTTCCCAGCTTCCAGCAGAGTTACCCAGTGCGCCGTAAAAGAAAGGTAACGCCCCTGTCCATGCCTGTTGGACCATGAGTCAGCAGTAATATGCACCTTACTGCTGTCCGCCCAGTCCAACGAGGCCAAGAGATTGCCTTCCACATGCTGGCAGAAAGCTGGAATGGCCTTCCTTGAAAAGAAATGGCATTTGGGAACCTGCCACTGCACATTCCACAAATTCACGAAAGGGGGCAGAGTCTACCAGCTGAAAAGGCAACAGTTGCAGTGCTAGCAATTTCGCCAAGCTAGCATTCAGACGCTGAGCATGTGGATGGCTGGGACCGAATTTCTTTAGACGGTTTAGCAACTGGGGTAGGGAAATTTGCCTGCTAAAATCTGATGTAGGTTTACTGATAGCAGGTTGGCTGCAAGTACTTGGGACACCTATTGCTATACCTTCATTCCTCTCAGTGCAGGTTTCTGAGAGGACTGGAGGTATAGTGGGGTTGGAGAACCCAGCTGATGAGAAGCAAGGAGGGGTCCACCTTGTTCTTTGATGTGGGTATTTTAAGTGCTGTTGCCAACAGACTGCATGGGAGGTCATCATATGTCTGGTCAAGCATGTGGAGCCCAAGCGTCTGCTGTTTTGGCCACGCTTGATACGCTTCAGACATATGTTGCAAACAGCAAAGATGTGATCTGCTGCACACATGTCAAAAAAGGCCCACACCAAAGAACTTTTCAAATATATGGGGAGTCAGCAGTGCCCTGCATCTGCTTAGCTCTGTGGTGTGATGCAATAGGGTGGCTGCCTACATTTGCCTATATTATTATCCTACATCATTGGAGATGTGCCTCCTCCTCCTCTCTTCTATCAGGCACCCAAGATGAGTCAGTGGCCTCATAATCCTCTCCCTCCTCATCAGTGGAGCAAACTTGGCAGTATGCTGCAGCTGGGGGAACATGACTTCCAGTTTCTTGACCTTCTTGGGCACCCCCTCTCTTTAGGCTGATGCTACTCCCTTCCTCAACCTGGGTACCATCATCGGAGCCTTCAAATCGCTGCACATTCTCCTGCAGCATGTACCCGACACTGTGGTCGAATAGTTCGGGGGGACTTCTCTGTGCATGATGGTGGGGCTAGGGAAGGAGTGACTGTTGACATGGAGCCAATGGAATAGGCCACTTTGGCAGCTGCATTGGCAGGCAAACTACTCTGAGCCTGTGTGACAGAGGATGAGCAGGTTGAGGACGGCTTTGTTATCCATTCCACCAACTCTTCTGCATGTTGTGGCTCAATAACATGGCCAGCTGCAGGAAAAAAGGACAAGCATGCCCCACGGCCACATGCTGAGGATGCACTGTGCCCATGACCAGCACTGTCGACTGTGGACACCGAGCCTGCTTGCCCTCTTTTAGTGGTCTGTGAGCATCTGCCTCTCCCTGGTGGCCTTCCGGACATGCTGAAAATTTTGTTTAGCAAAAAAACACTACATTGTTTTGTGTACTGTGTACACCACCAGGATAGTAGTAGCAACTGCACTAGGGGTGCATGGTACTGTGTAAACCAGAAGTGTAATAACAACTATGGGTGTACTGTATGTATTGTGTACTGTGTACACCACCAGAAAAGTAGTAGCATTATCAACTGTACTGTGGGTGCACAGTACTGTGTACACCAATAGAAGTTTAATAACAACTATGAGTGCACTGTATGTATTGTGTACACCACCAGGAAAGTAGTAGCCACTGCACTAGGGGTGCACGGTACTGTGTACACCAACAGAAGTGTAAGAACAACTATGGTTGCACTGTATGTATTGTGTACACCTCCAGGAAAGTAGTAGCAACTGCACCAGGGGTGCACAGTACTGTGTACGCCAACAAAAGTTTTCCAAATTTTATCATCTTCCTCTCTGAAACATGCTCTCTTTACCTCTCCTCCTTTTTACAATTGCTGCCTCTCTCCTCAAACTCTCTTTTGTTCACCCCTCTGCTCCACCCCACAATCTGTACATATCACCCTCACTTCTCCCCTCCCCCTATTACTGCACTCATCACCTCTTTCTACCTCTAAGCCCACTTGCTAACATACCCCCCAGGATACTGAAGCATGTCCCCTCATACAAATCATATTCTCATATTACCTCCCTCACTCTTCTGCTTCTCCTAATGGCTGGAGATATTTCCCCAAACCCTGGGCCCCCCTTATTTAACTTTGCCCAACACACCCATCCCCCTACACCCTCTGGCAGTAGTCGCAATCTACACAATTTAGTCTCCATTCCTCTTCTTCCTAACACCAGCCTCCCTCTCTCCTGCGCCCTCTGGAATGCCCGCTCTGTCTGCAACAAACTCTCTGCTGTTCATGACCTCTTTGTCACTAATTCCTTTAATCTACTTGCTCTCACCGAAACCTGGCTCCACGAATATGACACCCCTTCTCCTGCTTCCCTCTCCCAGGGTGGCCTTCACTGGACTCACTCCCCTAGGCCTAATGGATGCAAGGGAGGTGAAGTGGGATTCCTCCTATCCCCCCAGAGCACCTTCCAGGTTATTCACCCTCCTCCCTCTTTTTCCCTCTCATCATTCGAAGACCACTGTATACGTCTATTCTCTCCTACTTCCCTAAGAATTGCTGTGATCTACCGGCCCCCTGGACCATTATTGACTTTCCTTGTTGAGTTTTCTGCCTTGCTACTCTACTTTCTCTCTTCAGATATTCCCACAATCCTTCTCTGTGATTTCAACATCCCTGCTAATACAAACACTCCTGCTACTTCTAAACTTCTTAGTCTAACCTCTTCATTTGACCTGAAGCAATGGGTACAGGCTTCTACTCACTCTGATGGCAACACCCTTGACCTTGTATTCTCCTACCTATGCACTCCATGCAACTTCTCAAACAATCCTTTTCCTCTCTCCGACCACCACCTTATTAGTTTCTCTCTCCCCCTGTCTTCCACCACCTTTCCCTCCAATCGCCTAACCATCACCCGTAGAAACTTTCGCTACTTCAACTCCTCTCTCCTCTATTCTGCTACTGACCACCTCTATGACAAAATCTCTCCACTGTCCTGCCCCAACCAAGCCACGTCCATCTACAATAAATTTCTGTCCTCCACCCTGGACAAGCTCGCTCCCCTCACTACACACAGAATCAGGCCTCGACTCCTACAACCCTGGTAAACAGATGACACTAAAATTCTCAAAAAACGTAGTCGCGCTCTTGAGCGTCTGTGGCACAAGACTAAGTCTCTCAAAGACTTCAACCAATACAAATCTGCCCTCCAAAAATACTATTCTTTCCTCCACACTGCCAAGCAAACCTATTTTACAACTCTTATTAACACCTTCTCATCCAATCCCCGTAAACTCTTCTCTACCTTCAACTCTCTACTTTGTCCTCCACCGCCTCCACCCACTGATTTACTCACTGCCCAGGAAATCACTAATCACTTCCAAAACAAGATTGATACAATCCGTGATGAAATCTCCATTCTACAGGTATCTCCCCCAGCTAAGACCCCATGTCAACAGGTACAACTGACTCCCCCTATTCAAATCTGCTACTACAAAGTTGCTAAACTCCTTTCTATCGCCCACCTAACCACCTGTCCCCTGGACCCTATTCCCTCTCAATTGCTATGGTCACCCTCTGACCCCATCCTACACTCTCTAACCCACATCTTCAATCTCTCCCTCACCTCTGGCATCTTCCCCGATGCTCTAAAACATGCACTGGTCACCCCCATACTCAAAAAGCCGTCCTTGGACCCTACCAATCTTAACAACCTACGCCCTATCTTCTTGCTCCCCTTTTCCTCTAAACTCCTTGAATGCCTGGTTTACAACCAACTGAGTGACCACCTCATTAAAAACAACCTTCTTGATCCCCTTCAATCTGGATTTTGCCCTCAACACTCCACAGAAACTGCTCTTTTAAAACTCACAAATGACCTACTAACTGCAAAAACCAACAGACACTATTCTGTACTCCTACTTCTGGATCTTTCAGCTGCCTTTGACACAGTTGACCACCCCCTCCTCCTCAAAAAACGTTACTCCCTCGGTCTCCGTGACTGTGCTCTTCAGTGGCTCTCATCCTACCTATCCCAACGCACCTTCAGTGTCACTTACAATTCTACTTCCTCCACTCCTCTACCCTTCTCTGTTGGGGTCCCCCAAGGTTCTGTTCTTGGACCCCTTTTATTTTCAATCTACACCTCTTCCCTGGGTCAGTTGATAGCCTCTCACGGCTTTCAATATCATTTCTATGCTGATGACACACAAATCTATCTCTCCACCCCTCAACTCACTCCATCAGTCTCCTCACGCATCACTATCTTACTAACCGACATATCTGTATGGATGTCACACCACTTGCTCAAACTCAACTTGTCCAAAACCGAGCTTATAATATTTCCTCCCCCACGTGCCTCTTCCCCTGACTTCTCTGTCAAGAGAAATGGCAAAACCATCCACCCGTCCCCACATGTCAGGGTACTAGGTGTTATCCTGGATTCTGAACTCTCCTTTCGGCCCAACATCCAATCACTTTCCAAAGCTTGCCACCTCAACCTCCACAACATCTCTAAACTACGTCCCTTTCTAACCAGTGAAACCACAAAGCTCTTGATTCACTCCCTGGTTATCTCTCGCCTTGACTACTGCAACTCACTCCTCATTGGCTTACCTTTAAATGGACTATCCCCCCTTCAGTCCATCATGAATGCGGCTGCCAGACTCATCCACCTTACACACCGCTCAGTGTCTGCTACCCCTCTCTGCCAATCCCTCCATTGGCTACCACTCGCCCAACAAATTAAATTCAAAATACTAACAATAAGTTACAAAGCCATCCACAACTCTGCCCCCAGCTACATCACTAACCTAGTCTCAAAATACCAACCTAATTGCCATCTCCGTTCCTCCCGAGACCTCCTGCTCTCTAGCTCCGTCATCACCTCCTCCCATATCCGCCTCCAGGACTTCTCCCGAGCCTCGCCCATCCTCTGGAATTCCCTACTCCAATCTGTCAGACTGTCTCCAAATGTATCCACTTTTAGGCGATCCCTGAAAACTTTCCTCTTCAGAGAAGCCTATCCTGCCTCCATCTAACAACTGCACTATTTTCTCCATTAGCTCAATCCCCACAGCTATTACCCTTTTGTATAACTTGACCCTCCCTCCTAGATTGTAAGCTCTAACGAGCAGGGCCCTCTGATTCCTCCTGTATTGAATTGTATTGTACTTGTACTGTCTGCCTTAATGTTGTAAAGCGCTGCGTAAACTGTCG
Organism: Lithobates clamitans; assembly: GCA_037952925.1. Taxonomy (NCBI): domain Eukaryota; kingdom Metazoa; phylum Chordata; class Amphibia; order Anura; family Ranidae; genus Lithobates; species Lithobates clamitans. Next base: position 8,305,841 of record JBBGZY010000071.1, read on the forward strand.
GCGCTATATAAATCCTGTATAATAATAATAATAATAACAATAATAACAACTATGGGTGCACTGTATGTATTGTGTACACCACCAGGAAAGTAGTAGCAACTGTATTAGGGGTACACGGTACTGTGTACACCAACAATAGTGTAAGAACAACTATGGGTGCACTGTATGTATTGTGTACACCACCAGGAAAGTAGTAGCAACTGCACTAAGGGTGCATGGTACTGTGTACACCAACAGAAGTATAATAACAATTATGGGTACACTGTATGTATTGTGTACACCACCAGGAAAGTAGTAGCAACTGCACTAGGGTGCATGGTACTGTGTACACCAACAGAAGTTTAATAACAACTATGGGTGCACTGTATGTATTGTGTACACCACCAGGAAAGTAGTAGCAACTGCACTATGGGTGCACGGTACTGTGTACACCAACAGAAGTATAATAATAAGTATGGGTACACTGTATGTATTGTGTACACCACCAGGAAAGTAGTAGCAACTAGACTATGGGCGCACAGTACTGTGTACACCAACAGAAGTTTAATAACAACTCAGGGTGCACTGTATGTATTGTGTACACCACCAGGAAAGTAGAAGCAACTACACTAGGGGTGCATGGTACTGTGTACACCAACAGAAGTGTAATAACAACTATGGGTGCACTGTATGTATTGTGTACACCACCAGGAAAGTAGTAGCAACTGCAATAGGGGTGCACGGTACTGTGTACACCAACAGAAGTTTAATAACAACTATGGGTGCACTGTATGTATTGTGTACACCACCAGGAAAGGAGTAGCAACTGCACTAGGGGTGCACGGTACTGTGTACACTAAAAGAAGTTTAATAACAACTATGGGTGCACTGTATGTATTGTGTAAACTACCAGGAAAGTAGTAGAAACTGCACTATGGGTGCACGGTACTGTATACACCAACAGAAGTTTAATAACAACTATGGGTGCACTGTATGTATTGTGTACATCACCAGGAAAGTAGTAGCAACTGCACTAGGGGTGCACAGTACTGTGTACACCAACAGAAGTTTAATAGCAACTATGGGTGTACTGTATTGACCACCAGAAAAGTATGAGCAACTGCACTATGGTTGCACAGCACTGTATACTGTGTACACCGCCTGAAGTATTTTAGAAACAGTACACCAGGAACAGCCTGCAGTGAGATATAGCTAAACTGGATACTGCCTGCCAGAAGTATAACAGAATGCCAGGAATGGCCCGCAGTGAGATATAGCTAAACTGTATGCAGTGAATATATATATATATATATATATATATATATATATATATATATATATATTCACAAGACTATCTGTATATATATATTAAATACACTGCAGCTAACTGAATCACCCGCCTGCCAGAAGTATATTAGAAACAGTACACCAGGAACGACCTGCAGTGAGATATAGCTAAACTGTATGCAGTGGGTGTATATATATATATATATATATATATATATATATATATATATATATACGAGACTATCTGTATATATATTAAATACACTGCAGCTAACTGAATAATCTGCCTGCCTGCCTGCTCAATCTAAATGAGACTCTCTCTCGGCCCACGCCAACAACACACTAAACGAGGCTGACGTGCATGCGGCCTTATATTGTGTGGGGCGTGGATTTCGTCCCCCTGAATGATGATTGGCGAAAGGCACCCTGCCTTTGGCCAATTATGGCTCTCTTAGCTGAGGGTGCTGTGATTGGCCAAATCATGCAGGTCATGGTGCATGCTCTGGCCAATCATCATACAGCAATGCACTGAGCTCCCACAGTGCATTATGGGCCGTTACGTGCCGCTCAAATTTAGCGCAAACGGCCCATAATGTTCGGTTTTTGACGAATGGGCGAACAGCCAATGTTCGAGTCGAACTCATGTTTAACCCGAACAGAAAGCTCATCCCTAGTCCCTGACATGCAGCCCATCAGTGTCACCCATCATACAGCCACTATGTCCAGAAAGGTATACACTCCAGAAGATGCATATCAAATTATGAGTCTACACGATGAAACCAACGGGGAGCTGTCACCGCCCAGTTCTGATTCTGGTTCGGAAAATGAGTCAGTCAAAGGCAACACATCAGGATCAAATAAGACGAATAATAGGAGGAAGTAGTCCATCCAAAAAGAAGATGGTCTGAACACCAGGCAGCTACCAGCAGTGCCAAAGGCGCTAGACCCCAGGAGGAAAGGCCCAGTACAAGTGCGGGAATTGCGCAACAAAGAATTAGGGCCCAAACCCAGCTGGCAGATGCCTTGGCCAATGCATTGTGGCTGCCTTCTAGCACAGGGTCAGCCACGATCCCCCCTTTCACAGCAGAGCCAGGTGTGCAGGTCAACACTGAAGGTTTTTCCAAAATTGATTTTTTAAATGTATTTTTCCCTGACGAATTCGTTCAAGGCATCGTGGACCAAACCAATCTTTTTGCCAGACAATTCATTGAAAATAACCCCAGCTTAAGCTATGCCGCCCTTTTGAATGGAACAGTGGAGAAGCTTAAATTGTTTTTAGGCCTAATGCCACATACACATAATCGGAAATTCAACAGTTCAAAAGACTCACTATACCTCATAGATTATACGTTGGGGTGTTAGCTATCCAAAATGGTGTCATTTTGTGGGCGTTTCCATTGACCTGGTGCTCTAGGGCCTTCAAAATTGTAATAGGTTGTCATCACATGAGATGCGTAATTTATGCTCGTAGAAACACCTGGAGGTGCTACTTGGATGTTGGACCTCTGTATGTGGCCAGGCTGTGTAAAAGTTCCACACATGTGGTATTGCTATACTCAGGAGGAGTAGCAGAATGTATTTTGAGGTGTCATTGTAAGTATACATGTGCTGTGTGAGAGAAATAACTTGTTATGGCAATTTTGTGTAAAAAAAAAATGTCTTTATTTTCCCAAAAAAAACAACTTAAAAAAAACTCACCATGCCTCTTACTAAATACCTTGAAATGTCTGTTTTCCAAAAAATTGGGGGGTATTTGTACTTTCCTGGCTTGTTAGAGTCTCAAGAAATGAGATAGGCCTTCAGTACATTAGGTGTGATCAATTTTCAATGATTTGCACCATAGCTTGTAGACTCTATAACTTTCACAGAGACCAAATAATATACACTAATTTGGGTTATTTTTAATAAATATATGTAGCAGTATACATTTTGGCCCAAATTTATGAAGAAAAATGACTTATTTGCAAAATTTTACAATGGAAACTAAAAAAAAGTTTTTTTTTCAAAATGTTCTCTCTTTTTTTTGCTTATATTGCAAAAAATAAAAGACCCAGCGTTGATTAAATACCACCAAAAGAAAGAAAGCTCTGTTTGTGAGAAGAAAATGATAAACATTGTGTTTGTGTGTTTGGGTACAGTATAGCATGACTGAGTAATTGTCATTCAAAGTGTGAGAGCGCTGAAAGCTAAAAATTGGTCTGTGCAAGAAGGGTGTATAAATGCCCTGTATTGAAGTGGTTAAGGATGTCTGTGTAACATAACTCCATTATTTTTTTAATCAGTAACTTTCTCTTTCTGTAATTGTTTCTGTCCATTGGCAACATTTTGTATTCTAATCCTTAACATCACCGTATTTGAGTTATGTCATCTAATAATATTTTATTTAATTAATATAAAACAGCCATTCCTTTTTTCAATAAATTAGATCTATATTTATTTAACACTGCTTGTTTTACTAATTTTATTGTAAGGGATACAGGAAAGCTTGATTGTGGAATAGACAAAAGGTAGTATTCACTTTTTACATTTATCACCAAGAGAATACTGTACGTGAGGTAGTAAATTTGCCAAAACACCCTGGAAGCTCCTGGTGTTAAGAGAATGGTCTTATCTTTGAAGATAAAAATATAGATAAATCCCTGTGCTGCTCCTTCAATCACAATACACCCATATTCAAAAAATTGAAAAGCCACCCCTGTTTAATCACTAACTCTAGTGATTAAACAGCTAAATAATACAAAAATAAGTGTAGTGCTTTTCATATATCCGCCATTCCCTGACAACAGTATTAAATCACAATATCAACATAAACAAATAATATAAATAATAAAAAAGAATACCAACCCCCATCGTGTAAATAGATCTAACCTGAGCTTATAAATGAAGTTAAGAAATTACATTCACACAAACTACATCAAATCAAATACAGTAAGTGATAAAGTTCTGTGTACAAAGTTCAATTGCTATAATAATAATAATACAAAAATAATAATAATAATAAACCATCAAGTGTTATTTCCATATAAGAAAACTTTAAAATGTAAAATAAAATTTAATGCAAATCAGAATAGAGTCCTGTATAAAAAAGAAAATTTCCTAAGTACAACACAACACTAAAGTGATACAAATCCAACTTCCCAATATGTCCACTTCAACACCATAAGTTATAGATGTGCCCTCGCCTTCCTAGGTGGACCTCTTAGCATATACAAGGTCATAGCTTAACCTCCCTGGCGGTATGATTATGTTGGATTTTAGGTGCTGAAAGCGGTACAATTATTTTGCATGGAAATTTGGCGTTTTTTATTGTAGGCCTATAATTCTTAGCAACAACACACTTATATCTGTCCAAACCAGAGTCTAGTAGACATCTCAGGGTGTGATAAAGTTTGAAACACAAAATCATAAATTATAATATAATAAATAACTATAAATAATTATAACAAATAATAATATAATAATAATAAAAAATATTCAATAATGTAATCAAATCAAAAACACTGAAATTTGCTCAGTTGCAGAATTGCCGCTGTCATTACTTTCAGTGTTTGATGACGGATCTCCCCACAAATCACTATCGCTCAATTCTGCAAGTGATTCTAATTTATTATTGCTGTTTTCTAGCTGCTCTAAAACCATGATGTAAAGGGACAGTTTTGGTTGTTATGGACAATCTCCAGTTTCCAGGCAGTAAGAACAGTTTTTATAATATAAAACTGCATGCAGGGCACTGGAGAAACCACTAGAGACAAAGGGGATGTGAAATAATTACATACAGTAATGTAATCTGTAAGATTACAGTATACTGTATGTATTGTGTGTGTTTCACTTTTTGAATTTGGCGCCGTTCTCCATCCCCGTGCGTTGCAAAGCTCGCAGGGAACGAAGCCTGGCTCCATGATAGATCGAGCGGAGGACGAGCCACTCACACTGTGGGGAGACATCGCAGGATCCAGAGGACAAGGTAAGTAACCTCTTCCTGGATGCTGCAATGCGATCCCGAGTCTGGCTCGGGGTTACCGCTCTTGGTACTGAAATTCCACCCCGAGCTAGATTTGGGATTACCGCCAGGGGGGTTAAAGTGGAAGTCCATGCAAAAACTAAAATCCCTGCATCTATAGATACCACAGATCTAACACTAACCTCTCTATCCCTGTAAAGAAAAAATGAGTATACTTTTTTTGGACACCGATCTGACTCTCCCCTACCCAATCTCCAGCGACGTAAGCTCTGCAGAGGACAGGGTCGACAACGGCTGTGAAATTAATGGGAAGTGACGTAACCCATAGACTTACTATGGGGCTTCCATCGTAGTCCGTCTCCTCTGCACCCGCCTCTACAGTGAAGCCGTGGCTGACAGCTGAGCGTGGGATCTGGTCGGAGCGGGTCAGATCAGCTTACAAAAAGGTATGTATACTATTTTTTTCTTTACAGGGATAGAGAGGTTAGTGTTAGATCCATGGTGTCTATAGATGCAGGGATTTTAGTTTTTACATGGACTTCCACTTTAACAATGAACAGAGCTCCAGGCACTTCTCCACAACAGCAAGGGGTAATGCACATAGAAAGAGAAAAAAAAGGATTCACTTACATTACAGCATATAAACACATGTTTTACATTGTATAATGCTGTTCCTGTCACCATTGAGAAATGCTTGAAAGCCTGCAGTAAGTTCTGCCCGATGTGGTGATGTCATGGTCCTGCCCACTTAATGCGTTGTGTCCAATTGATACTTTTTCAAACGTAGGAGGAACATAGGAGGCACCACACACTAAATAGCTCAAGATATAGTTGCCACAGCAACCTGTAAACAATAACTGCAAAACTTTTACTTAACCAGATTTGGACACTTGACTTGCTACACAAGTCCAAAAAAAACAGAAATAGACCAGATATGTGCAATATGTACTGTCCTCTGCTGTTTCCGACTTGTACTTGCCAGCATATTTTGGGGATATGTCGGGAGTTGCTGTGTAAATACAGCAGCTGCTGTCAAAAAATAGGCCTCTGACACAGTGAGGGAGATTTACTAACACTGATGCACAGAGAATCTGTTGCAGCTGTGCATAGTAACCAATCATCTTCTAACTCTTGCTTGTTCAATTAAGCTTTGACAATAAAACCTGGAAGCTGATTGGTTACTAGGGCGCAGGCGCTGTGTACAGCTGACTCAAGGTTTTCAGCTTCGGCTATTTTCAGTGGCTCCGTAGTCGTTCGTACTGCGCAAGCGCTGCGCCTGAGCAGTACAAGGGGGTCCTTATCCGCCGGGGGAACTTTCTCGGCAAGACACCGGCTTTTGTAATATCTTTAATATAAGGGTGATTCAAATGCAACTGCATCAACTGAAAGATAATCCCTTTATTCCGTCCATATGAGCTCCCAGTGAATACGTTATTCAATTTTTTCCACTCTGGGGGTGAGTTCATGCTCGAGTGAAGCCTGTTTTAAACATGCTCTCCCCCTGTCTATATTTTATAAATTTCAATACATGTTTGTGTTACAAGCACCATTGTGTGACCTTGGATGAAAGTTACATCACCCCCTACGGGAGATCTGGCCACTCTGGGATCCAGGTGTGGATATGCGTTGCCAAATTCCTGTGAGCAACATCTCCTGAGTACACTCTCACGCCCTTCAAGGTATGGGAGGTATAATGGTCTTTTAATTTTTTATTTATTTATTTTTTTTGATAATGGATAGCTAAAACATTATGGGGGTCATTTACTATAACTCCAGGAAGTACTGGGCACTATGGCAAATAATAGAGCCAATTTTAGCCAAATGGAAACAAAACGGCGAATTTGCGCATGAAAATCAGCGATATAAGGGGAGAACAAACGGTTGAAAGTTCTAAATTGCCGCTAATTGGCGCTTCTGCGTATAAACAAATGCCAATTCTTATCAAGTTGTTATATAGCAGTGTACTGTAGCCATGATCCATGTATGTGAAAGAAACATTTTTATGTGAGATGTGCTCTACCTCGTATGCATCTATTGATGTATGTTGCAATTAGTATTCCTATTTCTTTCCTTCTTTTGCTAACTAATGCAGTTATGAATGATTATTACATAGTAATGTCTGCTATTCTGTAAAGTTACATTTATTAAACATTTAGGTTACCTATTTGTTGTATGTTGTTTTTTATTTTTTAATTTAGGTGACTATAAAGCGGTAATTATTTATATTCATTCTTTAATCATACTACACTATTATGTAGGTCTCATACTTAGCACAATGGCTTAGTAGTCTGCTCAGATGTCTTCTCAGCACTCACGGTACAAGTTCAAATACCAGCCAACCTACCATCCCCCAGCTGTGTTTATTTTTTCAGTGCACAAGCGAATTAAAATGAACAAACAAAAAAATGTAATCTGCCCATTAGTTAGTGTGTGGTGTTTGAGATTTCACACCATAATAGTATTGAATACTTACATATCATTGCATGCATTTGAAGAGTTAATATAATCAGCCAAATTTAAAGTGCATTGGCTAATTGGCATTCACCTATTTTCAGCATATGCTGCTTTGGCTAATTGGCTAATAGTCATTTGCTTTTTTTTCACCAATTCAATCTTTTAGTATTTCTCTGTGGGATTTGAACCCATGAGTTCTTCAAGGTAGAAGTGCTGACTGCTAGCCTATTGGGTGTAGCACAGTCATAAATAGAAAATACATAGAAAATACATTCACTAGTGTTTGATGTTTCTTCTCCCCGAGCTGTCTCTCCTGCTGCCACCATCTTCCCCCGCTGATGTGTTCTTCAGCGCAGCCGGTTACCCACTAATAAAAAAAAAGCCGCTCTTCTTGTGGCGGTCTTCTGTGGCCATCCGATAATGTCACCCGGAGAGTCCGCTCCATGGCTATGTAAGAGACGCCACACAGTGGGTGACAACACAACAGAGGAAGACCACCATGGAAAAAGAGCAGCTTTTTTTTTTATTAGCGGGTAACCAGCGGTGCGGAAGAAGACAGCAGATGGAGAACATGGCAGCGGCAGGAGAGATGGCTCTGGGAGAATACAGCTCGGGGAGAAGATGGAGGAGGGAGAGACAGCGTCTGGAGAAGATGGCCAAGGGAAGAAGACAGCTCGGAGCTATTTTACAATAAAGGACTTGTCAAAAACCGGCTATTGATTTTTTTTACATTTCACTGCTTTTTTGGTGAATGGGTAGGGGTAAAATGTACCCCTTACCTATTCACATAGGGGGGCAGGATCTGGGAGCCGACTTTTTAAAGGGGGCTTTCAGATTCTGATAAACCCCCTGCCTGCAGACCGACAACCACCGACCAGGGTTGTCGGGAAGAGGCCCTTGTCCCCATCAACATGGGGAAAAGGTGCTTTGGGGCATGTGGCCTGGTAAGGTTCAGAAGGGGAGGGTGCTCACTCGTCCCCCCTATCCTGACCTCCAGGCTGCATGCTCGGATAAGGGTCTGGTATGGATTTTGGGGGGCCCCACATCAAATTTATTTTACAATTTGGTGTGGGGTTCCCCTTAAAGTCCATACCGAAGGGCCTGGTATGTACTGGGGGGACCCTACGACATTTTTTTCCTTGAATTTTGGAATTCCATACCATAATATTATTGAATAAGTACATACCATTGCATGCATTTGAAGAGTTAAAATATGGAATAAAGCAAGCTGATGTGCTTTGGCTAATTATGCTTCTGAGTACAATGCACACTTCTAGGAGGTAATGCTGTCAGTGGGATTTGATATCATGGCTTGAACTTTTGGGGGCAGCAGGGTATACCGCTATGCTACAGAGCTGAGCACTTACCTACAGAGAAAATACATTTACTAATGTTTGATTCAATACAATAATGTTTTGCATTTCAGGCATTAATATTATAGTAACAACCATGCTCATGCCGATGTGCCGATGTGGCATTGGCTAATAGGCGTTTGCCTCTTTTCAGCATACGCTGCTGAGTACAATGCAAGCTTTCAGTAGGTGATACCATCTGTGTGATTTTCAGCCATTTGAGCACAATTATATTGAGAACATATGTTTACTAGTGTTTGATGGTGGGACTACTTTATATTCTAGGTATAAAATAGTACTCAGCACAGTGACTTAGGCACCTTTCACACTTGTGCGACCTGAAAGTTGCGATATTTTAATGCGACTTTAAGCAATGCCTGTGTAATCTTGAGGTTTATGGACGCAGGAGTCGCAGGGAAAGACACGCAACTTTCCCACGATTTTGCATCAGCAATTTTGCCGCAATTCCAGGGAATGCCTGTGTAAACTTGAGGTCTATGGACCTCAACTCGCATCAAAGTCAGACCAAAGTAGTACAGGGACTACGTTGAAGTCAGTGTTACTTGAAGTCGCACAGATATGAATGGTACACATTGAAAATCATGGGGTATGACTTGTCATACGACTCTGATGTCCAAAGTTGCACAAGTGTGACTCAGCCCGACTTTGTCAGCGATTTCAGAGACATCAGTGCACTTTCCTGCACAAATGTCTAGTGAAATCACATAGGTCCCAACTGTTCTCCTTTAAGGTGTCCTATGCCTACCTACTTTTGCTAATAGGTGTCCCTTATACCCATCTCAAAAAGTTGGGAGGTAAGAAATCGCCCCCTGAAGTCGCCCAAAGTAGTGCAGGAACTACTTTTGGGAATTGTTGTGGCGTCGCACCAATTTGGACAGTTCCATTGCCATCAATAGGCGCCGATTTGGCCTACAATTTGACATGTCAATTCAGACCTATGTGAACATGGGTGAAGTTGCATAGATATTAGAGCTGCACGGTTCTGGCCAAAATGAGAATCACAATTTTTTTGCTTAGAATAAAAAGATCACGATTCTCGTGACATAAAATCTTTCACATTATCCCACAAGAAATTGGGCTAACTTTTCTTTTTTTTTTTAAATCATTAAAGTAATTTTTTCCAAAAAAAATTGCATTTGAAAGGCGCAAATACAGTGTGACATAAAATATTGTAACAACCACCATTTTATTCTCTAGGGTCTCTACTAAAAATATATATATAATGTTGGGGGGTTTTAAGTAATTTTCTAGCAAAAAAAAAAATGATTTTAACCTGAAACCAACAAATGTCAGAAAAATGTTTAGTGTTTAAGTGGTTAAACTTTCCTCACTTACACAGAATTCTATTTAATTGACAAATTGTTACAAAGTTTCTAGTTAAGTTCACTGATAAAGAATGTTCTAATTCTTGGCAGACTTCCTGGTTTTTCGGCTGTGGCTTCAGAAGAGCAGAGAGAGTTCTTTTCAATAGCAAGAATCGTGAAACGCTTTTTTCAAGATCGTAAAGGGGAAAAAAATTACGATGACGATTAATCGTGCAGCTCTAATAAATATTAATGGAAATCAAGGGGGACAACTTTTCATGTGACTCTGAGGTCCAAAGCTCCATGAAAAGTCACCCAAGTGTGAAAGTAACCTAATGCGATTAATTGATAACACCTTTGAATAAGGCCCCATTTGCACAGCTTTGTCATGACTTGAAGCAATGTCTGTGTAATCTTGTGGTGTATGGACCTCAAATTGCATCAGTCAAACCAAGGTAGTGCAGGGATGAATTTGCTACACTTTCAGGATGCACAAGTGACAATAGGGCCAAATTCAATGGTGTTATCCTTGAATCTCATTCACACTGCTGCGACCTGAAAGTCACACTATTTTGCTGCCACTTTGCCGCTGCAACTTGGCCCCAATGTCTGGGAATGCCTGTGTAATATTGTACCCGATATACCTCAAGTCACACCAAAGTAGTACAGGGACTACTTTGAAGTTGGTGCGACTTAAAGTAGCACAGATATGAATGGTTGTCATTGAGAATCATGGGGTACAACTTGCCATGCAACTCAGAGGTCCAAATTTGCTGGAAAATTCGCCCAGCTGTGAAACAAGTCATATATATTTTAATAAAAGGATCTCTCATTTATACTTGCATAGTCCTTACTGATTTACATCAGCAGAACAAATGCAGGAAGTGATGTGTGCACATGGGACGGAAGCAAATGTGTGGTGATGCCAAACAAATCAATGAACCCCACCCGCACCAAATCTAACTATGACATCCACCCCCGCATTGATTAAGTACAAGTGCATATCCTACACTTACCCGGCCAATGAGCAGCGCCTCCTCTCTGCTAAAGAGATCTCGCCATGTCCACCTAGATGGAGATCCTGACCAGCACAGGAACTTCCGGGTGCATACAATGACTAATTTCCAGGTCAGAAGGTGAAACCACACTTTTGATTGCAGCTGCGAATATTTGATCTCAACCATGATTAGTATTTTTTTATTTTCAGATATGCAAATCTGTATTTCTACATATATTTGAAGGTAAACTTAAGGGAATTTGCTAAGAAATGGTGTCCCTGGGTTAGCAGCAGGTGAATTACAAAGGCAAAAGGCCCAGTTTGAGCCCTGGTTCACACTGACAGCAGGAAGAAAGCGTTCAGCTGAACTCCCACAATTTCATTCCTGCATGTCAGTCCCGACTGTGGGGGCAACATCAGAGACATTGTTGCAGGTTTCTGCACCAATATCAATACAAATCGCACCAATTAGAACAGTGCAATTGCCACAGATTTGACATGTCAAATCACACCAATGTGAACCAGAGCTGACACATTCAAACACTGCCTATCCACCAGCTGAATTCATTACCTGCAATTCTCCACAGCTGTTAATGATAAAGGTGGAATCTTTATATATAACTTGCAGTTGTGCAGAAGCCTAGGTTTACATTGGAGCGATTGGTCATGCGATTTAAGAGATCAAATGACTATTGGCAATGGCACTGGCACTGTTCCAATCGATGCAACATTTTTTTTGTGGTACCGCATCAATTTGCTAAAGTAGTTCCTGCACTACTTTTGCCGATTTCAGGTGCGACTTCAATAGACATTTGTGTATGAAGCCACCTGAAATCACGCTGACCTTGCTACTTTGAAATCATGCTACTTCAAGTGAAGTAGCGCAATTTCAAAGTAGCATGTGAACCAGGGCAAAGAGATTAGTTTTTTGGTGCACAAATACATATTGAAATAAAATATAAAAGAGATATTGCACTTTCCCAAAACCACCACCCACAAAAACTAAAGAAAGAAAAGTAGAAGGAAAAAAAAACCCCACACACACCACAACGAGAGCTCAATGTACTTTTATTTTACCAGCAGAAAAAAAATAAATTTACATTTACTAGCTTCAAAAAAATTTGGACAGGATATATGGTACTACATTTAGCAACGGAATTTTAAGGGCCCTGCTCATAGGAGCTTACAATCTAAAATTAGACAAAACCTTAGAGTGGACACAGCTTTAATTTCAGTGTATAACGGGCAACACATCACATTATTATCTGAAAGATTATAGAAACATACTTAACAGTCATTCTTACAAAGCATTCCAACATAATATTGCAAAAGACTTATTCAAAACACCCACCACCAGCCCACAATCCACACATACATACATTGGTGACCATGTTCTACTGGAAGCTGCATTTCGGTGTACACAATTAAACGAGATCAAAAATAGTAGGTCAGCAGATGCTTCCAAACGATGTTTGCATGATCAGACAGGAACAATACACACACAACATTGACAGCATGGCCACATAAACCCACTTTTGATTGAAAAAATGCACAAGAATTTCATCAAATCTCCCAATATCATTCCTTCTCCATCACAACAAAAAACCTGACCTTCTCAGGCCAAACGAACCCCCCTACTGCAGGCCTTTATATAAGAGAGGTTGTATTGTTAGCACACTGACACACCCAATAGAAGTACACGCCCACCAGTATCTTTCAATCTGTCTCTTCATGTATGTCTAAAGTGATTGCACCTGATGAGCAGGAACACATAATAGTATTCACAACTGTGTTAGCCTTGGTTATGTGCATCAAATCTCCAACTACAGGACAAAGATCAAAGTCCATTTGCATCCACATAAACAAAGCAAAAGTTTTCTAAGCATATGTACCTGTGCAGTGTAAACCCTAAAATTTGAAATGTCCAAGTCCCTGGGCATGATTAGTGCTAATAAACATTACCATCAGTCCCTGGCTGCAATGAGCTTCCAATATAAAGTCCAAAATTAACTTTCTTACATTAGAACCTATTTCGACAGGAGACAAATAAGATGCCAGCATGTCTTTAGATTGTGGTGAGAAACCCACACAGGGAGAACATATAAACTTCAACACAAGCATTAGCATGTTGGTGGAAGTGAACCAACATCCCAGGTGCTGCTAGACAGAACTGCTACCCACTTAGCCACCAGGGCAGACCCACACATGTTCTCTGCATCTCTGTGGTGTGAACCAGCCTTAAGTCCATAGCCATGCTCAGTGTCACAAGCAATATACAGTATATTGGCGTAAGTATTGGGATGTCTGCCTTTAAACACACATGAACTGTAATGGCATCCCAGTATTAGTATTGGGTTCAAAACTCATTTGGCCCACCCTTTGCAGCTATAACAGCTTCAACTCTTCTTGTCCACAAGGTTTAGGAGTGTGTGTGTGGGAATGTTTGACCATTCTTCCAAGTGCATTTGTGAGGTCAGGCACTGAAGTTGGACAAGAAGGCCTGACCTACAATCTCCTCTCTAATTTATCCCCAAGGTGTTCTGTTGTGTTGACGTCAGGACTCTGTGCAGGCCAGTCAAGTTCCTCCACCCCAAAATCACTCATCCATGTCTTTATGGTCCTTGCTTTGTGCACTGGTCCAAATGATTTGGTGGAGGGGGATTATGGTGCGGGGTTGTTTTTCAGGGGTTGGGCTTGGCCTCTTAGTTTCAGATAAGGGAACTCTTAAGGCGTCAGCATACCAAGACAATTTGGACAATTTCATGCTCCCAACATTGTGGGGACAGTTTGGGGAAAGCCCCTTCCTGTTCCAACATGACTGCACACCAGTACACAAAGCAAGGTCCATAAAGACATGGATGAGCAAGTTTGGGGTGGAGAAACTTGACTGGCCTGCACAGAGTCCTGGCCTCAACCCGATAGAACACCCTTTGGCTGAATTAGAGTAGAGACTGCAAGCCAGGCCTTCTCATCCAACATCAGTGCCTGGCCTCACAAATGCACTTCTGGAAGAATGATCAAACATTCCCATAGGCAGACTAAACCTTGTGGACAGCCTTCCCAGAAGCTGTTCTAGCTGCAAAGGGTGGGCCAAATCAAATCTTAACCCTATGGACTAAGACTGGGCTGCCATTAAAGTTCATGTGTGTGTAAAGGCAGGCGTCCCAATACTTTTGGCTATATAGTGTATCTGGAAAAGACTTACAATGGTGGTGGAACCCTCCTACACATAACTACTACAATTAGACATAGTTATAGGACCTGGGAAATGAGACAACTTCTCTACATGAAGTAACATGGTTGGGATTTGAACCCAGACCCTCAGAGATACTAAGCAGAAGTTCTAACCTCTAAGCCACAGAGCTGCCACGTGTGAGACCCAACTACACATAACTACACATAACTACACATAAAAACACATAAATACTGCATTTCTTTGGACATACAGGTGATGGAATTACATTACTCAAGAGTTATTCTTCTTGATTCTGTGATATTTGGTGTTTTTTTGTGGGTGAGAGTAGAATATTACCCTCAAATTTTTGGGAATTACATTTTGATTTCTGATGTTTGTACACATATCACATTTTTGGGCTCAAATTATGAATATTTGCAAATAATAAAAAGCACAAAAAATTGTGATTCATTTTAAATTTTCATCAGCAATGGTATTGTTTGTGGTTTGTAAAGACACCTGTGTGAGTTTGGGGTAAAGATTGTTGTGAGATGAAGAAAAACAAGTGAAAGTGACAGAGAAAAATATATTTTACCAAAACATCAAAACATTCCACATTGTAGCATTCTTAAAATCAAAATATTTTAAGTAGAAGCAACAATGTTGCAAAGGAAAATGTATTTCACAGAAAGATACATTTCATCTCAACATTAAAAGGGTTTTTTTTTGTGAAAGTTAGAATTGTTCCATTAGAATCAATGACTGAAACTTCATTTGGACTAAATTAGAGCAGATTTTAACTCCCAAAAAATGTTCTCTAATTAGCTCTCATTTTGGTATTTACTATACCTCCAGGTAAAAAAGACACTTGAGTTAAAATGAGAGTTATTTTCAGGTCTGAGCATGCTCAGTTGTGTTGGCACCTAGTTGTCCAAAACGGGGAATTTTTCACTTTTCAGACTTTTAAAGATATTTCAGTGTAGAAATCACTTTTTCACATAGTTTAAAAGCAGATAATCTTTAAATAATATACCGCATATTTCAGTACCATTTAGGCAATTATATCATGCTCTAAACATTATTTCCATGTGCAATTCTCTAGGTTTTAGCAGAGTAAGGGTTTGGGCTCTATTTAGTTTCAGGGAGCTATAGTAAATTCGATTTTGGGAGAATTTTCTCACCAGCGCTATAGTGAATACCGTTTTAGCGCGAATTACCGCTATTAGCGCTAATTCGCGCTAAATTGCCGCGAATTAGCGCTAAATTGCCGCGAATTAGCGCTAATTCGCGGCAATTTGCGCGAATTAGCGCCATAGCGCTATAGTAAATGACCCCCACAGTGTTAATTGTGTAATTTTTCTCTTTTTTCTTTCATACACCAAGAGCTGGAAGATTGTATGTTTTTTATAGTTACTGAATAAAACGTTATGTCCTTTTCCTGATGAAGCCACATCAGCGAAACATGTCAAAATATGTGGGCATGACACTTATTTATACATATGTGATTACAGTCTATTTCGCTGTTATTCAGTAGGCAAATGTGTATGTACCTATGACTGTGTTATACACTGTATGTTTCACTTTTTTTTATAAAATCATGAAATAAAAATACATTTTTAGATTTTGGCCATTTTTTTCTATTGTATGTACCCTAAAAGTCCCCTATCTCCACTTTTTGCTTAGTTTGCATACCAACACAGCTTACTCCCTCCTCTCATCCACCAGGTAAAGAGAGAGAGGGAAAAAAAGGGGGGACCATGTATGTCTAGGCAAATTCCTGAGAGCAACCATAGTTTATACATATTAAATGAACTAATTATGGGTCATTTAAGTCTGTAAGATGAATTTTTACCTATTACAGTATTTAGCATCCATAATATATGATTCCAGTCTACTTCCTCTCTTCACATGATCCCAAATATACATTGCATATACTCACAGGAAGCCAAAGCCTCCTCAGTTTTCAAGTATTTCTATGCAAAGATGTCAAAAGTATAAATATCCCCTCCCCTTATCCCCTGCATCTCCATCCCAAGAGAATCCCACCCATTAGTGGGTAATTGCAGAGTTAATTAGGAGTATCAAACATATCTTGAAAATTGTAATAGTGGCTCAAATTTATCTTACTATTCAGGAGGCATCAAAATGGTGCCACTCGTCCAATCCCCCAGTATCCTGCATGGTAGGTGGTGCCTCACCTACTCACTGGTGCAGAGTGCTTGCATCACACATTATGTGCCATAATGATGTCACCCCGCAAGTGGGTGGCATCATTGCTTGGATACCATGGGAACGTATGTTGCAACCCCGCTACTCTCTAGTCCAACACATGACTAGGGGCGAATGTGGAGCAGAGGTTACACCCACAGACTGAAAGCATTGCTGGACCTAATCCACACAAGCTCTGGTGGAATGTATGCCAAAACCTCAAACATGCCATAATGCATGAAGAGGAAGGGCCCTAAGTGCTGAGTGGCTCATGTGGGACTTTTGGCAGCACATACATCCCATCTGGGCAAAAAGTAGACACCTGTTTACAAAATAATTACATATGATCAATTCAAACAGTATTCACAAAACAACATGGTGTTATATATGCTTATAAAAGGAACATATGAATAATTCTACACATGTACCATATTTCAATAAAAGAAATGTATATCCATAGTCCATCAAGGAAATTGCTGCTGCCTCTGACTTATGCCCTCTACACTGACTATGGAGATTTGTTTT
The DNA here is from genome assembly GCA_037952925.1 of Lithobates clamitans. Lineage (NCBI taxonomy): Eukaryota > Metazoa > Chordata > Amphibia > Anura > Ranidae > Lithobates > Lithobates clamitans. The sequence goes on from JBBGZY010000071.1 coordinate 8,323,104, forward strand.
TGGCAGCCCCATAAACGACATATGAATTCCAATCTCCCTTGTGCTTGCGTTTTCTAATGTCACAAATTTCACCCTTGGGAATCTATAATTATGCAGCATTGCCACATTTCTCCCAGCTGGGAGATACAAATTTTCACTTCACAGGCTATGAATATAACTAAATATACTGTACGTCTCCAGATTTTCCAGTCTCATAAAAAATATACATCTCCTACTGTATTGCAATTGATACTATCCGTTGGGTCATGTCAATTGTTTCTCTGTGTTAGTTTATTGACAATAGAAGCAAATTGCACATGAAAATGCACCTACATCTCTACACGGGTCATGTCTATTTTCTTCTTTATATTTATCCTGCACCACCTTATCCTTTAATGATAACAATGGCCAGTGCTTCTTTATAGTTTGTCTAACTTACCTATGTTTCCTATTTTCTTGCTGGAGGATTTTTTTCTTGAAAATCATTTTGAGATTTTTTGTTAGCTCTATTAAAAGCCTTCTTTAGATATCCTCTGTTTAGTAACCATACCGTAAGTTTATTAGACTCCATTTTAAAAGTATCATCAATGGAAATCCACCTGGTACAAAGGTACTGACTATAGAGAATCAACTTTTCAAATGGCTCTGGATGAAAACGTGTGGTGTTTAAATTTTGTTATCTGCAGTTTCTTTGAGGTAAAAAGTACTGGAAATGTGTCCTTCTACTTCTCTATGGATAAGCACATCCAAAAATGTGTCATTGTAAAATTTTAGTTGTAATCATTTGAGTTCATTAATGCTAGACACTGGACGAGGAGATCCTCAGGATTACCCCAGAGGAAAAAGATGTCATCTATATATCTATACCACATTATCATATAGCATGTGTATATACTGTAGAGGGGTTCTTGTCTTAGAGAAAGGGACGTTCTCACTTCTCCAGGTACAGGTTGGCATAGGAGGGTGAACAACATATCCCCATCACTACCTCCTGCATCTGGAGGTAGTGGGTACTGTCAAACAAAAATAATGTTACGATGCAATATGAAATCCAATGTCTGCAGATAAAATCATTAAATTTCCATTCTTGCATACCTCGCTGTGCCAAAATGTGTCTAATGGCTGTATATAGTGCTTCTAAAGCCATCATTATGGCATGACATTGTTTCTGCACCTTATGTGCGATGCAAGCATGCCATGTTGGTGAGTATCTACTATCGCAGATGTTGGTAAATCGGCCCAGCTACACCACTTTGTTGCCTCCTACATAGGAGGATACATTTGAGCCTCTGTTACAATTTACAAGACATATTTAAAAATCCCAATTTACTCTGCAATTACCTACTAATGGGTGGGAACCTCTTGGGATGGAGATATATAAGGGTGAGAATATTTATACTCCGGACATCATTGTTTAGAAATACGTTAATGCAAAACTGAGGAGAATCACTGGGCTCTGGTGGCCCATAGCAAGCTGCCTGCTGTGGGGGGCACTCGACAGGAGGGAAGGGCCAGGAGCACTGGAGAGGGACCCGAGAAGAGGAGGATCTGGGCTGCTCTGTGTAAAACCACTGCACAGAGGAGGTAAGTATGACAGATGAGGAGGTAAGTATGAGACTTTAGTATCACTTTAATATTTATAGATTTTGGTTACTCTCAGAAATTTGCCTAGACATACATGACCACCTTTGTTTTTGTTTTTTTACTCTTTTCTTTCTCTGGTGGATGAAAGGACCAAAGGAAGACATTTGTTATGCAAACCTTTAATCAGACATTGCCCTAAAACTCTTTAGTAAGATGTATGGGTATATACCTTCCTTTGCCTTAAAGTACAGTTGGACCCAATAGGCATTTACACCCAGATAAACTATGATCAAATAAAAGAGAATTTGAACCTTTATTATTGTTTACAGTGGATCGAGGCCCTTCACGATTGTGGTGGTCTAAAAGTGAGGCACCATGATTGGCTGATAATAGTTGTTTATGTACACCTGACATGTAAGGGTGCTGTGATACACAGGTTATATAGTATCTCGATTCTACAATAATTTGTTCTAATGTTATTTTAGAATTCCATATAATGCCATTCTACTCAATGCATTTTATTGACTTCCCTGAGGAAGTCATCGAAATGTGTTGGGTCTGTCCGGCTAGGGGCAAGCAGATACACTGACAGGAAGAGTCAATGAACTACCATGGTGTCCACAATGCTGTGGAAGTTTATTGAAAACTACAAGCTGACAGCCACTAAGCGTTGAGGCTTGTAGTTCATTCACATGGCCGTGTTGATTTTAAAAAAATAAAGATAGTTAGTACGGGGAATGTCACCCTGTACTACTGTGACGGGGGAGATTGGGCAGCAACTGCAGCAGTGGGAACATGTTACATGTTCCACCCTAAAAACTGGTGGAACATGTAACATGTTCCCAAAGGTGAACTTATCCTTTAAAATGAAATAGTGGAGAATATGGATTCTATGGGGGGCATTTATTTAAATACATAAGTAAGGCATGTTACATTATATCACTCACAGTGGCATTGCCTAAAAGAAGGTTGATAAGTCAAAATGGTTAGAAGAGCCGCAGAAAGAAAAATTGCATTACTAATACTAGAAATAATATCAGACGTACCCTGTTCATCAGAGCTCCAATGAAGATGGTGCACCCTTGAAACCGGACAGCAGTTTTGCATGCTAGAGGCAGAGGCTGCATGCTCTCTAACAGGATGAACTACAGGGATTTCTTCTGTACAGCACAGGTTAAGCAGGTCTTTTCCTGGATGTCATTTTATACAATATAGCAAGTCTATAGAGAACGTTTGTGAGTACCACATTATACTATTTTTTAGATAAAAGTTACATGAAGATGTCACGTGATGCTTGTGCGCTTTCTGTTTGTTCAATAGCATTTTATAAAGATACCCAGTCTAGACAAAGCAGCAAAGCCCTGGATACTGTACATTAAGAGCCCTTGTACACTGAGCCACACCAGGCGTTAGCAGTAGTTTTAGCTGCGCTTTACCATTGAGGTGGGTGCTATCTATTTTAACCCCTTGCCGACCGGCTCACGCCTATGTACGTCGGCAGAATGGCTCTCCTGTGCAAACTGACGTATCATGCAGGAGCGTGCCTTCGGGTCCCACGGACTTGATGCCAGCGGCTCGCAATCGTGGCAAGGAGAGGCAGAACGGAGAACTGCCTATGTAAACAAGGCATTTCCCTGTTCTGCCTAGTGACATGACAGGGATCTTCTGTTCCCAGTGATCGGGAGCAGTGATCTCTGTCATGTTTCAGTAAGCCCATCCCCCTACAGTTAGAACACGCTGACAAAACACACTTAACCCCTTAATCACCTCCTAGTATTAACCCCTTCCCTGCCAGTGTAATTTTTACATTGATCAGTGCATTTTTATAGCACTGATCAATGTAATAATGTCACTGGTCCCCAAAAAGTTTAATTTGGGGTCAGATTTGTCTGCCGCAATGTCGCAGTCCTGCTACAAATCGCAGATCGCTGTCCCCAAATCGATCCCATAGTTTGACTTTTACACAAGTCAATCAATATATGCCTATTGTGATTTTGTTTAGAAGAATTTGTGTAGAAGAATATATATCAGCCTAAACTGATGAATAAATTTGTTTATTTATTTATGTTTTTGGATATATATTATAGTGCAAAAAATAAAAAAACCGCAAAAGTGATTAAATACTACCAAAAGAAAGCTCTATTTGTGGGAAAAAAGGGACATCAATTTTGTGTGGGTACAGTGTCACACGACCGCGCAAGTGTCAGTTAAAGCAACGAAGTGCCATATCGAAAAAAATGCTCTGGTCATTAAAGGGGTGAAACCTTCCAGGGCTGAAGTGGTTAATCACAGTTACAAAAGATAACTTTTACCTGGAAAGAATATTTTAATAATTTTGCCCACAGTAAGAATTATTCATTTTATCCATAAAGCAGACTGTCTGTATCTAACTTTCTATTAAATTTGGGCCCAGTCTTACTATTTAAAAAAGTCCTGCTGTGTCATCTGCTGTCCCTTAATTCTTGTATAGTACACCTGTACTAATTTTCTACCGTACCCTTCAGCCAATTCCCCCTAATTAAAAATGTTCTGTTGCTGGCCAGTTTTACACTGCTGTGGTATCTGTAGTCTATTAATTCTTGTAGTAGAACACTGCATTTTTTTGCCATCTATGATCAATTGGGGATATTTCACTTCACTTTCTATGGAAATACCTCTAAAGTTAGCAAAACCCTGGCTGTCACCAGGGTCACCAAAAGTAGTGTTCCCATTGGAAGTATTTCTTTGGGGATAACCCAAAATTTTACATTTTCATTACTTTTACCTTCAATTAGAAATGTGCATGACGATAAAATTTGTTTTGTTTCATTTAGATTTTTTAATCTAGTTATTTAGTTTAGTTTTGTTGATTCGTTCAATTTGTATTTTGGGATTCATATTTGGAATTAGTATTCAGCATTCGTTTTGTCTTTTTTAAAATTTTCTTCGAATTTAACTATTTTTTTCAATTCAAAACCTTCAAATCGATAAGGTACGAATTGGTCGAAACAAAAATGTTTTATTTTTTTCTATTCTAATGCGGCAAAGTGAACAAACAAAAGAAAAATCTTCATCAAATGATTACAATGACTCTTTAAATCACCTTTGGTTTAACAAAAAATAGGATTTTTAAATACAGCTTAACTGTAAAATCCTTTTGTTGAGAGTACATCATTGGACACAGAGTATTCATTACATGGTGGGTTAGATAGGCACCATCGGTGATTGGACACTGGTTAACCCCAATTAAGGAGAATACCTCCCCTATATAATCCCTCCCATACGGGGAGGACCTCAGTTTTGTAGCAAAGCAATAGGTAACCACGTAAAACCCATAGAAGGGTGGGAGCTCTGTGTTCCGTGATATACTCTCAAGAAAAGGATTTTACAGGTAAGCTGTATTTAAAAATCCTATTTTCTTGATCATACATCATGGGACACAGAGTATTCATTACATAGTGGGATGTCCCAAAGCAATGCTCATTTGAGGGGAGGGAGACACAGATCAGAAAATATAGACCGCAAACGGACCAGAGGAATTAAACTGCAGCCTGCAGTACACTGCGCCTAAAGGCGGTATCCTCTTGCCCTCTTACATCCACCTGATAGAATCTGGTGAATGTATGGACTGAAGACCAAGTCGCAGCTTTACAGATCTGAGCCATGGAGGCCAGGTGATGCACTGCCCAAGAAGCACTAACAGCCCTATTTTAGTGCGCTTTCACATTAAAAAGGAGGAGTCTTCCTCTTTATATCATAAGCCTGAAAAATAACCTGTCAAATCCATCTAGAAAGAGTGGATTACAACACTGCTTGGCCTTTCTTATGGCCATCTGGCAGAATAAACAAACAATCAGTTTTCCGTATCTGAGCGGTTGCCTGCAGATAGACACTGACTGCTCTAACCACATCAAGAGTGTGCAAAGATTCTTTCTCCGCGGACTGCGGATCTGGAAAAAGAGGATGGTAGGATTACATCTTGATTCAAATGGAATCCTGAAACCACCTTAGGTAAGAAGGAACGATTAGGACGCATATCAATCCTGTCCTTGTGAATAATTAAATATGGCTCTTTACAAGAAAAAGCTGCCAATTCTGATACTCTCCTATCAGAGGATATGGCTATCAAGAACACTAATTTTTTAGTCAAAAGTGCTAAAGGAGCCAGGTGCAGTGGCTCAAAGGGTTGTCCCTGTAAAGCCGACAACACCAAATTCAAATCCCATGGGCATACTGGAGGTTTGACTGGTGGATTCAACCGGAGTGCCCCCTGAATAAAGGCCTGGGCAAGGGAATGTGAAGCAATTGGCTTCTGAAAAAATACAGACAAAGCCGAAATTTGGACTTTGATAGTGCTCAAAGCCAATCTCATTTCTAGGCCTGACTGAAGAAAGGTCAAGATTTTGCTAATCATATACCTTCTTCCATGCCACCATCCCCTGGGTTCACACCAGGAAACATATGCCTTCCAGATTTTGTAGTAAATTAGCCTGGAGGCCGGCTTTCTGGCATTGACCAGAGTAGAAAGGACTGACTCTGAGAGCCCACGTTCTTTTAAAATGTGGGTTTCAGCAGCCAAGCCATCAAATTTAGACTTCGTAAAGAAGGGTGGCAAATCAGACCCTGTGTGAGCAGATCTGGCCGGAATGGGAGGACCCAAGGCCTGCCCACTGCCATCTTTACGATCTCTGCATACCAAGGTCGTCTGGGCCAAGCCGGGGCTACTAAAAGGACCGACTTTGCTTCCCTTTTGACCCTTCCCAGGAACCGCTGAAGAACTGGGTTCGGAGGGAAGGCATACATTAGGATTGTACTGATCCCATGGGATTGTCAGAGCATCTGACCCCTGAGCAAGTACATCCCTTGTTCTGGACACATATTTGTCCAGCTTCCTGTTGAATCTGGACGCGAATAGATCCACATCTGGTGTTCCCCACCTTTGACATATGGTCTGGAATATGTCGGGGTGTAGGGACCATTCTCCTAGGCATAATTGCCGGCGGCTTAAGAAATCTGCTTGCCAATTTTCCACTCCTGGGATGAATACCACAGACAGGCAGGGAACATGACTTTCTGCCCATGCAAGAATGCGATTCACCTCCCTTTGGACATCCAGACTTCTGGTGCCTCCTTGGTGATTGATGTAAGCCACAGCCATGGCATTGTCGGATTGTATCCGAATAGGGTGACCCTGTAGCCTGTAAGACCAGTCCATGAGGGCCAAGTAAATTGCCTGAATTTCTAGACTATTGATGGGCAAGCATCTCTCGGTTGCAGACCATCTTCCTTGCGTTCATGTTTCTTCCAGAACTGCTCCCCAGCCTGTCAGACTGGCATCTGTGGTTATGATCTTCCATTGTAGTGAAAGAAAGGCTTCTTTGCCTTCCAAAAGATTTTTGGTTCGTAACCACCAATTGAGGCTTTTGCGTATTCTTGGGGATAGGCACATCGGAAGATTCAAGGCATGAGTCTTTTTGTTCCAAGCTGCGAGAATGCTTCTCTGCAGGGGCCTTGAGTGAGAATGGGCAATAGGGATGAGCTTCGAGTCGAACTCATGTTCGACTCGAACATTGGCTGTTCGCAAGTTCGCCGAACAGCGAACAATTTGGGGTGTTCGAATGCCGCGGAACACCCTTTAAAAGTCTATGGGAGAAATCAAAAGTGCTAATTTTTAAGGCTTATATGCAAGTTATTGTCATGGATCAATGCAAAAAAAAGTTTTAAAAACGGCCGTTTTTTCAGGAGCAGTGATTTTAATAATGCTTAAAGTCAAACAATAAAAGTGTAATATCCCTTTAAATTTCGTAACTGGGGGGTGTCTATAGTATGCCTGTAAAGGGGCGCATGTTTCCCGTGTTTAGAACAGTCTGACAGCAAAATGACATTTAGAAGGAAAAAACCCATTTAAACTACTCGCGGCTATTGCATTGCCGACAATACACATAGAAGTTCATTGATAAAAACGGCATGGGAATTCCCCACAGGGGAACCCCGAACCAAAATTTTAAAAAAAATTACGTGGGAGTCCCCCTAAATTCCATACCAGGCCCTTCAGGTCTGGTATGGATTTTAAGGGGAACGCCGCGCCAAAAAAAAAAAAAAAACGGAGTGGGGTCCCCCCAAAAATCCATACCAAACCCTTATCTGAGCACGCAACCTGGCAGGCCGCAAGAAAAGAGGGGGGACGAGAGTGCGCCCCCCCCCTCCTGAACCGTACCAGGCCACATGCCCTCAACATTGGGAGGGTGCTTTGGGGTAGCCCCCCAAAACACCGTGTCCCCATGTTGATGAGGACAAGGGCCTCATCCCCACAACCCTGGCCGGTGGTTGTGGGGGTCTGCGGGCGTGGGGCTTATTGGAATCTGGAAGCCCCCTTTAACAAGGGCACCCCCAGATCCCGGCCCCCCTGTGTGAAATGGTAAGGGGGTACTTACACTAAAAAACTGTCAAAAATTTTAAAAATGACAAGAGACAGTTTTTGACAATTCCTTTATTTGAATGCTTCTTCTTTCTTCTATCTTCCTTCATCTTCTTCTTCTTCTGGTTCTTCTGGTTCTTCCTCCGGCGTTCTCATCCAGCATCTCATCCGCGGCGTCTTCTATCTCCTTCTCCTCGAACCAGAAGAAGAAGATGAAGGAAGATAGAAGAAAGAAGAAGCATTTAAATAAAGGAATTGTCAAAAACTGCTGTCTCTTGTCATTTTTAACATTTTTGACAGTCTTTTAGTGAAATGGTAGGGGGTAAGTACCCCCTTACCATTTCACACAGGGGGGGGGTGGATCTGGGGGTCCCCTTGTTAAAGGGGGCTTCCAGATTCCGATAAGCCCCCTGCCCGCAGACCCCCACAACCACCGGCCAGGGTTGTGGGGATGAGGCCCTTGTCCTCATCAACATGGGGACAAGGTGTTTTGGGGGGCTACCCCAAAGCACCCCCTTCCAATGTTGAGGGCATGTGGCCTGGTACGGTTCAGGAGGGGGGCACACTCTTGTCCCCCCCTCTTTTCCTGCGGCCTGCCAGGTTGCGTGCTCGGATAAGGGTCTGGTATGGATTTTTGGGGGGACCCCACGCCGGTTTTTTTTTTTTTTTGGTGCGGGGTTCCCCTTAAAATCCATACCAAACCTGAAGGGTCTGGTATGGAATTTAGGGGGAACCCCACGTCATTTTTTTTTAAATTTTGGCCGGGGTTCCCCTTAATATCCATACCAGACCTGAAGGGCCTGGTATGGAATTTAGGGGGACTCCCACGTCATTTTTTTTTTAAATTTTGGTTCTGGGTTCCCCTGTGGGGAATTCCCATGCCGTTTTTATCAATGAACTTCTATGTGTATTGTCGGCAATGCAATAGCCGCGAGTAGTTTTAAATTCGTTTTTTCCTTCGAAATGTCATTTTGCTGTCAGACTGTTCTAAACACAGGAAACATGCGCCCCTTTACAGGCATACTATAGACACCCCCCAGCTATGAAATTTAAAGGGATATTACACTTTTATTGTTTGACTTTAAGCATTATTAAAATCACTGCTCCTGAAAAAATGGCCGTTTTTAAAACTTTTTTTTGCATTGATCCATGTCCCCTGGGGCAGGACAAAGGTCCCCAAACACTTTTTATGACAATAACTTGCATATAAGCCTTTAAAATTAGCACTTTTGATTATTCATGTTCGTGTCCCATAGACTTTAACGGTGTTCGCGTGTTCGAAGAAACTTTTTTCCTGTTCGCATGTTCTGGTGCGAACCGAACAGGGGGGTGTTCGGCTCATCCCTACTGGGCAAATGGAACAGCCTCGAAAGTGGCAACCATCTTTCCTAACAGTCTCATACATAGTCAAATGGATGGACTCTTTTTGCTTAATACTAAGCGGACTAGAGCTCTTAAGGCCTTGACCTTTGGCTCTGGTAGAAACACCCTGCCTTGAGCGGTGTCTATGATCATGCCTAGGTACTCCAACCTTGTTGAAGGTTGCAAAGAAGACTTTTCTAGGTTGATTATCCAGCCTAGACTTTCCAAATGTCTTACTATTTTGAAGACAGCGCGGTTCAGGTGTGCCATCGATTGCTCTATGAGTAGCAAATCGTCTAGATAAACTACCACATTTATGCCCTGAGCTCTTAGATTTGCTAAGAGAGGGTCTAGAAATTTGTAAAAATTCGAGGAGCTGTAGAGAGACCGAAAGGAAGGGCCACAAACTGGAAATGGCGCTGGTCTACCACGAACCTTAGATATCTTTGGTGAATGGGAAATATCGGCACATGAAGATATGCATCCTTGATATCTATTGATGCCATAAATTCTCCCCCCTGCAGGGTGGAGACCATCAAACAAATTGACTGCATTTGGAAGGATCGAATGTGTAGAAACTGATTTAGATCCTTTAGATCTAGGATGGGTCTGACATTACCATTTGGCTTTGGAATGGTGAAGAGATTCGAGTATAACCCTGAACCCTGATCTTTTGGGTTCATTTTTACTATCACTCCCTGGGATAGTAAGCGATCTAAGGCCAGTAATAGCGGTTCTCGCTTTACTGGATCTTTGGGAACTCTTGACCTTAGGAAACGAGCTGGTAGAAGCTCTAGGAACTCTATTTTGTAACCTAGAGATACTGAAGAGACCACCCACTTGTCTTGAACCTCTTCCCACCAGGCTCCTGAAAACTGTAGGAGCCTTCCCCCCACTCGGCCGAATGGGGACGCCCCTTCACAGGGATGTTTTAGGGCTCTGCTTGGCAGGCTTTCGTCCCCAAACATTTTTCTGCCCTTGGGTGTGACCCTGGGCCTTTCCTCTGAAAGTAGATTGGGAAGGCCGTCGCCACTGCTTAGAGCCTGATGTTCCAGGGGAAGGGGAAAGAGACCATTTGAATGGTGGACGTTTACTCCTCTTAACTGGTAGGAGTGTAGATTTACCACCTGTAATTTTTGTGATAAAATTAACTAGGTCATCCCCAAATAGGCGTTCCCCTTTGAATGGGAAGCCAGCTAAATATCTTTTGCATGAAAGCTCTGCTGCCCAACTTTTAAGCCAAAGGGACCTGCGCATTTATTTATTTATTTATTTCAGGTACTTATATAGCGCAGTCAATTTACGCAGCGCTTAACATATACATTGTACATTCACATCAGTCCCTACCCTCAAGGAGCTTACAATCTAAGGTCCCTAAGGCCCCTTTCACACGATCGGACCGTTCAGATCCGCCTGTCAGTTTTGACGGCGGACCTGAACGGGCGATCCATGTTAGCCTATGGACCGTCGGATGTCAGCGGAGACATGTCTGCTGACATCCGACCCCGTCCGATCCGCTAAAAGCAGACGTATGGCTCTACGTCCAGATCCGTCGCTGGCGGATCGGATCGGGTGAGATCTGATGAAAACGGACACGCTGTCCGTTTTCGTCCGATCCATCCATAGGCGGCAGCGGCGCCTGACAAGCCCCTCCCCGCTCAGTGAGCAGAGAGGGACCTGTCATCCGCCGGCTCAGCGGAGATCAACGGACAGATCTCCCGCTGAGCCGGCGGATCGAGGCAGGCTCCGTAGAAACGGAGCCCGCCTCGTGTGAAAGGGGCCTAACTTGCATTCATACATACTAGGGACAATTTAGACAGGATCCAATTAACCTACCAGCATGTATTTGGAGTGTAGGAGGAAACCGGAGTACCCGGAGGAAACCCACTCAGGCACAGGGAGAACATGCAAACTCCAGGCAGGTAGTGTCATGGTTGGGATTCGAACCAGCGACCCTTCTTACTGCTAGGCGAAAGTGCTACCCACTACACCACTGTGCCACTGTGCGCATGTGTACCAACTGGAGAGACAAACAAGATGCTTGCTGGGCAGAATCCAGAATGGCATCAATCATAAAGCACAGCACCTGTGGAAGGTCTGCATAGTTCTCCACTTCCCCACTGGGAAGGAGGCCATGCATCTGCTTAACCCATTCCTTGAGGAATTGACACAAACCCACAGTTGTGACTGTAGGTTGGACTACAGCACCAGCCATGGAGAAGGAGGCTTTTAATAAAGTTTCCAGCTTTTTATCAGTTGGGTCTTTAAACACCTGAGCATTGTCCAAGGGACAGGTCAGGTTTTTATTCACACAAGAGACAGTCACATCCATGGATGGGACCTCCCACTTCTTGGTGAAGCTTTCCTCCAGAGGATAAAGCATAGAAAACCTTTTAGGAGGAGTAAACAGTTTATCGGGATGTCCCCAGTCCTCATACAACAATTTATCCATTAAAGGATGAATTGGAAAGGAAAAGGCATTCTGTGGGATCCTTCTGACCCCCATAGAAGAAGCAGAGGATGTAGTGGCCTCAGCAGAGGGCATTTTAAATGTGGAAAGCACTAGTTCAGTATAATACAAGACCTGCTTCTTGAGCGCCTGAGAGGAAGAAGCTCTCTCCTCTTCCTCTGAATCCTCAGACTGCTCTTGATGCCTATCTTTGGATAGGGATCTCTCCTCATTGTCAGAAGAATCATCTGAAAGAGAAAGTGCAGCAGAGGGAGGGGATCCACCCCTTTTTCTGCTATCGTTTAAGGAAGCTGAAATATAATTCATAATTCTTCCCTCAAAACCCTCCAATGTAGCCCTAAGGGAATCCTCTGTGACATACGCTGGGGCTGTAACATTAGGAGAGGCTGCAAAACCTGACAGGGGCACTGACTCATCCTGTGAGGCTGGCTCCAGTCTTGCAGGGGGGGGATGGTAATCTGCAGGCAATTTTAGGACCCCTAGACACAGGTGGTGACTTTCTTGTGCCTTTATTACCTCCACCCGAGACCCTCTTACGAGGAGACATAGTCCCAAGCTACAAAGCAGAGGTACTAGTACATATGTAATCACTGTTGTGCTAAAAGTCTCACAATATACATATATGCTTAATACTGCACAACCTGATGCCAAGTAGGTGTCTTAGGATTAGCCTGGATCCGACCACTTTAGGATGCTCACTGCCCACACTCTGTGTCCATCTGTTTACAGAGCTCTGAACGCTCTGGGCTTTTAAATTAGCCACCTGGCGTCTGCACACCTGCAGTGGAGGAAGTGATTTCAATTGGACACCAGCTTCACTGAGTGTGTATCTAAATAGCACGTAAGTTTGCTCCTTACTCCCTCTAGTGGTGGAAATCAGGTAAGACATGCAACTACTCATTGAAGAAAATCCATTTGTAATATAAATATATATATATAGGATTAACTTCTCTTACCTGTTCCCGCCGCAGGAACTGCTGAGAACAGACAGTTTCCAGCCTTCACCCATCACGGCGGGTAGCGTTGTGCCAACCTTCAGGGTTTTTTGGGTTCCTACTCAAAGAAACCCCTTACCTGGACCTGTAAAAGACTCTGCCAGAAACTTTCATGCCACTGTTTAATAGTACACCAAGCCTGGTTTTCTCAGAGCCCAGTCCTCCAAAGAGAGACTTACAGGCAAAACCTTGCTTCTTCGGATGATGAGGCCCAGGTACCATACCATCTTGGAAGTCAAAATATCGGCCCGAGATATGGATCCGGTCAGCATAGCCCTTTAAGCCCCTGCAGGGACCAAACTGGAGCTTTCTTCACGGCACATGTTTTACGTGACCAACCACCTTAGACACTGGTGAAAAAACTGAGGTCCTCCCCGTATGAGAGGGGTTATATAGGGGAGGAATTCTCCTTAATTGGGGTTAACCAGTGTCCAATCACCGATGGAGCCACTATGTAATGAATACTCTGTGTCCCGTGATGTATGATCAAGAAACAGCATTAATTCAAAATGCTACCCTAATAACACACACAGTGTTTGATTTCAGAAATATGTTTACAGTTCAAATTCAAATGGAATTCAATGTAAAATTCGATTTGAATTTCGGAGTAATTTTGTTTCGTTATTCGGTGCTTTCAGTATATTTTGTTTATACTATAATTTGGGTATTCGGATATATCCAAATCTCCGATTAATGAAAATGTTTTTTCTATGACCCAGAGTCAGCTAATAGTAGACTATTGCCTATCAGTTGACGTCACAGAACCGCTCCAGGTTCTGGGGGGATCTCGACCATATTGTCAGAACCAACCCAGCGGCCTGAATTACAGCTGGATTCAGCTCCCAGCATGTAACTGAAAGCCAAAGCCAGCTGTGCCTGCCCTCTCTCCTGCCCGATGCTGACACTTTAACAGAAAAAATGGGGTATGGCTGGAAAGTCCTCAAGATTTACAGCACCTCATCCCTATTTATTATTGGCAAAACAAGAGAGGATAGAAAGCAGGGATTATAACGGTGCCTAAGAACAGTATATTTAGAACTCAGAAATAAAGAGTATAATATTTTATTGGTACAAAATAGTTAGTTTGTTTTGTTTTTTTTAAACAGAGGGTACATATACTGTACATACAGGAGTGCTGACAATCATAGAGCAATTTATACATACAGAGATGGCCAAGAATGTTATAAGGCCAATTAATGTAACAGGCAATATATCCCTACATGTTTCGCCAATACATTGGCTTCTTCAGGGGAAGTGATATTGAGAACCTGTACATGTAAGTTGAATCTAAGAAAGACACAAAATATAACATTGAAAGAATTATTACAAAAGATTGTTATCATGAAAAGATAATCATAGCAGGGTTAATTGAACATATTAGAATCCAAACTTGAGAGCATGGCATGGTTTTAAAAAGCAACCCGCAATGGATGAACTCCCACAAAATCCCTACCCCCCAATACCTACCCGGAAGACCGCAAAAGCGGACAGGACAACAAGTTCCTCCGGAGAATTAGCAACCAAATGCCACAACATGCTATCATCCAGTATGGCCGGTGTCATCGTCCCTGGTGTCTCCTCCCCTCCACTTCTTTCAGATTGAAATCACGTGCCTTTCCTTCACTTTCAGTTAATCCCAACATTTGGGCATTCGTTCAATAAATGATATTTGCTATTAAAAATATGGATCTCAGGACCTGAACGGATCTTGGACTTCTAAGGAATGGTTCAGAGGGTGGGACCGCTCTTACAAAGGTATTTATAATATCTCTCTGATAGAAGCGAGCATAAAGGTAATGGCAAGATGGTATTATGTACCTGCTAAGTTGGCCATGTTTTATCCTGGGACCTCTCCATCCTGCTTCAGAGATTGCAAACTGGAAGGCACTATGCTACATATCTGGTGGACTTGTCCGCGCATTAGAACCTACTGGAAGAAAATATTCTGTATGCTGGGCAGCTTACTGAATATACGTATAGCGCCAGATCCAACCATAGCTTTACTCAATCATACCATATCGAACCTACCTAAATGCTCCCAGAAGTTAGCCCTCTTTATTTTATTAGGAGCAAAACTTACCCTAGCTAAGGCCTGGAAAAGGAGTACAGTGTCCTTTCAGTGTTGTAAAAGGAAGGTAACATGGATAATGTCCCAGGAGAAAATTGTAGCTAAACTGTCAGATACGGTTGAGAAATTCAATATCATTTGGGAACCATGGGCACGATATTGTAGTATTTCACTCTATCCGGGTATGGAGATGGGACCAGGTAACCTTCCTAATATACAGTAGCAATCACTTTTCTCTCTCTCTCTTTCTCTTGCCTTTTCTCCCCTTTCTCTAACACGTTTTCTTCTCTCTTAGACAGGGGCCAGCGAGCCCCTTCGGTTTTTTTACGGGCCTAGCTTGGCCCTTAAACTATACACATCAAGACACATGCAGGACAGAGAGTGACTTAGGATATGCTTATCAAAATCTGGTGATATACTGTTTTATTCCCATAAAGGGATGATTTAAATATCCCCTATAGTGGGAAATGTATAGACTTACGCGGCAGGCACATACATAAATTAGAGCACACAGGAGAAACCCACACCGTGATAAGTCACCTCTTGGTACTTACAAGGTGGAGAACACAAACACTCAAGAAAGGGTTCACTAGCCCCGAATTTCCATAGATAATCAGCATTACTGAGTCCTAAGTCTTCCTTAGCTACAAGACTGGTGTGGTATCTATGGGGACTATACAGGGAAGGGGATCCGGCTGGGGCGGGTCTTTGATCGCTCTGATGGGCACAGCAAGAACCCTAACGGGGTGCCCGGAGAGGAAAGAGGGCCTCTCCCCCGCAGGATCCGAGCATAGGCAACTGTAGTCACTCTCCGCGGAGATACTTGACTTTGTCTGCAGGAAACGAACCTTATTGCGATTCTCATGACTGCTAGAAAGCTAGATGTAAGTCTACCAGGTTCTGCGTTTCGGTACACCTCACGCATACCATGTAACGAATACATTTACAATATTGTCTGTTTATGATACTCAGTAAAGCAGACGCCGAGGGGTCAGAGGACAGAGTTAATTCACGATATTCTAGGGTACCTCTATTGGTCTGGTTGCACTTAAACTAAATATATTGAGGGGCAAGGTTCAAGGTGGGAAGAACTTGAACATTACGATGAGTGTGCATTAAGTTTTAGTTAAAGAGGTTTTAAAAGAGACTGTTAAGCAGGGTCAATAATATTGAACAAGAGGCATTCTGTAATAGTTCAACGGGGTAAGAACTTTAATTACCTCCTGTTCTCCTTATATACGCCTTTCTTTGCAAGTTCAAACCATTCAGAGCTAACTTATGTTCTTTTATTATTTCCTTTGTTATAGCTTCTGCACACGACAGTTATTCATATTTCAAATAACATAATAGCACTTAACTGACAAATATCTGTATTATCTAGGTGTAATACTGTATTACTGATGTCTGAGGAAGGCAAGATGTTTTCAGCCTACGCTTTCAATACTGTATTTTGATGTGTTATGTCAATTGATTAACATAAAACAATAAAAACTTCTACAATCTAAAAATATGGATCTCGATGATTCCTATTTTTTCAATTTGCCTGTTACTTGCAGAAAAGCTCTTAAAACTCTTCAAAATCAGCCCGGGCTGGTTATCAAACCGGCCGATAAGGTGGGAAATGTTGTCGTGGATGTCGTGGCATATGAGCGCATGTGCTGCGACATCCTTGACAACAGAGATTGGTATCACCCTATATCACAAACCTTAATTGATAGTTTTACCTGTGAATACTAAAATCTGATCTTTTCAGCTTACCAACAGGATATTATTGATTGTAATACATGGAACTATCCTAACATCATGAAGCCCAAAACGCCTACATTTTATGCACTGCCAAAACTGCATAAGTCAATCACCAATCCCCTGGATGACCAATCGTGTCTGGATGTCAATCTCTTACCGAATACGCCAGTGCTCTGCTTGACAAATATCTATGTCCCCATGTTACATCACTGATATCCTGTGTGAAAGACATGAATGATCTTCTCCGTATCCTTGAAGGCAAACTACCCAAAAATACTTGGCTAGTTGCCCTTGATGTAGAAAGTTTATATAACACTATTCTGCACAATAAAGGTATTGCAGTTATTGGTAACCAGCTTTGGGAGAGGGGTCCTGGATCTGATCCCTATAGCTAGTTTGTTCCCAAGTTGTTACAGTTCATTCTGACACGCAACATTTTTATGTTTGGCTCCTCCCACTTCCTCCAGGTACAGGGCGTGGCTATGGGGACTAAATGTGCCACGTCTTAGCCCAACCTGTACCTGGGGGGGTGGGAGAGGGAACTATTTGAAAATGTCTGTTCATCTAGCTTATTACAGCATGTCATTTCATGGCATAGATATGTAGATGATGTCATTTTTTCTGGTCCGTTACTCGGGATGAACTCTCACAATTTATTGACTTCTTGGCCATTAATGACTACAATTTAAGGTTTACCATGGAATGCAGTCAATCCAAAATCAATTTTCTTGATCTTGAAATTTTTATAGACAGGGATATATTGCCTGTTACATTAATTGACCTTATAACATTCTTGGCCATCTCTGTATGTATAAATTGCTCTATGATTGTGAACACTCCTGTATGTATATGTACCCTCTGTTTTAAAAAAAAACAAACTAACTATTTTGTACCAATAAAATAATATATTCTTTATTTCTGTGTGTTAAATATATTGTTTTTAGGCACCGTTATAATCCCCGCTCTCTATCCCCTCTTGAGCTTTGAAGGGGCCAAGTGACTGACAGACACTGCTCTCTGCTCTGAGCTGACTGAGAATTGATCAATCAGTGGTTATGTAATCACTCACTTCTTGGCTTTAGAGCCAGCAGGGGGCATCTGCAGCATCAGACCAATGCTGCAGCGTGGAAATAAGTATAGATGCATTGGTTTTCAGCCCAAACTTCTCCTTTATTTTTTTCGCACTGAAAAATGTCCACTCTGGACACTGGTCAGCTTCCCATTCCTTTTTTGACAGTTGTTTGCCTATAAGCTCTAAAAAAAATAACAACAAGATCCCCCCCAGAGATCAATGAAATTTGCCTAGAATTTTTCTCTAAGCCAAAGTTTGAAAATTTTCTGAACCTTTGGCGAATCAAACGTAGGCAGAATTGTCCATCACTAAAACCTCGTACACATGATCGGGATTTCCGCAGACAAAACCTTGGACTTTTGTCCGAAGGCGCGTGCCTGGATTTTGTCTTGCATACAAACGGCAAGGAATTGTTGGCCAACAAACATGAACGTACTGATGTACTACATGGTTTTTCAGCTCTTTAGTGCCACCCTTTGGGCTCCTTCTGCTAATTTCATGTTAGTAGAATTTTGATGAGTGTTGATTCGCGCTTTTCATTTTGTGCTTTTCATTTTGCGCTTTTCATTTTGCACTTTTCTGTTAGTTTCTGAACGGCCATTCATCAACCAGACATGTTGCGGAATCAGAGGAGATAACGTGTTATTTATTATTGGCCTTGGAGTTAGTGCTTTGACCCAAGTCCAGTCCAGGAACAGGAAGAGGAGGAGCTCTTAGGCCAAAAATTGGTTGCTCTATTAATCGTGACCAATTATGTCATATGCCTTTGCTGCGGGAGCTCCAGGAGAATAATCCAGATTATTTTCGGAATTATCTCCGGGTGACGGAACCCTGCTTTCACCAACTCTTGGCATTGTTGACCCCCTATATTAAGAAGCAGGACACATGCATGAGGCTTTTACTTTATTTTTTGGTTGGATAATAATGATTTTATTTGGTCCTTTTTCTATATTTTTGGATGCAAAGAATGCACTTTTTGGTTGAGTTCTATTGGCAGATAGCACATCTAATTTTATTTGTTTTCTTTTTTTAAATGCACAATAAAAAAAATGTATAGAATAATACTTGGCTATATGTTTTACTTCAAAGGACAGTTTGGGAGTAGGCAGTTACATTTAAAAAAATACAATGTAAAATTGACAAGGGACACCAACATAGTTGTATCTTTGATCTTAAAACTATGGGCTAATGGTGTTGTGGTAACTTGCACAAATAAAAAATAAAAAAAAGCATAATAATATTATTCTTGATATCACTAGAAAAAAAAAAGCCTTTGAAAATTTGTTTGCAATAACTCCATCAGTGTCACAAGCAAAGCAGCTTCATTATTATAGATAAATAATGAAGAAACTCCTGCGCTGTCAGAAATACCTATGCTAAGGGGCACTGCTGCAACACCTAAAATGGCGGATCCAAACAGACAAAAGTGGTATGAATAAAGTGAGTGGTGATTGTGCTATGATAAAAATTGGAAGGGGGGAAGAGGAAGAGGAAGGAGCTAACTCAAATGTATAGAGAGGTGAGTGAAAAAATGAAAAAAAAAATGAAAAAGGTATAATGAGCATGGGGGCTAGTATCATACTAGCACATGAAAAATATTGTAGATACTGAAACAAAAGAAAAGAAAGTTCTCAGTGCAAAAGGGCTAGTATCATACTAGCACATATGTGGTAACTCAGCAAATACTTATTAAAGGAAAAATCTCAGTGCAAAAGGGCTAGTATCATACTAGCACATAAGTGGTAACTCAGCATATACTTATTGGTGACTCCAAGTAAATAAATAAATGGTGAAAAATCCCACCACCTTGTAGTACAAAGTGCTCAAACAATGAGTCATCAGTTCCAGAAAGGCAAAATGAAAAAAATATACAAAATATAACAGTATAATGAAATGTATAATTAAATGTAATAAAGTGCTGTCTCATGGGCACTAAACTAAATTGCCTAAAAAACGTATAAAAAGCTATAAATGAATGAGAAATACAGTGTGGGTACAAAAAAAATGAACCAAATAAAAATATATAAATCAAGAAAAGTCCATGTGCATGAGGGCTAGTATCATACTAGCACATAAAAAATATTGCAAATACTGAAACAAAAAAAAAAGGAATCTCAGTGCAAAAGGGCTAGTATCATACTAGCACATATGTGGTTACTCAGCAAATTCTTATTAGTGACTCCAAGTAAATAAAAAAAAGGTGAACAGTCCCACCACCTTGTAATACAAAGTGCTCAAACAATGAGTTATCAGTTCCAAAAAAGGCAAGTCCACAAGCCACAGGAAAGGGAAAAAAGTCTTCAGTGGGGACACCTCTGTGCTAGCAAGCAGCTCACCTTACTGCTGCAAGACAACAGCTTGTAATCTAATAACAAATCACCAGCAGGCAAGGGTCCCATCCAGTAGTTCAGGCGATTCGGGTGGTGGGTGTGCAGGATGGTATATAAAAAACATAAGCAGACAGTATATAGTATAACTCCGTGGCAGCCAGAGTGGAAAAGGGGGCAGGACACAGAAGGGGGATGCACTCACTTTTGTAAAATGAGTGTGGGCGTCAATCCAACGAACGCCGAGTTCGTATACCTCAAAAGGGTGTCTTCAAACCGTTTCCATTTCCTCAATGCTCGTCACAATGGGATGAATATATGTGGAGTGTTGGAAGAGAGTGCACATAGCGTGATCCCGTATATAAATCAGTTTATTAGGTTAAAAACAACATGGTACACTTACATTTAGCAGAAGGCTATAGTAAAAAACATCCACGAGCACCGAGCTCGTATCCTATCAGTTCCCATGCTCCAATACTGACGCGTATCGTCACGTGACTTCATCAGAGGATTCATTATTATCCCATTAAAGAAGAAGAGAATGTGTGCTGCATTTCGAGATTTCATAATTTGCCACGTCACAAATGTTAATTCTCCATTACGAACGCTAGTTTGCAAGATCGACCGCTTCTGGCTCTTCCTTGCTTCCGAGCATGCGTGTTTGTAATTTGGACTTTTGTCCGACGGACTTGTGTACACATGCTAGGAAGATCCGACAACAGACATTTGTCCAGGGAAAATTTTAAAACCTGCTATCCAACATTTGTCCACGGAAAATCCGACAACAATTTTCCGATAGAGCATACAAACGGTCGGATTTTCCGCCAACAGCCTGTCATCACAAATTTCCCATCGGAAAATCCGATCGCGTGTACGAGGCTTTATTTAAAGACTGATTACCATCAGGACAGATCACAGACTGCTTCTTCACAGTAGTTCCTTTGTGGAGACAACAGTGGTCATGCACAATTACACTATAAGATAACACGTTTGTAACAAGAAGCAAGTGATAATGAAACATTACTTTAATTCTTTAAATGAACTGTAGTACATTTTGTATTAAAATATAGCCTCCTTTTTATCCAATGTATCCAGGATACCTAAAATATATATATATATATAAAAAACAATTGTCACAATTAAATATGAGAATTAAAACAAGTTATAAGGATTAAAGTGGTATTAAAGTTAAAAATAATAAAAATTGACGAAAAAAATCTGACAGGCAGGGTTTTTTTTATGGCAGAAAATACCCTATTGGTCTTTTTTGCCAGAAATGCTTCCTCTCACCTGTCAGTGGTAATATACAGCACACTGAGCCACAAATGCGCAGCTCAGAGTACATTTATGGCATCCACTCTGTGCTGTTGTGAGGTGACTCCCATGCACCTGCATGGTAATGACCTCATCATTCAAGTGGCCCAATGGAAGGAACCTAAAAAGAAAACCAGGTAAAGATGGAAGCACCCCCAAACTGATAGCGCAGGACTGGAGGACATCTTTTTTGACAGGTAAGTCTGTCATAATGTGCTAGTATGTGATGCATACTAGCACATTAAGACACAAAACTGCAAGGGGCCCTAATAAAAAAAAAGAAAACATGTTTGAGTTTACTACAGCTTTAAAGGAAAAACCCCTGTCATTTGCATTTGTTCCATGAATTAGCAAGGCAAAGGGCAGCATTAGCAGATCAATTTAACATTTGAAGAATAAAATACCGTTGCTTGCAATGAGTAAAAAACTAATGCTCCCAGCTTAGGTACCCTAATCACATGGTCTTTAGCTACCAGGGAGACAGCAGTGTAATGACTCAACAGCATATTGCTGCTCATTTATTGTTCAGTTAGAAGCCTGAGGTGTGTTTTTGACCAAGATGTGCTGCTGCAAGGTCCACTACCTGCCTGTGCTGTCTGGTGGAACACATGGATTAGGAATAACCATTGTGTCTGTAGAGAACTGAAAATCCTTTGTCAGGTAAATTAATTGCCATATACAGTATGTATATACATTATTTCCTATATATACAGTATCTCACAAAGTACACCCCTTACATTATTTTATTATACCTTTTCATGTGACAACACTGAAGAAATTACACTTTGCTACAATGTAAAGTAGTGAGTGTACAGCTTGTATAACAGTGTAAATTTGCTGTCCCCTTAAAATAACACAACACACAGCCATTAATGTCTAAACCACTGGCAACAAGAAGGAGTACACCCTTAAGTGAAAATGTCTAAATTGGGCCCAATAGGAAAAAATAAGACCCCTTGCTTGGGACTTTAAAGGTGACAACAGCACAAGTGTAGAGTAAAAAGTATTTATTATTGCACAGAAAATGTGATCATCCAAACATGTAATGATCAATTTACGATCACGTTGATGTACTGCGCATGTGCGGGTGTCCGGCGCCATATTTAAAAAGACCCCTCGAGCAGTACAGTCTTATAGCACTGCCGGGAGAGATGGATGCGGATGCTGATGAGCTGTTCTAAGTACAGGTACAGTGAATACTCCAGCATTCTTTGAGATGCTGGAGTAGAAAACACAGGCACATATTGGCTGTTGAGCACTGTATAAACTACTCTGTATGTGGGCATTTTCTAGGGAGGGTTTCTTTCAAGTGTCCCTGAGTGTGTTATGTACGGACCCAGAGAGGCTATATTGAGGCTTTGGATAGTGTCACTCAACAATCATCAGATTTAAAACTGGTAAACACTGTTTGTCATTTTTTCCACTTGATATGTGGCTAGGTCACAACATGGATATGGTTAGCTGTATTAGTCAGTACATGTTTCTATATAGCTATGACTAGATTTCTCACACCCTCCCTGCCCTTTTTCCTCCCCTTCTGTTTTCTCTGTTTCTCTACATGCAGTGTCTACAACTCCCTTGCTGCACCCCGCATACCACTGTGACCAACCAGTACATGGAGGGCTCCAATTTGATACTTGTTGACTCCATGGAGCAGTGTCGGTAAGATTCCAGTGACGCCATCTTCTGCAGTATTTTACCAACTGTTTGTGTTTGCATAGTGGAATATACTCCTTCAAATCAGCTTCTGCTTACCTTTTGGTAGGTGTTCCATGAGCATTTTTTTTTGTCCGTTTTACTTTTATGGTTGCCATTATCCATGTCATATTGCTATAATATTTCTCTCTTTACATTTTTATGAGACAAATATATGGTTACAAATTCTCCTATCCAATACCCCTGACGAAGGGCTTGAACCAGAAATGCGTTGGATACCAGAGATTTTTCAACAATTGGAGAGTATTCACCCATCCTCTGGAATTCCCTGCCCCAGTATGTCCGATCAGCCCCTACCCTGTCCACCTTTAGGAGATCCCTGAAAACTAATTTATTTAGGGAAGCCTATCCCACACCCACATAACTGTCCCTGAGCCACCCCCATCAAATCATTCTTTGCAGCTAATACCTTTTGTACCACCACCCCCTCCCTTTAGAATGTAAACTCTACGAGCAGGGCCCTCCTGTACCTTTTTGTATTGAACTGTACTGTAATTTTGTTGTCCCCCTTATACATTGTAAAGCGCTGCGTAAACTGTTGCCGCTATATAAATCTCGTATAATAATAATAATAATAATAATAATATACTTGCTATGTAATTTTGTTATGTTTTCTGTTTGTTTTGTTTTTTTGTCTTTTGGTATCATATGTTTTTAAATTGATCATTACATGTTTGGATGATAAAATTTTATGTGCAATAATAAATACTTTTTACTCTACACGTGTGCTGTTGTTGCCTTTAAAGTCCCGAGCAAGGGGGGTCTTCTTTTTCCTATATACCAGGGATGTGGAAACAACACACTAATCTGTGATATGGTGAAAACTCATTTATATATAAATTGGGCCCAATTAGCCATCCCCCCCGTGTCATGTGATTCATTAGTGTTACAAGGTCTCAGGTGTTAATGGGGAGCAAGTATGTTAATTTTGGTGTTATCACTCTCACTCTCTCATACTGGTCACTGGAAGTTCAACATGGCACCTCATGGCAAAGAACTCGCTGAGAATCTGAAAAAACAGACTTGTTGCTCTACATAAAGATGGCCTAGTCTATAAGAAACCATTAGATGATGGGCTACAACAAAATTGCGGCGATTAAAGACTGTATTCAGCTTATAATAGAGGGCTACAAGAAAATGGCGGTGATCGCCCCTTATATAAAGTATGGAAAAATCGTCAGTCAGTCAGAAATCCAAGAGGAAGTCATGAGAGTGACGAAACCGGTAGAAGGAGCTTGATCGGCGGACGAGAGAGGTACCAGGAAGTGCTGCAAAGCTGGCATAGGACAAGGGGAACGCCGTGAAAACCAGGGCTGCAGAACTGGACCACAAGTGATTCTATCACCCTATAGCAATATAGCACTTTAAAAGGCATTTTTTATTTATTTGAAATGTGAGTTGTATATATGTGGAATCTTGTGTGCAATTAAAACATTTTTAAATGGTATTACGTTATTGCATGCCTCTGTCATTTCCCGCATGTGATGTTTGAGGAGATTTTCTGAACATACCAGGAGAAAATAGAGGCCTCTGAGCTGAGTTATTATCGGAAGGAGCAAGTGTCCTGTGTTCCATATAAGTGTCCCACAAACCTGCATAGGATGATGGAAGTAAAGGAGCATTGCTGCAGGCTATTACTATCTATCACAGGCTTATTATTTAAGCTCCTAAGGTGAGGGAACACCCGATGGGGGCTGTGCCTGTACACCACATGAACACACCAGTATCACATGATTGATGTTAATAAGGACTTTTGCTGTTTGGTTTAAATATTTCATCACGGATTAATTGATTTTCATGGAGCACGAGCACTTTATATTTTTTTATGGACTGTTGTCGCTTAGTTTTAAAATAACCTTATTAAGGACTGAGTGCAAACGGAGCATGAGCACTTTTATTTATACATTCCTTTTAAATGGTGTTATGTTTTAGATATTTTTGCTATATATAGTTCATTGGATTTATATATTTATATTAGTATTATTTTTTATACATATTAGCGCTGCACAGTGTGTTATATATACTAGTCTATAAGAAGATTGCCAAGACTGAGCTGCAGCACGGTGGCCAAGACCATACAGCAGTTTAACAGGACAGGTTCCACTCAGAACAGGCATCACCATGGTTGACCAAAGAAGTTGAGTGCACATGCTCAGCATCATATCCAGAGGTTGTCTTTGGGAAATAGACGTATGAGTGCTGCCAGTTGAAGGGGTGGGGGGTCAGCCTGTCAATGCTCAGACCATACGCTGCACACTGCATCCAATTGGTCTGCATGGCTGTCCCAGAAGGAAGCATATTTTAAAGATGAAACTCAAGAACGTTTGCTGAAGACAAGCAGACTAAGACCATGGATTACTGGAACCATATCCTGTGGTCTGATGAGACCAAGATAAACTTATTTGGTTCAGATGGTGTCAAGCGTGTGTGGAGGCAGCCAGGTGAAGAGTACAAAGACAAGCTGATCTATCTAACTTATAGGGGTAGGGTGTACCCCATCTGGTGTAGGCGGCTTTCCCCCGAGTTTTATACTCTTTCCATTACTCTTTTCATCTTCCTTTTCTCCTCGCACATGGTAGAGTAGGAATAAATTGTTATTCTGTTCATACAAAGACAAGCGTGTCTTCCATACAGTCAAGCATGGTGGTGGGGGCATCATGGTCTGGGGCTGCATGAGTACTGCCGCCACAGGGGAGCTACAGTTCATTGAGGAAACCATGAATGCCAACATGTACTGTGACATACTGAAGCAGAGCATTATCCCCTCCCTTCGGAGACTGGGCCGCAGGGCAGTATTTCAACATAACGACCCCAAACACAACCCCAAGACCACCACTGCCTTGCTAAAAAAGTTGAAAGCAGAAAGTGGAGGAGCGCCAGGTCTCTAACATCCGCCATTTACCATGATGTCGTCATGGAAAAGTGGAAGAGGTCCCCAGTGGCAACCTGTGAAGCTCTGGTGAACTCCATGCCCAAGAGGGTTAAAGCAGTGCTGGAAAAAAAATGGTGGGCACACAAAATATTGACACTTCGGGCCTAATTTGGACATTTTCACTTAGGGGTGTACTCTCTTTTGTTTAGACATTAATT
Organism: Lithobates clamitans; assembly: GCA_037952925.1. Classification (NCBI taxonomy): domain Eukaryota; kingdom Metazoa; phylum Chordata; class Amphibia; order Anura; family Ranidae; genus Lithobates; species Lithobates clamitans. The sequence continues at coordinate 8,349,224 of JBBGZY010000071.1, forward strand.
GCTGTGTGTTGAGTTATTTTGAGGGGACAGCAAATTTACACTATTATACAAGCTGTACACTCACTACTTTACATTGTAGCAAAGTATAAATTCTTCAGTGTTGTCACATGAAAAAGGTATAATAAAATATTTACAAAAATGTGAGGGGTGTACTCACTTTTGTGAGATACTGTGTGTGTGTGTATATATATATATATAACTGTATATTTAGCTGCTTGTCTTGAAGCTTAGCTTTGAATATTAGATGATCCACATTTTATTGTGAACACTTATTTGTCTAAATATTTGTATTACTTTGGGGACTCCTACTAGTTAGTGTTTTGGCACTATTCCTCTTGTTTGACACCATTCAGATTTGATGCAATGGTGGTTGATGCTTGGTCTCTCAGCACAAAAGGTTTGATCTGTGCCAGTTCTCATTAGCAAGTGTTTCTCCCTTAACCAGCTGAATCAAAAAAACGCATCAAAGCATGTAAGAACATCATAAAAGTCATATGAATTTTTTATGTAATTTGGACACATATTTTCAAAAATTCAGGTGTAAACATTTCATGAATATTTTTTTTTACGCAAACCAGCATTATCACTAAATTTCCTATGTTACGTTCAGAGCAAAACAGTGTTATGAGCAGCATAACAAACAATTGTACAAAGCATTTGCCTTAAAGCTTATTTTGAGTCTTTGGCAAAAAATGAAAGTGCACACTGCTGTCATCTGTGAGCATGTTCAAATGCGTTGTAGCAGGTAGAAAATGCTGTGTAGATATTACTATCTCTGAGGAGTTAAAATGTTCTGTCCTTGGGAGATGTTCCTGTCAGGAGCTTCATTAAATGTAACACTCCAATTGTGATTTACGTACTTTAACATGAAATGAATGTCTGCGACAATATGTGGGCTCAGCTTTATATTCCTTGAAGGAATTAAGCTGTAAGTATTATTTAGACAGTATTTTTTTTCAGTCACAAAACATTTTTTCAGTTGTTATAATAATAATGATGTCACTCTATTAACCTTTCTAAGAACCCATGTTGTTATAGCTGATTGGATTTCCCAGCTCTTCACATTTTTTTCTGAATCATGTGTAACTGTGACCATGCTATATATTTTCCTTTATGGCCCATTATGGAATAATTTAAGGTCAAGGTCTTGGAGCATTTACTAATGGTAGGTTGGTTGAATTAAACGAAGTGCAATGCTAGCAGCAGTGCCATACGTTGCTTACACCTGGGGTACATACCTAAAGTTCCCTGACTAGTGTTCTGGGGCTTGTTTTTGCAATCAACAAATTCTGAACCTGGGCATTAATCTCTATTATCCAGAAAAGCCAGGACGTTGTTTATTGGAGATTAAGAAAGCCATATTCATTTATTTGCACACCCATAAAATTACATAAGTAAAATAATGACCTTACACAAGGTTTCCCTAATAATAAGGTTAAAAGGAGAAGCTCTCCTGGGCCTACCACTCTGATGTGGAATGGTGGGCATAATGTCTGCGCTGCATGTAAAGTACATGTATGTTTAAGAAATATGTGGAGAAATTGTGCTCATAACGATTGCTAAAATTGCGTGCGATGGGGAGCATAAGAAACTATCAGCAAGCAGCTGAACATTTAAAGTAGGAGCACAAGAAACTATACATACCCCTCAAGGTAAGTGGTTCATTACATGCTCCACTGCAAAAAAATGCCTGTCCAGCTCATTGCATTCCAGAAAATCAGTAAAAAAATACCCACATCTTACTCCTTAACACCCCTATATCTGGGGTGTTAAGAAGTGTTTTAGCCATTCTCTATTCGAAACAAAAAAAAGTTTTAGATTCATACTTTTTTTCATACCTATATCCAGTATATGTTTAACCATTTCCCGACCACCTCACGACGATATATGTCGGCAGAAGGGCACGTACAGGCAGAATCACGTACCTGTACGCTGCCCTTTAAGAGGCGGCTTGCGGGCATGTGCGTGCACATCTGGAGCTTCGTGAGTGCGATCGCGGGTCCCGCGGACTCGATGTCTGTGGGGATACCCGCGATCGTCTCACGGAGAGGAAGAACCGGGAAATGCTAATGTAAACAAGCATTTCCCCCTTCTGCCTAGTGACACTGTCACTGATCACAGCTCCCTGTAATCGGGAGTGGTGATCAGTGTTGTGTCACACATAGCCCCTCCCCCCCACAGTTAGAATCACTCCCTAGGACACACTTAACCCCTACAGCGCCACCTAGTGGTTAACCCCTTCACTGCCAGTGACATTTACACAGTAATCGATGCATTTTTAATTGCACTGATCGCTGTATAAATGTGAATGGTCCCAAAATCACGCTAAAAGTGTCCGATCTGTCCGCCATAATGTCGCAGTCAAAATAAAAATCGCTGATCGCTGCCATTATTAATAAAAAAGTTATTAATAAAAATACCATAAAACTATCCCCTAATTTCTAAACGCTATAACTTTTGCGCAAACCAATCAATAAACGCTTATTGCGATTTTTTTACCAAAAAATATGTAGAAGAATACGTATCAGCCTAAACTGAGGAAAAAAATGTTTTTATTTTTTGTGGATATTTATTATAACAAAAAGTAAAAAATATAGCTTTTTTTTCAAAAATTTCGCTCTTTTTTTGTTTATAAAAAATAAAAACCGATCAAATACCACCAACAGAAAGCTCTATTTGTGGGAAAAAAGGACGTCAATTTTGTTTGGGTGCCAAGTCGCACAACCGCGCAATTTTCAGTTAAAGTGACGCAGTGCCGAATCGCAAAAAGTGCTTTGGTCTTTGGCCACCCAAATGGTCCGGGGCTTAAGTGGTTAAATGTCAATATTTAATGAACACCTGGAATAGCATATGTTTTCTTTTAAATGTCCCTTCTTTTTTACATTATGAATTGGTTTATCAAGTTGATTCTAGTTAAAGAGGAACTGCAGTCTGCTCACATAATTTGTAATAAAAATCATCCATTTTAACTGCTGTGGGCAGCTGAAGCTGCTGCCTGTTCACTTCCTGGATTTGCACAGACACACAGAGGCAAGCCACCAGCTCTGCAGCTCTCATTGGCCCCCTTTTGACTCACCCCCCTCTCTTCCTGGCAAACTCTAACCAGAGTGAGAAAGAGAGCTGTGTATGATGTCATAAGCCTAGGCTTTTTGCCAGAAAAGAAACAGGAAGTGGACTGTATAAGGTATTTACTGGCAGAAAAAAAATGTTTTACTATCCAAAGTTAAAACAACAAGGGCAGAAGATTTATTAGATGGAAAGATGAAAAAATTACTGAAGTTCCGCTTTGACTGTACAAAAAGGTGAAGTATAAGACATATTGATGGTGTGTTGGCAAGTATGTACACTATGTTGATACAGTACTCGCAGATTTCAAACCTTAGTTTGCTTTTTCTGTATTTCGAAAACAGATTATTGTAAAAGCTGAAAATAAAAAGCAGAGCAATGCATTAGGGTCACTAGCATCCAATCAGTTAAATAAATCCCCTGTGCAAATTGTGTTTGCTGAAAAGCTGAAAAAAATGAAACATCTGTTGCTAAAGCACCCAGACCAAACCTAAATACTAAGAAAGGAAATGCTTTATCAGTCAGGCAGATTACTTAGCAACAAATCACATGTAAAGTCTGCACCACCTTCAGGGGCTGTAATTGGCTGACTTGTGTTGCATAACAGTATGGGGGTCATTTACTATAGCGCTATGGCGCTAATTCGCGCAAATTGCCGCGAATTAGCGCTAATTCGCGGCAATTTAGCGCTAATTCGCGGCAATTTAGTGCGAATTAGCGCTAATAGCGGTAATTCGCGCTAAAACGGTATTCACTATAGCGCTGGTGAGAAAATTCTCCCAAAATCGAATTTACTATACCTCCCTGAAACTAAATAGAGCCCAAACCCTTACTCTGCTAAAACCTAGAGAATTGCACATGGAAATAATTTTTAGAGCATGATATAATTGCCTAAATGGTACTGAAATATGCGGTATATTATTTAACCACATGCCGACCGGGCCATGGCCGAAAGACGGCCACAGCGCGGTCGGCTTATCCTGGGAGGGCGTCCATGGACGTCCTCCCAGAATACTGCTCTCGCGCGCCCCCTGGGGCGCGCACCCGAGAACTTCCGTGACCGCCGGGTCCAGAGGACCCGGCGCATCACGGATCACGGTGAACGGCCGCTAATCGCGGCCGTTTACCATGTGATCGCTCCGTCAAATGACGGAGCGATCACATGTAAACAAACCGGCGTCATGTCATGACGCCGGTTCCTCCCTCCCCTTTGTGTGCCGATCGGTACAGAGGGGGAGGAGCGGGGGAGGGATCGGATGGTAGCAGAGTTGTGGGCTGCATCTGTAGTGCCCACAACGCTGCTCTGTGACAAATACAGTCACATCCATCCATCCATCCCACCATGATCAGCCATCCCTCCATAGTCTAATACCCCACAATACTCTGCACTACTCTGCAACACCCCACAATACTCTGCAACACCCCACAATACCCTGCAATACTCTGCAACACCCCACAATACTCTGCAATACTCTGCAACACCCCACAATACCCTGCAATACTCTGCAACACCCCACAATACTCTGCAATACCCCACAATGCTCTGCAATACTCTGCAATACCCCACAATGCTCTGCAATACTCTGCACTACTCCGCAATACCCCACAATGCTCTGCAATACTCTGCACTACTCTGCAATACCCCACAATACTCTGCAATACCCCACAATACTCTGCAATACCCCACAATGCTCTGCAATACTCTGCACTACTCCGCAACACCCCACAATACCCCACAATACTCTGCAATACCCCGCAATACCCCACAATACTCTGCAATACCCCACAATACTCTGCAATACCCCACAATGCTCTGCAATACCCCACAATGCTCTGCAATACCCCACAATACTCTGCAATACCCCACAATACTCTGCAATACCCCACAATACTCTGCAATACCCCACACTACTCCGCAACACCCCACACTACTCCGCAACACCCCACAATACTCTGCAATACTCTGCAATACCCCACACTACTCCGCAACACCCCACACTACTCCGCAACACCCCACAATACTCTGCAATACTCTGCAATACCCCACAATACTCTGCAATACCCCACAATGCTCTGCAATACTCAGCACTACTCCGCAACACCCCACAATACTCTGCAATACCCCACAATACTCTGCAATACCCCACAATGCTCTGCAATACCCCACAATGCTCTGCAATACTCTGCAATACCCCACAATGCTCTGCAATACTCTGCACTACTCCGCAACACCCCACAATACTCTGCAATACCCCGCAATACCTCGCAATACCCCACAATACTCTGCAATACCCCACAATACTCTGCACTACTCCGCAATACTTTGCACTACTCTGTACTACTCCACAACACCCTGCAATACTCTGCAACACCCCGCAATAACTGTTTTTTTTCCCAAAAAAAAAGCGTTCAAAAAATTGCTGCGCAAATACCGTGCAAGATAAAAAGTTGCAACGACCGCCATTGTATTCTCTAGGATCTTTGCAAAAAAAAAAACATATATAATGTTTTGGAGTTCTATGTAATTTTCTAGCAAATAAATTATGATTTTTACATGTAGGAGAGAAATGTCAGAATTGGCCTGGGTGCTCCAGAACGCCTGGAGGTGCTCCCTGCATGTTGGGCCTCTGTATGTGGCCACGCTGTGTAAAAGTCTCACACATGTGGTATCGCCGTACTCGGGAGTAATAGCAGAATGTGTTTTGGGGTGTAATTTGTGGTATGCATATGTGGTGTGTGAGAAATAACCTGCTAATATGACATTTTTGTGGAAAAAAAAAAATAAAAAAAAAAATCTTGATTTTGCAAAGAATCGTGGGAAAAAATGACAACTTCAAAAAACTCACCATGCCCCTTACTAAATACCTTGGAATGTCTTCTTTCCAAAAAGGGGTCATTTGGGGGGTATTTGTACTTTTCTGGAATGTTAGGGTCTCAAGAATATAGATAGGCCGTCAGTAATTCAGGTATGATCAATTTTCAGATATTGGCACCATAGCTTTTGGACTCTATAACTTTTACAAAGACCAAATAATTTACACCGATTTGTACTTATTTTTACCAAAGATATGTAGCAGTATAAATTGTGGCCAAAATTTACAAAGAAAAATTACTAAATTTGCTAAATTTTATAACAGAAACAAAGAAAATTTCATTTTTTTACCGAATTTTCAGTCTTTTTTCTTTTATAGCGCAAAAAATAAAAAACCCAACAGTGATTAAATACCACCAAAAGAAAGCTCTATTTGTGTGAAAAAAAGGACAAAAATTTCATATGGGTACAGTGTTGCATGACTGAGTAATTGTCATTCAAAATGTGAGAGCACCAAAAGCTGAAAATTGGTCTGGTTAGGAAGGGGGTTTAAGTGCCCAGTTGTCAAGTGGTTAAAGATTATCTGCTTTTAAACTGTGTGAAAAAGTGATTTCTACACTGAAATATCTTTAAAAGTCTGAAAAGTGAAAAATTCCCCGTTTTGGACAACTAGGTGCCAGCACAACTGAGCATGCTCAGACCTGAAAATAACTCTCATTTTAACTCAAGTGTCTTTTTTACCTGGAGGTATAGTAAATACCAAAATGAGAGGTAATTAGAGAACATTTTTTGGGAGTTAAAATCTGCTCTAATTTAGTCCAAATGAAGTTTCAGTCACTGATTCTAATGGAACAATTCTAACTTTCACAAAAAAACCTTTTAATGTTGAGATGAAATGTATCTTTCTGTGAAATAAACTTTCCTTTGCAACATTGTTGCTTCTACTTAAAATATTTTGATTTTAAGAATGCTACAATGTAGAATGTTTTGATGTTTTGGTAAAATATATTTTTCTCTGTCACTTTCACTTGTTTTTCTTCATCTCACAACCATCTTTACCCCAAACTCACACAGGTTTCTTTATAATCCACAAACAATACCATTGCTGATGAAAATTTAAAATGAATCACAATTTTTTTGTGCTTTGTATTATTTCCAAATATTCATAATTTGAGTCCAAAAAATGTGATATGTGTACCAACATCAGAAATCAAAATGTAATTCCCAAAAATTTGAGGGTAATATTCTACTCTCACCCACAAAAAAACACCAAATATTACAGAATAAATCAGGAAGAATAACTCTTGAGTAATGTAATTCCATCACCTGTATGTCCATAGAAATGCAGTATTTATGTGTTTTTATGTGTATTTATGTGTAGTTATGTGTAGGAGGGTCTCACACGTGGCAGCTCTGTGGCTTAGAGGTTAGAACTTCTGCTTAGTATCTCTGAGGGTCTGGGTTCAAATCCCAACCATGTTACTGCATGTGAAGAAGTTGTCTCATCTCCCAGGTCCTATAATTATGTCTAAATGTAGTAGTTATGTGTAGGAGGGTTCCACCACCATTGTAAGTCTTTTCCAGATACACTATATAGCCAAAAGTATTGGGATGCCTGCCTTTACACACACATGAACTTTAATGGCAGCCCAGTCTTAGTCCGTAGGGTTAAAATTTGATTTGGCCCACCCTTTGCAGCTAGAACAGCTTCTGGGAAGGCTGACTACAAGGTTTAGTCTGCCTATGGGAATGTTTGATCATTCTTCCAGAAGTGCATTTGTGAGGCCAGGCACTGATGTTGGATGAGAAGGCCTGGCTTGCAGTCTCTACTCTAATTCAGCCAAAGGGTGTTCTATCGGGTTGAGGACAGGACTCTGTGCAGGCCAGTCAAGTTTCTCCACCCCAAACTTGCTCATCCATGTCTTTATGGACCTTGCTTTGTGTACTGGTGTGCAGTCATGTTGGAACAGGAAGGGGCTTTCCCCAAACTGTCCTCACAAAGTTGGGAGCATGAAATTGTCCAAAATGTCTTGGTATGCTGACGCCTTAAGAGTTCCCTTCTCTGAAACTAAGAGGCCAAGCCCAACCCCTGAAAAACAACCCCGCACCATAATCCCCCTCCACCAAATCATTTGGACCAGTGCACAAAGCAAGGTCCATAAAGACATGGATGAGTGATTTTGGGGTGGAGGAACTTGACTGGCCTGCACAGAGTCCTGACCTCAACACAACAGAACACCTTGGGGATAAATTAGAGAGGAGACTGTAGGTCAGGCCTTCTCGTCCAACATCAGTGCCTGACCTCACAAATGCACTTGGAAGAATGGTCAAACATTCCCATAGACACACTCCTAAACCTTGTGGACAAGAAGAGTTGAAGCTGTTATAGCTGCAAAGGGTGGGCCAAATGAGTTTTGAACCCAATACTAATACTGGGATGCCATTACAGTTCATGTGTGTTTAAAGGCAGGCATCCCAATACTTAGGCCAATATACTGGATATTTCTTGTGACACTGAGCATGGCTATGGACTTAGGGCTGGTTCACACCACAGAGATGCAGAGAACATGCGTGGGGTTGCCTGGTGGCTTAGTGGGTAGCAGTTCTGTCTAGCAGCACCTGAGATGTTGGTTCAATTCCCCAACATGCTAATGCTTGTGTTGAAGTTTATATGTTCTCCCTGTGTGGGTTTCTCACCACAATCTAAAGACATGCTGGCATCCTATTTGTCTCCTGTCGAAATAGGTTCTAATGTAAGAAAGTTAATTTTGGACTTTATATTGGAAGCTCATTGCAGCCAGGGACTGATGTTATTGTTTATTAGCACTAATCATGCCCAGGGACTTGGACATTTCAAATTTTAGGGTTTACACTGCACAGGTACATATGCTTAGAAAACTGTTGCTTTGTTTATGTGGATGCAAATGGACTTTGATCTTTGGCCTGTAGTTGGAGATTTGACGCACATAGCCAAGGCTAACACAGTTGTGAATACTATTATGTGTTCCTGCTCATCAGGTGCAATCACTTTAGACATACATGAAGAGACAGATTGAAAGATACTGGTGGGCGTGTACTTCTATTGGGTGTGTCAGTGTGCTAACAATACAACCTCTCTTATATAAAGGCCTGCAGTAGGGGGGTTCGTTTGGCCTGAGAAGGTCAGGTTTTTTGTTGTGATGGAGAAGGAATGATATTGGAAGATTTGATGAAATTCTTGTGCATTTTTTCAATCAAAAGTGGGTTTATGTGGCCACGCTGTCAATGTTGTGTGTGTATTGTTCCTGTCTGATCATGCAAACATCGTTTGGAAGCATTTGCTGACCTACTATTTTTGATCTCGTTTAATCGTGTACACCGAAATGCAGCTTCCAGCAGAACATGGTCACCAATGTATGTATGTGTGGATTGTGGGCTGGTGGTGGGTGTTTTGAATAAGTCTTTTGCAATATTATGTTGGAATGCTTTGTAAGAATGACTGTTAAGTATGTTTCTATAATCTTTCAGATAATAATGTGATGTGTTGCCCGTTATACACTGAAATTAAAGCTGTGTCCACTATAAGGTTTTGTCTAATTTTAGATTGTAAGCTCCTATGAGCAGGGCCCTTAAAATTCCATTGCTAAATGTAGTACCATATATCCTGTCCAAATTTTTTTGAAGCTAGTAAATGTAAATTTATTTTTTTTCTGCTGGTAAAATAAAAGTACATTGAGCTCTTGTTGTGGTGTGTGTGGGGTTTTTTTTTTTTCCTTATACTTTTCTTTCTTTAGTTTTTGTGGGTGGTGGTTTTGGGAAAGTGCAATATCTTTTATATTTTATTTCAATATGTATTTGTGCACCAAAAAACGAATCTCTTTGCCCTGGTTCACATGCTCCTTTGAAATTGTGCTACTTCACTTGAAGTAGCATGATTTCAAAGTAGCAAGGTCAGTGTGATTTCAGGTGGCTTCATACACAAATGTCTATTGAAGTCGCACCTGAAATCGGCAAAAGTAGTGCAGGAACTACTTTAGCAAATTGATGCGGTGCCACAAAAAAAATGTTGCATCAATTGGAAGAGTGCCATTGCCAATAGTTATGTGATTTGATCTCTCAAATCGCATGACCAATCGCTCCAATGTAAACCTAGGCTTCTGCACCACTGCAAGTTCTATATAAAGATTCCACCTTTATCATTAACAGCTGTGGAGAATTGTAGGTAATGAATTCAGCTGGTGGATAGGCAGTGTTTGAATGTGTCAGCTCTGGTTCACATTGGTGTGATTTGACATGTCAAATCTGTGGCAATTGCACTGTTCTAATTGGTGCGATTTGTTTTGCTATTGGTGCAGAAACCTGCACTGATGTTGCCCCCACAGTCGGGACTGACATGCAGGAATGAAATTGTGGGAGTTCAGCTGAACAATTTCCTCCTTCTGTCAGTGTGAACCAGGGCTCAAACTGGGCCTTTTGCCTTTTTAATTCACCTGCTGCTAACCTAGGGACACCATTTCTTAGCAAACTCCCTTAAGTTTACCTTCAAATATATGTAGAAATACAGATTTGCATATCTGAAAATAAAAAAATACTAATCATGGTTGAGATCAAATATTTGCAGCTGCAATCAAAAGTGTGGTTTCACCTTCTGACCTGGAAATTAGTCATTGTATACACCCGGAAGTTCCTGTGCTGGTCAGGATCTCAATCTAGGTGGACATGGCGAGGTCTCTTTAGCAGAGAGGAGGTGCTGCTCATTGGCCGGGTAAGTGTAGGATATGTACTTGTACTTAATCAATGCGGGGGTGGATGTCATAGTTAGATTTGGTGTGGGTGGGGTTCATTGATTTGTTTGGCATCACCACACATTTGCTTCCGTCCCATGTGCACACATCACTTCCTGCATTTGTTCTGCTGATGTAAATCAGTAAGGACTTTGCAAGTATAAATGAGAGATCCTTTTATTAAAATATATATGACTTGTTTCACAGCTGGGCGAATTTTCCAGCAAATTTGGACCTCTGAGTTGCATGGCAAGTTGTACCCCATGATTCTCAATGACAACCATTCGTATCTGTGCTACTTTAAGTCGCACCAACTTCAAAGTAGTCCCTGTACTACTTTGGTGTGACTTGAGGTATATCGGGTACAATATTACACAGGCATTCCCAGAAGTTGGGGCCAAGTTGCAGCGGCAAAGTGGCAGCAAAATAGGGTGACTTTCAGGTCGCAGCAGTGTGAATGAGATTCAAGGATAACACCTTTGAATTTGGCCCTATTGTCACTTGTGCATCCTGAAAGTGTAGCAAATTCATCCCTGCACTACCTTGGTTTGACTGATGCAATTTGAGGTCCATACACCACAAGATTACACAGACATTGCTTCAAGTCATGACAAAGCTGTGCAATTTTAAGGTCGCACAAGTGCAAATGGGGCCTTATTCAAAGGTGTTATCAATTAATCGCATTAGGTTACTTTCACACTTGGGTGACTTTTCATGGAGCTTTGGACCTCAGAGTCACATGAAAAGTTGTCCCCCTTGATTTCCATTAATATTTATTAGAGCTGCACGATTAATCGTCATCGTAATTTTTTTTTCCCCTTTACGATCTTGAAAAAAGTGTTTCACGATTCTTGCTATGCAAAGAACTCTCTCTGCTCTTCTGAAGCCACAGCCGAAAAACCAGGAAGTCTGCCAAGAATTAGAACATTCTTTATCAGTGAACTTGACTAGAAACCTTGTAACAATTTGTCAATTAAATAGAATTCTGTGTAAGTGAGGAAAGTTTAACCACTTAAACACTAAACATTTTTCTGACATTTGTTGGTTTCAGGTTAAAATCATTTTTTTTTTTTGCTAGAAAATTACTTAAAACCCCCCAACATTATATATATATTTTTAGTAGAGACCCTAGAGAATAAAATGGTGGTTGTTACAATATTTTTTGTCACACTGTATTTGCGCCTTTCAAATGCAATTTTTTTTGGAAAAAATTACTTTAATGATTTAAAAAAAAAAAAAGAAAAGATAGCCCAATTTCTTGTGGGATAATGTGAAAGATTTTATGTCACGAGAACCGTGATCTTTTTATTCTAAGCAAAAAAATTGTGATTCTCATTTTGGCCAGAACCGTGCAGCTCTAATATCTATGCAACTTCACCCATGTTCACATAGGTCTGAATTGACATGTCAAATTGTAGGCCAAATCGGTGCCTATTGATGGCAATGGAACTGTCCAAATTGGTGCGACGCCACAACAATTCCCAAAAGTAGTTCCTGCACTACTTTGGGCGACTTCAGGGGGCGATTTCTTACCTCCCAACTTTTTGAGATGGGTATAAGGGACACCTATTAGCAAAAGTAGGTAGGCATAGGACACCTTCTTAAAGGAGAACAGTTGGGACCTATGTGATTTCACTAGACATTTGTGCAGGAAAGTGCACTGATGTCTCTGAAATCGCTGACAAAGTCGGGCTGAGTCACACTTGTGCGACTTTGGACATCAGAGTCGTATGACAAGTCATACCCCATGATTTTCAATGTGTACCATTCATATCTGTGCGACTTCAAGTAACACTGACTTCAACGTAGTCCCTGTACTACTTTGGTCTGACTTTGATGTGAGTTGAGGTCCATAGACCTCAAGATTACACAGGCAATGCTTAAAGTCGCATTAAAATCTCGCAACTTTCAGGTCGCACAAGTGTGAAAGGTGCCTAAGTCACTGTGCTGAGTACTATTTTATACCTAGAATATAAAGTAGTCCCACCATCAAACACTAGTAAACATATGTTCTCAATATAATTGTGCTCAAATGGCTGAAAATCACACAGATGGTATCACCTACTGAAAGCTTGCATTGTACTCAGCAGCGTATGCTGAAAAGAGGCGAACGCCTATTAGCCAATGCCACATCGGCATGAGCATGGTTGTTACTATAATATTAATGCCTGAAATGCAAAACATTATTGTATTGAATCAAACATTAGTAAATGTATTTTCTCTGTAGGTAAGTGCTCAGCTCTGTAGCATAGCGGTATACCCTGCTGCCCCCAAAAGTTCAAGCCATGAATTCAAATCCCACTGACAGCATTACCTCCTAGAAGTGTGCATTGTACTCAGAAGCATAATTAGCCAAAGCACATCAGCTTGCTTTATTCCATATTTTAACTCTTCAAATGCATGCAATGGTATGTACTTATTCAATAATATTATGGTATGGAATTCCAAAATTCAAGGAAAAAAATGTCGTAGGGTCCCCCCAGTACATACCAGGCCCTTCGGTATGGACTTTAAGGGGAACCCCACACCAAATTGTAAAATAAATTTGATGTGGGGCCCCCCAAAATCCATACCAGACCCTTATCCGACCATGCAGCCTGGAGGTCAGGATAGGGGGGGACGAGTGAGCACCCTCCCCTTCTGAATCTTACCAGGCCACATGCCCCAAAGCACCTTTTCCCCATATTGATGGGGACAAGGGCCACTTCCCGAAAACCATGGTCGGTGGTTGTCGGTCTGCAGGCAGGGGGTTTATCAGAATCTGGAAGCCCCCTTTAAAAAGTCGGCTCCCAGATCCTGCCCCCTATGTGAATAGGTATAGGGTACATTTTACCCCTACCCATTCACCAAAAAAAGCAGTGAAATGTAAAAAAAATCAATAGCCGGTTTTTGACAAGTCCTTTATTGTAAAATAGCTCTGAGCTGTCTTCTTCCCTTGGCCATCTTCTCCAGACGCTGTCTCTCCCTCCTCCATCTTCTCCCCGAGCTGTATTCTCCCAGAGCCGTCTCTCCTGCCGCTGCCATGTTCTCCATCTGCTGTCTTCTTCCGCACCGCTGGTTAGGGCTAATAAAAAAAAAGCTGCTCTTTTTCCATGGTGGTCTTCCTCTGCTGTGTTGTCACCCGCTGTGTGGCGTCTCTTACATAGCCATGGAGCAGACTCTCCGGGTGACATTATCGGATGGCCACAGAAGACCGCCACAAGAAGAGCGGCTTTTTTTTTTATTAGTGGGTAACCGGCTGCGCTGAAGAACACATCAGCGGGGGAAGATGGTGGCAGCAGGAGAGACAGCTCGGGGAGAAGAAACATCAAACACTAGTGAATGTATTTTCTATGTATTTTCTATGTATGACTGTGCTACACCCAATAGGCTAGCAGTCAGCACTTCTACCTTGAAGAACTCATGGGTTCAAATCCCACAGAGAAATACTAAAAGATTGAATTGGTGAAAAAAAAGCAAATGACTATTAGCCAATTAGCCAAAGCAGCATATGCTGAAAATAGGTGAATGCCAATTAGCCAATGCACTTTAAATTTGGCTGATTATATTAACTCTTCAAATGCATGCAATGATATGTAAGTATTCAATACTATTATGGTGTGAAATTCCAAACACCACACACTAACTAATGGGCAGATTACATTTTTTTGTTTGTTCATTTTAATTCGCTTGTGCACTGAAAAAATAAACACAGCTGGGGGATGGTAGGTTGGCTGGTATTTGAACTTGTACCGTGAGTGCTGTGGAGACATCTGAGCAGACTACTAAGCCATTGTGCTAAGTATGAGACCTACATAATAGTGTAGTATGATTAAAGAATGAATATAAATAATTACCGCTTTATAGTCACCTAAATTAAAAAATAAAAAACAACATACAACAAATAGGTAACCTAAATGTTTAATACTGTACATGTAACTTTACAGAATAGCAGACATTACTATGTAATAATTATTCATATCTGCATTAGTTAGCAAAAGAAGGAAAGAAATAGGAATACTAATTGCAACATACATCAATAGATGCACACGAGGTAGAGCACATCTCACATAAAAATGTTTCTTTCACATACATGGATCATGACTACAGTACACTGCTATATAACAACTTGATAAGAATTGGCAATTGTATATACGCGGAAGCGCTAATTAGCGGCAATGTAGAATTTTCAGACGTTTGTTCTCCACTTATATCGCTGATTTTCATGCGCAAATTCGCCGTTTTGTTTCCATTTGGCTAAAATTGGCTCTATTATTTGCCATAGTGCCCAGTACTTCTTGGAGTTATAGTAAATGACCCCCTATGTGTCTACAGACCTACTTACGCAGTTTTAAAGGAAAAAAGAGGGCATCAATTTCAATGCTTTAATTGCCTTTCAAAAACAGCCCACCCATATTTTATTTTGTCAATAACCAGCCAAATAAGAAAAGTATTTCCAGGCATAAATAGATGTCATACCATGCTAAAATATAGAAAGGCAACCCCTTAGCATCTTTTTGTGGTTTTATTTTTTAGTTTCTTGAATTGTGTATAATAGGAAAATAGACTTTCATGAATCTATCTTTTATTGTAGAATCATTTTAAATCAATGTATATAGAGAAAAATAGCATAT
Organism: Lithobates clamitans; assembly: GCA_037952925.1. Classification (NCBI taxonomy): domain Eukaryota; kingdom Metazoa; phylum Chordata; class Amphibia; order Anura; family Ranidae; genus Lithobates; species Lithobates clamitans. Next base: position 8,364,478 of record JBBGZY010000071.1, read on the forward strand.
GAAAATATGATCTGAGGAGAAATGAGCTAAAGTTAGGTAAACTATAGATATCTGGTTTCAAATGAGAGCATTCGACCACCATCATATCAAAATAATGTTTAAGATTTTATTTTTTGTCAACTTTTGAAGTTTATGTTTCAATATTTTTATTAAATTTTCAAAGTTTTAACAAACATACATTTTAACAAACATACATTAATTACACACAGTACTTGAGATCAAGTTCCTGTTCGTTACCATATTGCAGAGTTATAACAGTAGTTTCAATGTATTCTAAATAGAATAGAACATTAGATGACATTTTATGTATTTCAGTCCATGTTTTCCAATGTCCGTCAAAGTTTTTGCATGTCAAAGAGTTGATAGCCAGTAGGCGTTCAAAGGTGTGATTTCTGTTGACTAGTGCAATCACCTCAGATGGGTTGATGGCCAGATTGTTTTTCCAGTTTTGAAGGATAAGGGTACGGGTTGCCAGTAATATGTGTGTGGTGATTGATCTATATTCTGGTGGGAATCTCTCTATACCAATGTGAAGGATAGCTAGTGCAGGGTTTGGTGTTACTAAAATCCCTGTGGATAACAAGATTAGTTTGAAAGTTTTGTTCCAGAGGCTTGTTATGCTCGGGCACTCCCATAACGTGTGTAACAAATTGCCTATTTGTCCACAGTTTCTCCAACACAGGGAAGATGTATCTGGGAAAAAAGTGGCAAGTCTATATGGTGTATAGTGCCATCTGTTGGTGATTTTAAGCGTCATTTCCCAATGATTCACACAGTGGGATGCTTTTTGTATTTCCTTGAAAGCATGCATGTTTCCATTTTTCATCAGGAAACGTAATACCAAAGCTCTTTTTCCCACCTCCTAATGGCAGCCATTTTATTAAAAGTATGTTTGTTTTGAATGAGGTTGTAGAATAATGATATACTTTTAGAATGAGGCTTTTTTGTGTAAAAGTGCCATGCTGTTGATGATATTTTAAATTTGGGTAGAGGATGTTCTCTTAGGAAGTGGGAAATGTGTACGCAGGAGAACAGCTAATTTTTGGGTAGTTGGTGTGCGGTCATTATTATTATTATTATTATTATACAGGATTTATATACGAGAGCTCCTAATATTTGTTCTGCAGATTTGGGTGTTATTAAAAAGGTCTTGTATGTGTTTTATGCCTTGTGCTTGAAGATTTGTGGTTGAGAGTAGGGATGGGCTTTATTTTCGGGTCGAACATGAGTTGGACTCGAACATTGGCTGTTCGCCTGTTCGCTGAATAGCGAACAATTTGGGGTGTTCGTGGCAAATTGGAATGCCGCGGAACACCCTTTAAAAGTCTATGGGAGAAATCAAAAGTGCTAATTTTAAAGGCTTATATGCATGGTATTGTCATCAAAAGTGTTTGGGGACCTGGGTCCTGCCCAGGGGACATTTATCAATGCAAAAAAAGTTTTAAAAACAGCCATTTTTTCAGGAGCAGTGATTTTAATAATGCTTAAAGTGAAACAATAAAAGTGAAATATTCCTTTAAATTTCGTACCTGGGGGTGTCTATAGTATGCCTGTAAAGGGGCGCATGTTTCCCGTGTTTAGAACAGTCTGACAGCAAAATGACATTTCTAAAGGAAAAGAAGTAATGTAAAACTACTATCGCAAGTGCCGGCTATAATAAATTGTCGGTCCGGCAATACACATAAAAGTTCATTGATAAAAACGGCATGGAATTTCCCCACAGGGGAACACTGAACCAAATTTTTTTTTAAAATGCATGGGGGTCCCCTAAATTCCATACCAGGCCCTTCAGGTCTGGTATGGATATTAAGGGGACTCCCATGCCAAAATTTTTTAAAAAATGGCGTGGGGTCCCCCTCAAAATTCATACCAGACCCTTATCCGAGCACGCAACCTGGCATGCCGCAGGAAAAGAGGGGGCGCACCCCCTCCTGAACCGTACCAGGCCATATGCCCTTAACATTGGGAGGGTGCTTTGGGGTAGCCCCCCAAAGAACCTTGTCCCCATGTTGATGGGGAGAAGGGAAGGGCCTCAGCCCCACAACCCTTGCCTGGTGGTTGTGGGGGTCTGTGGGTGGGGGGCTTATCGGAATCTGGAAGCCCCCTTTAACAAGGGGACCCCCAAATCCCGCCCCATGTGAATTGGTAATGGGGTACAGATGTACCCCTATTATTTCACAAAATAAGTGTCAAGAAGGTTAAAAAGAGATTTTTGACACTTCCTGTATTAATTTCTTCTTCTTTCCACTTCTTCTTCCATCTTCTTTCTTCTGGTCTTTCTTCAGTGTTCTTCTTCCTCCATCTTCTTCTTCTCCACCTTCTTCTTCCTCCGCTCTTCTCTTCTCGCATCTTCCTCTGGCTTACTTCTCCGCTCCGTCCGCACGATCCACCTCAGTGGGAGTCTTCCACCGTGTGACGCTTCGGTTCTTCTGACACTTCTTATATAATGGAGGGTGGGGCCACCCGGTGACCCCGCCCTCCTCTGACACATGGGGACTTCCCTATGGCTTTCCCCGTGTTGTCAGAGGGGGGTGGGGTCACCCGTTTACGTAACCTTAAAGCCCGTAAAGGTAAAGCCCGTAAAATCAGTATTTGATCTGATGGTTTCAGCTAAGGGTTCTATCATTAGGTTGAATATTGTGAGGGAAAGAGGGCAACCCTGGCGAGTACCATTAGAAATGTTAAATCTTTTGGATAAGAAACCCGAGGTATGTACTTGTGCTGATGGGCATGAGTATAGAGCCAATATTGCTGCCAGGATTGGACCTTTAAAGCCAAATTTGGTCAGCACCAGTTCCATATAAGTTCAGTGGACCCTGTCGAACGCCTTCTAAGCTTCTATAGATAGCAACAGAGAAGGCGTTCGTGTTTTAACAGCATGGTGAATAACATTAATAATGCATCTAGTAGCATCTGAGGTTTGTCTCCCCCTCACACGCTTAATGAGAAAGGGAATAATATCCATCAGTCTGTTGGCTAGCAATTTTGCGTAGATTTTGATGTCTGAGTTGAGAAGGGATATTGGCCTGGGGTGGTAGGATCCTTCCATGGTTTGGATAATGTGACAATGTGGGCTCTCAGCATCTCCTGAGGGAATGAGGAAGATTCTTCCGCTTTTGTGAAGAACATTTGCATGTGTGAAGCAAGGATTCCCTTAAATGTTTTGTAGTATTCATTTACTAAACCATCCGGACCCGGCGAATTACCATTAGGTAATGTTGTTGTGATGCTTTCTTTTTCTTGGGCTGAGAATAGAGAGTTCAGCTGCGTAAGCTGATCTTCCGTAAGTGATGGGATATTTATTTTCTGTAAAAATTGTTGTATGTTGACTATATTTGGTTGTGGGGTCAATTTATCCTTATTTAGGTTGTAAGTGCATCATAATAGTCTGCAAACTGGTTCGCTATCTCCTGTGGATTGGAAATTTTGTGGTGCAAAGTGCTATGTAACACGTACCTCATATGTGAGCCTGACGTGCAGAGGGAGACCTCTCGTACAGCCCTGTTTCCTGGGTCACTAAAGTTGAGGACAGAGACCGTAGGAGCACAGTGGGGTAAGAGTGCCTGATGGATTCTCTGGAACTGGAGATGATGTCCACTGGGAGGCACTGGAACCGGCTGGAGTGCTGGATGCAGGTAAGCTGGATGCAGGTCAGCAGGGTGCAGGTAAGCTGGATGCAGGTCAGCAGTGTGCAGGTAAGCTGGATGCAGGTCAGCGGGCTGCAGGTGAACTGGATGCAGGACAGCAGACTGCAGGTGCACCAAGAAGCAGCAAGCGCATGTGGGTGCGCACAGCAGGCAGAAGCAAGGTCAGACAAGCCGGGTCATACACAGCGGATCAGTTCAACAGAATCGGCAGGCAAGGAATGGTCAAGTTCAGGCTGGTTCTGGTAGCAGGAGATCAGGCAGGCAGGTAAACAGGATCAGGGTCAAGGAAAGCCAAGATTCAGGATTGGAGACAGCAGCGTAGTCGGGGAGCCAGGTCGGAAGGTGATCGGATGCAGGTTACAGGAACAGGTCACAGGTGAAGTTGCAGATCAGACAGCAAGAGCTGAACGGTGGGAGCCCCTCTTAAAGGCCACTGGGCGCCAAAGCCGCGTCACTGTGCACGCATGCACGATCTCCGTGATCGCCTGTTCGCTACTGGGGACCTGTTGGCGGGGATGCGCCTGAGCCCTGTTGCAAGTCTGGAAGTAGTATGTCCATGACACTATGTGTCAGGTATGCTTTTCTGGTTTTTGTGTGGGCAGCTTTGATTCTACTTGCTAGGTACTCCCCTGCTCTATCTGCATTAGCATATGAGTTTAGTTGTAGTGCTCCCGCAAGTTTTCTCTGAGTTTAGAAAGTGTGCTTGCCATAGCTATTGTTGGTGAAATTTTATTTTGGGTTTCCATTTTGTGTATATCTGATAGTATGTTGTTTAGTTTAATGGAGTGTTGTTTCTTTTCTTTGTCTCCTAGCTGTATTAGTATGCCTCTCATGTATGCTTTATGTGTATTCCATAAAGTGAATGGGTCTATCGTAGGTGTGCAATTGATACAGAAGAAATCTTGGAGATGCAAAGATATCACGGAAAATGTTTGGGGTTCTTATAGTAACCTAACATTGCATCGCCAGATGGGAGGTGAGGAAGAGACACCCTGTTCAGCAATGGACAACGATATTGTGGCATGGTCAGACCAAGTTATATCATGTATCTGTGTGGCACAGATATGTTGCAAGAGCCATTGGTCTACGAGAAACATATCTATATGAGAATATAGGAGAATATGAACAATGCCTAGTAGAAAAAAAGGTTTAGTCCCTTTCGTAGGCATGAATGCATCTCCATGCATTGAACAGTTCCTGTGTATGTAGAAGATGGTAAAGGGGTGCAGGTCTGTTTGGTTTGGCCATGGTGGTATCCAGAACAGAGTCTGCTATAAGGTTAAAGTCACCTCCCATGATAAGGCTTCCATACTGCATGGATTTGGTTTTCTTGAGTACTTTTTTTAGGAAGAAAATTTTGTGATTGTTTGGAGTGTACACTGTGACCAGTCTGCCCCCTTCATCTGTGTAGGACTCTTTAAGTTGGAATGATAAAGAACTTCTTAATGCTAGCATCACACCTACTTTTTTTGCTGTCAAGCGTGCCTGTACACAGAGAAAATCGGCTTTTTGCTTAAGGGCCTCCTTCCACATCGAGAATCTTTTGGCCGGGTAATTCAGGCCTCTTGCGTTAAAAGATAAGCATGTGATAGTCATTTTTAGTGTTGGAAAGTGTGATGGCTGGTAGCGTGGATTAAATACTCACTGTGGCTCTGGGGTCTGGTGTCAGAATCCACTGTGGGTTGATGTGAAGTTTCGAGGGACTTGTCCTCCGCATCTGGTAACAGTTCCATACGGCTAGAATTGCTGTGTGTAAAAAACAAGTAACAGATAGTGATGAGCTTTATGTTCGGGTCAATCATGATTTTGACTAAAACATGTTCACCCGTTCACTGAATAGCGAACAATTTAGGGTGTTTGCGGCAAATTCGAAAGCCGCGGAACACCCTTTAAAAGTCTATGGGAGAAATCAAAAGTGATAACTTTAAAGGCTTTTATGCATGGTATTGTCATAAAAGGTGTTTGGGAACCTGGGTCCTGCCAGGGTGAAGGGTCTGATATGGATTTTGAGGGGGACCCCCACACCATTTTTTTTATCCATACCAGACCTAAAGGGCCTGGTATGGAATTGGGGGGGACCTCCACACATTTTTATTTTACATTTTGGTTCGGGGTTCCCCTTAATATTCATACCAGACCCAAAGGGCCTGGTAATGGACTGTGGGGGGAATCCCATGCCGTTTTTATCAATGAACTTTTATGTGTATTGCCGGGACCGACAATTCATTATAGCCGAGTACTTTTAAATGATTTTTTTTCCTTTAGAAATGTAATTTTACTCTCGGACTGTTCTAAACACGGGAAACATGCGCAACTTTACAGGCATACTATAGACACCCCCCAGGTACGAAATTTAAAGGAATATTTCACTTTTATTGTTTCACTTTAAGCATTATTAAAATCACTACTCCCGAAAAAATGGTCATTTTTAAAACATTTTTGCATTGACCCAGGTCCCTAAACACTTTTTATGACAATAACTTGCATATAAGCCTTTAAAATTAGCACTTTTGATTATTCATGTTTGTGTCTCATAGACTTTAACGGTGTTCACGTGTTCGAACAAATTTTTTGCCTGTTTGCATGTTCTGCTGCAAACCGAACTGGAGGGTGTTCGGCTCATCCCTAGTAACAAAAAAAACCCAAAAAAGATGAAACGTGAAGAAAAAGAACTGCGGGTTTGTAAAAAAAGTTCTTACAACGGATCCGTGTGCAGACATAGCTGCTTAACATAGAAATGGGGTGATAGGAGGCTAAACTGTAGACTCCCGTTACCGGAGAGATATGTGGTCATCTTTGTGGTTCTATCATGAGCTGCCACCTGCATGTTCCTTGTTGGCACGCTTATGCGACACCACTTGCCATTCGGTTTGGAGCTACTGTGTCTGTGATGCAGAGTTTGATGGTAAGGCTTGGTCTGGAAGTATCCCCCATTGGCGTAGGACTGCTATACTTTCTTCCTTTGTTGTAATAGATTTTGTGGTTCCATTGTGAGTGATCGAGAGTGTTTGCGGGGTACTTCCACTTGTGTAGAACTTTATGGTTTTGTAAGGCTTTTCAGAATCGTCGCTAGATTGCGGCTTCTTTGCAGCATGTGCCTAGAGAGGTCTGGTAGCAAGAGGACATCAGTGTACTGTGGAGGAATAGAGTCCTGCTTGCGTGCTGCCTGGAGGATCTGTTACTTTACATGGTAGAAGTGGACTCTTAGAAGTATGTCTCTCAGAGTACCTTCTGGAAGGAAGGATGGCTTGGGGATTCTATGAATCCTGTCCACTATGAGATCCTGTGTAGTCAGCGCAGGAAACAGTGTGGAGAACAAAGCGTGGGTGTAGTGCAGGGGTTGTGTGACTGGGACTGACTCTGGGACCCCCCGCATCTTTATGTTGTTCCTTCTGCTTCTGTCCTCACGGTCAGCGACCTTGTCCTTCAGCCATGCTATGTCCTCTCCTTGGGCTGCATGAGCATCCACCATAGTGTTGTATGTGGATGCATAGTTATCCAGATGTTGGTCCACTCTGACCCCTAAAGCCTGTACTTCTTTGTGGTATTGATTGATCCCCTTTACCATGTCAGCTTGAAGGGAAGATCTGAGTGAGAGTAGCATCTCTTTGAGCATGGTATCAGATATGGGCCTATCTGCGGTTGGGAAGTCTGCTATGGGGTCAGTCACTGTGTGGACCACACATGTAAGTGTACGGGCAGTTCGGGTCCATCAGGGAGGACCCTCCCTGCTTGTTCTGAGCTTTTTCTTTATTTTTTTCCCCCTTTTCCCTTCTTTTTTCTTTTTCCTTTTCTCCTTTTTCCTCTCAATCAAATATTTTTCCTTCATTTTTTTAGATTATCACTATGGTTCCTTGCTCCTGATGATAGGTTAAATACCTTGAAACGCGTAGAGCCAACAACAACCTAGCATACACATCGATGCATCTGACCAGGCCGTTCCATATTAATTAGTTTTTTTTCCCCCTACAATAACCCCCCTTTTTTTCTTTGTTTTCCATTTTTTCCATTAATCATGTAACCATGCTCTAAATGTTTTTACACTATGTATTATGTATTGATTCCATGTTGGAACATGTATGTATGTATATCTCTTCTGGCTTCAATGAATTGTAGTAGTTGTACGAATAGTTTTATATATAGCATCATGCATTGAATTATTTGAATACAGAAGCTCTATAACCATTTGATTCTATTAAAAGCTATCAATTTTATTCCTGCTCCCGAGTGTCTATATAAAAAGTCCCGCTACCTCTTTATTTTTTATTTTTTATCACTACAAAAGCGTATTTGAGGGATACTACCTCCTTCATACAGAAAATGAAAAGTATATCTTTCTAGAGAAATGCACAGTTATTCCTTGTGACGGCCGATGTGTCCTCATTATAAACCATATTCCAACACGAGGATGCCCTCTTGGCGCTCAATTGGGCTTTCAGTAAGAGGGATGACCTACCCCGCATTCAAAAGAAATTTTTGGGTATGATCCTTGATTACTGCCTTACACATTATTTCTGGTATGCCGGCAACTTTTACAGCCAAAAAACAGGCGTTGCAATGGGAACAAAGTTTGCACCTAGCCTGGCAAACCTTTTCATGAGTGAATGGGAGGATAGGTGAATATATAACAACAGGAGAGGAGAATTACTTTTTTACCAACGATACATTGATGATCTGTTCATGGTATGGCAGGGTACTGAGGCCTCTCTTGTTGAATTCTCCCAATGGTAAAACAGCAACACTAACAACAACAAATTGGAATTTAATTGGAGTCAGGAAGAAATACATTATTTAGATGTCACCGTAAAGAAGGGAGAAGATCATCTGTACACCAAGGCGTTTTTTAAGGGTACAGATCGTAACAGCTATATCCCTATGCAGAGTAGCCACCACCCACAATGGTTGCGTAATATACCAAAAGGTCAATTCACACGTATAGGCCGTAATTGTACGCTTGATAGCGGCTACGAAACCCAGGCAGAAGTAATTAAAAAACGATTTGTGGAAAAGGGGTATAAGGCTAAATCTCTTGAAAATTTGATTACACAAGTGGGCCTTAGTTCACAAGATGCCTGTCTAGCTCCCAGAATAAAACAACAAGACTCTAAGCATGAATGGGGGTTCATAAGCCGGTACCACGAACAGTACCAAGAAATAGAGACCATTATTAGAAAACATTGGAGTATACAGAGAATGGACCGGGTGCTTTGTAAACACCTACCGAATAACCCGCCTTTTATATACAGAAAGGCTCAGTCTTTTGGTGACCATGTTGTTAAAAAAGTACTTGACCCCCCAAATAAACCAAAAATGTTCTGGGACCGAGCCAGTTTTTATGCGTGCAGAAAGTGTAAATCTTGTCAGCAAGTTTCCACGCACCTGAGAGGATTAACTCGTTTTACCTCAATGGCCAATGGTAAGGAATTCCAGATTAAATAATTCATTTCATGCATGTCAATGCATGTAGTATATGCATTGGAATGTCCGTGCGGCTTGATTTATATTGGCCGTACGAAAAGGACTTTAGGTAAACGGGTGTCAGAGCATATATATAACATCCTTATAGGATATGAAGAGCAGAGCGTATCACTGCATTTTAGGGAGAAGCACAATAGGAACCCAGAAGGCCTGAAATTTTGGGATATAGACAAAGTACACCCCAATTGGAGAGGAGCTAATATGGTCAGGGAGATATCTAGGCGTGAATCATTGTGGATATTTTTGACTAACACACTTAGCTCCAATGGCCTGAATATTGAACTTGACCTAAACTGCTTCATTAGCAATTATTAATCTGCTTGTATTATTTATTATTTTGCTCTTATTATTCACTATTTCTGGTTCCTATAGTACATTTTGGTTTTATATATTTTTTATTTTTTAAATGTTTGATTACCAGCATGCTGGAAAATTTATGAGAAGTTTGTCGTTTTTATATCTGGGGTTGGTATCCTGGCTCTGGAATGAATATCGTATTTACACCCCTTGAAACTTTTCTGGTTTTTAAATTGTATTTCATTTTTTATTGCTTGATTACCAGCATGCTGGAAGACTTATGAGAATGTATGTCGTTTGACTTGTATTTCATATCTGGGGTCGTTATCCCGGCTCTGGAATGAATATCTTACTTACACCCCTTGAATTGGTGTATGATTAGCCAAATGATCGATTTTTCAGCATGCTGAAAGATTTATATGGTTTTTTAATATTTATTCTACATAACTTATTTTTGGGATGGTATGCCAGTCTTGTAAAGGATGAAGCATGCATCGCTCGTGTTTGCGATTTCAGAAGTTAATCCAACCTGATTGAATGATTGTTATTGACGGTGGATAGTTTCTGTTCATGCGGACTGTTAGCCGTTCTTTATTCTATGGTTACTATTATGAGGGCATTCTTGTGCCAGTGTTGATTTTGGTCTGTTTTTAGGCTTTTCATTTACCAATTGTTTACATATAAGCATGGGCCTTTAAGAATGTGAAAAGTTTCTCTATGAAGATGGTTCAGGATGCTGGTCAATTTTATTAGTGGTTTTAAATGTGAGTTTTTAAACCAAATGTTTACAAAAAACGATGTGCTTTGATTCTATGAATAATGTTCCAAGATAAAGTTGGGTTATAGAGTTCTATGGCCCTTGTTAGTATTGCTTTATGATTATATGATTGCCTAATGTTTTTAATGCTTTTATGCATGCATTATGTATTTTGTGTTTACTTATATGACATACTGTGAATTCTCTGAAGCATGGGTAATGATTAGCCTCATAATAAGATGCTAATGGGGAGTGGACATCCGGAGATGGATGGGATGGTGCATCCCAGCTGTTCACTCTACACAGAGGGGTGGGTACTATCCCGTTGGCTCCCATGGTGATTAAGCTGCAGGAACCCGCCTCCCATGCTATTTAAACTGTAGAGTCCTGTTGCGTGGCCCTCTGAAGATGGAATCCTGAAACGCGTCAGACACGGCCACGTGACCTACCAGCTAGATACAAGCAGCATCATCCCGGGACTCATCGAGGTGGGTGGGCATTCTCAGTTCCGACCAGCGGTGAGCTGATGCTGTACAAGTCAAAGCTGTGTTTTTTTTACTTCTTTTATGTAAGCGCAATTGCTTAAGGGTGGAATCTCTGTGGGTTTGTTATAAATAAACTGTTTTACACTATGGAGAGCCTCCCCTTCTATTTTTTCTACATGTTAATACATGATCTTGACTGAGGAGGACTGAGGGAATCTGGAGGTGGAGGAACTGATCCTTGAGAGAAAAGGAGCTGACAGGCTTGTCTTTGTCTTTCCTCTGGAGGACTGAGGGAATCTGGTGGTGGAGGAGCTGATCCTTGAGAGAAAAGGAGCTGACAGGCTTGTCTTTGTCTTACCTCTGGTAAGCTCAGATCCATAAGGGTTTTTCACTCGGTGATGTGGTGATGGTCTAGTTGCTGCACTCCAGAAGAAATATATTCTCTAATTATGACCACTGTCCTCTTCATGCAATGAACTATTCATGTTACCTTTGAGTCTATGCAGCTGACATAATCGGTGTGTTTTACACTGCTCTGTGTTTTTTATGAACTATCTATTTGGGACTGTGGGTTCTCATACATAGCATTGGACTCTTTATATATATACCTATAGATTTATTTTTCATATGTTTTATGAACATCTACCTCATGTCTACTCTCACCTTTTTGTGAGTTTATATATGACACTGTTAAAGCTCAGTATTAGCGCTGTTAATACTTCCTTCTTAGAAGAGAGTATATTGTGCTGTATCAGGGTTTAGGTCTGGAGACATGCTTGGCAAATCCATCACCTTTACACTCAGCTTCTTTAGCAAGGCAGTGGTCATCTTGGAGGTGTGTTTGGGGGTCGTTATGTTTGAATACTGCTCTGCGGCCCAGTCTCCGAAGGGAGGGGATCATGCTTTGCTTTAGTATGTCACAGTACGTTGGGATCCATGGTTCCCTCAATGAACTGTGCTCCCCAGTGCCAGCAGCACTCATGCAGCCCCAGACCATAACACTCCCACCACAATGCTTGACTGTAGGCAAGACACACTTGACTTTGTACTCCTCACCTAGTTGTCGCCACACACTCTTGACACCATCTGAACCAAATAAATGTATCTTGGTCTCATTAGACCACAGAACATGGTTCCACTAATCCATGTCCTTAGTCTGCTTGTCTTCAGTAAACTGTTTGCAGGCTTTCTTGTGCATCATCTTTAGAAGAAGCTTCCTTCTGGGAGGTAAGCGATGCAGACCAATTTGATGCAGTGTTCGGTGTATGGTCTGAGCACTGACAGGCTAACCCTCCACCCCTTCAACCTCTGCAGCAATGCTGGCAGCACTCATACATTTATTTCCCAAAGACAACCTCTGGATATGACGGTGAGCATGTGCACTCAACTTCTTTAGTCGACCATGGTGAGCCCTGTTCTGAGTGGAACCTGTCCTGTTAAACCACTGTATGGTCTTGGCCACCATGCTGCAGCTCAGTTTAAGGGTCTTGGCAATCTTCTTAGCCTAGGCCATCTTTATGTAGAGCAACAATTCTTTGTTCAGATCCTCAAAGAGTTCTTTGCCATGAGGTGCCATGTTGAACTTCCAGTGACCAGTATGAGAGAGTACACTCACTACTTTATATTTGAGCAAAGTGTCATTTCTTCAGTGTTGTCACATGAAAAGATATAATAAAATATTTACAAAAATGTGAGGGGTGTACTCACTTTTGTAAGATACTGTGTATGTATATAATATATATATATATATATATATATATATATATATATATATATATATATATATATATATATATATATATATATAAATCCTTGATAATCCTTGATTTGGCTTTACCATGTCAGTGCTGTTTATCAAAAGCAGACAAATGCAGAGGCAGGGGAGGCTCCTACCAATGGTGCTGTGATGTTGTCTGCTCCTAGTACTGCCTTGTCCGACTGTCTCCTGTACTCTGACAGACAAGCTTACAACATGTTCCTGCACATTACACTGAGAGAGCTCCTCTACAGTGTGACAGCCAGGTAGTACTCTGTATCAAGGCATTAACAGTATCTCTAAAACTTCACCAATCAGCCTAATACATTAAGTTCCTTTTTCCACTAAACATTCTTGTGTCCATTTCCTGATATTAGTTTGCTATCAAGTCAAGAGTATCTTTGCTGTTATTCTTGAGTGTTTGGATGATTCTTATTCAACTAGGTGTGTCAGAGGGGCTGAGAGAGTTATCCAAGTCAAGGTGCAGAACAGAGAACCTAGGTTACCTAACAGCACTTTCGGGGGTGGCTCTACAATGTTTTAGCAGAATAAATTCACAATATGCATAACACAGTACTAGTAAAGTAAACTAACAGTTTCTTATCTACTCAGGAGATGATACTACACATTATAGTGAAAATGAATGAGAGTAGCCAATATTGTCACTTTAGCCGTGGAGGCATGAGGCCATGAAGATGGTGTTCTTGTAGTGCTGAAGCATTTTCTTCTACTGAACAGTTCCATAAAATGGGAGTGGTGCAGAAGTTATATTTTTGGGTTGGCTGCTTTGGTGCTGGTCATGAGATGTAATGTGATGCATAAGGTTGGGGTTCAGCTGAAAGCTGCAGAAAATGGGGTGTTGGTGAGTAATTATGGGCAGGGGAGGATCCCTTTGATGATAGACTGTTAGAATAGCTGAGTGTTGAGGTGTCAGGCTATGGTGCTCTCTGTTCTGGATATTTCAGGTTGAACAAAAAAAAATCGGTACTCAGATGTCAGAAATATGTCTAAGAGCATCTTAAAGGACTGTCACTGCTACATATTATGTAGAAAAGCATAGACTGTCATCCCTTTTACTACACAAGAAACACTTGTCATTGCCTGCTATCTATTTGCCCTGCAGTCAAACTGTACTGTTTCCACAAGCACTAGGTCCGGGATTATCTGTCACTGGTCATTGCTGTTTGCCAGCAGGCTGTAAATGAAAAATGCCCTCCTGTAAGATCCTCTGTTTTTTTTATTATGGTACCTTTATCTGGAAAACTGCATTAAAGAGATCTTCTGTCAAGTCTTTGTCTAGTTGTTATTTCCGAGGTTAACATGGGCATCAACAGTCGTATCCTTAGCTGACAGGATCTAAGTCTAAAGGCCTGACTGTCTAAAGGACAGTGTTTAAACAAATATTATTTTATATTTCTCTATGTCTACTGTGTTAACCAATACATTGCCACTCACAGTTCCCTTAGTAGGTTTGCTTATTAATTATCTGCTGATACAGAATAAAAAAGTTTACATCTCTATCAGAATACGACACACACTGAGTTACTGAAGACTGGAGTTGTATTTGCTTTATATATATTATCCAGGGTTACTCTGTTTAGCTCTTTAAAGGTTGCTCTGAATTTCAAGCAGCCCAAACCAGCATATCATGGGTAAACATTAAACATCAGTTGGGCTGTAATCATAACACATAACTCCAATACAATGCATTACCCAGTTATAGTAAAATAAGACTATCAGAAAAGAATATTGACTTTTGAGGAACACTATATGTAAAATAGGACTGCATTACTTTTTTGTTAAAAGAACAGTTTTACTTTTAATTTGTTCATGTTTTATCATCGTTAGACTTGATTGAACTCAAAAACTTTCAGTGGATGTGTGCACACTCCAGAACATTACAATTTTACTGTGGTGATTACAGCAGAATATGCCAGCACACTACACAATAATAGACAAGAAACAAAAGACTCCTCTAAAAGTATATGCAGTATAAACAGGTGATCTTAGCAGCAAAAACATGCTCACCTGTAGCTTATGCCAGGTCAAGCACCTTATGGTGTATTACAGTTTTAGTGTTTATTGAATGTGTCCCATCACTCTCCTTTACCACTGCACCATTCCTTTTCCGTATTCTCGGAAGGGGATTTTCCTTCAAATCTGATGTGTAAATATAGAAGGGTACTCATCTAAGCATATTTGTACACAATCACACAGTGCATTGAAATAGCTGCATGTAGTTCAAATTAGGAGTGTACAGGAAAGTACTGTTATCACCCTGTGTAAGGAAGCATCTGTGAACAAAGTGTGATTTCATTGAAAGTAGGGATGAGCAGAGTGTTTGGACCAAACATTCACTGTTTGGATGTTTATCGGAACATCAAACATTTAGAGTATTCAGAGTAGTAACAGCTTCATGTTGTCAGTGGATGCTATGGACATAGCTGCTGCCTACACCTGCTAAGTCATTAGCTACCACTGACAACAATAAGCCCATTAACTTGCATGGCCGGTATGAGGTGAGGGGTGGGGTTGACATCAATGCCTAAATATAGGCACATGGCCATAGTTGGGAAATAACTGTAATGAAATATGGCCATGGCCATATCTGGGAAGTGATGTTAACATTATTTCCTTCCCTTGTACTGCTGATGTAATCCAATATAGGAGCTTAGAGAGCTATCATTTGGCATGTGGCCATTATCGTATTAAGGTTTTTTGACTGGTGTAGTTTGCCGTGATTGATATGGATCTACATCATTGGATTACTTAATTGACCATGGATTTACATCATGGGAATTTTTTTTTAATAAAAGACTTGTCAAACTTGATTTTTAGAGATTCAATTTCCAATTTTTTTCAGTAGGGTTTAGATTTGTTTTTCAAACTTATCTAATGTTCACTAAAACCCTGCTCTAACAAAACCCAAGTCCATCTTGTTCATCACTTGTTGACAGCAGAACATTTAAAAAGAAAGTGATAAAACATTTTGAAATTACAGCAACATGTGCAAAAAAAATTTGCTTTAAGCGTTTGGGTTGAAAGCCTTTGAGTATTGGTCATACTTTGGGTCTTACTGAGATTATAATAGTTTCAATATCCATGTTTACATTCTAAATATAGGTAAATAAATGCCATGATGGCTAAGCATATTTACTGAACATATTTGTATCAAATAACTTTATACAATTGTGTGGGCTTAAAGTGTTTTTCTAAGCCTAAACAAGCCTATGAAAATTAGTTCAGTTTAGTGTGACGGAACCATCCGGCACCCAGCTTGGGTGCTTGCGTCATGATATAGCTTCCTCCAATCTGGACATAGGAACCAGATGTTATAGCTGACCATCCAAGACTAGCTGACAATAGCTTAAATACAACCTGGAACTCATTATCGAAAACTCACACAGAATTTATATACCACACAACTTCAGGTACAGCGTTATCGCATTACCCTAACAATACAAACAGGAATATAATTAACATAGCTACGCAACATCCAACATAAACATAATGCTAATCCACATCTAGCAACTGATAGCTGACAGTGATTTAGTTAAAATGAACAAATTACCAACTAGCCACTCAGACAGTCTGGTGCCCACAACCCTTAATACGCAGTACTTTACACATTATTATAAGCCTAAACACATAACATCCTACAGTGATTCCATAACAAGGTAAAGTGGACACAATGGGAGAAATACACTTAACACATAACACCTTAATTAGATTATATCAAGAGACCCCTAGCATCAAGTTGCTTGAGTTGATTATTTAAACATCTACTCTGAGTTTCACATTCTAAAGAAGTCATTGCTGGTTTGAGGCATAGAGACCCCAAATATGTATATGGACCCTCCAGTTCCCAGAGTCTGTGTGTTTTGGGGAAACATGGACTTGAATCCAAAGCAAGACCACTCCATGGGTCCCCCAGGCACACACCTCCCAAAGAGTAGAGTTCCCCCTAAAAGCCAGGGCCCATAGTCAGTAGGCAAAAGGCAACCATACAGTCCTCTCCAAAACCCCTGTCCTACTGTAGTTGGGTTTGTCACACTTAACTGTAAATGGAAGACCCCTTTACGTCAGATTTAAGACAGATGGGGTAGGCAATTTTACTTTGAAACCAAAACAATATAAAGTCTGATATTAGAAATTTAAAAAAATGTTCATAATTTTAGAGTCCAGTTGCTGGTTTGCTGATTTATTTTATTTTTTTAAACAATTTAACTTACTTAACTGTATTGCAATCACAAGGGGGCTGACAAACCCCTCTACGTGATAGTAATTTTCTGGTAACAGGTCTTATTTATAGAGACATTAGAGTAGAGCCCTAATGCCTACTCTATACTCAGCCAAAGCAGATCAAAGACAGAGCATCTCTAATCTGCTGTTTTGACACAATTATGTATAGATTTTGGCCAGCCACTGCTGACTGTGTATCACCAGTAACTGTGTGCTATTAGCAACCTTTGTAACTGTTTCACATTTGACCAAAATATTTGAGTTCTGTTTGACATATTAGTTTTTAATTATTTATGTCGTTGACATACTGTAATTTTTAGACAGACTCATTGCATCACCCAGGGGCGGAAGTATAGGGGTCGTAAAAGTCGCCATTGCGACTGGGCCTCATGCTGCAGAGGGCCCGGGGGGGCCCGTGTGCCCCCTTCTCCCCGAGCGGTGGCTGCATATGGGACCGAGCTCCCGATCCTCAGCCGATGCATAAATCATTCGGCAGTGCAGGAGCTCGGTCACGCTGTAATTACTCTGAAAGTGAAAGTAAGAGAGACGTGTCTAGCACACTGTGTGCTGTGCTCTCTGCCTCCCCCTACAGTGCAGTACCCGGCATGGAGAGTGAAGGTATAGTGCTGCAGCTGCAGATTTTTAAAAAGGCGATCTATATATGTTTGTATGCATGTGTGTGTGCTTATATGTGTGTGTCTGCATGTTTGGGTGTGTGCATGTGTGTGTCTGCATGTGTGTGTGTGTGCGTTTATTTGTGTGCATGTGTATATGTTTATGTGTGTGTGTGTGTGTGCGCATGTGTATAGAGTTATATGTGTGTGTGCATGTGTATAGAGTTATATTTGTGTGTTTGCTCATGCGTGTGCGTTTATGTGTGTGTGTTTATGTGTGTGCATGTATTTATATGTATATGTGTATTTGCGTACGTGTGTGTTTACATTCGTGTATGTATACACATTACTTGTAATTCTGACCCCCTTTTTCTTTACGATCAGAACAGATTTTTTTAGGGTGGGTTCATAATACCAACAAGAAAATACCATTCCTCTGAAAAGTGATGCAGATCGCTTTTCAGAGGCATTTGACAGGCAGTGAAGAGGCAATATGTTGCGCCTTGACTGGTAAAATGTTGAGAAACACTGATACAGAGAAACTGATCTCTCCATTCTCCTCCTGCAGCTGCTGAAAGGAGATAAGAAGTGGGGGAAATGGAAAGATCAGTTCCTCTATATGCAGCCGCACCCACCATGCCTCCTATGCAGCTTCTTTCTGCTGCCCCCGTGTGCTCTCCAGCCCCCCCTGTACTTTTTCCTGGCCCTCCATGCTCTCTCCTGGCCCCTCCCCTTGTCCCCACAGCTCAGCAGAGTTCCGCCCTCCCCTCTCCTGCTGTAGGGTATCTGCATGGAGAGTCAGTGATCCATACCGATCGCGGACTCAATCCATTCATAACTGAAACATAGTAAACTGTATTTACTATGCTTCAGTTTGCGAATAAAGGGGCAGCTCTATACAGAGCTATTCCTGTCCATTCATTCTGTGCAGCTGAGGCTGTGTTCTCAATCTCCTTTCTCGTTCTCAAAGGTGAAACATCAGAGGTCTGCTTAGACCCCTGATATCTCACCAAAGCCCCCCAACTCTTAAAAAATAAATTAAAATATTTTTTATAAAATAATATTGTAAAACAATAAATAAATGGTAGAAAAATACAATAAAAAAAAAAAAAACAGACGCCAGTGGCAGAACTACCAGGGTCACAAACATCACACTTGCGACCAAGCCTTGGCATTTACGCCATCGGCTCAGAGGGAAGGGCCCCAGCTGGGGGTCAGGGGGGCCCTTCATGATTTCTTGCACCCGGGGCCCTGAAGGTTCTAGTTACGCCACTGGCATCACCTGAACAAGCTGACATTTCAGTCCGTTAAATGTATCAAGAGCAGAGCGTCTTACCAGACCACTTACTGTCCTGTAATATAGTATAAAACGTAATGTTGTCTTTAACCACTTACCCACTGGGCAATGTGTCTTTTAAACATGTAATTTTTTTCTACAAGTTTTTGGGAAATGTGGAAAGAAAATTAAAGCACATTTTTTTTTTTTTACACAAAGTTGTCCATTTATACAATATTTCTAACACATAGCATGTACATACCAAAAATTAAACTGGCTGGGTATGGCTGGGTACGGCTGAGTACAGCTGAGTATGGCTGAGTACGGCTGGGTATGGCTGAGCATGGCTAGGTACAGCTGGGTATGGCTGGGTACGGCTGGGTATGACTGGGTATGGCTGAGTATGGCTGGGTATGGATGGGGGTGGATGGGATGGCTGAGCATGGATGGATGGATGAGTATTGCTGAGTATGGATGGCTGAGCATGAATGGATGGATGAGTATTGCTAAGTATGGATGGCTGAGCATGGATGGATGAGTATTGCTGAGTATGGATGGCTGAATGAGTATGACAGAGGGCTGGCTGAGCATGGATGGCTGAGTACGGATGGGATGACTGAGTACAGATGGGTATGGCTGAGTATGGCTAGGTACGACTGAGTATGGCTGGGTACGACTGAGTATGGCTGGGCATGGCTGGGTATGGCTAAGCATGGCTGGGTACAGCTGAGTACGGCTGGGTATGGCTGAGTACAGCTGGGTATGACTGGGTATGGCTGAGTATGGCTGGGTATGGCTGAGCATGGCTGGGTACGGCTGAGTACGGCTGGGTATGGCTGAGTATGGCTGGGTATGACTGGGTATGGCTGAGCATGGCTAGGTACGGCTGGGTATAACTGGGTATGGCTGAGTATGGATGGGGTGGATAGGATGGCTGAGCATGGATGAGTATTGCTGAGTATGGATGGCTGAGCATGGATAGATGAGTATTGCTGAGTATGAATGGCTGAGCATGGATGGATGAATGTGTATTGCTGAGTATGGATGGCTGAGCATGGATGGATGAGTATTGCTGAGTATGGATGGCTGAGCATGGATGGATGAGTATTGCGGAGTATGGATGGCTGGGCATGGATGGATGAGTATTGCTGAGTATGGATGGCTGGATGAGTATGACAGAGGGCTGGCTGAGCATGGTTGGCTGAGCATGGATGGATGAGTATGACAGAGGGATGGCTGAGCATGGATGGCTGGATGAGTATGACAGAGGGATGGCTGAGGATGGATGGATGAGTATGACAGAGGGATGGCTGAGTATGGATGGATAGCTGGATGAGTATGACAGAGGGATGGCTAAGCATGGATGGATGAGGCTGCAATGGGCACAAATAAGTACTGTGGGAACTACAGATCCAGCCCACAGCGCTGCTGCACCCGATCTCTCCCCTCTCCGCTCACACTGTACCAAACGGTACCGAGAGGGGAGAGAGGAACCGGACATGACGCCGGTTTGTTTACAAGTGATCGCTCCATCATTTGACGGCGTGATCACATAGTAAACGGCCGCTGCCAGCGGCCATTTACTGTGATCCGTGATGCGCCGGGTCCTCCGGGAGCGCGATTCTGGGAGGACGTCAATGTACGCCCTCCCAGAGTTATCAAGTGGTTAATAAATGATAAACAAATCATACAGTGATCTAGGTAAGGGGAACTCTCAGGCATGAGTGTACTAATAAGAATGTAATTGGAGTCCAAACTGCAATATACAAACATTTTTGCATGACTTTGGATCATTTTAAGGAATGACCAAGCATTATTTTAAAGAATTTTGTATACATAAAATGTAGGTTTTTTTTTTTTTATACAAAACTATATTGTTATTGCTGTAGTACCTGAAACATCCCTTATTCACCGTTGTTTTTATTATCATCTTTCCAGGCTCCTGTTTTATTAGTCACAGCAGGTTGGATCTGATGGCTCTAAAGCATTTACCTCAGGAGGAGATTGAGGAACAGGTGTTCCTCATTCTCCCTCCACTCTCCATCTAGACATTGCCTATGGAAGCTCTAGGATTCCGCAGGACACAAGTGAGTCAAGCCTACTCTGCTCTGCCACCGCAAGGGCCAGTTCACACTGGGGCGATGCCAGACATCTGAATAGAATAAATTAATTGTATGAATTGATATAATCAATAAATAAATACATTAGCTATAAATAATTGAATAATAAATACCAAGTTCAAAAAGTGCTTGTGAACAGATTGTGAAATCCAATACTAAATTAAATATACATTAGGTGACCTAACATGAAAATAAATATAAAATAATCCAATTTATAAATTGCAGAGTGGTCAAAATTAATAAATTGCTAGTGCATTAAAAGATAAAAATACAAATGATAGTAGCAAAGATAAGTCCAGTCCATTCATAGAAAGCTCAATGAAGGCGCACCAATCACATGAAGTCACATATCCACAATTCATTGAACACAGCCCGTGTGAGTGGAAAAGGAGGAAGGGGATGTGAAGGGATATCCAAGCAACCGGTGAATCCAGGAGTCAATAAAGATGGACCCTTACCAGAAGCGGTGGACCTCCTTAATAGCAAGGTCTTATATGCGTGCAGATACAGCCCTCTGCAGGGACAGATGGATGGCAGCATCCGGATCCGGATTAATTTATTCTATTCATATTTCTGATCACTTGGCTGTAAGCGCACTTAGTTTTTTTTTTCTTTTTAGTCTATTACACTGATATTAGTGTTTTTTTTTGCTGCAGCTGCAGTTCAAGGGTTACATTGCTCTTTTAGTGCTGTTTTTCCTTTTTGTTTATACCGATGCCAGACATCGCATTTGATTCGCACCGCATTACTGTGCAGATCACATGTGATGTCTGTGCTCTGCAAATTCAGGCACACAAACTGTTCGAACAAATCTTGTGCAGGACCCTTTTTTTGTCTGCACCAGAATCCGATTCAAGTCCAAATTCACAGTTCGCACTGTGATCTGCGAACCGACACCCACAGCAGTTCGTAAAGAGCAGTGTGAACTGCCTGTGAGTCAGGTGCAATGCTGGAACCCGCACTGGAATCTCAGAACTTCAGCCTGTGCAGGGATGTGAGATGGTCCGGGCGCTTCAGGGCATGCAGTTATGTTATCTGGGGCTCCTTTGGCCATGCAGTACATGTAGTACTGCAATGTGGGAAGATAGCTGCTTGGAGGTATCCAGGACCAGCATGGAGCACAAGCGGCCGGCATTGAGGTCAGTTCGTAAGTAGGAGTCGTTCTTAACTCAGGTGTTCATAACTAGGGGACTGCCTGTACTTGTTTAAGCTGTTTCCACAGTGGCTTTTGAAGTGGCAGAGCAGAGTAGGACTGGCTAAAGAGGCATTATTTTGATGCAGTTGGCCAGCTTAAACATGTATTGCAGTATGCATGAACTAAATATCCCTATTTTTTATTGGAATGTTTGCTAGAAAGGGTATAGCAGTGTGCAGAGGGTTCACCCAGTAATTTTAGTGTGGTCACGCCCCTTTAGCACCTGGCAGTTTATATGCATGTACAAGATATTGGAATCTGAGCACAGGTATATCTTGTTTATTTTCTACAAGTGAGTCAGGGACACATTTTTTTGGGGGGGGATCCGTAGGGGGGACACTTGTTTCCTGACATATAGAAGTGACTTGAAACCTGACACACCATGAGCATATGATCGGGCCTCTCTGGTCTACACAGACAAGCTGCTGAGCCAGACTGATGTCTGAGAGTCGGAGATTGTGACAAGACAGAGGTATTCCCTTGTTCAAACAGACAGGTGTGTCTGAGCTGAGTAAGTACAGTATTGATCTGTATGTGAGTAGAAAAAGCCCTAAAATGCATTCTGCTGAGTGAACGGAGTTCTTGGAAGACTCTATACATGAGACTTAATGCAACAACACACAAAAAAAATGATAATGATAATACACAGTACTGTGCCAAAGGTTTAGGCAGGTATGAAGAAATGCTGTAAAGTAAACATGCTTTCAAAAAGAGGACTATCACACTAGGAGGCAGGACCTTATTACAGCACCGTGTCGCCGCCTAACACAGACCCAGCTCCGTGACACACAGCGGGAGATGCCCGCTGTGTGTGTGTGTGTGATTCAGGCAATGGTGAGGCTGCATACATGGACACAGTGAGGCTGCATACATGGACACAGTGAGGCTGCATACATGGGCAGTGAGGCTGCATACATGAGCACAGTTAGTCTGCATACATGGGCACAATGAGGCTGCATACATGGGCACATTGATGCTGAATACATGGGCAATGCAGCGAGGCTGCATTCATAGGCACAGTGAGGCTGCATACATGGGCACAATGGGGTTGCATTCATTGGCAGTGAAGCTGCATTCATGGGCACAGTGAGGCTGCATACATGGGCAGCGAGGCTGCATACATGAGCACAGTTAGTCTGCATACATGGGCACAATGTGGCTGCATACATGGGCACATTGATGCTGAATACATGGGCAATGCAGCGAGGCTGCATTCATAGGCACAGTGAGGCTGCATACATGGGCACAATGGGGTTGCATTCATTGGCAGTGAAGCTGCATTCATGGGCAGTGAGGCTGCATACATGGGCACAGTGAGGCTGCATTCATGGGCACAGAGAGACTGCATACATGAGCAGAGAGGCTACATACATGGAAAGTGATGCTGAATACATGGGCACATTGTTGCTGCATACATGGGCACAGTGAGGATGCATTCATGGGCAGTGAGGATTCATACATGGGCACAGTGAGGCTTCATACATGGGCACAGTGAGGCTGCATTCATGGGCACAGTGAGGCTGCATTCTTGGGCACAGTGAGGCTGCAATTGATGGGCACAGTAAGGCTGCAATTGATTGGCACATTCAGGCTGCATACATGGGCACAGCGAGGCTGCATTCATGGGCACAGTGAGGCTGCAATTGATGGGCACAGTGAGGCTGCATACACAGGTACAGTGAGGCTGCATTCATGGGCACCCTGAGGTTACATTCATGGGCACAGTGAGGCTGGATTTTTGGGCAGTGAGGCTGCATTCATAGGCCCAGTAAAGCTGAATTTGATGGGCACAGTGAGGCTGCAATGATGGGCACAGTGAGGCTCCATTTGATGGGCACACTGAGCCTGCTTTGATGTGCACAGTGAGCCTGCATTGATGGGCACAGTGAGGCTGCATTGATGGGCACATTGCGAGTGCATTGATGGGCACAGTGAGGCTGCCTTCATGGACACAATGTAGCTGCATTCATGGGCAAAGTGAGGCTGCAATTGATGGACACAGTGAGGCTGCAACTGATGGGCACAGTGAGACTGCATTCATGGGCATGGTGAGGCTGCATACATGGGTATAGTGAGGCTATATTCATGGCCACAGTGAGGCTGCAATTAATGGGCACAGTGAGGCTGCAATTGATGGGCACAGTGAGGCTGCATACATGGGCACAGATAGTCTACATACATGGGCAAAGTGAGGCTGCATACATGGGCACAATGAGGCTGCATACATGGGCACATTAATGCTGCATACATGGGCAGTGCAGCGAGGCTGCATTTATAGGCACAGTGAGGCTGCATACATGGGCACAATGGGGTTGCATTCATGGGCAGTGAGGTTGCATACATGGGCAGTGAGGCTGCATTCATGGGCACAGTGAGGCTGCATACATGAGCAGTGAGGCTGCATACATGGAAAGTGATGCTGAATACATAGGCACATTGATGCTGCATACATGGGCACAGTGAGGATGCATTCATGGGCAGTGAGGTTGCATTCATGGGCAGTGAGGCTGCATTCTTGGGCAGTGAGGCTTCATACATGGGCACAGTGAGGCTTCATACATGGGCACAGTGAGGCTGCATTCATGGGCACAGTGAGGCTGCAATTGATGGGCACAGTGAGGTTGCATACATGGGCACAGCGAGGCTGCATTCATGGGCACAGTGAGAGTGCATACACAGGCACAGTGAGGCTGCATACACAGGCACAGTGAGGCTGCATACACAGGCACAGTGAGGCTGCAATTGATGGGCACAGTGAGGCTGCATAGATGGGCACAGCGAGGCTGCATTCATGGGCACACTTGAGGCTACATACATGGGCAGTGAGGCTGCATTCATGGGACCAGTACAGCTGCATTTCATGGGCACAGCGAGGCTGCAATGATGGGCACAGTGAGGCTGCATTGATGGGCACAGTGAGCCTGCATTGATGGGCACAGTGAGCCTGCATTGATGGGCACAGTGAGGCTGCATTGATGGGCACATTGCGAGTGCAATGATGGGCAGAGTGAGGCTGCATACATGGACAGAGTGAGGCTGCATTAATGGGCACAGTGAGGCTGCATTCATGGGCACAGTGAGGCTGCAATTGATGGGCACAGTGAGGCTGCAATTGATGGGCACAGTGAGGCTGCAATTGATGGGCACGGCGAGACTGCATTTATGGGCATGGTGATGTTATATTCATGGGCACAGTGAGGCTGCAATTGATGGGCACAGTGAGGCTGCAATTGATAGGCACAGTGAGGCTGCATACATGGGCAGAGTGAGACTGCATTCATGGGCACAGTGAGGCTGCATTCATGGGCATAGTAAAGCTGAATTGATGGGCACAGTGAGGCTGTCTTCATGGGCATCGTACAGTAAAGCTGCATTTGATGGGCACAGTGAGGCTGCAATGATGGGCACAGTGAGGTTGCATTGATGAGCACAGTGAGGCTGCATTTGATGGGCACAGTGAGGCTGCATTTAAAGGGCAGTGGTAGGCTGAATTTGATGGGCACTGAAGAGGCTGCATTTGATGGGCACTGGGGAGGCTGCATTGATATCTTGTATCATGTCCGCAGTCTCTGACCATCTCTTGTATAAAGTCTGCAGTCTCTGAGCATCTCTTGTATCATTAGGAAAAAATGGTAAATAACTGTGGACATACACAGGCACAAAGACGGATCTCCCAATCCCTGGGTAAATATGAAATATAGTGAAAGTAGGACTTCTTTCAAGAAATTTGGGGATTTTTGTGGGGGATGATACGTCTATTTCCAGTAGGCATCAAAAATGAGAGTATTTAAAATAATACATTTTATTAAATAGTAGTAAAAGGGGGTATACAGAACAAATCAAAGTACATATAAACGACCAGTATAACCATCCGGTATTATGTTCAAATTTCATTCATGCCTGTTTACCAACATGTTTCGCAACCGTTTCATTGCTTCATCAGGGCATATGTCGGCATCATTGGTTATTTTGAACTATGTAAATAACAGATAAATATATAATTATATAGTGGTCATACATGTTCAAGTATACCAAAAAATATATGACATTAAGTCAAAGTATTCAATCTAATAGTCTCACCTACTGGTACAAGTCTAAAACCAAATAGCACAAGCTACCATTGCCAGATATCGTCCACCGCACCTACTGCCACAGAAAATCCGAGGGTGCCAGATCCCAACCAGATAATGCCAATAGAAGGACTGGACCATGCACCAGCCAGACTGGAATCTAATGTGTGAGAGGCAAGATGGAGAAATAGGTAAGCCATTCAGCTACCCAGTCCAGATGGATTATGTATAGTATCTACTTAATATGTTTAGTGGGGTAGTTATTGTAGCATATAATCAATTTCACCAAAGCAGTGTTAGTTAGCAGTTATATACCGCCAACAAAACTTAGAGGTGAGGGTCTATTTAATTGTATAATTTAAACATAGTTAAAGATTCCAAGCCATGGTCTAATACATCCTTGCAAGGGATTGCCATGCAATCTGCCCCTGCTTGTGATTATAGCAAAATACAATACAGCTTTATGATTTCCAAGGATACATAAGAGGGGAGAAAAAAAAAAATATTATAATAACCCATAAGTAGTTTGGAACATAGGTTCCGTTTGATAGTTTACCTGTAGGGCTCAGTGGTAAGGGCTCCTCAAGCGCATAAGACCCTCCTGTCAGCGTGGATGGAGTGAAGCCGACTGCGTCTGTAGACACAGCGGCGGCTCCATCTATTGGCATGGTCCCACCGGAAGTGAAAAGGTCAGTGATGACCTCCGGCATCACTTCCGGTCCGGACGTCCCCGCATATGACGCGCGCGCATCACGCCAGACGTGTACACGTCAGCGGGTGCGCGCGCATTGCCCACTCTAGAGTGACACAGTAAGGGCATACAGGGCGGACATGGGAAGCTCCGCCCCGTAGCGCGGGGACGTCCGAATCCCCCTATCTAAGGCAGGAGCAGCAGTACAGTACCCGATTGATCCAGCAGATGGGGTGCTAGGTTCAAATATAGTCCCGCATATGACTATATATATTAGAATTTTGAAACATGCTAAAGGTATAGAATATTAGATGTCTTACTAAATTAGGCATGATGTTAACCCATGCAGGGATCTTTCCCCTCCAGACCAAACAGGTATGCATGGATAAGAGTCTATCAGCCATTCTCTTGTATCATGTCTGCAGTCTCTGACCATCTCCTGTATCATGTCCGCAGTCTCTGACCATCTTTTGTACCATGTCTGCAGTCTCTGACCACCTCTTGTATCATGCCCGCGGCCTCTGACACCACCTGTATCAGGTCTTCAGTCTCTGACCATCTCTTGTATTAAGTCTGCAGTCTCTGACCATCTCTTGTATCATGTCCGCAACCTCTGACCATCTCTTGTCTTATATCATGTCTGCAGTCTTCTTGTGGCAGTCTGGAGAGGAGGCAAGAGTGGGAGTGCCACCGGGATGGGGGTCATGGGAGAAGTCAGATGTGTGTGGACTGTGGAGAGGAGACTATAGAATAAAACCAGTTCCAAATAAGCTGGAGCTGGCTGACTGAGCCCTGCATGGTGCACCTGAGAGGAGGTCAGTGACAGTGCCGCCAGGCCAGCCTGAGGGGGGTCACTGATGTAAGGGGGAAGTCCTATGTGCTATCATATCTGTCTTCTCTATATATAATATACGCTTCAAATGTGCTTTAAAATGCATGATTTTCCCTTTTGTGAACAAGAAAATAATGACGTTATGTTGTCGGGCCGATATAATAATGCTATTGGGGTATGAATTTTTTTCCAGGGCTGGTTTTTATTCCCAGTCTGGCCCTGAGCATCTATGATGCCAACTAGTTCAGGAGTACAAAGACAAGCGTGTCTCGCCTACAATCAAGCATGGTGGTGGGAGTGTCATGGTCTGGGGCTGCATGAGTGCTGCCAGCATTGGGGAGCTACAGTTCATTGAGGGAACCATGAATGGCAACATGTACTGTGACATACTGAATACTGCCCTGCGGCCCTTCAGAGACTGGTCCGCAGGGCAGTATTCCAACATGATAACAACCCCAAACACACCTCCAGGGTGACCACTGCCTTGCCAAAGAAGCTGAGGGTAACGGTGATGGACTGGCCAAGCATGTCTCCAGACCTAAACCCTATTGAACATCTGTGGGGCATCCTCAAATGGAAGGTGGAGGAGCACAAGGTCTCTAATATCCACCAGTTCCGTGATGTCGTCATGGAAGAGTGGAAGAGGACTCCAGTGGCAACCTGTGAAGCTCTGGTGAACTCCATGCCCAAAAAGGTTAAGGCAGTGCTGGAAAATATTGGTGGCCACACAAAATATCGACACTTTGGGCCAAATTTGGACATTGGACATTTTCATTTAGGGGTTTTCTCACTTTTGTTGCCAGCGGTTTAGACATTAATTGTAGCAAAGTGTAATTTCTTCAGTGTTGTCACATGAAAAGACATAATAAAAAAATATTTACATAAATTTGAGGGGTGTACTCACTATATATATATATATATATATATATATATATATATATATATATATATATATATATATATATATATATATATATATATAGTAAAAAACATACTGTTATGTGGTGGTTTGTTTCTCTGTGGATATGGATTCAACAATGTAAAGCTCTATAAATGAATCATGCTGTAGAATTAAAAATGATTTTTGTTTTAGTTACCCAAAAAACTGCCAAAAAACTTAGGTCATGTTAAAATGTTATTTTAGCTCCATACTGTATATTAGTTTGCATTTCAAGTGATTTAAGAGGCAGAATTACAATTCATAAATACATTTAGGGTGAATATATGTACCTTCTTCAAGCTTTTAAGATATGGTAGAGCAGGCAATTTATGATTTATTTATGTAGCATTTCCTGCTACAAACTCACTTAATAAACTATTTTCTTTGTGGCTTGACCTAGATGGTTACTAAGAAATCCTGAATCAGATTTACATTTGGGGACTCCTTATTTTGTTTAAATTGCAAAAAATGAAATCATTAAAAAAAAAAAGCCATTGAAAAGAAAAAGGCAAGGCTGCTTGATAAGTTATTTTTGCTATATTTGTGATTTAAATATGGCAGATAGAATTTGTAAAATATAGTAATTTATAAATAGTCTATGTGTTCTGTTTGCTCATTAGATTAACTGTAAAGGGGAGACATATCATCTGCATTTACGAACATTTTTTTTTATCTTAGTGGTCATTTTCTAGTGGTTTCACATTCTGATGTATATGCTTCCTGCTTTGCTTAATGTAGTCAGTGTACATTTCACATTGCTTATTAAGACAATTGGGCATCCACAGGCAGAATTCCATCAAGTAGTAACATTTAAGGAAGGCTGTTCTGCCATTATAAGGCCAGGAGAGCATTTTAGTACAATACAAATAGCTAAAATACCGTAGATGGACTATTTCCTGACCATATTGGCCATGTTGCCATTGGATTCAGGAAAAACTCTTGAATGACAACCTGGCTTTTGTGATATAGTTACTGACTTTATTTACTACCATCATTGCAGTGGGCTATGACTGACAAGTTTTGGCCCAAACCCAGGCTCCTATTATATTTGCAGATATGTATGAGCAAAATGGCAGAGAAGGCTTTACTGTATTTTGGAAGGATTAACGATCAGGTAACAAGTATTGATACCAAAACATGAGATCTTGGGACTAGCTACTGTGGGAAAAATGTTAATAATAGCAGATGAGGTACCCTGGAAAATAAAATAATTGGACGACTTATAGGGAGTAGAAAGAGGAGGAATGGTTTTGGCTTTGGCACAGCACAACACACCTCTTCAAATTCTGCATTAGTTGTGTCAATTAAATGTGTGTATAGATAACAGTGGCTTCATCCTGCTGTAAGAGCCACAATAACATATCTTTGCCATTCCCTCCAGGATATCCAAATTCCTGCACTTATATCGTTTTCATTGCTTCCGGGGTTGTAATTCTGCAGGCACACACCTTCACATATGGTGGGAATGCCCAGTGGCACAATCCTTCTGGTTAGATGTGCTCCACATCCTTTCCAAACTTTTAACATTTCCATGACACCAGACCCCGCAATAGCACTCTTGAACCTGAGGCCACCCTCTATTACCCACCGTGAGTTAAAATTATGCCTCCAAGTAACAACTGTGGCCAAACAAACAATAGCGAGAGCGTGGAAATCCCCTACCCTATGTATACTGGCTACCCAAAGCAGAGTAACACAAGCTCTGATCCACACTAAAATAGAAGCTGTGCTTCTGGACAAAGTATCCAAATTAGCTAATTACCCTCAGGTGAACACATGATGCTGCTCCCAAAACACCCTCTTGAGGACCCAGTCCCTCCCCCAGGGATAGACACCCCTTCCCACAACTCCTCTCTACCATTCCCTCCACTCTCTATCTTGACTCCCTTACCTTCTCTCACACATCCCCCCTTCGTTACGGTTCAATTTAAACTTCATACTTGTCACTTTCTTCCACAGGATAGACAACCACCATGCAAATGTCAGCCCTCTGGGCCCACCACTGTTTGAGACCCTCATGGTCCCTCTTTTTTCTGCCTCACCGGCAGACTTTGAAATGTGTTTGGTATCTGCATTTCTGTCGCAGCTATGCATTAGGTTGATATTGTGTTTTGGACGCCAAGTGTCCAATATTTTCAAATAATAAAGTTTCTGTTGGATTCTTTCCCATACAATGTTCAGAACTCTGGGTCATACCCTTTCTTATCCATAATGAGTTGACTGTACCTTTCACATTATGTTTTGTTGTCTACCTGTGACATGTTTTTCTGTATTTTGCCTATTTATGCAAATCAATAAACTGTTTGAACAAGAAAATATCTTTGCCAATACTTTATGGCTACAAGTTCAGTAATTGTATTAACAACAGCTGCTGCCAAACAAACAATAGCGAGATTGCGAGATCCCCATGTTTATGGGGACAAGGGCCTCTTCCCGACAACCCTGGCCATTGATTGTCAGGGTCTGCAGTTGGGGGTTTATCGGAATCTTGAAGCACTCTTTAACAAGGGGGCCCCCAGATCCCGTGCCCCTATGTGAATGGGTATCAGGTACATTGTACCCCTACCCATTCACCAAAAAAAGTGTCAAAAAGTAAAAACCACAACAAACAGTTATTGACAATTCCTTTATTAAAAAAAAAAATCATCCCACAATGTCCATCCATCTTCAATCACGATGCCTGATGGACTCTAAAAATAGCAAAAAAAAAGCTCCGCCTTGATGAAAGGGTGGCCTCCCGGCGACTGCTGTCTCTTGCCTGTGACAGCTGTTATATAGGTGAATTAACCGAGTGACCCCGCCCCCTTCTGACATCATGTGACATCATGTGATGTCAGATGGGGGTCATCCCATTATGTTAGCGCATGGCCCTGCCCTTGCCTATATAACAGCTGCCAAAGCCAAAATACAGCAGTTACCGGGAGGCCTCCCATGGAGGTGGAATTTTTTGTGTTTTTTCTTTCTATTTTTCGGGTCCATTGGGCGGCGGGATTGTCGATGGATGTACATCGTGGGACACTTTTTTTTTTTAAATAAAGGAATTGTCAAAAACTAGATAGGTCTACAATGTACCTGATACCCATTCACGTGGGGGGCCGGGATCTGAGGGCTTCCAGATTCCGATAGGACCCCATCCGCAGATCCCAACATCAAATGACCAGGGTTGTTGGGAAGAGGCCCTTGTCCCCATTAACATGGGGACAAGGTGCTTTGGGGGGGACCCGGGTCCTGCCCCAGGGGACATGTATCAATGCAAACATTTTTTTTTAAAATAGCAGTTTTTTTCGGGAGCAGTGGTTTTTTTTTTAATGCTTAAAGTGAAACAATGAAAATGAAATATTCCTTTAAATATCGTGCTGGGGGGTGTCTATAGTATGCTTGTAAAGTGGTGCATTTTTCCAGTGTTTAGAACAGTACCACAGCAAAATGACATTTCTAAAGGAAAAATTGTCATTTAAAACTGATCGCGGCTGTAATGAATTGTCGGGTCTCAGCAATATAGATAGTCCACCCCCAGTCCATTACCAGGCCCTTTGGGTCTGGTAATGGACTGTTAAGGGGAACCCCGAACCAAAATTAAAAAAAAAATTGCATGGGGGTCCCCCTAAAACCCATACCAGGCCCTTCGGGTCTGATATGGAAATTAAGGGGAACCCTGCGCCAAATAAAAAAAAATGGCATAGGGGTCCCCCTCAAAATCCATACCAGACCCTAATCCGAGCATGCAACCTGGCAGGCTTAAGGAAAAGAGGGGGTACGTTAAGTAAACGGGTGACCCCGCCCACCTCTGACGCCATGGGAAAGCCATAGGGAAGTCCCCATAGCGTCAGAGGGGGCAGGGTCACCAGGTGGCCCCACCCTCAGTTATAAGAACTGTCACAAGCACAGAAGTGTCACACTGTGGGGGCCTCCCATTGAGGCGGATCGTCCGGAGGATGAATCAGCGAAGAAAAAGCCGGAGGAAGATGGAGAAGACCGGAGGGAGAAGCAGAGGAGGATGGAGGAAGAAGCAAGGGCAGAAGAAGATGGAAGAAGAAGGAGAAAACCGAAGGAAGATCAGAAGAAGATGGAGGAAGAAGCAGGGGAAAGAACAAGACATTATTAATAAAGGAATTGTCAAAAAAAGGCTATTGTCTTTTTTACCACTTTAACACTTTTTTTGTGAAATGGTAGGGGTACATCGTACCCCATTACCATTTCACACGGAGGGAGGCCGGGATCTGGGGGTCCCCTTGTTAAAAGGGGCTTCCAGATTCCGATAAGCCCCCTGCCCGCATACCCCCACAACCACCGGGCAAGATTTGTGGGGATGAGGCCCTTGTACCCATCAACATGGGGACAAGGTAGTTTGGGTGGCTACCCCAAAACACCCTCCCCATGTTGAGGGCATGTGGCCTGGTACGGTTCAGGAGGGGGGTGCTCTCTCACCCCCCCTCTTTTCCTGCAACCTGCCAGGTTGCGTGCTCGGATAAGGGTCTGGTATGGATTTTGAGGGGGACCCCTACGCCATTTTTTTAAAATTTGATGCAGGGTTCCCCTTAATTTCCATATCAGACCTGAAGGGTCTGGTATGGATTTTGAGGGGGACCCCTATGCCATTTAAAAAAAAAAATTGGCGCAGGGTTCCCCTTAATTTCCATATCAGACCCGAAGGGCCTGGTATAGATTTTAGGGGGACCCCACGCAATTTTTTTTAAGATTTTGGTTGGGGGTTCCCCTTAATATTCATACCAGACCCAAAGGGCCTAGTAATGGACTGGGGGGATCCCATGCCCTTTTTTTTCAATGATTTTTATCTATATTGCCGAGACCTGACAATTCATTACAGCAGCGATCAGGTTTGAATGACAAATTTTTCTTTAGAAATGTCATTTTGCTGTGGTACTGTTCTAAACACGGGAAAAATGTGCCACTTTACAGGCATACTATAGACACCCCCAGGCATGATATTTAAAGGA
This sequence comes from Lithobates clamitans, assembly GCA_037952925.1. Lineage (NCBI taxonomy): Eukaryota > Metazoa > Chordata > Amphibia > Anura > Ranidae > Lithobates > Lithobates clamitans. Next base: position 8,397,836 of record JBBGZY010000071.1, read on the forward strand.
ATATTTCATTTTTATTCTTTCACTTTAAGCACTAAAAATATCCCTGCATCCTTAAAAAACGGCCATTTAAAACATTTTTTTTCATTGATACATGTCCCCTGGGGCAGGAACCGGTCCCCAAACACTTTTTATGACAATAACTTGCATATAAGTCTTTAAAATTAACACTTTTGATTTTACATGTTACTGTCCCATAGACTTTCGGCGGCTTTTGAATTTGCCCCGAACACCACATATTGTTCGGTGTTCGCAGAACATCCGAACAACCAAAGTTCGGCCCGAACTTATGCTTGGGCCGAACCATTCGCCCATCCCTAATAGTGATCTCCGAATTCATGAAGAAAAATTCTTTGAGTACACATGGATGTCTGTTAAAAGGTAGGTTGATCTCCTCAACCACGCAAAAGTTTGTAGAATCTGAACAATGGGTGATAGATTATTTACCTAGTAACTTTTCATAATTCTATCCTACAGTTTTGATGAGTTGCTTGGGTTACTCTCTGCACATCTTGGGTTACTCTCTGCACATCTGCAGAGAGAAGACACCTATTTTCGGAACAGTATTTCGCCTGTGGAAAGGCTCATCATCACACTGAGGTAAGCAACATTAACACCCCTCCCCACCACACTCCCCATACCCTCTCTCCAAACCCCCATCTCCCACTCCCACTCCCTACCCCTCTCTTCTCTCTGTAACATGTTACATGTTCCACCTAGGGTTGTCACCTGTCCAGGATTCACCCGGACAGTCCGGGTTTTGAATCATGTGTCCGGGTTTCAGTCCATCTGAATCCCGGACACATTATTCAGACAGGTCTGTGGCTCCCCAAGTAACCAAGATAGTCACATAAAAATCTGTTGCCATCCGGAGCTGTAGGCGGCTGTCTGGGGACAGGTTTGTCATTACTGGAGGGCGGGGCGATGATATCAGCAAGAGCAATTTGGCCATATGCACTGTTCGCCATAGTGCACTTTGCGCATTACTACTATTCTAGGGCCACCCAAAGGTGTTCCAGGTCTTTTATAATATTTTATAATACAATAGTGTATACCATGAAAATTGCACTGCACTGCCCTGCAAGTGTTCGGGTCTGGCTTGGAGAGAAGGTGGCAACCCTAGTTCCACCTGATGTCGAACATGCAACACGTTTTCAATGCTGCATCTGCTGCCCCCCAGTGGCAGCCATATGGGGAGAATTTCCCCGTACTAGCTGACATTAGCAGTGTGGCAGTGCGAGGCCGCACCCACATGGCCATGTCATTCAACACACAGCTCCATGTGAATGACCACAAAACCAGACAAGTGGTAGCTCTCAATGAACTGAGAACTGTGCGGGTAAGCGGATACACTGACAGTGTGTCGGAGACCTGCATGGCATCAGCCGATATGATGATCGCTATGCAATGATAAGCTCCTGCATGCAAACAAAGTAAAAGATGCCCTTTTTTTACCTTAAACAAAAAAAAAGATAATTTTATTAATATCCCCCTAATCTACTCCCCTGCAACCCTAGCCTCCTACTCCCAACCTCCCCCCTTACCCACTATGAAGAAGAGACACATATACACAGATGTTGCTTAAAGTGTACTTGTAGTGCACACATTTATTTTTTAAACTGTATGCTTTATTAGTATATAATATAACATAAAATAACAACATGGTCAACTCCGTCTCACCCTCCAAAGGAGAATGGGCAGACTGATAGAAAGGCAACAGTATAACCATATGTTAGAACCAAGGCCTGTAGAACTTTTATTATCAAACAAAATATTGTACCTGGATCAGGCAAAGGTTGCCACTCTCAACACCATTAATAGATGTGTCTCAGGTACAATATTTTGTTTGATAATAAAAGTTCTACATGCCTTGGTTCTAACATATGGTTATACTGTTGCCTTTCTATCAGTCTGCCCATTCTCCTTTGGAGGGTGAGACGGAGTTGACCATGTTGTTATTTTATGTTATATTATATACTAATAAAGCATACAGTTTAAAAAATAAATGTGTGCACTACAAGTACACTTTAAGCAACATCTGAGTATATGTGTCAACCATCTATTGATGGTTGCCACCATCAATAGATCTGCCTCAGGTAAAATGTGTTGTGCACTAAAAGATGATATTCTGCCTAACTTGGTTCTAACAAATGGTTATTCAAGTTACTGTTGCCCTTCTCTCAGTCTGCCCATTCTCATCTGGCTCGTGGAGAGAAAGGAGGTGATCCCTGGTGCCGCACATCCATGTGGTTCTATGGTTGGTGTCAAGAGTGGTTGCCACTCTCAACACCATCAATAGCGGCCTGGGCAGACTGAGCTTGCCACTCTCAACAACAACCATAGGATCATTCATTAGAACCTAGTTAGGCAGAATATTATCTTAAACTCACAAAAAAAATGTAATTAAGGAAGATGGGTTTCAGCGGAAGAGCACACCAGATGCCACTCCTCCAAAAGCTATATTTAAAAAACAACTTCAAAGATTCTCAAATCTGCGGGGTGAGGATATTGGGCATTGCATTTCATCATTCATTCCTGTGGCCAATCCAGTAGAAGGAGCATGATAGGAGGATGTAGTCATTGGGCAAGGAGAATATGCAGGGAGAGAAATGGATGATGACTGTTTTTCTGACAGGAATTCTGCACGTACGTTGACTATTGGAATGGGCGTAGATGATTGTGAGGAATGCCTGTAAGTAGATGAATGCGTGGAAGTCAATTGAATGGACTGCATGGCAGAGTGAGGGTAAGAAAGAATAGGACTTAAAAGGTGGGGGGTATCCTGGGAAACTGATTGAAATGTATTGGTGGAATAATGGTCTTGTTGGTATGAAGATGGAGGACGCGGATAAGAGCTGGGTGGGTAATTAGTGTAGGGAGCAGGTGGTGGTGTGAATGTGTATGATGATGATGGAGCATGGTGATGAGATGTAAGATAAGGAGGACTTGTACTGTAATGATTTGTTGATGGGGCAGGTGGGAGTTGGGAGGGTGTAGTTTTGGGAATGAACGATGAAACAGTGTTCAGCATTGCTCTACGCATTTCTACCTGGCTAGATTGGGGGACAAGCATTACAAACTTGTTCAAGCTTTTCAGAAATAGAATGCTTGTGCTATGCTCAATTCTTTTAGAGAATTCATCCATTATTTCTATGAGATGGTTGAATCCGTCCTGGCCCCTGCCTCAAACAGACCTTGTCAACGAACGGTGCACCACTCCAGCCGGAGGGGTGGCCACTCCAGTCAAAGGGATGATCATTCCAGCTGGTGGGATGACCTCTATAGCCGGAGAGGTTACAACTTCAGCCCGAGGGGTCACATCCCCCCTCCCCCGAATAAGAAGACATTGATGTGGTTTCAAAATTTTCTGGTGGCATATGAGGCATTGACTGGCTGGCTTCTTCATCAGGGCTCTCATCATGGCATTCTGGATCAGGAGCGGGAGAAGCAGCAGCAGCAGCATTTGCCGTTTTCCATGAACTTTGGGTACTGTAAAAAAAAAAAAAAAGAAAAGAACCATGCTTTAGAATGTCTATATACAGTACTTTATATGACATACTTTAAAAGGAGCATGACTTTCCAGCTCATTTCTAAAACTGGCCTCAAGAAATCCAAATCCTTTGCATGAAAGTAGAGAGGGGGATAAACGGCAGCCCGTCCACTTTTATATTCTCTCACTTGCCCCCTATAGCGTGTGTAAGCACCCTTGAGGCTCTTCCATTTTTTTTCCCATGATGATTACTGTAAAAAGAACAAAACAAAAATGATAATTTTCTTTCTCACACAGGTACTTTACTACTGGACAATCATTGGCCAGTTTGCTCTTTTCTTTCATGGTTGGAAAATCTACAGCGAGCTACAAAATTCATGACACATGCAATATAATATGGGTTGTGATGCACAATATGGTGATGGCAAAGCCTACGAAGGAGGAATGGGTATTAATAGCAAATTTGTTTTGGGAGCGGTGCAATTTTCCGAACTGTGTTGGAGCTGTGGATGAAAACATATTTTCATCGTCCAACTGATTTCAAGTGGAAGCAAATACTTCAACTATAAAAAATACTTCTCTTTTGTCCTACTGGCAGTTGTGGATGCCAACTACTACTTCCGATATGTTGACATTGGCTCCTGTGGGAGTAGTTCAGACTCCAGCATCTTTGCCAATTCCACCTTCGGCCAGATGCTGCGTTCCAATGATCTGGACCTGCCTGCAAACTCTCCACTAGCAGGAACTATCTAAGGCCCTACTCCAGTAGAAACCTAAACATTGAGAAGAGGGTGTTCAATTACAGGCTGACCAGAGGAAGAAGAGTGGTGGAATGTGCCTTTGGCTTGCTTTCCAACAAATGGCTTTTTTTGCACAGCGCCATCTATCTTAATATGCAGAATGAAGACAGCATGCATCTTGCACAATCATCTAAGGCAGCGGGATAGCGTTTGCTTTGAAGATGCTTTAATGTACCCTATGCAGAGGCCTGAATGGAGCAGGAGCCGTGGGAGTACAATTAGCACCCATATCCGGGATAATTTTGCCACATTTTTCATGACAACTGGACAGGTTCCATGGCAAATGGAAGCCATTGAAAAAGCATAATATGCCAATTTCTACATTTGAAAATAAGGACTTCCAATACTATTTTCCTGCATTGCTGTACACAATAAAGTATTTGAATTATTTCAGTGTTATGTGTCTTCAAATTTGCATCAGTCTTTTTGACCATGCGATTTCAATGCAGGTCACACACTTGATCTGCGATTTTGCATGTGTAGGGGGATGCAATGCATTCTGCATGGCACCCATATGCACGTAAATGTGCAGGTCTTGACCCACAGTGAAATTGCATGGTCTTTTTGACCATGCGATTTTCAATGCAGGTCACACACCCAAACTTTGATTTTGCATGCGTAAGGGGATGCCATGCATTCTGAATGGCACCCACACACATATAAATGTGCAGGTCTGACTCCAAAGCATGACTCCCCATGTTGAAGGCATGTGGCCTGGTATGGTTCAGGAGGGGGGGCGCTCTCTTGCCCCCCCTCTTTTCCTGTGGCCTGCCAGGTTGCGTGCTCGGATAAGGGTCTGGTATGGATTTTGGGGGGGACCCCTATGCCACTTTTTTATTTTGGTGCAGGGTTCCCCTTAAAATCCATACCAGACCTGAAGGGTCTGGTATGGATTTTGGGGGGACCCTTATGCCATTTTTTGTTAAATTTGGTGCAGGGTTTCCCTTAACTTCCATACCAGACCTGAAGGGCCTGGTGATGGACTGGGGGGACCCCATGATGTTTTTTTAATGAGTTTTATCTATATTGCCCAGACCCAACAATTCATTACAGCCGTGGTAAGTTTTAAATGACTTTTTTTCCTTTAGAAATGTAATCTTGCTGTGGTACTGTTCTATACATGGGGAAACTGCGCCACTTTACAGGCATACCATAGACACCCCCCAGGCATGATATTTAAAGGAATATTTTGTTTTTATTGTTTCCCTTTAAGCATTAAAAAAATCACTGCTCCCAAAGAAACGGCCATTTAAAAAAAATGGATTTATGTTGATTTGATTTATGTCCCCTGGGGCAGGACCCAGGTCCCTAAACACTTTTTTATGACAATAACTTGCATATAAGCCTTAAAAAATTAGCACTTTTGATTTTTCATGTTAGTGTCCCATAGACTTTAACGGTGTTTCGGCGGCTTTCGAATTTGCCCCGAACACCGCATATTGTTTCGTGTTAGCCCAAACATCCGAAAAACAAATGTTCTGCTCGAACTTATGCTCAGGCCGAACCAATTGCCTATCCCTACAGTACAATACAAGCAACAGAACAACAGGAAATACATGACATGTGAGCAGACAAGCAAAGGCAAAACATGGCTGCAGAACACATACCTTTTATCATGCTTCTCTTGGTTTGCTGAGATTTCCTCCCATATTCTTGTTTTGTAGGTGATCTTTTTGTATTGTGAGTGCTTGGTGTCATAAAGACAGGGATGTGCCTGCACCAAAGGAATGAAGCCCTCAGCTTCGTACAGCAAACTGCTGTCCTCCATCTTGCTGACCATGAGCTTGATAAGGGGTGTGTGTGATTACAAGGGGTGGAAACAACTGTTGGGCTTAAAAACGCAGCTGAAAACGCCAAGGAAGCTCTATCCAGGAGTTTCCATTCATTTCTATGGGACCTAAAAAGGCTTGTAATCAGCCCAAAAGAAGCTCATGTACTTGTTTGAGTGACAGGCGTTTTGCTAAAGGCGAAAAAAAAACTTAGATGTGAACAGGGGCCACTTTTGGGAACTTTTGAGATGAGCATTTTGCGAGCTGAAAACGCTCAGGTTTTCCTTTAGGCTGATTTCACACTGATATAACACAACAGTCGTGTGGATCCGACTTTTCCCTGTGACTTGAAGTCCGACTTCAATAAATCCGACTTTGATCCCGACAATGCAGGCACTTTGTGTCGGGTATGTATCTTAGGGGGAACACCACACCAAATAATAAAAAAAACAGCATTGGTTCCCCCTCCAAGACCATATCAGGCCCTTCGGTCTGGCATGGATTTTAAGGGGAACCCCCACGCCGAAAAAACGGCGTGGTGTCCCCCCAATATCCATACCAGACCCTTATCCGAGCACACAGTCCAGCAGGTCAGGAAAGGGGGTGGGGATGAGCGAGTGCCCCCACTCCTGAACCGTACCAGGCTGCATGCCCTCAACATGGGGGGTAGATGCTTTTAGGCATCACCCAAAAGCACCTTGTCCCCATGTTGATGAGGACAAGGGCCTCTTCCTGACAACCCTGGCCATTGGTTGTCAAGATCTGGGGGAGGAGGGCTTATCGGAATCTGGAAGCCCCCTTTAACAAGGGGATCCTCACATCCCGGGCCTCCCACCCTATTTGAATGGGCAGGGGTACATTGTACCCCTACCCATTCACGTAAAAAAGTGTCAAAAATAAAACGCAGCACACAGGTTTTTAAAGTAATTTATTAAGACAGCTCCGGCATGGCTTCCGATCTCTTCTCCCCTCTCCGGCTGTTCTGCCTCGTCTGCTTACATCTTCTGCCTCTGCCGGTTCTTCTCCCCTGTCCAGGTCTTCTCCGCTGATGTCTTCTAGCCCTCTCCGGTTCTTCTCCCTTTGTCCGCTGTCTTCTGCTTCTGCTGGGTCTTGTCCGCCTGTCTTACAAAACATATTACAGCGCACACATTCAAGAATGACATTTCCTGCAAGACTAGTTAAAAACACCTGAACATATTCAAAAAAATACGGGGGTTTGGTCACACTATATGGTCATATAGTGCTAAGCCCACCTACTGCGACAAAGTACCCCAAATTAGTGGGTCCTACCCTAGTAATAGAATAGAAGATCCTACGTCTCAACCATGGGAGCTGAACTCCTCTATGTCGAAGAACTGAAGGGCATTCCTTCTATGCACTGGTGGCCACTAAATAAGAGGTGATGAAGAGGGGGAGGGGTGCTCCAGCCCAAAAAAACCTGGTCAGGGTCTATTAGAAAATGCAGGATCTTCCATTCTATTACTAGAGTAGGACCCACTAATTCGGGGTACTTTGTCGCAGTAAGTGGACTTAGCACTATATGACCATATAGTATGACCAAATCCCTGTATTTTTTTGAATATGTTCAGGTGTTTTTAACTAGCCTTGCAGGAAATGTCATTCTTTTTTTTAGAAAAATATTTATTAGGTTTTACACAATACAGTAGTATAAAACAGAGTACATAATAGCTATAAAGCATGTACATGCAAATTCTCTAATCAGTAAGATAGTTTTATACCTAAACACAGATAGGGGGGAGGGGGGGAAGGGGAGGGGGATCAGTAATTCACATTTACCATCGTAGCAGTGGTATTAAGCAATATAGTGCCTGTGAGGCTGTACCTTACACCTTTGTACCTTCAGGAGTGGAAGCAACGTTTGGACATAACTAACTAGTGATCAGATAAATTGGTCTAGTTAAAACAATGAAACTAAATGATGATACTTAGGTTAAATAGAAGAGAATTGTGGAAGTCAAAGAGCATCATGAGCTTGCGGTTGTCCTATGGTGTCCTAAAAGTAGAGGGGTCAGAAGCGTGAGATATTTTGAGGTTGCCAAGTGAATTGGTAAGATCTCTCTTTAGGTACCAATCCGTAAAACGGAATGGTTGCATTAGATCTTGCATTGTTTGTTGAGTGAATGTGGCTTCCATATAGTTTCTCCATCTCTTGAAAAAGCATGAGGCAGAACGAAAGTTCAATGTAATGGTGTCTAATCTCTCCAAGTAAAAGAGTGAGGTCATGGTTTTTTTTAACCGCCGGCAGATTAGGTGGTGTGATGTGATCCAGTGAGACATAATAGTCCTGCGGGCAACTAAAAGACATAGATGAGCCCATTTTAGAATACTCAGTAGGCCTATTGCTGATGAGGAGGATGATGGTGGTATACTGAACAGGCATAAGAGACAGTCTTTCAGTATCCGCGTTTTATTGGTTTTGTTGATGTAGGCTATCACAGCATTCCAAAAGGTAGTGACAGCCGTGCAATCCCAGAGTCGGTGGAGCAGTGTGGGGCGAGGCAGGGAGCACCAGGGGCATTGCGCTTGAGTTGGGTCTGCCTTGTTAAAGCAGAACGGAATGTAGGCCCTGTGAATGATTTTAAATTGTGTCTCACGCCATGTTTCTGATGGAGTAAGTTTGCGGATATGTCTATATCCCTCTAGGATTTTTTCTGGCAGATCGTTGTCACCCATTATGTGAGACCATTTTTGAAAGGGTTTGAGACGATATTTCCGTGATTGGTGTTGGATGAGGTAGGAGTAGATATTGGAGATGGAATAATCATTCCTTTTGAAGTACAGTGTCGATGATGGCCATTTGAAGGGGATCGGACTCAGGCCCACAGCAGGACCTTAAATAATCGGTGAGTTGGTGATAAAAAAAGATGTGTGTCGGCGGCAGTGAGAATTTGAAAAGATTTAAATTCACCTGATTTGGCATGGTAGACAGATGTTATTCTCATAAGGCCCTTGAGTTTCCATTGACTAAAATCTTTGTGCAGTGCAGAGTGGATGGGAGGAACATAGGGTTTCCTTGGATTGTTAGGTGACGGGAGATGCTAGAAGGCAGTCCAAGTAATTTTCTGACCTCTCTCCAGGCGATGACTGTATCTCTGAAAAGTACACTTGTCTTGTGGTGGGGAGGCAAAGTATTAGGATTAGAATGAAGGATGGCTGAAAGGTCATATGGGGAAGCCATAGCACCTTCAAGTGCAGAGTTGGAGTATTTAGACTTTCCAGCCAACCAATCTAGGCCCTTTCTACGTAGGCATGCAAGGTTATAGAAACATATATTGGGTAGTTCTGCCCCACCTTCACCCTTCGGGAGACATAATTTTTGTAGCGCAATGCGTGGTTTCTTGCGAGACCATATAAAAACAGTTAACGTTCTCTGGAATTTTTGTACATCAGAGTTTCTCAATAGCAGAGGTATGGTCTGCATTGGATAAAGCAGGCTCACAAATGACACCATTTTAAAAAGGTGGCGTCTCCCAAAGAGCGAGAGAGGGAGGGCCCCCCAAGCTTCCAACTCCTTCACAATTTTGGTTATTAAGGGGGGATAGTTGAGTAGATATAGAGAAGATGGTTCAAGTCCTATACGAATACCCAGGTATGTGATATGTTGGGTTGCCAGGGAAAGTGGCGATAGATGTCTCCATTTAATAGATAGGCGTGGGTATAGTGTTAAAACTTCACTTTTGTCAAAATTTATGCGAAAGCCAGAGCATAGTCGGAAGGTCGCAAAGAGTTGTTGGAGTCTGTCGAAGTCTGATATGGGGTCGGTAGAGTATAACAGTATGTCGTCCGCGAACAGGGCGGAGCGAAGAATTTGGTTACCCAAAGTGATGCCACTAATTCCATTAGACGAATTGAGTACTCTAGGTAAGGGTTCAATTGCAATGTTGAATAACAACGGGGATAGGGGGCATCCCTGCCTCGTTCCCTTTGCTAAGGGGATTGTGTTAGAAACAAAGTCGGAGGTGATAAGACACGCAGTTGGGGAGGCATACATTTGTAATAAGAATCGCATTATTTGACCCGAAAAGCCGTATTATTCCATTACTCTGAGAAACTAATGTTATCAAAGGCTTTTTCTGTGTCAAGAGACATAATAGCGACATCTTGGTTAGGGTGAGTTTTAGTGTATTCTAAAGCCATCAAAACCTTGCGAATGTTCAGGGTGGCTGAGCGTCCTGAAACAAAGCAGGATTGGGCTGGGTGTAGTAAGGAAGGAAGTAGGAGAGCTAAGCGTGATGCAACTATTTTAGACAGGATTTTTACATCAACGTTAATTAATGAAATTGGATGGTATAATCAGGGTAGTAGGGGGTTCTTGCCCTTCTTGGAAATCAGTTTGATGTGTGCCTGCGTCCCTATGGGAAGATAAGGGCCCCCATCCCACATGGCTGCGTATACATGTTTTAGGGTGTCAGGGATAAAGTCACTTGTTAATTTGAAAAATTCAGCCGTGTAGCCATCCGGGCCTGGAGCTTTGGCTGACGCCATGGACTTGATCGTAAGCCGGATGTCTTCAGTAGTGATAGGAGCATTAAGTGCCTCCAATTGCGTACTTTGAAGTTTGAAGTTTGGGCAGGCGTATCTTGGCCCATAGGAAAGCTTTGCCGGCTTCCCAAAAGAGGTTTGGATCAGTAATGTGAACTCCGTTTGTGGAAATGTATTCTTCCTATGCTTCATATAGTACGTGTCGGAAGTCTTCACTATCCGCCAGGTCCGAAGGAAAGCCCTATGTGGGGAAAGGAGAGGAAGGCTTAGCCTGGGTTATGTGTACATCGATAGGGCTGTGGTCTGAAATTCTGGCGTCATTTATTTCTGGAGCACATATTGCGGAGATTAACGCTGGGGAGGCAAAAAAGTAATCGATGTGAGAAAAAGTGTTATGTGGGGGCGAAAAAAATATATATTCTCGATCTCTCGGGTACATTAACCGCCAAATGTCAATGTACTGCATGGAAGCGATGAATTGTGCTAGGAGGGTAGAGTCAGGTGTAGGGGGGTATATGTACGTGGCCAACATGTTGGGTCGCACGTATGATCTGCCAGTGTGGACATAACAGAGTTGAAGTCTCCACCCACTAAGTGTAGCGTCTCAGGAGCAGTGAGTACCCACTGCACCATATCTTGGAAAAAGGAAGTGTCAGGCGAGTTAGGAGCATAAGTGTTGGTGATAGCAACTGTTTTGTTGTCTAAGGTCATATGTAGGGTCACTTTGCAGCCTGTCGAATCAGCCCTGACATCTCTGATAGTATGTCATAGGTTTTTGTGTAATAATATAGCTACTCCCGCCTTACGGCCTAGTGCCGGTGAGCCATATACAGAGCCCACCCACAGTTTTCGGGGGCGTGTTAAATCATCTGCAGACAAGTGTGTCTCCTGGAGCAAAGCCACATCTGCCCGGAGACGCCGTAAATTCCTAAGGATTGACATGCATTTTCTTGGAGAGCGAAGCCCTTTAACATTCCATGAAACAATCTTTAGGTGACTACCATCGGTTGAAGATGCCATGTCTGGCTATGAGCAATGTAGTGGGTTAGAGGCTTGCAATGGAGCCTCTCTGCAGGTACAGCATCAACCATCCGAGAGTCACCAAAGTGTGGTAGGTCTCCTGAAAGCCTAGGTACAAAACAAGTAAACATGGGTTTTACATCATCTAAACTACAATAAAGAAAGAACAGTAACAAAGCAGATTTTCGGTTAAATAACATCGAAACACACATGGTAGACTCCACTTTTTTCCACAAGAGGTGAAACTACCTATCATATCCCCCGCCGGTCGCTAGCTCCTCTTGTAGGGACAAGATGCGGGCTATGGGGAGTGGAGGGAGAGAGGAAAGGAAGGGAATGAGGGGAGGGAGGAAAGGAGGGAGATGGGTAGTGGGTAACAGGGAAGGGTAGTCAGAAGGGAGAAGATCAGGAATAGAGCATATCACAACTGGATGATGGGGCAGGCTCAGATGAGTGAGGGCTCAGCTCATGGGTCTAATACTCAGAGGGGCAGTGACTGCGACTATCACAGGAGCCTCTAGAGTGACCCTCTAAGCAGATAGCATGTGGCCCTATTTGTAACTGAAATAGCAAACTAGGAAGCAAATAAATGTTGAGCAACAGGCTGACACAAGTACTGCGTCAGAAAGTTCAGTCATGAAAAAGTAAAATAAAAATAAAAATATATAAAAAGAGAGAAATAAAGGGGGGTAATACTACCCGTCATTGCATGCACAACTGGTGAAGGTGAGTTTCTAAAGTCCTTCAGCGATTCCCAGAGCGGTCCTCCTGGTGGGTGAAGCGGCTGCGTTATGGAGGTTTGGTCGGGCTGCATTGATGTTTAGGCGGTGCGGTTGGAGAGCACGTTGATGTCAATGGTGAGCCCTCTGCAGAGTTGCTGTGTTCCATCTCGGTGCCCCGAGCATTTATGTAGTTTTCTGCCTCGTCTGGTGTGATGAAAGTGAGGTGTTCTCTTTCATGCGTTTGGATGCGGAGGATAGCTGGGTAAGCTAGGGAGAACCGCATTTGGTTGTTGTGCAGGGTTGAGCAAATCGGCGAAAACGCTTTACGTTGTTTCATCACCTCCATGGAATAATCCACAAAGAGCAGCAGTTTAGCGCCATCCACAGTTAAGGAGCGCGTGCAGCGAAATTTCTGCATTATGGCATTCTTGTCAGCATAGTTGAGGTATTTGACTATGACGTGACAAGGTTTGGCGCGGGTTTCTGAGTATTGACCCATACGGTGTGCACGTTCAATAGTGCAGGGTATGTGGAGGCCCAGTTGCTCGGGGATGATTTTTGCGCAGATATTCGTGAGTTGGGTAGCGAATACCGATTCTGGCAATCCAATTATGTGCAAATTGTTCCTTCTCGAATGATTTTCCAGATCGTCAAGTTTATTCCATATGTCCCTGTTTGTGGCAGTAATGCGCACGATCGAGGCAGAGGTGGCTTTGGATTCATCTTCCTAGGATGAGATCCTCTCCTCCACATGCGTGAGTCTCTGTGCCTGTGCCTGTGCCTGTAGCTCTATATGGAGCTGTGCCAGTCCTCTGTGTACTGCTGCATCCACAGTATCCATTTGTGTGGGGCCCAGCAGTGTTACCACTGCTTGTGCAATGCCAGCAGGGGAGGCAGGATCCGTACCTGTCAGTTCTGGGGCTGAGGGAGGCTGTGGCTGAGTCTGCAGCAGTTCTGGCAGGCATGGAGCGGCCGCCATCTTGGCTGTGTCTGCCGCTGTCTCTCCCGCGGCGGGTATCATGGAGGATACCGCTCGGGCATACGATTGCTCCACAAAGCGATCCATGTGTGCCCACAAGGTAGCAGGGATGAAGGGGGATCTCCCCAAAGCAGTGGCAAGGTTTAATAGCCGAAGTTGTGAGGAGCACTGCGGGAGCTGGGGATATCTACCCCCTCCTCATGTGACGCCGGAACCAGAAGTCAAAATGTCATTCTTGAATGAACATCTTCCGATGTTGACGCTCTCTCCCACTCTAATGCTGGGTGCGCACTGTGCCACTACTAATATTGGCATAGGGTGGGGTCACCAGGTGATGTCATCCAGGGGGCCCTGCCCCTTATGACATCACCACCCGCAGCATGATGGGGTGGTGATGTCATAAGGGGCAGGGCCTGCGGATGATGTCACCCGGTGACCCCGCTCCATGCCAATATAAGTAGTGGCACACTGTGCACTCAGCATTAGTGTGGGAGAGAGTGTTGAGTCAACATCAGAAGAAGAACAGAGGGAGAAGACCCAGCAAAAGAGCGAGAGAGGACAGGAGAGGGCTAGAAGACATCAGCGGAGAAGACCCGGACAGAGGGGAAGAGCCGGCAGAGGCAGAAGACATCAGCAGAGGGGGCAGAACAGTCAGAAAGGGGAAAAGAGATTGGAAGCAACGCCAGAGCTATCTTAATAAATAAACCTGCGTACTGCTTTTTATTTTTGACACTTTTTTTAGATGAGTGGGTCAATATCTGATTATTGACTTGTTTTTTTTAGATATTGTATTGAACCCGCTTATAGTGGGAATTTGTGACTACTTACCGCTGTCTATGATTTATACTCAAATACCTATACATGACTACTATATACCAGGTGAGAGCTAAGTTTAATATAAATCGGTCTTTGAATTGGGGGACTTTTATAGCAGCACTTTAATCTATAACGCATATGTTTGATATTTTTTGTTTTATTTAGTGGTATTTACTATAGACCACATGATATATGTGTATCCCACCACTCTAGACACACATATGCAATTTCATTTTTGCAGTTGTTTGTCAGTTTGGTTAAGTTCTCCCACACCTTGAGCCACAAGTTTACCAGGCAAGCATACATTTTGTTTTGTTTATGTTTATATGCTATTAGTCTCTCTGTATATGTAATCCTCCTAGAGAAATGTTGTAACAATCATAATTCATACTTGTATAGATATGTGTAAAGGCTAGCCTGTATTTGTGGGAGGAGTCTGAGGGCTATTTAAGCCTCCTCCTCTGTCAGGCCAGGGCTCGTCGGCGTTTATGGGTTCAGAAGGGGGTGGGGCAGACACGTCACTTCCGGGTCCTTGCTGAGCCACGGTCGGCTGCAATGATGGTGGCGGTACCTCTCTTGGTGCTCACGCCTGCCACCCACCTTGTTACCGCTGAGTACATTCCCCCCACTTTTCCCGGTGTTGCGGGGGGGTGTCGATCTGCCGCCCACAGTTCCTTTTTATTCTCCCTGGGTTGGTCCAGCCTGCTTTTCCCGGTGTTGGGGGGGTGTTCGCTGCCCGCCTCCTCTCCCCCTCCTCTCCCCCACCCGCCTCCTCTCAGTGCACATCTAACTCCATGAGGGAGCCGCCCGCCGAGGGTGGATGATCGTCCACCAGCTCCTCTCTCCACATGAACATCTGCTTCATGTGGGAGCCTCCAGCTTCTCAGGGTGTTTGAGGCATGAGGAAGCCCCCGCCAGGGGATGGATGGGGCGATCGGCCGCCCAGCAGCTACTTTTCCCTGGGTAGATCCAGCAAAAGGGGCATGTCAGCAGTCGTCGGGTGAATCTGCGTGCACGTAGGTCCACAAGGAATGTTTCTAGGCGAATTCAGCTAAATTCCCCACCAGGGGGCGCCGGCGCGCTCCCGCGTGTGCCCGTACGCGCGTTTGCGGGTGCGCGCACGTGCCCGTGCGTGCGCCCATTCGCGCTAGCGCCGTTTGGCGCCAAGGGCCCTTTAAAAGAGTGACAGGTGCTCATGTCAGGTGCTGTTCGTCTGCAGCTCTGCACCTGAAAGTTCCTGTATCTGCCTGTCTGTTGTTTGCTATTGACCCGGTTACGTCTGACCACTCTCCAGTCTCCAATCCGACCCGGCTTGCCTGACCTTGCTTACTCTGCTACCTGTTGCCGAACTTCTGCCTGTCTGACTACCCTTGGATCATCCCTCCTGTTTATACCTGCCTGATCTCCTGCCAAAACGGACTGTCTGACCTTGCTTGCCTGTGTCCTGTGACGCTGCTCCCAGCCTGCTTGTTTTGCATCCAGCTGCTGTCTTCGCATCTGTCTGCCTGCTTCTGTCTGCCTGCCTACCGGCCTGCACCAGTTACCTGCATCCGCAGCTCAGCCATCCCTGAGGGACATCCTTCCAGTTCCGGTGTCTGCTTCTGCTGGAACCTGCATCAGGCCCTCCTACCCACTGTGCTCAGGAGACCACTGTTCCCACTTCCAGCGGCTCCTGAACCAGCGCTTAAGAGAGGTCTCCTTCTACCAGTCAGGCTCAACTACCAGGTACCTTACAGTACGAACAGCCATGACTGAGCCTGCAGGAGAGACCTCTCCCATTCAGGAGATCTGTACGCACTTGGCAGCCCTCACCCAAGCAGTAAAGACTTTACAGGACAGTTATAACAGACTGGAGGGTCAAGTGTTAAACCTCAGTGGTCCCGGTGGTGTGGCTCCTGCTCCCGCAGCTGCTCCAGTACAGGCTGCTGCACCACCCTCCGTGGTCATGCTTCCACCGGAACCAAGAGTCCCTGTTCCTGAAAAGTTTTCTGGTGACCGAACTAAGTTTTTGGCGTTCCGCAGCGCTTGTCAACTTTACTTTGGCTTACAGCCACGGACTTTTTCCTCGGAAGCCACCAAAGTGGGATTTGTCATATCCCTCCTCCAGGGGGAACCCCAGACCTGGGCCCACCGCTTGCTTGAAACCAACGCTATTCAGATCCAGACTCTACCCGCCTTTTTTGAAGCCATGGCCCAGCTTTATGAGGACCCTCAGCGGGCTGCCACCGCTGAGGCAGCTTTGATCGCTCTCCAGCAAGGCCGTAGGCCGGCAGAGGACTATGTCATGGACTTTCGACGCTGGAGCGCGGACACTCAATGGAATAACGCAGCCCTACGCCACCAGTTCCGCATGGGGTTATCTGAGGGTCTTAAGGATGAACTTGCCCGGGTGGGAATGCCTGACACCTTGGAGGAGCTTATTGCCATTACTATCCAAATTGACCGACGCCTTCGTGAGCGCCGGTCTGAACGATCTTCTCAACAAACTCGGCCTATGTGGATGACCGCAAAAGTCCCGCTGCCTGCCTCCCGGTATCTACCTTCTGCCGGGCCAAGTCCAGTCAATCAAACAACTGATGCTTCTGAACCTATGCAACTGGGACTTATTCGTACTACTCTGACCCCTGAAGAATGGCACGCAGGCGCCAACTGAACCTTTGTCTCTATTGTGGCGGGACGGGCCACTTTGTGAACAACTGCCCAGTGAAGATCTGTAAGTGTTTTCCTTCTACTCCAACCAGTTTATCCGCTTTAACAGCCAATGCCACTCAACTTGTTCTCCCTCTCTCATTACAGCTCCAGGGAAAAACAATTCAAGTCAACGCCATTATTGATTCCGGGGCATGTAGCTGTTTTGTCGACTCTGCTTTTGCTACTCAACAAGATCTTCCTTTAAAGAATAAGACACATAGACTTTCAATTTTTCTGGCCGATGGGTCCCATATAAGATCTGGACAGGTCTCTCAAGAAACCCTTCCTCTGTCTGCTACCTGTTAATCTCAGCACCGAGAGATCCTAGTCCTGGACGTTATCTCATCACCACTTTTCCCAATCCTGCCAAAACGGACTGTCTGACCTTGCTTGCCTGTGTCCTGTGACGCTGCTCCCAGCCTGCTTGTTTTGCATCCAGCTGCTGTCTTCGCATCTGTCTGCCTGCCTCTGTCTGCCTGCCTACCGGCCTGCACCAGTTACCTGCATCCGCAGCTCAGCCATCCCTGAGGGACATCCTTCCAGTTCCGGTGTCTGCTTCTGCTGGAACCTGCATCAGGTCCTCCTACCCACTGTGCTCAGGAGACCACTGTTCCCACTTCCAGCGGCTCCTGAACCAGCGCTTAAGAGAGGTCTCCTTCTACCAGTCAGGCTCAACTACCAGGTACCTTACAGGGGGCCTTCCCACAGTGTTCCCGCCTGCTTCTCCCAACGTTCCTGCCAGGGGGGTTGTCGGCCGCCCTCCAGCTCCTTTATCCTTATTCAGATCCAGCTCCATGAGGGAGCCGCCCACCGGGGGGGAGATCATCCGCCCCCCGCAGCGCCTCTCTCCCCATGCACATCTTGCGCAATGGGAGCTGCTTTGCCGCTTCTCTGGGGGTTTACATGAGGGGGGTTGATTCGGCCACCTGATAGCTTTTCTCTCCTGCACTGAGCTGACCCCACGAAGGGGCCGCCCGCCTCTCCCGGTGTTGGGGGGGTTGTTTCGGCCGCCTGTCAGCTCCTCTCTCCTGCTCAGAGTTGGCTCCATGAGGGGGCCGCCGGTGTACTGTGGGGATTCGGCCGCCCGTCAGCTCCTTTCTCCTCACATCGCTGCAGTCAGATACGCAATAGGGACATATGTTTTACTGTACATCCACCATATTTGGTTTGGTCGTCCCAAGCTGTAAGCACTATCCTACACCTGCCACTACTACCACCCGCATGTTATTCTCAAGCGCAAAGGTCACATTCATTGTCAGCAGGGCTTTGCATTCGGCATTCCTGTCATAGCGTTCTGCCCCGGCATTGTCATATCGTTCTGCCCCTGCGTTTTTGTCAGTGTTCTGCCCCTGAGTTTTTGTCATAATGTTCTACCCCAGCATTTGTCATAGCGTACTGCCTCTGTGTTCCTGTCATAGCGTTCCTGTCATAGCGTTCCTGTCGTAGCGTTCCTGTCATAGCGTTCTTGTCATAGCGTTCTGCCCCGGCATTTGTCATAGCGTTCTGCCCCGGCATTTGTCATAGCGTTCTGCCCCGGCATTGGTCATAGCGTTCTGCCCCGGCATTTGTCATAGCGTTCTGCCCCTGCATTTTTGTCATAGTGTTCTACCCCAGCATTTGTCATAGCATTCTGCCCCGGCGTTTTTGTCATAGCATTCTGCACCGGCGTTTTTGTCATAGCATTCTGCCCCGGCATTCCTGTCATAGGGTTCCTGTCATGGTGTTTCTGCCCCAGCATTTCTGTCGTAGCATTCTGTCCTGGTATTTCTGTCTCTATGTTCAGTCTCTGCATTTCTGTCATAGCGTTCTGCTCCAGCTTTTCTGAAATAGCGTTCTGCCCCAGCATTTCTGTCATAGAATTCTGCTCCAGCATTTCTGTCATAGCGTTCTGCTCCAGCATTTCTGTCACAGCGTTCTGCCCCAGCATTTCTGTCACAGCGTTCTGCCCCAGCGTTTCTGTCACAGCATTTCTGCTCCGGCATTTCTGTCACAACGTTTCTGCTCCGGCGTTTCTGTCACAGCGTTTCTGCTCTGGCGTTTCTGTCACAGCGTTTCTGCGCCGGCGTTTCTGTCACAGCGTTTCTGCTCCGGCGTTTTCCACAGCCTTTCTGCCCAGGATTTCTGTTATAGTGTTTCTGCCCCAGGAATTCTGTCATGGCATTTTTCTGTCATGGCGTTTTTCTGTCATGGTGTTCTGCCCCAGCATTTCTGTCTCGGTGTTCAGTCTCGGCATTTCTTTCATAGTGCTTCTGCCCCAGGATTTCTGTCATTACATTTCTGCCTCAGCGTTCTGTCGTTGCGTTTCTGCCCCAGGATTATGTATTGGCTTTCTGCCTCAGCGTTCAAGTCTCAGCGTTTCTGTCATAATGTTTCTGCCCCCAGGATTTCTGTCATTTCGTTTCTGCCTCAGCGTTCAGTCTCAGTATTTCTGTCTTAGCATTGCTGTCCTTGCGTTTCTGCACCAGGATTCTGTCACGGCATTTCTGCCTCAGCATTTCTGTCCCAGGGTTTCTGCTTTAGCGTTTAAGTCTCAGCGTTTCTGTCATAGCCTTTCTGCCCCAGGATTTCTGTCATTTAGTTTCTGCTTCAGCGTTCAGTTTCAACGTTTCTGTCATAGCGTTGCTGTCCTTGCGTTTCTGCACCAGGATTCTGTCATGGCATTTCTGCCTCAGCATTTCTGTCCCAGGATTTCTGCTTTAGCATTTAAGTCTCAGCGTTTCTGTCATAGTGTTTCTGCCCCAGGATTTCTGTCATTTTGTTTCTGCCTCAGCGTTCAGTTTCAGCGTTTCTGTCATAGCGTTGCTGTCCGTGCGTTTTCTGTCCCAGGTTTTTCTGTCATAGTTTCTGCTTCAGCGTTCAGTCTCAGCATTTCTGTCATAGCGCCACTGTCCTTGCGTTTCTGCCTCAGGATCTCTGTCATAGCGTTCTGGCTCAGCGTTCAGTCTCAGCATTTCTGTCATAGCATTTCAAGCTCGGTGTTTCCGCCTTCACCGTTTCTCAGAGGGGCGTTGTTGTTCAGTCACGGCATACTCCAGTAGCTGTTTTTATCTACGTTATTTATCATGTCTCATCACATCTTTGTTCATGTTTGTACCTCGGTCAGTTAGCTAGGGCTCACATGACAGGATCTGTCACGTCTACAGATCCATACGGGCTGAGGTTTCGTTTGTTAATGATTGTTGTCCACAATCTTCTCGCCCGTATACCATATGTCATATTATGCACGTTCCTTCACCACACCTGTACAATCACCCATCACGGTCTGTGGGTACACTAGCCCTGAGTTTTCAGTTTAATTACCTGTCTCTGCGCTGCAGGTTACTCGGGCTCACTTACCATTTACACGAGGGGGGGATCCGTCATCAGGTTCATTCACAGGCAGTGGTCTTGACATTTCTGCTCATGTTCTCATACTTAGGTAGACACAGAGGGGTGTTGTTGTTCTCATGTCTGGTTGTCTGTCCTTTCTCTTGTTCGTGTTCTCAGGTTGGGCTGTATTGGCATCCATCATCCCCTTGATGGTCCTTAAGTGGTAGGTTGGGCAAACGTTGTCATGATTCTGGATTCTGGTCTCGGCTCTGATCTCTTGTCTAGGATGTGGCCTAGAAAACTGCTCAGGGACGTCAGTCCAGTTTTCATTTCCATTCCCCAGCCGGTTCCGGGTAGGGGGGTTTCAGTCACTTTGGGTATGACTGTTTCATGCCATGAAACTTATTTCCCCGGGGGGGAGTCGGGCCCTCCTTCCTCAGTTCAGGATTCAGACGCGGTTGCCAGGTCACAGGCTATAGCACGACCTGATCGAATCAGGTGGGACCAGTATTCTGTGTCTGGCATGGTTTCTCCATGTTGACAATGCTTATCGCCATAGTGCATGGGCCTCATCCACCTACTCCATCACATCCTTCAGGTATTCAGCATTTTGAACTCCTGGCAGTTGTCCTTTTTGCACTCATCCTCGCACTTCCCCATACCAGTATGGGTAGGCCAGGGGTTGGGGGGGTTCACTGAGCACTTCACTGGTGTCCGGTTGTAGTTTCGATCTTCTTGGGTATCATTTTGCAGGGGCTCCTCAGGCCAGCCATTGCTCCCCTTCTCCCACGCATCCTCTCATTCACAAGCAGTTCATTCTCATGTCTGGGTCATCTTGGGCTTCAGGCTCTATCCAATCGTTCACAAGATGTTTAGTTGGGTTCTGGGTAGCTTTGCAGGTTCTATAGGGGGTTCTGTCTTATCCCCAAGTCAGCAGTCGGGGGCAGTTTCTCCTGTCATAGCAGACACTTTTCGGATATATACTGCTGCCATCCGGGCGCGCGCTAATCCACTTGATGGATGGTTACCTACCCCTCTTCACCTAGTGTCTTTTTGCCCTCTTTTCAGGCATACTGACCAGCCAGGCCAAGGCACACCTCAGGCCTTGGTGCTTAGGAGTATCACTTTCTCACTTTCTCACTCGAAGTCTCTGACTACAAGTGTAAAGGCTAGCCGGAGGCTAGCCTGTATTTGTGGGAGGAGTCTGAGGGCTATTTAAGCCTCCTCCTCTGTCAGGCCAGGGCTCGTCGGCATTTCTGGGTTCCTACCCACCCGTTTCCCCCCAATCTTCATACATACTCATAATACTTTTTCTTATTCTTACATTCAGGGTATGCCCTCTTTTCAGGCACACCTCAGGTCTTGGTGCTTAGGAGTATCACTTTCTCACTTTCTCACTCGAAGACTCTGACTACAAATGCTACATTGAATACTTACACACGTACGCTCTTGTTTTTAAATATGCCAGCACCTACCCAGTATTTGTCCTGAGGAAGCTATTTTAGTGAAATGACAAGCAAGTTTTGGGAGGCATTACTGGATCAGAAATTTTTCTTTTACCTTAATACAGTATTAAATGAATCTTTGTACCATAGGTCCAGTCCTCTATAACTGCATTATTGGGTAACTGGTAACTGTGTCCATACAGGGTGTTGCTGGTATGTTGTTTATATGTTTTTTAACTATGTTGTAATAAAATTTACACTTTTTACTGATTCTCTCTCTCATTATGTGCCCACAAAGTCCATTCATTTTTTGACTTGGTCAATCCTTGAATATATATTTTGGATGTTGGCATGGTGAGGGTCTTCCCTACTCATATTTTTTGAACACTTTCTGACCTAATGTAACAATGCTTACTCACTGCACTGTCCACTGTTTGTCACATAAAGTTGCTCTCCTGATTTGGACTACAAACCTCTTAAGCCCGATACACAGCTCCAGTCGGAAGAGCCACTGTACTAACAATGCAAAGTTACTCTAGCGATCTCCCCTGCTGAGCTGTTGTGTTTTGACAGGGGGACAGCCTCTCTCCAGAACACTCCGATCAGCGCTCTCTGCCATTGGTGGAGAGCGCTGATTGGGTGTCCATTTGCTGCTGTCCAACAAGATGGCATACACACAGGCCAAGTATTTTTTAACTGGCCGATGTCTCCTGAGTCTTGCTTTTTTAGTTTACAGAAGATATCTGAAAAATCTGGTAACACTATTTGAGATCTCAGATCAGCCACAGGAAGTTACAAGAACATAGATTTCTGACATGTATCAGCCTGCAAAGTCCAACTTGAGCAAATCCTTTTTACTATTCATTTTCAGTTACCAGCTTACAATCAACCAGGTTATCTGTTATGCCGCGTACACACGGTCGGATTTTTCAGCTACAAAAATCTGACAGCCCGTCCGACAGACTTTCGACAGTCTTTCGACGGACTTTTGGCGGACTTTTAACAGACTTTCTAATGACCGGACTTGCCTACACACGATCACACCAAAGTCCGACGGATTTGTACGTGATGACGTACACCGGACTAAAATAAGGAAGTTGATAGCCAGTAGCCAATAGCTGCCCTAGCGTGGGATTTTGTTCGTTGGACTAGCATACAGACGAGCAGATTTCTGGGTCCGGCGGAGTTACGACGTAAAGTTTTGAAGCATGTTCCAAATCTAAAGTCTGTCAGATTTGCGACTGGAAAAGTCAGCTGAAGGCCCGGTGAAGCCCACACACAATCGGATTGTCCGCCGGATTTGGTCCGTCGGCATCTGTCGGACAAGTCCAGCCGAAAAGTCCGACCGTGTGTACGCGCCATTAGAAATCGATTTCCACTGACTTACGTAATAAAAAATGCCATGATCCCTCTGACTTCAAATGATTTTATAACAAATAAATAATTGCTTTTAAGGCTATTAGAAGAAAAATATACTCATACTGACTATGTATTCACAGTATAGTATTGTACATAGTTTTGATATGATGAATTATATAAACTTTCATCCTTGTTCATTTCAAATTTTTTAACAGCAAGCTGTCATTTTAGATTTTGGTTAAGATCCATCTCACGTATCAAATCAATGAGAAATTGCAAAACAAATACGTTTGCCAATTTGTAGTGCTTTGGCCTAAAATTTCACAGCCAGAGGGTAATGATGAACATGTATATCACATGACTGACTCTGGTCTGTCACTTGAGGTCTTTTGATGGATGGGAACAGAAAATATATGAGCAATAGCTAAAGAATAGCTAAAGAACTTAGCTTTTAAAAATAATAATTTCTAAACCTTCAATAGTAACTGGTACCAGCTGATAGAATCAACAAAGGGGTCTTGTACTGTATATACCATACATTATGGCCAAATTACATTTTTTGCTACTGTTAATCCCTAAAGTGTATCTAAACCCCAAAACCAAATGTAATATATTGCAGCTTTTCAGTCTTTAGATGTAATGGCACCTCTAGTTTTCCTCTTTAAAGGAGAGTAGGCAAAGCATGTTTGGCTGTACATCTCCTGTGGATCACACGAGTGCAGTTCGTTCTGTACTCCTATGACATGTTTTCACAGCAGGTTGAAGCCCGCTGTCGGCTGACATCACAGAGCCTGGACCGGCACCCAGATCAGTCTCTCAGCGAGCCACTGAGAGCCTGAGTCGGCTGCTCCCTTCCCCTCCATGGCCCAGCGCTCCAGTGAGCATGTGCTGGCAGGGGACAGATGCAGCAACGAATCTATGCTGCATCCACCTAGGTAAGTAAAAAAAAAATTCTCATAATTCTCTTTTAAAGTGGATGTAAACCCTCTCCTATACCCAGTGAAGTGAACGGCCTCAGATGATACACAGAGATGAAACAAATCTCCCTACATAAGTTTTACAAGTATACAGTATCTGCTGTCTTTAGTGTTATATACTGTTTAGAAAGTGCACGTCCTGTTAGAATTTTCTCTTCCTATTCCAGCAGGGGGAGGGGAGTCTTGCCATACCCTGTGAGATAGCTGATTGGAGGAAAGGCACACACCCCCTTTCCTCATAGGCAGAGACTTGCAGAGCTGTGCTGTCAATGGACCAGCTCTTTGCTAATCTATTCATAGCAACCGCCCTGACACAAATTTCAGGCTGGTTTTATTACAGTTGACAGAGAACTTGTCAGAAGTTATTATGCAGATAATAGAAGAACGGAGCAAGAGAAAGCCACAGGATTTATAAGAGAGATAAGAAACAACTGCAGATATATGTGCCCAGCTCAAATTTCATGAATCGGGTTTATATCCACTTTAAGGCTCTTTTGTTTTGACCTGGTTATCCTGGCAGTAACACACCTTTTGTCCTGACAATGATTACGCACTGTATCTATGGAAGAAATATTAGCTTGTTCCTCAGGCTACTCACTTCTGGTTTTCACTATAGAACACCTCCCATCTCCTCATATCCATAACATAGGAGGAAGATGTTCTGTAGTTTACATGTGGGGGAAAGTGGTATAGATTTCAGAAGATAGCTTAGACAGCTGAAAATAGTGTTTAAGATTTTCATTCAGTTCACATGAAGTTACAAGGACATCGGATTCAGGATCAGCAGTCATTTTTCAGTGCTCGAAAAAATGTTTTCCTATCCTGAGAAAGCAAACAAAATGCAGCCATCACATCTAACAACTGGCAAACTGTATATTTTAAGCATTTGCTCTTAGGGCCAGATATATTTTAACTATGCACAGTTAGCTGTAGGCTATAATGTAGCTTCCTATGAAGTGACTTATTGCAGGGTTTAACCAAGCAAACTGCAAGACCATTTTGGGAGTTGGCGCATTACACCTAGGATTTTTGTATGCTTACCAAGATATAGTAGTACTAACACTCATACATTTGTGACTTGTACTTAAAATGGTGCAAGGAATACAAAGAAGTTTGTAATACACAGAGTGCATAGCTCAGGATTGCATATCACACAAAGTGCAGGGGCCAGGAGTGCGTAATAAACAGAATGCAAGAAGCAGAACTAACACAGAGATCAGGGGCCATGAGTTCACATATTGCAAAGATCAGAAGTGGTTGTTACACAGAGTATAGGGGTCAGAAATGAATAAAACATGGAGTGATTGGATCAGGCGTACATTATGCACACAGTTCAGGGGTATAGAGTGCGTACTGCACACAATGCAGGGGTCCTGAATGCATAACACATGGACTTCATGGGTCAGTAGTGGGTATTGTACAGATTGCAAAGATCAGGAGTGGTTGTCACAGAGAATATAGGGATCAGAAATTATTAAAATATGGAGTGCATGGGTCAGGAGTACATGATGCACAAAGTTCAGGGGTATGGAGTGCATACTGCACAGAGTGCAATTTTCAGGAGTGCATAACTTTCAGAGTGCAGGGGGTCAGAAGTACATAAAGCACGGGTTAGTGCACAGAGTGCTACCACATTGCCCCCTCCTTCCAAATACAAATTTTCCCCTCCCCAGGCCCATATCGCCCATTGAGTACAAATTTCATCCTACTGCCCTAAATTGTCCTCTGCACTTACTCCCCTGCCAGCCCACCCTCTTAGTACAGAGCCTCCCAGTAAAGACCAACCTCCCAGCCCAATCTCTCAGTACAAACCCACCCTTTAAGCCCCTTCTCAGTACAGATCTCTCATCTAGTGCAGACCCATACCCCCTCCAGTGCAGACCCACTCCCAACTCACCAGTATAAACTGTGTAATTCTTTAAATTCACTCACCACATGCATTGCAGACCTTATATGCATTGGCAATAGGAAAACTTCCATTCCACTGTTCTATGTGACTGTAACAGAGGAGGAGCCTCCCTCAGCTTTGCATATGATCAAGCTCATTCATATGGAAATCCCACAGTCATCTAATTTGTAAGCCAATCCTTCATGGTGATTTGCATATGAATGAACTATGGGTACACTGTAGCAGGGGTAGAGATATGCAAGGCAAATTCTTTGTACATGGGACTCCAAGACAACTATACAAATGAGAAACAGTTCCACACTCAGATATTGTTGGGAGGTATTCTGTACAGTGTTTGAAGTTCAAGGTCTTACCAAATTAAGTTTAAATTGAAAGAAAAATTTTGTTAGGACCTTACACACAGTGGCTCATTTTAGAAGAGATTGTACAGACATTGCTAAATAAGATTATAAAGTGCATAGCCAGCTTTAGAAAGAGCCCTCAACTGTTCTTTAAGAAGTGTAACCATAGGAGAAATAATTGGCTATGCATAACATCCCGATACATAAAGTTAATGATTCAAGTCAGTAACAGTAGCATATTCTTGGCAACTACACAAGGCCACCATAGGTCTGTATAAAGTTGGTGTGGTACATCAGATATAAGATATATAATATTATAAAATATATATGTAACAATGTAATATAAAAATTATATACTATTGTTTTTGGTGATTTTTCAGACTTGCATATAAAAATCTGTTGTATTTAGGAAAATACATCAGTCCTCTTTTGTGAGCATTTCTTAAACAAATGCCATTAAAACAATGTTAGCACATAATTTCATCATATACAAAAGAACAATAGATACTATTGTTAAATGTTGGGAAAAAGTAAAATGATTTGATGGGCATTTTTGCTGTCCCCGTTGTTTTAGAGGAATTCTGGTCAAAACACTGCACCTAGGATACATTACTGAAAGTCAACAATTGCTAGATCTTTTGACATATTTGACCTATGGCATGTAGGATACTACAGTGTCATCTAGCGTTTGAGTTTGAAATTGCTTCTGTCATAAATACTGATGTAGAAAGGAAAATAAATAAGGTGATAGTGGCTACCCATACTTTCTAAATAAAGGGCCAGCAGCATAAGCTGAAAGGGGGACTCCATAACAAGAGCTAAGAAGGCAAGCCTGTGCCAGAGTGGACTTTACAAGACAAGAGAAGTAACTTCACCTATGGGTGGCACTAAATCTACACTATGAGAGCTCCCGGTTTCATGCAACATTCACTTGAGTAGAGCCTTGAGTCCTGTTTAAAAAGGGAAATCACGAATTACAGTATAACCCAAGCTAAGTACCTTTTTAGTGTATCCCCATCGCATGCAGACCATTGTCACTGCTCATTTGCTTTGCCTTGCACTGTTTTCCTACAATTGTAAGTAATTTGAAAAGCAAATTAATACACTATAGGGGGTTCTGCTTCCTTCTTTTACTGCAAAGTGATCTAAAAGAGACACAGCAAAACAGTTGGCCACAGACCCATAAGGGCATTCAGGATTACTGACAGCAGGAATCTTTAATATTGATTGGACCCTGGGCAAAAATGTTATTGCCCCCCCATGCAATTTCACTCTCCACCTGCTCTGAGACATTCAATAAATAGCAGCTAGACTTTAAATCAGTTTACTGTATCAAATCAGGCAGCAATTGCGATTGGTTGCCAGCGGTTACAGCATATCATTATTTAATCGCCCTCACCAATAGTGTGATCAAATAGCAGCGCTGAAAACCTAAAACATACCCTAATTCAAGAAAATTATATATACAGTGATTGCTCAATGTGATAACTAAAAGTAATAATATTATGTGTCCATAATAAAAAACCAAACAGTGTTTCTAATAAACACCCATCATGCAGTCCATTTGTGTATAACAACAAGAAAATCAAAAAAAAATCAATAAAAAAGTCCAAACATAAGTGGTGACATAGTGAAGTAATAGTGACAATATCAAAATTATAATCTTCAATGATGATATCTTCCACCACACCACTGTGAATGTGATTCCACTCCCCTTCAGCGAGCAAACTCACCAGCTTTTTTTGCCTTACACTCTCGTGTTTGGCTTGTAGGCTTTTCCCACACAGTGGAGGTAAAATGATAACCTCCAATCAATATCCGTATGGTTAACCGCAGTATATAAGCAAATGCTCTCTCCACATGAAAGAAAGGAAAAGCGAACCAATAGTGCAGTAACGCAACACACTTTAATAAAAGTAACACTCTCCTTCACCATAAAACTCACATTTTCCAATTTTCAATAACGCAAAACAGCACAGCAAAACTTGGTTGTCACCAACAGCACTTCAAACGGTAACCTGGACGTATGGTGGTCACGGCGGACCCAGGTGCTCGGTGAACGTGAACACTCTCACCCGTCCCTTGGAGTCCCTTGGAGCCCTCCGTAGCCACTTCCCCGCTCACTCGTATGGCGCCACCTGTCACAGCGTCCTACGTCAAGCTTCCTCGATTGCCGTATAGCCACGCCCGACATACGGCAATCGAGGAAGCTTGACGTAGGACGCTGTGACAGGCGGCGCCATACGAGTGAGCGGGGAAGTGGCTACGGAGGGCTCCAAGGGACTCCAAGGGACGGGTGAGAGTGTTCACGTTCACCGAGCACCTGGGTCCGCCGTGACCACTATATGTCCAGGTTACCGTTTGAAGTGCTGTTGGTGACAACCAAGTTTTGCTGTGCTGTTTTGCGTTATTGAAAATTGGAAAATGTGAGTTTTATGGTGAAGGAGAGTGTTACTTTTATTAAAGTGTGTTGCGTTACTGCACTATTGGTTCGCTTTTCCTTTCTTTCATGTGGAGAGAGCATTTGCTTATATACTGCGGTTAACCATACGGATATTGATTGGAGGTTATCATTTTACCCCCACTGTGTGGGAAAAGCCTACAAGCCAAACACGAGAGTGTAAGGCAAAAAAAGCTGGTGAGTTTGCTCGCTGAAGGGGAGTGGAATCACATTCACAGCGGTGTGGTGGAAGATATCATCATTGAAGATTATAATTTTGATATTGTCACTATTACTTCACTATGTCACCACTTATGTTTGGACTTTTTTATTGATTTTTTTTTTGATTTTCTTGTTGTTATACACAAATGGACTGCATGATGGGTGTTTATTAGAAACACTGTTTGGTTTTTTATTATGGACACATAATATTATTACTTTTAGTTATCACATTGAGCAATCACTGTATATATAATTTTCTTGAATTAGGGTATGTTTTAGGTTTTCAGCGCTGCTATTTGATCACACTATTGGTGAGGGCGATTATATAGTGTATCATTTATTTTATATCACATGAGTTTTTAATTTTAAGCAGCTGCTCAGAGGGAGGGGCTCATCCCATAAGCGCAGTGTTTGGCACACAGAAAGGGGCGTATCATCTGTGTACCATATCAGCAGCATATCATTATTGCTTACTGACTGGTTGCTAGAGGTTACAGCGCACATTACGGCTAACTGATTAGTTGCAAGAGGTTACAGCAAATGATTTCTGCTTGTTAATTGGTTGCTAGAGATTACTGTAAGTGATACTGCTCACTGATTGGTTGCTAGAGGTTACAGCACATCATCTCCTCAATGCAGGGGAGCATGATACACATATGAATGCCGCCTTTATTTACATATCAATGCCGCCGGCCGCAGCTATTTACTTAGTAATGCCACTGCTATTTACAAATGAATGCCGGTTATTTACATGTAAACACAGGGTCTGCAGGTGAGTCATCTGTACACAACAATAGGGCAGAGCTGGGCAGCATTAGTACCAGCCCTTCACACTGAGATATCGGGATACAGCACTGGATTAAAACTTCAAGGGACAAGGGAATTTAAACTGAGAGTTGACAAGTATGAGGCAGCTGCTTTGGGCCCCACAACAATGACAGGGCCCAGGGCAGCTGCTCCTTTTGCCCTGCCTTAAAGACAGCCCTGACAGCAGGAGATGACCACACTATATTTTATTGCGTTCCTCCTCTTTTAATACTCAGGCCTGAGTCCGCATCAGGAGTCTTCTCTACCTAGTTATTGGAGGAGCCTTTGGGTCTACGTGCAAAATATAGACTAGAAGTTCAAATGTTCTTAAGTGCTCAGTGTGAGGCTTCAAAAGAGTGCTTTGTAACAATAAACTCTGTTGTAAATAAACCTATTCACCTAGCAAGATATTATGCTTAAAGATTTTTTATTATAGCTTTACAATGGTATTCCTCTCAGCCACTCAGCCTGCTATATTGCAAATGTTGGTTTGATGTGAATTGCATACAAGGAAATGGCACTTATATTTCAGCAAGGGGTTCTTCTTATTAGAAATAACTAAAATTGCTTCAATTAGATCCTGTAAATTTGCCTAAACAGTGCATGAAACAAAAGTAAAGTTAACAAGGGATTACAAATATTTCTCTTTCTCTATCAGAGGTGTCAACCTAAATGGTCATTGACTCTTTACCCCTACGCTATGTGAGTTTTCTTAACACTTATTAGATTGTTTATTTACTTTTTGCTGTGACTTTTTAAAAATAAATTGATCAAATTTTGCACCTGCTTTGTGTTTCGCAGTTTAAAGAAAAAAGTTGCATGTTACATCTATATTTTTTGCACAGGTGTCTGCTCTATTTATATGATAGCTTAAGGTAACTATCTGAAAACGAAAAATGATCATCAATGTTTACTTTTAAAGAAACAAGTCAATACTTACCTTTGCTACCGTCTGTGCAGCCAAAAAACGCTTAGATTAAAAGAAATTAGCAGCTGTAGGTTTGTGAAGGATCCAACACTTCCGGGAATGTCAATCTCAAGGTCCCCTGCAGGGCTCAGTGGTTCCTTCTGCTGACCTCCATCTCATTACAGGACAACATTATAACTGAACCAAACTGAAGCACGTTAAGGCTGAACTGCAGGCAAACAGCTAAATACACAGAATAACTACATATAGGGAAGCTGATTTGCCTGACAAAAGATTTGTGTGTCTATCCATTAATACCTGAGATTTAAACAGTCTCCTATCGCAAAACAGAACAGTAGCATCTCTCTGCCCCCATTTATCCAACTGGACAGTGAAAAATTGTCAGCAGACTGATTAAATCATCCCACTTCTCACAAGGGATGAGCTGAATCTGCCTGGAATCAGTTGGAGGTGTGTTTGCAGAACATGACAAAAGTTCAGTTCCTGAATCTGAACCCCGCTGAAGATAATGGGAGCCAAATGTTTAAAACAGTAAAATCTATGTTCTAGGCTAATATGGAAGGGTCTGTCAAACAAATGGTAAGGGGGCTGAACACTGCACTGGGAAGCATATTCTAATAAATACATAAATAAAATAAAAAATGCATTTTGGTGAGGAGCAGCAATTTCAATAATACTTTAGCAGAACCATTAAAAAAGAAAAAAAATACTTTAAATAACATACCTGTGGGTGCCTTTAACCTACCTTTGTAGGTAGATGCAAGTGATGCATCTGTACAATATATACAACTGCAGAAAAATTGATATTAGAAAAATGCTGAATAAATTGCCGTTGAATGTTAGCTTCAAAGCTTCTGTTTGTAAACAAATGGCCGAGATTCCCTTTAACTATGCCTGAACCTTATCCTTGATGAGGGTTTGATACAGATGTTAATAGGGGACCATCCAAAAAAACACATGGGATTCCCCTTAAAATGCAATACCAGCTGCTTATCTTTGATGGGGTTCGGTATGGATGCCTAAGGGGACCCCATGCAAAACAATAAAGTGTTTGGTTTCCCAAAATTCCATATCAGATCCTAATCTGAGCATGAAGTCTGGCAGGCCAAGAAAGATGGGAGGCCAAGTAGGCAGCTCTACCCCTCCTAAACCATGCTAGGCCTCAAACCCTCAACACAGGAACCCACTGGCAAAGCACCTTGTCCCCATACTGATGAGCCTTTTCCCCACAACCCTGACCCAGTGGTTGTGGGGGGTCTGTGGGTGGGGCTCATTAGAATCTGGAATTAACAATAAGGTGGCCCTCGATAAGGACCTCTTTATGTGAATTTGTAAGGGGCACATAATACCCCTACTCATTCACAACAAATGAGTGAAAAGCAAATAACACATTGACACAATTTTTGACAAATAATTGATTTAAAAAAAGTCTGACTATGTAAATCATCATAAATCACATCATCCAACAATGCAAATCCTTGCCAATTATTATACTATGATCAATGCCTACTGACCCGCTGAAGGAAAAAACCTGCAAACTGCCTACATGATCCATTCAGTTGCTCATTTGCCACGAAAGAGCTCTCCCAGTTTATCACCTCTTTGTAAATATTATTATTAGTATTATACAGGATTAATCAGAAATAGCCCTTGATCCCTGTGACCTCACTGATCAAAGATGGTTATGTCCATATTTGGTCAATAACATCACCCGGGAGGCCCCATCTTTTTGTTTACATATAGCAGTAGGGAGTGGGAGATGTCATTCAGGTTGAGTGAGTAATGTAATCAGATTGTGCCAGTGGTCGGTGGGTTTTTATTCTTCAGAGGGTTAAAAAGTGTTCATTGTGGTTGACATTGATGTGTATCACTGAACAACATGATTTATCATAGTTTTACATTGGAGGACCTGTATCTGGGGCTGCTCCTATTGTTAAAGTGTGCTTACAGATTCTGATAAGTGCCCTGCCTGCAGATGCCCACAACCACTGGGCCACTGAGGCCTCCCAATGTTGAAGGAATGTGACTGTGTATAGTTCAGGAGGGTGGGGGCTATTGGTCCCCGCTCTTTCCTGACTACCCAGACTACATACTTGTAATAGGATATGATGTGGATTCTGGAGTTGACCCCATGTTTTTTATTGATTCCATTTCATAGAAGACCTGGATGGCATAATATAACAGCTTCCTTTTTCCCTTGTCAATGGTTGTTAAGGAAGCAGCCAATGCTAGCACTCTCCACATTCTTAGTAGCCAATGACATCCCCTGCCCCCATTCATTTACTGGCCCAGAGTTCCCAGCTATGGGAACAAAGATGTAGTGGTAGTAACTGACTCTCAGGATCCAGATCTGAACTCAGGACCTTTGTTGCATCTGACAGCAGCTCTTCTTCGTGATCCCTTGGGCAATTTTACTTTCTATCTGGTTTCTGGTAACCTTGAACTCCTTTCTCCTTCCATGAACTTCCTATTTAAGCCATGTCTTTGCATTCCCTGTTTGTCAGGTTATTGTGCTCTTCTCTAGCCAATATCTTGCTCCTTATGCTCCTGCTGCCACTCACATCTTCACTAACACTTGTTACTGATCTCAACTAAGTTTCTGCTTGATCCCAACCTGCAACCCATTGTTACCAACCTTTGGCTTGTTTCCCGATTGCACTTCTGCTTAATCCCTACCTGCTACATCTGCTACAGGACCCCTACTTTCTCATCTTCTGGTGGGGCAATCTTGAGGGTCGGTCTTGACAGTCTAGCAAGCAGTGAAATCTATTTCCACCATTAGGAGATCTGGTGAAGACTGGCTAGTGTTTATACCCCATGCTGCAGCTGAGCCCAGGTGACCTGCTCATGTATTTACCCTGCTGGTCTGTGTGAACCTCTCTACTGCAATAGCTACTGGTCTCTGAGCCTGACATCATTGCCCAAATATGGCCACATGATCTAATATGTATTTTAGGAGGGTCTCCATGCAATGTTTTTAAAAAACAAAGAAGACAGCAAGAATACATCTTAATCACTTTAGGCATTATTATAAATGCTGCTCCCCACCAAATATTTTTTTATTTTTTTGCATTATTACATGTCCCCTGAGGTAAGATCCTTTTTTGACAAACCTTTGACTAATAGCCCTGAAAATTGCCTAAATGGACTTTAAAATGTAACTCCTATTGACCTAATTAGGGTTCAGTTTTGGCATCTGAACTTCACCTATGTTCAGCAACCCTTTGCTGAATTCAAACCCTGGGATGCTCAGCTCTTCACTGGCCCTGATTGATGCACTCTTTATAATGTTTTGTACATGACATACTCCTAACCTCTTTGCTCTACAATCAATGTTTTATGCTACATAGTTTAGACCAGAGTGTTCAGAGTGTTTATTGTCTCTGCAGTTGTTGGTTTCCTTGTAGTTCCAAACTATGTAAACCTGTTTTCCACCACATTTACAAACAGCAGATAGATGGACTGTTATTTTCCAAGTGTCACTTAAAAATGGAACAAACTTATGCCCCGTACACACGAGCGGAATTTCCGCCAGCAAAAGTCCCATGAGAGCTTTTGTCCAAAAATGAGACCATGTGTATGCTCCATCTGACTTTTGCTGGCGGAATTCCAGCCAGCAAAAGATTGAGAGCATATTCTCAATTTTTTTGGTCAGAAAAAGTTTTGATCGTCTTTACCAATTCCGAAGCGCAAAATTCCTACGCATGCTCGGAAACAATTCAACGCATGCTCGAAAGCATTGAACTTCATTTTCTCGGCTCGTCGTAGTGTTGTACATCACCGCATTCTTGATGGTCGAAAGTTCAGCAAACTTTTGTGTGACTGTGTGTATGCAAGCCAAGCTTGAGCGGAATTCCGTCGGAAAAACCATCCAAGATTTTTCCGATGGAAATTATGCTTGTGTGTACGCGGCATTAGGCATATTTTCCAACAATCCCAAATTTAGCAGGACTGCCCCATAATGTGAGGGGAAATACCCGGGTCTTGTAAACCCCAGGATAATCCTACTATTGTTGGGACGTTTGAACAATTGAATAAGTCAGCAATATTGATCGTTTAATCAATTGATGTATTAAAGTGCCTCCAATTAAAAAAAAAAAAATATTAAATATAATTATGTTGACCAATTATTATTACTGAACTTAACTGCTCTACGCACCAGCACAATAAAATTGCGTGAAAGTATGGAGCATGAAACTATAAAACAAATTAAGATTTACTGTATTTTACAATTAAGTCACTAACAATACACAAAACAGTAAGATGGATAGTGTAACACAAACAACAAAATTTATATTCAACAACAAATCCCTCAATTTATGTGACTAAAACATATATAAACCGGGGAACTAGATGAGTTAAATAATTCAATTACCACCCATAGATACCATAACCAGATATCACTAAACCTACCAGGAAATGAAATCTGTGTTTTGACAGATTATACCCATTCTGTCCCTGCAGTTGGATTAAGGGGCGGAGTCTGTCTGTTAGTTGTGCCAATACACCAACAATTCAGTTATCTAATCCCTAGGGGTTATGATACTGTGGAATATCAAATAAAACCAGTAAAATCTATCACAAGCAGGGTTTTTAAATTAAACAAGCAAAAATCATCTTGATAATAACACACTGTTCTGTACCCTCAGAAGCAGGATGGTGATAGATCACTTTGGACAAATAAATATGGTCCTAATATGACTGCCGACCTAACCCTCAAGATAGCTAATGATAAGTGGCATTGACTCAAGCTCAAGATGGAGTATTTGGATGAGCTGAAGATGAGGAAGAGCCATATCTCATGATGAGGCTGGGTCAAGAGCAGATGCTGATCTTCAGATGCTGATAATACCAGATGAAACTGATCTTTAAAGATGGAGTAGATCAAGATTAGGGATGAGCCGAACACCCCCCGGTCCGGTTCGCACCAGAACCTGAGAATGGACCAAAAATTTGCACGAATGTTAGAACCCCATTGACGTCTATGGGACTCGAACATTCAAAATCAAAAGTGCTTATTTTAAAGGATAATTTGCATGGTATTGTCCTAAAAAGGGGTTGGGGACCCGGGTCCTGCCCCAGGGGACATGTATCAATGCAAAAAAAAGTTTTAAAAACTACCGTTTTTTCGGGAGCAGTGATTTTAATGATGCTTAAAGTAAATTAAAAAAAGTGAAATATTCCTTTAAATATCATACCTGGGGGGGGGGGTCTATAGTATGCCTGTAAAGTGGCGCGTGTTTCCCGTGCTTAGAACAGTCACTGCACAAAATGTCATTTTTAAAGGAAAAAAGGTCATTCAAAACTGCTTGCGGCTTTAATGTAATGTCGGGTCCTGGTAATATGGATGAAAATCAGTCAGACAAACGGCATGGGTACCCCCAAGTCCATTACCAGGCCCTTTGGGTCTTGTATTGATATTAGGGGAACCCCGCACCCAAATTAAAAAAGGAAAGGTGTGGGGCCCCCAGGCCCTATATACACAGCAGTATACAGGCGGTGCAAACAAGACAGGGACTGTAGGTTTGTTAAGTAGAATCTGTTTGTAATTTTGAACTGGTACATTTTTAACATGTTTAGCTCCAGCCAAGGAATCTATTTTAAGCTTTTTGGAAAACCTAGGGAAGGGTTATCACCCCTGTGACATTTGTTTTGCTGTCTGTGCTCCTCTTCAGAAGATTTCACCTCACTTTTTGTCTCAATGACAAATGTTTTTTGAAAATTTGGGGTTTTTTTGTGAAACAAGGATTGGTGATAAAGCATCAGTGGAAAGGAGAAAAGTTTTTTCCCATATTAACTCTTACAGGAGAGAATTTCCCTTCCTAGGGGTAGATTTCATCTCACTTCCTGTTGTCACCTTCCGTTTGCAAGTAGGAGTCGTTTGTAAGTTAGATGTTTGAAAGTAGGGGCCTGCCTTATATATTGGAAATTTGGGCCTTAGGTGTTGTTGTGGCAACAACACTGTAAGCCCTCACAGGGCCCTGCTGTGAACTATTAGATCAAGAATTGTAATTACATGCCCCTGTTGAACAGGGGCAGAAAAATTGGGCCTTTGGTGGTGGTGCTACAACACTGTAATTCCTCACAGATACTCTTGGTGGGCGCAGAAACAGGCTCTTCTGTGAAATATTAGATCAAGAATTCTAATTACATGTCCCTGTTGAACAGGGGCTGAAAAATTGGGCCTTAGGCACTGGTGCTGGTGCCACAACACTGCAACCCCTCACAGATACTCTAGTTGGAGCGCAGGAACTAGCCCTGCTGCAAAGAATTGCATCAAAAATTGTAATTACACGCCCCTGTTAAACAGGGGCTGAAAAATTGGGCCTTAGGCACTGGTGCTGGTGCCACAACACTGCAACCCCACACAGATACTCTAGTTGGAGCGCAGGAACTAGCCCTGCTGCAAAGAATTGCATCAAAAATTGTAATTACATGCCCCTGTTAAACAGGGGCTGAAACATTGGGCCTTAGGCACTGGTGGCGGGACTGGCGGCACCCAGAACCAAAAATGTTCTTACAAGCTATCATCATGATCATTGAGGAGGAAGAGGATAATTACTCAGTATAACAGAATAGTCACTCAGCATCAGCATAGGCAGTCTTTGAAGGGATCTGACATTTCAAAAAAATTTATTCGGTTACATTAGCATCAGATGCTTGGTAGCTGGTGGTGATCCAAGACTGATTCATTTTATTGAAGGTCAGTCGATTGACCGAGTCAGTGGACAGACGCACCCTGTGATTGGTTACAAAGCCTCCAGCAGCACTCAATGTGCGTTTCGAAAGAACACTGGATGCAGGACAGGCCAGTAGCTCAATTGCATACTGTACAAGCTCTGGCCAGTTATCCATCCTCAAGACCCAGTAACCCAGAGGATATTCAGTGGGAAAGGTGTCCAAGTCAGATCTTGCCCCTAGGTATTCCTGCACCATGTAAAACAGACGCTGGCGATGGTTGCTGGAACTGATCATACCTTGGGGCTGCGGACTAAAAAATTGTCCGAACGCATCGGTCAGATGGCCACCTTCTCCACCACTCCTTCTTTGACTGACCGAAGCCTCAGCAACACGTTGTCCAGAAACAGGAGTTTGTAACCTCCCAGTCTCTGGGAACATGTTGCACAGACCTTTCTGCAAGGCCTCCCGAAGATGTTTCATCTTCTGCTCCCTCTGCAATGGCAAGATAAGGTCCGCAACCTTACCCTTGTAACGTGGATCAAGGAGGGTTGCCAGCCAGTAATGATCCCCCTCCTTGATGCCATGAATACGAGGATCCTTCTGCATGCTTTGGAGGATCAGGGAAGCCATGCAGCGTAGGTTTGCTGAGGCATTCGGTCCGGAGTCCTCTGGGTCACTAAGGATGACATGATCCGCAGCCACCTCCTCCCAGCCACGTACAAGTCCATGGGTTTCTTGGGACTGTAAATGATCCCTTAAAGACTGCTGCTGATGCTGAGTGCCAGGCTCCACCTCCATACTGACACAATCCTCCTCCTCGTCCTCTTCCTGTGTGATCAGCAGGCACGCAGGAACACTGTCTGGATAAAGGGGGCCTTGAAAGCTAAGGAAGTCCTCCTCTTCCTGCCTCTCTTCTGCCTCAAGTGCCCTGTCCATTATTCCACGCAGCGTGTGCTCCAACAGGTGGACAAGGGGGACAGTGTCACTGATGCATGCACTGTCACTGCTCACTATCCTCATGGCCTCCTCAAATAGTGACAGGACAGTGCATGCATCCCTGATCATGGCCCACTAGTGTGGGGAAAAAAACCAAGCTCCCCTGACCCTGTCCTGGTGCCATAGTTGCACAGGTACTCATTGATGGCCCTCTGCTACGTGTGCAGCCGCTGCAGCATAGCCAACGTTGAGTTCCACCTGGTGGGCATGTCGCAGATTAGGCGGTTCTTGGGCAGGTTAAATTCATTTTTGGAGGTCTGACAGCGGAGCACTGGCATTATATGACCGGCGGAAATGCACACAGACTTTCCTGGCCTGCCTCAGGACATCCTGTAAGCCCAGGTACCTGCCCAAGAACTGCTGCACCACCAAGTTAAGGATGTGAGCCAAACAGGGCACATGGGTCATTTTTCCCTGTCGGAGGGTGGAGAGGAGGTTGGTGCCATTGTCGCAAACCACCATTCCTGCCTTAAGTTGGTGCGGCGTCAACCACCTCTGAACCTGCCCCTGCAGAGCTGACAGAACCTCTGCCCCAGTGTGGCTCCTGTCTCCCAAGCACACCAGCTCAAGCACCGCATGGCAACTTTTGGCCTGCATATTTGAGTAGCCCCTTGAACGCCTATGGAGCACCGCTGGTTCCGAGGACAAAGCACAGGAAGAGGCCATGGAGAAAGTAGAGGAGGGGGTGGAGGAGAGAGGTATGTCAGAATCATTAGTAGTGGCATTTTGGAGGCGTGGTGGTGGAACAACCTCCAACACTACTACACCTTGTCCTGCATCCTTCCCAGCTGCCAGCAGAGTCACCCAATGCGCCGTGAAACTTAGGTAACATCCCTGTCCATGCCTGCTGGACCATGAGTCAGCGGTAATATGCACCTTACCGCTGACCGCCCTGTCCAGCGAGGCATGGACATTGCCTTCCACATGCCAGTAGAGAGCCGGAATCGCCTTCTGTGAGAAAAAGTGGCGTTTGGGTACCTGCCACTGAGGAACCGCACATTCCACAAACTCACGAAAGGGGGCAAAGTCTACCAACTGAAAAGGTAGCAGTTGAAGTGCTAGCAATTTTGCCAAGCTAGCATTCAACCGCTGGGCATGTGGATGGCTGGGAGTGAACTTTTTTCGGCGGTGCAGCAGCTGGGGCAGGGAAATTTGCCTGGTACAATCTGACGTCGGTGTACCAAAAGCAGACTGCCCACAAGTACTTGGCTGTGACACACCTAATTTAACACCTTCATTACTCTCAGTGCAGGTCTCAGAGAGGACTGAAGGTATAGTGGGGTTGGAGATCTCAGCTGATGAGGAGCAAGGAGAGGTCCTTTTTGTTCTTTGGTGTGGGTCTTTTAGATACGCTTGCCAACGAACTGCATGGCAGGTCAACATATGTCTGGTCAAGCATGAGGTGCCCAAGCGGGAGATGTTTTGGCTTCGCGAGATATGCTTGAGACATATGTTGCAAATAGCAGCGGTGCGATCTGATGCACTCGTCTTTAAAAAGGCCCACACCAAAGAACTTTTGGAATAACGTGCAGAGACAGCAGCGCCCTGCACATGCGGAGCTTTGCGGTGTGATGCAGTCAGTGTGCTGCCCTTAGACTGGCCCCTGGAGGGCATCCTGCCTCGTTGGTGATGTGCCTCCTCCTCCTCCTCTCTCCTATCAGGCACCCACATTGAGTCAGTGACCTCATCATCCCCTCCCTCCTCATCACTGGAGCAAACCTGGCAGTATGCTGCAGCAGGGGGAGCATGACTGCCAGATTGCTGTCCTTCTTGGGCACCCCCTCTGTCCGTGCTCATGTTACTGCCTTCATCTAGCTCAGTATCATCATCAGAGCCTTCTAAACGCTGGGCATCCTCTTGGAGCATGTACCCAACACTGTGGTCAAACAGTTCGAGTGACTCCTCAGGAGGACATGGTGGGGCTAGGGAAGGAGTCACTGATGCCATTGAGCCGAGGAAAGAAGTCGCTTTGGCAGCTGCTTTGCCAGACAAAGTACCCTGAGCATGGGTGAGAGAGGATGAGGAGGATGAGGACGGCTTGGTCATCCACTTGACCAATTCTTCCGCATGTTGATGCTCAACACGGCCAGCTGCTGAAAAAAAGACCAAGCGTGTCCCACGGCCATGTGCTGATGAGAATGCAACGTCTCCACGACCAGCACTGTTGCCTCTAGACACAGAGCCTGCTTGCCCTCTTTTATTGGCTTGTGACTGCCTGCCTCTCCTTGTTGGCCTTCCAGACATACTAATGGCCTGCAGTGACATGTAGCTGCACTAAGCTGGGATATATATATATATATATACTGATACCGCAGCTAGCAAAATCAACTGCCTGCCTGTAGTATGAGAACACCACCAACCTTCTACAGGTAGCTTTAGATGAACACTGTAAAGAGGATGCACTACACTAACGTTAAAATAATGTAGCTGCCTGCGGTAGTGATGGGATCAGGAAAACACCACCAATCTTTTACAGGTAGCTTTAGCTGAACACTTGGCAGAGGTTGCACTACAATAACTTGCAGCTTTAGATGAACACTGTTCAGAGGTCGCACTACACTAACTTGTAGCTTTAGCTGAACACTGTGCACTACACTAACTTGTAGCTTTAGCTGAACACTGTTCAGAGGACGCACTACACTAACTTGTAGCTTTAGCTGAACACTGTGCAGAGGTCGCACTACACTAACTTGTAGCTTTAGCTGAACACTGTTCAGAGGACGCACTACACTAACTTGTAGCTTTAGCTGAACACTGTGAGGAGGACACACTACACTAACTTGTAGCTTTAGCTGAACACTGTGCAGAGGTCGCACTACACTAACTTGTAGCTTTAGCTGAACACTGTGCAGAGGTCGCACTACACTAACTTGTAGCTTTAGCTGAACACTGTTCAGAGGATGCACTACACTAACTTGTAGCTTTAGCTGAACACTGTGCACTACACTAACTTGTAGCTTTAGCTGAACACTGTTCAGAGGACGCA
The DNA here is from genome assembly GCA_037952925.1 of Lithobates clamitans. Classification (NCBI taxonomy): domain Eukaryota; kingdom Metazoa; phylum Chordata; class Amphibia; order Anura; family Ranidae; genus Lithobates; species Lithobates clamitans. The sequence continues at coordinate 8,439,023 of JBBGZY010000071.1, forward strand.
CTACACTAACTTGTAGCTTTAGCTGAACACTGTTCAGAGGACACACTACACTAACTTGTAGTTTTAGCTAACCACTGTGCAGAGGTCGCACTACACTAACTTGTAGCTTTAGCTGAACACTGTGAGGAGGACACACTACACTAACTTGTAGCTTTAGCTGAACACTGTGCAGAGGTCGCACTACACTAACTTGTAGCTTTAGCTGAACACTGTGCAGAGTTCGCAATACACCAACATGTAGCTTTAGCTTAACACTGTGAGGAGGACGCACTACACTAACTGTAAATAGTCTAGCTGCCTGACTGTGGTACTAATAAGATCAGAAGAACACCAGTAATTTTCTTCAGGTAGCTGTAAATACTGTAACAACACAAGCCTGCCTGTCTGTAGGAAGAAAATAACAGTAACGGATCTAGCTAAACTGAATACTTTGTATATATATAAACAACACCTGGGATGCATATATATATATATATATATACACAATACACTGTAAGTGTAGCTAACTGACTGACTGTCCTGCCTAATCTATCTAACTTAAATCAAATGACACTGTCTCTCTGTCTCTGTCTCTCAACGCCGGAACACACACTACACAGGGCCGCCGCACAGGCGGTCTTATATAGTGTGGGGCGTGTACTAAACCCCCTGAGCCATAATTGGCCAAAGCCACCCTGGCTTTGGCCAATTACAGCTCTCTCTACAGACGGCGCTGTAATTGGCCAAGCATGCGGGTCATAGTGCATACTTGGCCAATCATCAGACAGCAATGCACTGCGATGCCGCAGTGAATTATGGGCCGTGACGCGCCACACGAATTTGGTGCAAACGGCCCATATCGTTTGCAATTTGGCGAACGGGCGAACAGACGATGTTCGAGTCGAACATGGGTTGACTCTAACACAAATCTCATCCCTAATCAAGATGGAGCCCCCTTGTCTCTCTCTGAGCTTCCATTCTTATCCCCCCAAAACTGCCTTAATTAGGGATCATCCGAGAGGGCATAGTTTTCAATATTTACCCAGCTCTGATTGGAGGGCAATATTACAGATTGCCTACTTGTTTGCCTAGACAATCTCTCTAATAAGTTTTCTGGGGAGAAAATTGGTTTATTGGATTCAATCTTTAAAGGATAAACTTGGATCCTTAGATTATTCTCAATGTACCATATTTATCTGTGTATAACATGCGCCGGCATATAACGCGCACCCCAAGTTTAGGAGGGAAGTTTAAGGAAAAAAATTACATTTAAATGCCCATCAATGCAGCCTTATCAGTGTCAGTGTCATTTACAGCCTTGTCAGTGTAGTCTTGTCAGTGCAGCCTTGCAGTGTAGCCTTGTCAGTGCAGCCTTGTCAGTGCAGCATTGCAGTGTAGCCTTTTCAGTGCAGACTTGTCATTGCAGCCTTTTCATTGCAGTTTAAAAATGGCGCCGGGTCTTCTTGGTCACTCTTGGGTCCTCTCGGCCGCTCTCAGGTCTTCTCGGCAGCTCTCGGGTCCTCTCGGCGGCACTTGGGTCCTCTCGGTGGCTCTTGGGTCCTCTCAGGGGCACTCGGGTCCTCTCGGCAGCTCTCGGGTCCTCCTGCAGTCCCGAGCGGAGCCGAGAATAGCTGAGTGTACTCAGCTTGGCTCCGCTCACAGTCACACCCAGTCCCTATGTTTTGTCCATCATAGAGTGGGACTGAGCGTGACTGTGAGCCGAGCCGAGTACACTCGGCTATGTATCTCGGCGGGTCAATCCTCTGCTCACAATCAGCGGGGGATCGGCGGGGGGTCGGCGGGGGATCAGCGTATAACACGCACCCACGATTTTCCTCTGATTTTAAGGGGAAAAAAGTGCATGTTATACGCCGATAAATATGGTAATTTTATTTAGAGAGTACATACAGTAACTACATCCCTCTGAGGGATTTGTGGCATTTATGATTTAAATTTTTTGGTATATCATCTTAAACATGAAAAGAGGTGTAATTATATCCAGCGATCCATGTTAAAATATTAATTATACTTCTAAAATATTTTGTACACACTTAAACTAGTTCCATCTTGTTTCTGAAAATATATACAGTAGATTATGAAACACCAATATTTCTTAATACGATGATTACAGGGAAAACATATTTTTACTAATTTTATCTCAATCATGATTGAATGTCTTTGGATATCATTATGCCTTGTATAAATGAATATTGAAATAGTGATGTTCCACTTCATCCGCACCCATCCGAGCCTCACTATGCCTGGAACAGGTCTGGACCCCTCAGATTTGTTGGGCATCGCCCCCTGCACAAGCCCATGCCACTATTGTGCCGATTCGTCACACATTTCAGCCTCCGGCCTAGTCCACGGCCATTACGGCCGATCCCAGCACCATCCTCAGGCTCACAGGAACACATACCTGCCATCCTCCACCCAGGCAGCACTGCATCTCGCCTACCTCCCTCCCCGTCATGTAGGAGAGCCTCCGGAGTGAGTGACCTAAAGCTGCAGCCAGCTTTCCCTTCAGTCACAGCTCGAGGCCGGACACCATTTTAACGCAATCCAGCTCAATCCTTGGACATAGATAGGTTCTGACTCTCCATCCATCTACCAGACTCTGCCACATCATCCCCTGCCCTCATCCACATTATATGGGAGGCTAATCGGGGAGTTTGGCAGAGAAATTAAAGTAACCCTAGGTGCACGCGCGGTGGCTCCTAAGATGGCCACGTAGTCCGGGAGCTTCGTTCTGCTCTGACACACAAGCGCCCACACTGGACCCATCCGGTAAACAGGAATGATTAATAGGCCCCCAAAGGCACAAATCTCTCCCACTGTGGATTCTCCTCAGGGAATCAAGATGGCGGCCGCGACCCAGCCTCCAGAATGGGATAATCAGGGTAACTTCCCGCAAGGCACAGCCCTGGATTCCATACACTTTGGTCATCTCCCGGGAGCATTAGAGAGCACTCACCTAATAGGAGCTGCATCCCCTGCATCCACGGAATCATTGATAGGGCACACCATGGAGGACTTTTTATTATACCCTATGGAAGAAAGCTCAGTACTCCCACAGTTAAGGGAGGATCACCATGCCCTCTGGGCCTAAATGCTTTATAACATAGCGGACTTGTTCTCCAGGTTCTCAGACATGCTGAGCATTGGACTTTCTCAAACAGCAGCCAAAATTATGGGGGACATTAAAGCAGAACTCCAGACCTCAGGATCCCGCATAGAAACAATCAAATCACACCTGGACACCACGATCACCAGAAGGAATCAAAACACTGATCGTATACAGGACCTTCAAGACCAGCTCGAGGTGGCCATGTCTAAAATAGATGACCTTGAGAATAGATCTTGCAGATATAACTTCAGGATCAGAGGTCTTCCGGAAAAAGTCACAGATGTGCATGCAGTGGTTCGCTCTCTCATTTAGAGCCTATTCACCCATGCAAATTGGAGTTGGACAGGGCTCATAGAGCTCTGGGACCCCCCCGATCAGATGGACTCCCAAGAGACATTGTGGTGAAACCACATTATTATGCGATTAGGGAGGAGTTCTGCAGTGGGCACGCTTTATCGCAAATCTCAAGATCCAGGATCATTCTATTTAAATCTTTGCGGATTTATCCCCATCTACCATTCAAAAAAGGAGATCGGTTAAACCGCTCCTCTCAGTGCTTGCTCAAAAAGACATAAAATATTAGTGGCTATTTCCATTCAATCTCAAGTTTTCCTATAAGAACAAGTCATATACCTTCTCCAAGCTTCCGGAGGGAGAAGAACTCCTCCTTCATCTGGGACTCATTACTCAGACCCCGTCCACTTGGACCTGCCGCTGGATCCTCTAAATGACAGATGCCCACTAGCCCGATCACTCCAGTTTGGCAGAAACCAAAAACCAAGAGATCCAAGGCATCCACACCTACCTGAATTTCCTAATTATATGTGACTATCTGGGCTCAATGAGCTCAAAATGTTTTTTCTCTCTGGGTCTTTCCCATTTGAATGGCCCCAGCTGGGTCTCTTCGGAACACTTTTTGCCTCCCTTCTCTTTTTCAATTTACCCTCACTTTTTGAGGGTAGGGAGGGATTTTGGGGGTAGGTTTATTTAGGTTCTACACTAGTTCTAGATACTTTAAAACATGATACTTAAAATGTAGTGTATTAGATACGGTGTGGTGGGGATCCCCCCCCTCCTTTTTTTTTTTATTGTGGGGCTTGTCCTGGCAGATTTCAGTGGGAGGGACCGCTCAATTGTAACTACTCCAGAAACACAGCTAATGGGACCCCATGTCCGGATTATAGCACTATACCTTCTTATCATAGTACCGCTGATCATCTTCTGACCACCCATATATTAGCCTTTCCTCCCTTTATCCCATAGGAGTCCATACAGGTCAGAACTGGTTACACACCCTAATGGCCAGTTTTATTTCAATTAATCTGGTTGTGTTACTATCATAAATTGTTATTGTTGAGTTATTTCATTTCATATACGTTATAATACAAGGGCGCTGCTGTCGGAGCAGCCTATTGGTGCCTCTGCCTGTACAGGAGATTACCACTCTCCCCTAGACAGGGTGGCTTCTTCTCTGGCAAAAGAACACTCTTTAATACTCTTAAAGGGAGCATTAGGGCCTTGCCCCACCTCCCTTCTGAAGTTAGCCATATCTTCTCACCAATGTTACATACTTTACTCTACTCTTTCTGTTGCTCATGCTTTTCTTTCTTCCTGATGTCCTTCCGGAAAATCTTGCATCCTTTCCCTACCTGACTTGTATTCCAGACACCAGGACAAATCCTATAATCCTCCTCCACGAGGCTCACAGGTAAGTGGCTGTGTGTCGCTTGAGCTCCCCCTCCATCTGCTCCATGGCTGAAGCTGACAAACTAACCTCTCCCCTACGCATAGTATCCCATAACACACAGGGATTGAACTCCCAGATTAAAAGACGAAAAATATTTCAATACTACCATAACCAAATGATTGATGTGATCCTGTTAAAGGAAACACACTTCCCTAGATCGTATTGCCCCAAGTTCACCCATCCTAAATTCCCCCATTTTTACCTCGCTAATGCGGAAAATAAGACTAATAGGGCGTACACACGGTCGGACTTTGTTTGGACATTCCGACAACAAAACCCATGTATTTTTTCCGACGGATGTTGGCTCAAACTTGTCTTGCATACACACGGTCACACAAAGTTGTCGGAAAATCCGATCGTTCTGAACGCGGTGACGTAAAACACGTACGTCGGGACTATAAACGGGGCAGTGGCCAATAGCTTTCATCTCTTTATTTATTCTGAGCATGCGTGGCACTTTGTCCGTCGGATTTGTGTACACACGATCGGAATTTCCGACAACTGATTTTGTTGTCGGAAAATTTTATCTCCTGCTCTCCAACTTTGTGTGTCGGAAAATCCGATGGAAAATGTCCGATGGAGCCCACACACGGTCGGAATTTCCGACAACACGCTCCGATCGGACATTTTCCATCGGAAAATCCGACCGTGTGTACGGGGCATTATGCTGCGTCATCTCCTGCAGCTCCGGACCTCTGGGAATCTGTGACCTTCTTGCGCTCCCTAAGATAAGTGCTCCTCAGGCCACCAATTTTGGCTTTTAAATAGGGGATGGTTGCTGTGGGGACCACCGGCTTCACCAACTCCAGCAGTTTCTCCAGCGCTGCCTGCCTCTTCTGTTTGTGATTATAGTGGGGGTGTCTCACTTGCCACAGACAGGGCAGCTCCCTGTACTTGTCTATGAACAGGGGAAGGAAATTGTGGTCGTTGAACCCATCCATTTTCTCTGCAAGACACAACACAAGACAAACCCTAATGTCAGGCAAAACTCCCCTAATCTTGTTACAATATAGGCTTCCATTTCGAAGCAGTATAGGCGCAAGTTTAGATCTTACCTTCGTTAGCGTCTCCGATGCTCCTTCCTCCGCTCACAGATCGTACGTAATACGCACGTGTGTTACGCTTTATACACACTGCGCATGTGTATAACTCCGCCCGCCCCTGACGTTCTTTCTAGTCTATTCCCTGCCCCTTTTCGTTCGGCGCAGTGAGGGAAGAGCACATGGCGGATAGACAGCATGTGCGTGCTAATTGTAGCAACGAGGAGGAGGTGGAGGAGGATAGGCCGGAGCCTGAAACGTCCCGATCCAGAAGGAGATTTAAGGACTCAAATATGTCCTTTGGGGAGATGTTGGAAATGGTGGACATCCTGAAGAAGGCCGACTATGATGGAAAGTATGGGCCTTACCCCAACCCCAATATCAGAAAGGCCAAGATCATGGCGAAAGTGGTCAGGAGTCTGCACCGGAATTTCGGGGTTCGACGATCGAAAGATCAGCTCAGGAAGCGGTGGTCGGACCTGAAATTACGAGAACATGAGTAGTACAGAAAGATCCGGAGAGTGCTGCAAAAAAGTAAGTAGTTGTGCTGTGTTCCTATTCTTTTTGTGTTTATTACGTTCGTGCTGCTCCATGTGCTTTTAGGAACTGTTTTTTTTTTTTTTTTTTTTTATCCACTTCAGCGAAAGTTTTCCGAGAGACATTATTTCAACTTTATGTGTCAAACTTTATCTCTTCTCCTTTTTCACATCATTGTGGATTGTTTCCGTCACATCTTTATTATTTTTCCCTTCTAGGATATTCTTAAATAATTTTAAAAACCGACGACAAAACGCCTTCTATAATTATAAACCCTATTATTATCTTAGTCTCTCTCAGTCCCTCTTATTTCCCCCCTCCCCCCTCCCCCTCACCCCCCCCCTCCCCCTCCCCTGTGTCTGGTCCGTTCCTTTATGTTGTTTATTTATCCACTTGGCTCTGCACCTATTCTTTCTTTTATCCTATCTAAATAAATATCCGAGACTTTGTAGTTTTTCCAACTTTCCCATCTACTATTATCCCCTTTCTCTCCTCCTTCCATTTTGTAGTGATAATCTATTTCCTTTAGCCAGTTTCTAATGTCTGGTTTTCCACTTTTTAGCCAATTCTTGGGAATTAAGGCCTTGGCCGCATTCAGGAGGTTAGGTATTATTGATTTTCTATATTGTTTCTTAGGTTTATTGTAGATATGGAAGAGGCAAGTCCAAATATTTTGTTCTATTTCTTCTCCAGTTATTTCTTTTATGTTATTTAACACTTCCTTCCAGTACTCCATTATTATTGGGCATTCCCACCATATGTGTGTGATCATTGCTATTTGGCCACATTTTCTCCAACACAAGGAGGTTCTATCTTGATGGAATCTGTGTATTCTTACTGGGGTCATATACCATCTTGATACTAGTTTATAATTCATTTCTATGGTCTTCATGTCCCAAGCCTTATTATATCCCATTTCTATCATTTTTTCCACTTTTTGGTTATCTATTTTTAAATTCATTTCTTTTTCCCATTGATTTATATATTCTGGTCTTTCTTGTGCTTCCAAATCTGTCAGTATACTATAAATTTTTGATGTTCCGTTTTTTAATGGTGTTTCATTGCTACATAGCGTTTCCAGTGCAGTTAATTTTGTTTCATCTCTCAGTGGGTGTGGTATTGTGCTTACTAGGTGCCTTAGTTGAGTATAATTCCATTCATTCATCTTCCATCCATTCCTTTCCTCTATTTCTACTCGTGTTCTTATTTTGCCATTTCTAGTGATATCTTTCAGTTGTGGGTTACCTATTCCTTGGATTTCAAATATTTCCCTCCCAGGGGTGAAGAGATTCGATCCTGTGAGTGCTAACAGTGGTGAATTATATTTCCATTCATTCTTTAAGTGGATGGTGTCCCAAATTTTAAATACATTTTTTGTTATTTCGTGCGTGTCTGTGTCCAATATTCTATATTTCCGTGGAATCCAAATATTCTTATGTAGTGTGGCTCCATTTATTGTGTTTTCCATTTCCACCCATTTTTTTTCCTTTTTCTCATTTGTCCACTCTAACATTCGTGTTAAAACTATGGCTTTATAGTACCTACTTATATCTGGGGCGGCAAGACCTCCACGCTCCTTTTTCCTTGTGATCAGCGTATATTTAATTCTTGGTTTTTTATTAAGCCATATGTATTTTAGCAGGATTGTTTTAATTATTTTAAAAAAGCTCTGCGGGATTTTTACTGGTAACATCTGTAATCTGTAGTTTATTTTAGGTAATATCGTCATCTTAAACATATTTATTCTTCCAATCCATGAAAGTGGCTGTATTCTTAACTTTTTCATTTCTTCTTTGACCTCATTGATCAGTGGAATAAAGTTTGCCTGATAAATTTTTTCGACTCTAGGAGTTATTTTAATTCCAAGGTAATTTAGTTCTTTTACCCAAGTGAATGAGAATTCTTTTTGTAAAAACTGAACTTCCTTTTTCTCTAGACCTATGTTTAATATTTCCGTTTTTATTGGATTAATTTTGAAGTTTGACAGTTCTCCGTATTTTTTAATTTCTTTCAGTATGTTTGGGAGTGACACTCTTGGGTTGGATACGTACATCAAGATGTCGTCCGCGTAAGCAGCGATCTTATGCTCTTTTCCTCCTAGTTTCGCTCCTTCTACCTCTTTGTTATTGCGGAGTGTTGCTAATAGTGGTTCTAAAGCCAATACATATAATAGTGGAGACAGTGGACAGCCTTGCCGTGTTCCATTCTGCATCTTAATTTTTGGAGAGAGTCTACCGTTTACTTTTACGACTGCTGTCGGGCCATTATACAAATTTGTTATCCACTTCATCATTTTTGTCCCGATACCCAAGTGCCGCAATGTATCCATCATGAAACCCCAGTCTACCCTGTCAAATGCTTTTTCTGCATCCAATGACAGGAATAGAACTGGGGTCTCATTCTGCACCTTCTTGTGCAACATCAATAATGATTTTAGGCTGTTGTTCCTCCCCTCTCTCCCCGGGACAAAACCAGTTTGGTCCGGGTTGATCCACAGTGGGATTAGTTTTTTTATCCTAGTGGCCAGGATCTTGGAGTACAGCTTCGTATCGGCGTTCAATAGGGCTATTGGCCTGTAGCTTGAGCAGTTAACTTTGTCTTTCCCTTCTTTTGGTAGTATTGTAATATGAGCTAATAACGATTCACTTCTTATTTCTTCATCTTCCCCTAAGGAATTCATATATTCTAATAGTTTTGGAGTCAGCTGTTCTTCAAATTTTTTATAGTATTTGACCGTAAACCCGTCTGGTCCTGGGCTTTTTCCTACGGGAGTTTCCTTTAATGCCAGTTTTACCTCTTCATGCGTAATATTTTTTTCCAATTCTTCTAGTTGGTCTATTTTTAGTTTTGGTAAGTTTGCTTTTTTTTTAATATTCTTGTATCTTCTTTGTTCTTGTATTCGCTTCTTTCCAAGTTTCCTGTCCTTTTATTGCATAAAGGGAGCTGAAGTATTTTTGAAATGTTATCGCTATATCTGTAGTTTTATTTACCACTTCTCCTTTTTCATTTTTGATCTTCTCAATGTAATTCAAAGACTTCTTTTTTTTTACCAGATTTGCTAGGTATTTTCCTGGTTTATTACCCCATTTATATTTTTCTTGTACTACTCTGTTGTAGTCCTTCCTTTCTTCTTGTTCCATCCAGTCTTTTAATTGCTCTCTCTTTTGAGATAGTAGGCCGAAGATTTTGTTGTTTACTTGATTTTTATGTTTTCATTCCAATTCATAAATTTCTTTAATTATTTGTTGCATGTTTGTTTTCCTTTCCTGTTTTTTTCTTGCCCCTGTGGCTATTAACTTGCCCCTAATAACAGATTTATGCGCCTCCCATATTGTTGCTTTCGATACCTCTGGTGTATCGTTTTCCTCAAAATATCTTTTAATTTCTTCTATGATGCTTTTTTCGGTCTCACTGTCTTCTAATAAAGTTTCGTTGATTCTCCATGGACCCCTTTCAAGGACTTCTCCTTTTATTTTCATTCTCAAGGTTACTGGGCTGTGATTTGAGGCGGTTATTATGCCTATTTTTGTTTCTTCTATTTCTTCCAAGTTTCTATGTTCGACCATGATGTAATCCAATCTGGAGTAAATTTTGTGTACTGTTGAGTAGAATGTGTAGTCCTTTGTGCTGGGGTGCTGAATTCTCCAAGGGTCTATTAGTTGCTGTTCATATAATGTTCTTTTTAATTTCTTTAGTTGATTTACCTCTTTGTCCCTTACTCTTGAGGTACTGTCCATTTTATTATCCATGCTGAAGTTGAAGTCTCCAGCTAGTATTAATTTTCCTTGCTTGAATTCCATTAGTATTTTAATTATATCTATCAAATATTTTTTAGGGTTCTTATTAGGACAGTAGACATTGGCCAATGTATATTTTACCCCGTGTATAGTTCCTGTAATAAAAAGATATCGACCCTCCGGGTCTATTTTCCTTTGATCTATTAGAAAACGTACATTTTTCCCTATACCGATGGCTACTCCTTTGGCCCTTCTTATTGGCGAGTCTCCTTGATACCATGTTGGTATGTTTCTTGAATAAATTTTGGCATTTGAGTTTTGGGTTATATGCGTCTCCTGTAGGAAAATTATTTCTGCTTTACTTTTTTCTAGTTCTCGGAGAATGATGTTTCTCTTCCCTGGGGAATTTAGTCCTCGGACATTGTAAGAGATTATTTTTATGCTGTTTACGTTTTCCATTCTTGTGCCTTTTCTTCCCCGCCCGTCCTCCGGCCCTCCCCCCCACGCGGTCCCCCTAGGAGACCGGATGGAGGGGACACCCAGCGGACGCACGGGGTCTCCTCATCTCTTGTCTCAAAATAGGTGCGCCTATGTAACCACTCATGTGACTCAGACCTTTCCCTCCCCACCCTCCTTCCCTCCCTTTTCCCTCCTCCCACCCTCCCCCTCCCTTTTTTCTGATATGGGTTTTTTACCCCCATATTCTCTAGAGCTGAGAGCGTTTTACTTTGTTTTGTGGGGCACGCTCTGCCCCCTCTGCTCTATTTATTGTGAGGCGGAGCTCTGTAAGACACCCTATTCCCCCCCTGCCTAAGCACTAATAGGGCGACCCCCTGTCCACTCCGTGAGTCCCTGTCTCCCTCTCCCTGCATTTTTGTTGTGTTTTACCAATCCTTTCACTTTCCTTTTTTCCCATCCCATCAACCCCAGCCCCCCCCCCTTTCCACTCTAAGGCCCCTTGCACCGTTATGTGGTATTTTCTCAGATATTAATTTCCTCGAGAGTCCACATCTTGATGTCTGATCCTTGAATTTACTTGCCACTGCAGGTCATCTCCTGCCGTTATTCGCTCCTGACTATTTGCATATTTTTCCAGTTCTGGGGAGGGGATTTCTAGTTTGTTGCAAAAGTCCGGAATCTCCTCCACATGTCTTAGCCTCGCACTTATTCCGTTTTTCCTTGCTATTAGACATGCTGGAAAACCCCAGTTGTATTGAATTTCTTGCTCCCGGAGGATTTCTAATAATGGCTTTAGTATCCGTCGTCTTTTCAACATTTCTTGAGATAAATCTTGAAATATTTGTAATTTACCTCCCGCAAACTCTATTTGTGTTTTCCTCTTTAGGTTTATCCAGATCTGGTTTTTTTCTTCCCATTTTTCAAAGCGTACGATTACATCTCTAGGTGTTTCCCTTGCGAACCTTTGAGGTTTTTTTACTCGAAAGACACTTTCTATTCCTATTGTGTTAGTTGTTTCCTTTCCCAAGATTTGGTTGAAGAGATTGTTCATTTTTTCTATTAGATTTTCTGCTTGTTCTGTTTCCGGTAACCCACGTATTCTCAAGTTTTTCTTTTTATCTCTATTTTCTTGTTCTTCTATTTTATATGATTGTTCCTGTTGTTCCCGTTTTAATTTCTTTACTTCGTCTTCCAGTTCCTTTATGTTTTTTTGATGTAGGTCTACTTTGATCTCTACTTCTTCCACTCTGTTTAACATATATCCCATATCTTTATGGAGTGTTGACATCCCTGCTTTTAGGGAATTCTCTAGTGCCGCGAACATTTTTTCCATATCCTGTTTTGTTGGCAACTGTGGCCCTTGTTGTCCTTCCTCCTTTCCTCTGTCTTCCTCTCCCATTTCTGGCTCCATTCTGGGTTCTGAGAGGTGGCTGGTTTCTGTTTGTACTTTATACTGGCCTTTTTTATCCTTGTTGTCCTTCTCTTTTGTATCTATTTGTCTGCCCTTTGAACCCACTTGTTTCTCTCCTTCTCTGATTCCTTGCTGTATATACCTGTTCATAGGGCCTGGACTTGGGCCTAGGCTGGTCCTAGGTGATTTCGGCATTGCTCCCGCACTTCTTGTTGTTTTCCCCTTCATGTTTGTTTCTATGGCTGGATTTATAAGATCTTCGAAGCTGCCTTCCAGAATACCCCTTGATTGGGGTCTCTTAATGATGAAAAAATCTCCCAGCCTTCTTAAATTGACTTATTTTTACTAATATTTCTTTTGTTCCGTTCTCATACCCGGCATCCTCCCCACAATCCAATAATAGAAATAATTAATGAGACATGAGTAGTCCCCGTTTTCCAGAAGTTATGTTACTACCTTAAGTACATTAAGCATTCCTTGGTGCTGTTCAATTGTTTAAACCATAGTATTAAGTCCCCATGCACACGGACGTCTCCACAGCTGCTTTTCTGAGCCCTTTCTGCAGCTCAAAAAGGCATGTCTATGTTAGTCTATGGCTTCATGCCCACCTAGGCGTCTCTGAGCTGCAAGTGGCATAAGCGTTCTTAAGCTGCAAAAAAAAAAAAAAAAAAACCCCAGGCCCTATAGGTTCTGAGAGACGTTTTTCAGCTGCAAAAACGCTCCAACGCTAAAAAATGCTCAAAAACGTCATTCACCAACGTCTTCCAGCGTTTTTAATCCATTAAAGAAAAAAAAAAAACGCTCAAAAACGCTATTGCAAAAATGCTGAAAAAAGCTGAAAAAAGTTAAAAAAAGTCACTGCAAAGACACCGGCGTCTTCACAGCGCTTTTCCAACAGCCCGTGTGCATGAGGGCCCAGGTGCTCAGCAAAATAATTCAAATGTTTTAGCGATATAATGCAATCTAATTCAAGTATTCAGCAAGATGATTTATATATTCAGCAGTATAGTTCCAGTATGAGCTTATATGTTCCACATTTTTGTTACTATGAAATTTCTTCTTATTCTATAGTTTGTACTATCGAGCCTATAGTTAGTACCATTTGCAAAAAACAAAAACAAAAACAAAAAAACAAAAAAAAAAAACATCACAAGAAAGGGAGATACTGCAGCAGCAGCAGCAGCAAGCAGGTGGGGGCTGGGAGACAACTCTTCCGTTGGCTTGTCTCTCTTTCACCTTCTCCTGCTCCCCTGTTCCCCCCCCTGTTTTTATTGTTTTTCTTAGCTCACTTGATTCTACTTTTTCAGCTCTTTCGCCTTCATTTACTTTCATTTACTTTCGCTTTTCATTCCATTTTATTTCATTTTATTTCAATGTGTTCTTTCCCTTTCCCTTTCTTTTGTTCTATTACTTTTCCTTTGCCTGTTCACTTCAAGACAATTGCAATAGAAAAAAGCCAAAAGAGGAAAAAAAAAAAAATACGGTACGTATCTTTTAGTTGTTGTTGAAGTTGGGACAAAAAGGGACGCTCACTACTGCTTGTTGCTGCTCTCTGATGCTGCGAATGCTCAGGTGCTGTCTCTGATGTTATCAATTTGCCCAGGTCTGTCTGACCCGCTGAAGTCTCAGCTGTTCTCTGCTCTCAGCTCTTCAGTGTCCGCTGCCGCTGCTCCTTGCTCCACTCACCCACCTTCCTGGCTCTCTCCTCCGAAATTCCCCGCACTTCAGCTGGTTCCTCCGCTCTCCGCTTGAAACAGCCCCCAGCAGCGCACCGTTTTCCCTGCTGCCGTCGCTTCCGAAGCGCTCCGATCTCCGCAGTTTTCCAGTTCTCCTAACCCCCCCGTCCTCGATGAGCCTTCTAGCCCATCCGACTACGGAGGGGTGGGGGGGGGGGATGCAATCAGATGCAGGTACAAACTTCCTCTGGCTTACACCACAAGACAGCTCAGTGAGTGATGAGCAGGGGGGGCGGGGAGGGAAGCTACCTACACCTTCTCATCAGGCCGATCATTCCTCTCAGCTGCAGGGAGAGGGTTCTCAGGATCCTCACGCCGTGCACAGAGCCATTACCAGGCTCCTCCCTCCACCAGGTGGGGGTTTTAGGAACTGTTGTACAGTTTAAAATGGCAACTTTCATGTTCATGGGCACATTATCAGTTCCGATCAAACATTTTTCGTTCCAACTATAAAATACCATTGTTTAGCCCATATGCATTTGGCCACAATTTTGACGCCCTATACTTGTCTTCAAAGAATTGGGTTGTGTAGATGGCTTTGTTACTAGAATGAAATGCAAACTAGATTCTGTGTAAGGAGAGGACACTGAGCAGCTGTTTTCACATCTGGACACTGGAGCACTAGTGTGGGACACAAGAACACCATTTTTATTAGGGGGCCCACACAGGTGCTCCAGTGTATACTATAGGGGGGTCTCCATCTGTGAAGCTAGTACCAAACAGGTAAAGTATTGCAGGTTGACAAAGGACACTAAAAAAGCTACATCTTGGAACTCTGCTAAAATTGACAATTGTACCTCACTTCCAAGCAATGTTTCTAGTTCTGACATTAAATATCTGTGTGCTAAGTATACCATTTTTGTTTTACATAGGGGATAAAAGACTCAGAGGACACCCCTCATCTGAGGAGACCAGAGCCCCCCCCCTCTGGAAGAAGGGGAAATCCCCCCAACACAAGCTGAGCAGGAGGAGGAAGACGTGTTGGAACTAGTCACCACAACAGGTGAGTGTCTGCAACCACAGGCTCAGATAAGAGATGGATGGCGGCATTTTTTTTAAACTAAATTTATTTTGGGGTTCCTCTCTTTTTACGTGATCGTGAGGTTGTGGATCCAGATCCTTTCACATCCGAAAGTGCCCAGATCCTGATCGGGGAGATCATGGGGTGTAATTTACAATTGGAAATCATCAAGCAAAACATCAATGATGTTATTCCAAAATATAAAAACATCATTGATGTTTTGGGGCGAGTTTAAAACCCCTCCAAATTACTTTCTTCTTTTGTGTGCTACAATGTGCTAAATGTTTTTGTGATTTTTCCCAACAGTGTGCCAACATGTGCTATCTGCCATCACGGGAGATCAATGGACGCGTTTTGGGGGTGCAACCCCTTCCTCAATAATAAAGTAGCGGTGAGAAAGGGGTTTCTCCCCCAAAACACATCCCTTGATCCCCCGTGATGGCAGCTAGCACATGTTGACATTGGGAAATTTGTGTGCATCTTCCAAATTTGGCTTTTCCTGGGGTGATTTCCCCCCATCTGAACGCAATATCAAACACAGTTCCTAAATACTCATGTCTGATATTGCCTTCAAATTCGACCAAATGTGACGTTTGTAAGTTCAAGATTTGTGTCTTTTCTTGTTGGTTTTACACAGGCCTGTTTTCTATAAAATGGAGATTTTGATTTTGGATAATGCCACCACAAAAATTGTTATACAGCAAACGTGTTGGTTTGTTTGAAAAACCTTTGGTAAATGCACATGTGATTGTGCAGGTATTACAAAGATTGTTAATCAAGAATGTGTGGATTATTGTCTCAACTCTACAACACTTTTGGGGTGATGTAATTGTTGTTTTATGAGAAAATGGGTATTATTTCCTAAGGGCAAATCCACTTTGCACTATAAGTGCAGTTTCAGTGCAGTTGCAAGTGCACTTGTAGTGAAATGTGTTTTTGCATTTAGTAAATAACAGCCAACAGTGCTTTGTATAAGGTTGCACAATCACACCATTTTCTGCACTCAAAACATTTCTGTCAGGGTCAGCTAAAACAAACACAATACAAAAGTTATCCCCGCACTAGTTTAGGTCTCACCAGGTGTAAAGCTGATCTTGCTCTCCAGAGATAAGAGGTTCCAGGTGCTGGCTCATGCTAGTAGAGACTATATGCAAACGAGAAGATCTGGACAGCTGCACTCCAGAAAGTAATAATCCAAGTTTCTTTATTTTAAAATCAGGAACACATCAGATACAGGACATCATAGACAGAATGTACAGATCATAGGCTAACGCGTTTCACACTTGTCCAAGTGCTTACTCATAGCTAATGATAATAGAAAATCAGACCACATATATACTAACTATTATTGATCACGTGACCAAGTAATCAATGCAAACACATGAAGCAGCTGAGATTCAGCTGTGGGGAATGTGAGTGTGAGTGAGCATTTAAATCTTGAAAGTCACTATGCATATAAAGTATATATGTGTGAGCAGTAGAGGTAAATGTGAAAGTGTCAAAATTATTTAGTATGAAAAAGTGCATAAAAATTATTATTTGTGAGTTGGAATAATGAAATATATTATATAAAATTTAAAAATAAAGAATAAAAATTCCAAAATATAATTGTGATGAATGCTGAAATCAATTATAAGTGAAGAGACCACAGGATGGGTGTAAATGTGGTGATACAAACATAAATTGATTGTAATAGGTGATAAAAGGAATTTATGTGAATTTTGTTAGTGTCATGAATAAATAAAATAACAAAATACATAAAAATAAACTCGAGTAAAATAAATGGTGATATATATTTAAAGAAATCAAGAGCTAAGCTTGTGTACGTGATAAATGTGGTAAATGACATTTGTGGCTAGACCGCATATGAAGGTACATGATATTGACATTATTTTTAATATCATTTGTGTTGTAAAGAGTACCTGATCACGTAAAAAGGAAAGGGAAGGAAAATACACAGAGAAAACAGTCAGTGGATACATGTCTCCGCTATTTATAGTAAAAGTTATATAATTAAAAGTTATATAATTGTATCAAAAAATTATTTTTAAATATACATTTGTTGTTTATATTTACTCCAGTATCTTGTTCACATACAATAACAACTTTTCGTAGTTTCTAAGAATGTAACATTTCTTCTGAATAAACAAAGTCAAGAAGAAACAAATATATACTGTGAAGAGCTTCTACCGAAAAGCGATACCCATGAGTCTTTCATTAATTAATAGGGTTTGACATGTTTTCATACTCTGAGTAAACTCTTGAGTGCTGTGATAAGAGAAAACCATTTAATGGGATATAAAACCATGTTCATGACAAAACTAAATCATATTTAGTTTGAAACCTACATTACAAAATGTTACAAAAAGTTGACATGCACAGAGTTGTGCGTATGTGCAGGTGTGTGTATATATGGGTGTGGGTGTGGGAAGGTTAATTTCAGCTGAAACAAATCGGCTTCTGTACGATTCTGCACGAACTCCTGCACACACATACACATAAAGATCTTGCTCATTAGGACTACAATTGTCTATAGAGAGTAAAAAAGGGCATATTTCAGCTACCATATACATATTGGCTGAATGAAAGACCATCTGAAAAGCCTATAGAGATTAATATGTAGTTCTAAGTCTAAACCATCAATCAAGGGAATGCTCGCTAAAATTTTTTTTTTTTTGTCAAATTTGGTAATAAATTTCCAGGAGGAAGGATAAGAAGTTTTAGAGGTTATCACATCCTCCCTATTTTTACTTTTTAAATTTTACTATCATGTTCAAGGGGAAGTGGTCTCACTTCCTTTTGACTAACATGGGGATGTTTGTAGTTCCACCGCTGAATAGTATGACTGACTTCATGTTTATTTGAACACGCTTCAACACTCTAAATACTTTAAATTACATTCCTTTTGACTAATATGAATATTAATGCGGTTCAACTGCTGGTCAGAGTAGCCAATTTCATGTCGAACCTAATACTATTTAACACTCTAGACACCCCTAGTAAATTTCACTATGGTTTGACATAGCGACAAGAAGGTTTGATAAATATTAACAAAAACATCAATATAAACTAAATTAACAAACAAAAATAAAGCTACTCATATTTCATTTATAATGTTAATGGAAACAGATTAAATTTTTCATTACATTAATTAATCTGTGAGAGTTCCCCCCCTTTACTTTCCCTGCCATCTTTCACTTCGGGAATCTGCCATCAAGTTTGGTTCTTTTTTACATTTCATTAAACTTCTTATCCTTCCTCCTGGAAATTTATTACCAAATTTGACAAAAAAAAAAAAAAAAATTTAGCGAGCATTCCCTTGATTGATGGTTTAGACTTAGAACTACATATTAATCTCTATAGGCTTTTCAGATGGTCTTTCATTCAGCCAATATGTATATGGTAGCTGAAATATGCCCTTTTTTACTCTCTATAGACAATTGTAGTCCTAATGAGCAAGATCTTTATGTGTATGTGTGTGCAGGAGTTCGTGCAGAATCGCACAGAAGCCGATTTGTTTCAGCTGAAATTAACCTTCCCACACCCACGCCCATATATACACACACCTGCACATACGCACAGCTCTGTGCATGTCAACTTTTTGTAACATTTTGTAATGTAGGTTTCAAACTAAATATGATTTAGTTTTGTCATGAACATGGTTTTATATCCCATTAAATGGTTTTCTCTTATCACAGCACTCAAGAGTTTACTCAGAGTATGAAAACATGTCAAACCCTATTAATTAATGAAAGACTCATGGGTATCGCTTTTCGGTAGAAGCTCTTCACAGTATATATTTGTTTCTTCTTGACTTTGTTTATTCAGAAGAAATGTTACATTCTTAGAAACTACGAAAAGTTGTTATTGTATGTGAACAAGATACTGGAGTAAATATAAACAACAAATGTATATTTAAAAATAATTTTTTGATACAATTATATACCTTTTAACCACTTGACGACCGCCTCACGCCGATGTACGTCGGCAAAGTGGCACGGACAGGCAAAATCACGTACAGGGTACGTGATTTGCCTTCCGCGGGTGGGGGGTCCGATCGGACCCCCCCCCCGGTGCCCGAGGCGGTCGTCGTTTGTCCAGCGGCGATCGGTGATGAGGGGGAGACCATCCGTTCGTGGCCCCCCCCTCGCGATCGCCGCCGGCCAATCGAATCATTCCTTTGCTGCTGTATGCTAAACAGCAGCAAAGGAAGTGATGTCATCTCCCCTCGGGTCGGTATTTTCCGTTCCGGCCCGAGGAGAGACGACAAGTATGTGAGTGCACCAAACACTACACACACAGTAGAACATGCCAGGCACACAAATCACCCCGATCCCCCCCCCGATCGCCCCCCGATCCCCCCCCAATCACCCCCCCCCCCTGTCACAAACTGACACCAGCGGTTTTTTGTTTTTTTTTTTTTTTTGTTTTTTCTGATTACTGCATAGTGTCAGTTTGTGACAGTTAGTGTTGGGACAGTTAGTATTACCCCCCTTTAGGTCTAGGGTACCCCCCTAACCCCCCCTAATAAAGTTTTAACCCCTTGATCACCCCCTGTCACCAGTGTCGCTAAGCGATCATTTTTCTGATCGCTGTATTAGTGTCGCTGGTGACGCTAGTTAGTGAGGTAAATATTTAGGTTCGCCGTCAGCGTTTTATAGCGTCAGGGACCCCCATATACTACCTAATAAATGTTTTAACCCCTTGATTGCCCCCTAGTTAACCCTTTCACCACTGATCACCGTATAACCGTTACGGTTGACGCTGGTTAGTTTGTTTATTTTTTTATAGTGTCAGGGCACCCGCCGTTTATTACCGAATAAAGGTTTAGCCCCCCGATCGCCCGGCGGTGATATGCGTCGCCCCAGGCAGCGTCAGATTAGCGCCAGTACCGCGAACACCCACGCACGCACCGTACACCTCCCTTAGTGGTATAGTATCTGATCGGATCAATATCTGATCCGATCAGATCTATACTAGCGTCCCCAGCAGTTTAGGGTTCCCAAAAACGCAGTGTTAGCGGGATCAGCCCAGATACCCGCTAGCACCTGCGTTTTGCCCCTCCGCCCGGCCCGGCCCAGCCCACCCAAGTGCAGTATCGATCGATCACTGTCACAAAACACTAAACGCATAACTGCAGCGTTCGCAGAGTCAGGCCTGATCCCTGCGATCGCTAACAGTTTTTTTGGTAGCATTTTGGTGAACTGGCAAGCACCAGCCCCAGGCGTCAGGTTAGCGCCAGTACCGCTAACACCCACGCACGCAGCATACGCCTCTCTTAGTGGTATAGTATCTGAACGGATCAATATCTGATCCGATCAGATCTATACTAGCGTCCCCAGCAGTTTAGGGTTCCCAAAAACGCAGTGTTAGCGGAATCAGCCCAGATACCTGCTAGCACCTGCGTTTTGCCCCTCCGCCCGGCCCAGCCCAGCCCACCCAAGTGCAGTATCGATCGATTACTGACACTTACAAAACACTAAACGCATAACTGCAGCGTTCGCAGAGTCAGGCCTGATCCCTGCGATCGCTAACAGTTTTTTTGGTAGTATTTTGGTGAACTGGCAAGCACCAGCCCCAGGCAGCGTCAGATTAGCGCCAGTACCGCTAACACCCACGCACACACCGTACACCTCCCTTAGTGGTATAGTATCTGATCGGATCAATATCTGATCCGATCAGATCTATACTAGCGTCACCAGCAGTTTAGGGTTCCCAAAAACGCAGTGTTAGCGGGATCAGCCCAGATACCTGCTAGCACCTGCGTTTTGCCCCTCCGCCCGGCCCGGCCCAGCCCACCCAAGTGCGGTATCGATCGATCACTGTCACTTACAAAACACTAAACGCATAACTGCAGCGTTCGCAGAGTCAGGCCTGATCCCTGCGATCGCTAACAGTTTTTTGGTAGCGTTTTGGTGAACTGGCAAGCGCCAGCGGCCTAGTACACCCCGGTCGTAGTCAAACCAGCACTGCAGTAACACTTGGTGACGTGGCGAGTCCCATAAGTGCAGTTGAAGCTGGTGAGGTGGCAAGCACAAGTAGTGTCCCGCTGCCACCAAAAAGACAAACACAGGCCCGTCGTGCCCATAGTGCCCTTCCTGCTGCATTCGCCAATCCTAATTGGGAACCCACCGCTTCTGCAGCGCCCGTACTTCCCCCATTCACATCCCCAACCAAATGCAGTCGGCTGCATGAGAGGCATTTTTATGTCCTCCCAAGTACCCCTACCCAACGAACCCCCCAAAAAAGATGTCGTGTCTGCAGCAAGCGCGGATATAGGCGTGACACCCGCTATTATTGTCCCTCCTGTCCTGACAATCCTGGTCTTTGCATTGGTGAATGTTTTGAACGCTACCATGCACTAGTTGAGTATTAGCGTAGGGTACAGCATTGCACAGGCTAGGCGCACTTTCACAGGGTCTCCCAAGATGCCATCGCATTTTGAGAGACCCGAACCTGGAACCGGTTACCGTTATAAAAGTTAGTTACAAAAAAAGTGTAAACAAAAAAAAAAAATATGAAATAAAAAAAAATAGTTGTTGTTTTATTGTTCTCTCTCTCTCTTTTCTCTCTCTCTATTGTTCTGCTCTTTTTTACTGTATTCTATTCTGCAATGTTTTATTGTTATTGTTATTGTTATTGATTGTTATTGTTATTGTTATTGTTATTATGTTTTATCATGTTTGTTTTTCAGGTGTGTAATTATTTACACTTTACTGTGCTTTATTGTTAACCATTGTTAACCATTTTTTTGTCTTCAGGTACGCCATTCACGACTTTGAGTGGTTATACCAGAATGATGCCTGCAGGTTTAGGTATCATCTTGGTATCATTCTTTTCAGCCAGCGGTCGGCTTTCATGTAAAAGCAATCCTAGCGGCTAATTAGCCTCTAGACTGCTTTTACAAGCCGTGGGAGGGAATGCCCCCCCCCCCCCACCGTCTTCCGTGTTTTTCTCTGGCTCTCCTGTCTCAACAGGGAACCTGAGAATGCAGCCGGTGATTCAGCCAGCTGACCATAGAGCTGATCAGAGACCAGAGTGGCTCCAAACATCTCTATGGCCTAAGAAACCGGAAGCTACGAGTATTTCATGACTTAGATTTCGCCGGATGTAAATAGCGCCATTGGGAAATTGGGGAAGCATTTTATCACACCGATCTTGGTGTGGTCAGATGCTTTGAGGGCAGAGGAGAGATCTAGGGTCTAATAGACCACAATTTTTTCAAAAAAGAGTACCTGTCACTACCTATTGCTATCATAGGGGATATTTACATTCCCCGAGATAACAATAAAAATGATTAAAAAAAAAAATATGAAAGGAACAGTTTAAAAGTAAGATTAAAAAAGCAAAAAAATAATAAAGAAAAAAAAAAAAAAAAAAAAAAACACCCCTGTCGCCCCCTGCTCTCGCGCTAAGGCAAACGCAAGCGGCGGTCTGTCGTCAAACGTAAACAGCAATTGCACCATGCATGTGAGGTATCACCGCGAAGGCCAGATCGAGTGCAGTAATTTTTCCAGTAGACCTCCTCTGTAAATCTAAAGTGGTAACCTGTAAAGGCTTTTGAAGGCTTTTAAACATGTATTTATTTTGTTGCCACTGCACGTTTGTGCGCAATTTTAAAGCATGTCATGTTTGGTATCCATGTACTCGGCCTAAGATCATCTTTTTTATTTCATCAAACATTTGGGCAATATAGTGTGTTTTAGTGCATTAAAATTAAAAAAAGTGTGTTTTTTCCCCAAAAAATGCGTTTGAAAAATCGCTGCGCAATTACTGTGTGAAAAAAAAAAATGAAACACCCACCATTTTAATCTGTAGGGCATTTGCTTTAAAAAAATATATAATGTTTGGGGGTTCAAAGTAATTTTTTTGCAAAAAAAAAAAACTTTTTCATGTAAACAATAAGTGTCAGAAAGGGCTTTGTCTTCAAGTGGTTAGAAGAGTGGGTGATGTGTGACATAAGCTTCTAAATGTTGTGCATAAAATGCCAGGACAGTTCAAAACCCCCCCAAATGACCCCATTTTGGAAAGTAGACACCCCAAGCTATTTGCTGAGAGGCATGTCGAGTCCATGGAATATTTTATATTGCGACACAAGTTGCAGGAAAGAGACAAATTTTTTTTTTTTTTTTTTTTTTTTTTGCACAAAGTTGTCACTAAATGATATATTGCTCAAACATGCCATGGAAATATGTGAAATTACACCCCAAAATACATTCTGCTGCTTCTCCTGAGTACGGGGATACCACATGTGTGAGACTTTTTGGGAGCCTAGCCGCGTACGGGACCCCGAAAACCAAGCACCGCCTTCAGGCTTTCTAAGGGCGTGAATTTTTGATTTCACTCTTCACTGCCTATCACAGTTTCGGAGGCCATGGAATGCCCAGGTGGCACAAAACCCCCCCAAATGACCCCATTTTGGAAAGTAGACACCCCAAGCTATTTGCTGAGAGGTATAGTGAGTATTTTGCAGACCTCACTTTTTGTCACAAAGTTTTGAAAATTGAAAAAAGAAAAAAAAAAAATGTTTTTTCTTGTCTTTCTTCATTTTCAAAAACAAATGAGAGCTGCAAAATACTCACCATGCCTCTCAGCAAATAGCTTGGGGTGTCTACTTTCCAAAATGGGGTCATTTGGGGGGGGTTTGTGCCACCTGGGCATTCCATGGCCTCCGAAACTGTGATAGGCAGTAAAGAGTGAAATCAAAAATTTTTACCCTTAGAAATCCTGAAGGCAGTGATTGGTTTTCGGGGTCCCGTACGCGGCTAGGCTCCCAAAAAGTCCCACACATGTGGTATCCCCATACTCAGGAGAAGCAGCTAAATGTATTTTGGGGTGCAATTCCACATATGCCCATGGCCTGTGTGAGCAATATATCATTTAGTGACAACTTTATGAAAAAAAAAAAAAAAAAAAAAAAAAAGTGTCACTTTCCCGCAACTTGTGTCAAAATATAAAATATTCCATGGACTCAATATGCCTCTCAGCAAATAGCTTGGGGTGTCTACTTTCCAAAATGGGGTCATTTTGGGGGGTTTTGTGCCATCTTGGCATTCCATGGCCTCCGAAACTGTGATAGGCAGTGAAGAGTGAAAGCAAAAATTTACACCCTTAGAAATCCTGAAGGCGGTGATTGGTTTTCGGGGCCCCGTACGCGGCTAGGCTCCCAAAAAGTCCCACACATGTGGTATCCCCATACTCAGGAGAAGCAGCAGAATGTATTTTGGGGTGCAATTCCACATAGGCCCATGGCCTGTGTGAGCAATATATCATTTAGTGACGACTTTTTGTAAATATTTTTTTTTTTTTTTTTTTTTGTCATTTTTCAATCACTTGGGACAAAAAAAATAAATATTCAATGGGTTCAACATGCCTCTCAGCAATTTCCTTGGGGTGTCTACTTTCCAAAATGGGGTCATTTGGGGGGGTTTTGTACTGCCCTGCCATTTTAGCACCTCAAGAAATGACATAGGCAGTCATAAACTAAAAGCTGTGTAAATTCCAGAAAATGTACCCTAGTTTGTAGACGCTATAACTTTTGCGCAAACCAATAAATATACGCTTATTGACATTTTTTTTACCAAAGACATGTGGCCGAATACATTTTGGCCTAAATGTATGACTAAAATTTAGTTTATTGGATTTTTTTTATAACAAAAAGTAGAAAATATCATTTTTTTTCAAAATTTTCGGTCTTTTTCCGTTTATAGCGCAAAAAATAAAAACCGCAGAGGTGATCAAATACCATCAAAAGAAAGCTCTATTTGTGGGAAGAAAAGGACGCAAATTTCGTTTGGGTACAGCATTGCATGACCGCGCAATTAGCAGTTAAAGCGATGCAGTGCCAAATTGGAAAAAGACCTCTGGTCCTTAGGCAGCATAATGGTCCGGGGCTCAAGTGGTTAATTATATAACTTTTACTATAAATAGCGGAGACATGTATCCACTGACTGTTTTCTCTGTGTATTTTCCTTCCCTTTCCTTTTTACGTGATCAGGTACTCTTTACAACACAAATGATATTAAAAATAATGTCAATATCATGTACCTTCATATGCGGTCTAGCCACAAATGTCATTTACCACATTTATCACGTACACAAGCTTAGCTCTTGATTTCTTTAATATATATCACCATTTATTTTACTTATTTTTATGTATTTTGTTATTTTATTTATTCATGACACTAACAAAATTCACATAAATTTCTTTTATCACCTATTACAATCAATTTATGTTTGTATCACCACATTTACACCCATCCTGTGGTCTCTTCACTTAATATTGATTTCAGCATTCATCACAATTATATTTTGGAATTTTTATTCTTTATTTTTAAATTTTATATAATATATTTCATTATTCCAACTCACAAATAATAATTTTTATGCACTTTTTCATACTAAATAATTTTGACACTTTCACATTTACCTCTACTGCTCACACATATACACTTTATATGCATAGTGACTTTCAAGATTTAAATGCTCACTCACACTCACATTCCCCACAGCTGAATCTCAGCTGCTTCATGTGTTTGCATTGATTACTTGGTCACGTGATCAATAATAGTTAGTATATATGTGGTCTGATTTTCTATTATCATTAGCTATGAGTAAGCACTTGGACAAGTGTGAAACGCGTTAGCCTATGATCTGTACATTCTGTCTATGATGTCCTGTATCTGATGTGTTCCTGATTTTAAAATAAAGAAACTTTATATTATTACTTCCTGGAGTGCGGCTGTCCAGATCTTCTCGTTTGCATATAGTAAAACAAACACAAGCAGTAAATGTCCACAAAGGCTTCACAGATTGTCTGGCATATTGATAGCCCCCCTACCTGCAAAGAACTCCAGGTAGCATAACTGGACATCACGGGCACTCAGGGAGGGCAAGCCAGGACGGCCACTTTCAAGCGCCGTCAGTGTGGTTTGATGTAGGATTCCGGCCTCAGGCCCAACTGAGCCAGCATAGTTGGCCGAATGTTTCCTTAAAAAGTTATGGAGAACACAGCACGCAAGTATAATATGGTTCAGTTTATACTCCGCCATATGGATGGGTGTCATAAATAGGCGGAACCGGCTGGCCAGGATTCCAAATGTGTTCTCCACCACTCTTCAGGTTCTGGCCAGTCGGTAATTAAAAACCCTCTGTTCTGGGGTGAGGGTCCTCATTGGGAATGGCCGCATCAGGTGGTCCCCCAGCACAAACGCTTCATCAGCAACGAACACAAATGGGAGTCCTTCAACATTGTCCTCTGGAGCTGGCAAGTCCAAGCTGCCATTCTGGAGACACCTGTAGAACTCCGTCTGGGCGATGACTCCACCATCGGACATCCGGTCATTCTTCCCCACGTCCACATACAAGAAGTCGTAATTAGCCGACACCACCGCCAACATCACTATACTATTGAACCCCTTGTAATTATAATAGTACGACCCCGAGTTGGGTGGTGGGACGATGTGGACGTGTTTCCCATCAATTGCCCCTCCGCAGTTAGGAAAGTCCCACCGCTGGGCAAAGTGGGAGGCCACAGTCTGCCATTCCTGTGGCGTGGAAGGAAACTGTTGAGGAAAAAACAATAAACATTACTATTTTTTCACAGAAACATGGCAAGCATATTAGACACAAACATTATGGGGCAACCTCCAGATAGCATTTAGTAAGGGGAATTTAACAAGGCCAAAGTATAAGGTACACCTATCATATTCCCCCTCCCCCCTTCTCATGGGCCATTTCTAACATTATAGGGGGTGTGTGGAAATATTGGACAGGTAACCATCTTCACTTCATTGAGAGATGAATGCCTAAATAATGGGTATTACTTTGAACAGACCCTCCTTAGTTACACTATTGGCAGCCCACTGGACAGGTAAGAAGTGTCATAATACAAAGATATAAATACACACTGTACACATTTGAGGACATTTGGACATTCTGCTATTACCAGTCAAGATAATAGTAGTATACAAAAACTTTAAACAGTACCGTTTGAAAGTATACAGGCAGGCCCTTGCACTACATGCTTTGGGGAATTCATCCATAAATCTGACCACAAAAGAGGTGGGTATAGTGTGTATGGGTTTGGCAAAGTCAGCAGATAGATGATTGAGGATAGATAGAGAATTGGGATCAGCTGACTTAGCAGTTGGGGGAGGGAGGGTTACTAAAAATTATTTGGGGACACCACAAAAAAAAGCCTCTGGCACTCTGCCTGAATTTAAATAAAAAATAACACTTCCAAACATTTTAGGGGGTGTTTGGGGTAAAGCACTACTATGGAGCTGACAAAATACATTGTTAAGTGACTACATGAGGTGAATATAGGGCAGGAGACACCATGCTGGGGAGGTTAGTGAAGGGCAAATATGTATGAAGGACCTAAAATAATAATTACATAAAAATCCAGCATGCATGAGGACAAAGGGGACATTCACAGCATATTACAATCATGGTAATTAGGGAATGAGGAAAGAAATACAAGATATTATCAAACATTCAATACAATAAAATGTGATATAAAAGGATAAAAATCTTACCTTCATATACTCCTTCTGCAGGACCTGTATGATGGCAGAACAGGTCTCTGGGATAATGATCCCCAGAGCCTGGGGGCAGATGCCTGTCGAGAACTTCAAGTCCTGCAGGCTTCTCCCTGTGGCCAAATACCGCAGGGTAGCGACCAACCTCTGCTCCGGAGTGACGGCTTGCCTCATGCAGGTATCCTGCCTGCTAATATAGGGGGTCAGCAAAGCCAACAGATGGTGAAACACGGGGTCCGTCATCCTGAGAAAGTTCCTAAAATCATCAGGATTATTCTCACGGATCTCACGGAGC
This sequence comes from Lithobates clamitans, assembly GCA_037952925.1. Lineage (NCBI taxonomy): Eukaryota > Metazoa > Chordata > Amphibia > Anura > Ranidae > Lithobates > Lithobates clamitans. The sequence continues at coordinate 8,466,654 of JBBGZY010000071.1, forward strand.
AAAGGCATATGAGAGAACTGGTCACGCTGAAGCAACCAATTCTTGGTCCATGAACTCCTCCCCACCCTGTTCATGGACTGGACTTGTGTCAAGGTCAGGACCCCAACACCAAGCCCCCGCACAGCACGAACTCTATGAGGAGTACGCATACCAAACATGGCTAGAAAACGGTTGGCTGCTCAGAACGAAGTAAAAGAACGCACTGAAGAACAGCAAGGCCTGTGAAGAGCGACCTGAAAACCAGTAACGAACTAACAAGAATACAATGGCTACCTAAAGTCACGCGGAACTTGCTGCATGCACTGAAGAGCAGATACAAACCCACAAGCACAAACTGAACGGCAGAAAACGATCTGAAAGCCACGAGTCTGAAAAAGCGCGAATCGTCTCTTACCAAACTTTTACTAACACGAGATTAGCAAAAGGAGCCCAAAGGGTGCCGCGCTTGGTTCTGAACCGGCCTTTTCTAGTCTCATCGTACTTGGTGTACGTGACCGCGTGGTTGGCGATCAGAAATTCCGACAACTTTGTGCGACCGTGTGTAGACAAAAAAAGTTTGAGCCAACATCCATCGGAAAAAATCCTAGGATTTTGTTGTCGGACTGTCCGAACAAAGTCCGACCGTGTGTACGCCCTATAAGGGTGTAGCAATTCTTTTCTCGCACAAATCGAAATTCACACTCCAGCTAGAACATAAAGATCTGGATGAAAGATTCATCCTAATCAAGGGAGTGTTGGATGAACGGCTTTACTCCTTCGTTTCTTCTTATGCACCCAATCGAGGCCAAGCAAAATTCTTTGAACAAATGTTCCAGAAACTGGGACCCATGCTGGAAGGCACAATAGTGGTGGGAGGAGATACTAACATAGCCTTTGACTCGGGGCTTGACAAAAAGTGCCCACCGGGTACTCAAACTACCCGCCCACCCAAACAAAGCCTACGGATAGCTAGACTCATTCACCAATATAAACTAACTGACATTTAGAGGAACTCAATCCTCAAACACGGGACTATACCCATTTTTCACACCCACACCAATCCTTTTCCAGAATTGACCACATCTTCCTATCTACCATGCATATACCCCTAGCACACAAATAATTCATAAGAGATACACTGTGTGGTCAGACCACTCTATGCTTTTTCTTCTCATAGAAAGAACCCAGGGTTCTCATGGAAAGTATCACTGGAGGCTTAACGAATCAATACTTAGTGACTTCTCCCTAAATGATAAGGAAGATATAAACCCTGAAACTCTGTGGCGGGCCCAAAAAGCCACCATCAGAGGCAAACTTATCCAGATTTCTTCCAAATCAAACAAGCAAATAATGCAGACATAGATAAATTAGAAACTAGGCCTGTGACATCACCACGCTGAACAGCTGACTGTTAGACACTGCGGCTGATTCAAACCTGCTTTTATTACCTGCTTGAATTTATGGACTTTGTATGATTTGTTTTTTAAATAAATACCTTTGCTGCAACATAGAGAAATGGAAATTGGATCCTCTTACGGGACTTTAAGGGGGACACCTACTCGTGAGTAATAGAGTATAATAAGGAGTGTAAAGAATATAAGTTAATTGCAAAGCTAAGGTATTTATTAAGGTATGGATTCAGGTAGATCTAGGGTACAACAAATTAGTTGGCATAGGGTACAGGATACAGGATACAAACATGAAACATGGCAATACAATATGCAGAAGATCCACAATCATTGAACTCCGTATGGGACACACACACACAGAATACCCGACGCAATTCGAGATAAACTCTTCCTCAGGGGTGTCTGATTGGAATCAGCAAACAAGGAGGTATGTCTATAAATCAAAAAGACAGTAACAAACTAGTTGTACAGTAATGTATATAAAAAAGTCAATGGTAACATAAAAAGGTTTAGCTGTACTACTATAACTTTGTACTGTGCTGGAACATACTGCACCATGAAGCCCTCTTGTATCCCTCCTTACATGAGAATACCCAGATCCTGGCTTTTATGAGAGTGTCCCGGAGAGTGAAGTTTTGTCCTTGCTGATTTCTGGAAAAACAGGTGGATTCCTCTCTGCTTTCAATCACTGTGAGTTCACCTGCCGGAAGGCTAATGCACAAGCGCTTCTGATCTCTTTCATTTGAGATCCAACGGATCTGGTAAGCAGTTTGTATTTGCATTCTATGCTCCGTATTCCAGATGATTCGAATGAATATGTGTGCTTCTTTTCGAGATTAAGTGAAAAACTTATGCATCTTCTAAATTTTGAAGGATCATTTTGGGATATTCTGTTTTTGATAAATTCACTTTTGGTTTTATTCATTTATTTTTTATATCACATGGACTATTTGTTTTTTGATACACCACTCAATTTTTCATATTATCATGTTTTAGAGAATTTGTTCACAGCAATATTTATTGTTATTTGTAGCAGTTTCTTTACGCATCTTTTTCTTTTTTAATATTTCTTTTTTAATTGATAAACTAGAAAAGGAATTCCTAACTATTAGCCAGCAACATAAAAGAGATCCTAAATCTATTCTGGCAGCCAAACTCGATGAGGCCAGACTGGCTTTAAATCTTGCTCTTACATCAAGAGCAGAGAAAAATTTACGATGGAGTGGGGCCCGATTTTACCAAATGAGAGATAAAATGGATTAAATGCTGGCAGCTGGTCTAATTCCCAAACTTCGCTCTACTACCTTACCAAAAATACGTCTTTCAAATGGATCTGGGGCACACAACCCTCAGAAAATAATGAGTTCCTTCCATGATTTCTCTAAAACTTTATATAGCGGAGGGGCACAGGAAGATCAAACCATTATTGACTCCTTTTTAGACTCTTTACCTATTCCCAAACTGGAAGACCGCCTAATAGATAGATTGGAATCTCCAACAACGGCAGAAGAAGTGACTTTGGTAATCAAAAACTTGAAACGGAGGTCGGCTTCCAGACCAGATGGGTTCTCGAACCCCTATTACAAAAATTTTGCACCCATTCTGTCCCCATATCTAGCATTTTTCTTTAGCGCCCTAAGGCAGGAAATGACCCTGGAACGCTCACTTAACTCAGCATTTATCACAGTGCTTCCAAAACCAGGAAAAGACCCAGGGGAGGTTAGCAACTACAGGCCCATATCATTAATTAATAATGCAAAAACAAAAATAAAAGCTGCGCTTAAGGTGAACCAAAAGTACAATGTAGTGAAAAACTAAGCAGCCTGCATCGAGATCTAGTCTCCAAATCCCACCAAAATAGTAATACAAAAAAGATGCGGCGCTAAGGACAAATATAGTGAATATGATACAATAATCAAAATATTAGTGAAAATTGAAAATTACATGATTCAATGTCCCAAAACTAATGAAATAGACAGATAGAATCCAAGGCAAAACAAAGAGTCCGTGATAAATCAAGAAAAAGTGCAAATAAGGGCCATAGCAGAGATGAGGGTGCAGTAGAGAAAAATCTTCCGTAGTTCCTCACACCCGAGGTGAAATATCAAATATGCTCACCAGATCCCGTTGACCGCCATTACAGCGGTCAAAGACAGCACAGGGAATTTCGGGGCTCCCCACAACCTCAGCTCAATATTCCCAAAGGGCGACAGATGGTATCTCAGGATTCAAGGAGAGAAAGGAAAACCATCGCATAATATAGTCTGCACAGTCGTTTTATTAAAAGAATTGCACTTACAAAATCTCGTGGTAAAAACAGCATATCGCATACAGCTGACAATCTGCACCTCCGTCTGCTGCCTCCGCCTTCCTGGTTCGTGTAAGCCCTACACAGAGTACGGACATGGTGACGTCATAGGCTCCTCCCTACGCGTTTCGTCACTAGCGGACGTCGTCTGGGGATTGGCCAAGCTCGAGCGTCACCGCGTGTGGGCATTAAATACACTATGGGCGCCATCTTAACTACTGGTAAGGTAATTTTGGCATTAGGAAACGGCCAAGCCGTGTTACATGCCGGCCAATGGTAATTAGGGAAGCGGAGGAAACACTTAAGGAAAAAACGAAAAAACAAAAAACGAAAGAAAACGCCATCTTGTGGCCAAAATGAATAACAAAGGAAAAACAAATTAAAAAGAGAAAATGAATTCTCAAATGGCAGTAACAAACTCAGAAGGGGTGCAGCAGACAGGAGGCTAGATGAAACATTAACATTATGTATTGCAATTTATATGTTTTTTAATGTTTCATCTAGCCTCCTGTCTGCTGCACCCCTTCTGAGTTTGTTACTGCCATTTGAGAATTAATTTTCTCTTTTTAATTTGTTTTTCCTTTGTTATTCATTTTGGCCACAAGATGGCGTTTTCTTTCGTTTTTTGTTTTTTCGTTTTTTCCTTAAGTGTTTCCTCCGCTTCCCTAATTACCATTGGCCGGCATGTAACACGGCTTGGCCGTTTCCTAATGCCAAAATTACCTTACCAGTAGTTAAGATGGCGCCCATAGTGTATTTAATGCCCACACGCGGTGACGCTCGAGCTTGGCCAATCCCCAGACGACGTCCGCTAGTGACGAAACGCGTAGGGAGGAGCCTATGACGTCACCACGTCCGTACTCTGTGTAGGGCTTACACGAACCAGGAAGGCGGAGGCAGCAGACGGAGGTGCAGATTGTCAGCTGTATGCGATATGCTGTTTTTACCACGAGATTTTGTAAGTGCAATTCTTTTAATAAAACGACTGTGCAGACTATATTATGCGATGGTTTTCCTTTCTCTCCTTGAATCCTGAGATACCATCTGTCGCCCTTTGGGAATATTGAGCTGAGGTTGTGGGGAGCCCCGAAATTCCCTGTGCTGTCTTTGACCGCTGTAATGGCGGTCAACGGGATCTGGTGAGCATATTTGATATTTCACCTCGGGTGTGAGGAACTACGGAAGATTTTTCTCTACTGCACCCTCATCTCTGCTATGGCCCTTATTTGCACTTTTTCTTGATTTATCACGGACTCTTTGTTTTGCCTTGGATTCTATCTGTCTATTTCATTAGTTTTGGGACATTGAATCATGTAATTTTCAATTTTCACTAATATTTTGATTATTGTATCATATTCACTATATTTGTCCTTAGCGCCGCATCTTTTTTGTATTACTATTAATTAATAATGACCTAAAGATCCTAAAGATCCTAACCTTTATACATACACAAACATCAGGTTCATCCCGGTTAGGTAAGGCCCAGATTACATTAGACGGGCAATTAACATTATCTCACTGTTAAGATCGGGCTGGGATGGGAGGCAATCTCGGCAAGGATGTTTATTATCTATAGATTTACACAAAGCCTTCAAAAACGGTCTCATGGCCGTATCTTTTCAAATATTATAGTATTGGGGATTGGCCAACACTTCACTAACATTCTAAGAGCACTATATTTGAATCCCGAAGCGAGAGTACGTCTTCAGGGTTATTACTCAGAGCCATTTACAGTCTCTAAAGGCACACAACAGGGTTGCCCCCTATCCCCCCTGATCTTCTCAATAGCGATAGCAATTAGGACTCACCCGGATATTTGTGGCGTACAATGGGGCCCACAATCACACAAATGCACTCTTTTTGCAGACGATCTGCTCCTCTTCATCACCTCACCGTTAATCTCGCTACCAAACGTATGCCGCCTACTGGACGATTTCGGAAAAATTTCGGCTACATATCAATATGTCAAAGTCGCAGGCCCTTAACATAAATCTACCAGATTCCTTAGTTTCCCGGCTAAAAAGCCACTTCTCCTTTACATGGCATGATTCTCACATTACCTACTTAGGGGTACATTTACAATCTAGAATAGATCAGCTATATGCAACCAATTATCCACCATTATTTCACAGATTGAAATCGGATTTGCGTGAATGGTCTCGACTACCTCTGTCATGGCTAGAGGTTCATGTTATAAAGATGAAACTACTTCCACGTATTCTCTATTTCTTTCGGTTCCTACCCATACCCATTAAAATGGACCATTTGAAACGCTTTCAGGTGAAAATTATAGCCTTTGTTTGGGGATCGAGGGGGCACAGGCTAGCTAAGGGGGTGCTCTTTAGAGCCCGAAACAAGGGAGGAATGGGACTACCTAACCTACACAGGTAAACCAAGCATCAGAATTAGCCCAAATATCAGTGATCTACTCCCAGATTGCAAAACCTGATTGGGTGCATATGGAAAGGGAAGCAGTACCACAGTTCACACTAGATTTCCTATTGTGGAGTCACCATAGTAAATGACCCGCAATTCTTGCTTCAACATTGTCTCATTCAATGTCAATATGGGACAAACTCAAAATTAATCCAGAGTTACTATCCCTGATTAAGCCGCTGGCACATTTATTCCACAATCCCCAATTCCCCCCAGGCATGAACATTAGAGCCTTTCAATGGTGGCTGAACAAGGGGCTATACAGAATAGTTCATTATTTAAATTCATCGGGTCCATTCACCCTCAATCACTGTATCAAAATCCTTGAAATGCCCCCAACTGAAACTTACAGACACCAACAAATCTTTCACTTCCTACACTCCATCTGGGAATCCAAACCCTTTCCACCTAGCATAACGCCATATAAATATTGGTGTGGACAGCTTACGGGGCATAGGGGGGATCTCGGTGATATACGAGTTACTATCTGTAGAACATTCTAATACAACTTGCATGCTGGCTGGGAAAAGGGAGCTCAAACAGGAATGGGAGCCGGACAAATGGCACAGAGTGATCACATGGTCAAACCGAGGTATACTCAATGTATCTCTGATGGAGGCAGACCTAAAAGTTCTAACGAGATGGTACTTGGTTCCCGCTAGACTTGCAAAATTATATCCTTCAACTTCCCCCCCTATGTTTCAGAGGATGCAATCACACAGGCACCATGATCCATGTTTGGTGGGAAAGGCCAAAACTAAGAGGGTTCTGGAATAGGATCTTTGCAATCATCATGGGTTTGTCCATCCCTATGTCCCCCCACATAACACTGCTGAACTTCCCAATAGAAAATTCCTCTAAAAAGTAAAAGGAGCCTTGCTCACTTAATCCTTCTAGGAGCTAAAATTATGATAGCGAAAGCATGGAAGCAGCCCACGGTTTCCAGTGACCAGGCCAAACTAAAAATATCTATTGTTCCACTATGTAAAAGTATGTATCAATGACTCTTTATTTTCTCTGAAAAAGTTCAATAAAAAACTATTGAAAGAAATAGTGATGTCTCTTTTTTATAGTCTTTTCCATAATAATGAAATTCACATATTTCTTATTGTAAGGATTGAAAATACACATGGTAATAATCATAATTGAATTCATTTGGATAATATAATATCTTGTATAGATATACAGTATATAGATTAAAAAGTGTCCTAATATTTTAAAGATATTTGTAATAAAATCCATTAAGCTGAGTGTTTTTGTTCTAATAATAGTGAAATATAGACAGTCCCACTCTCATCTGTAGAGTGATTTCAGAAGGTTTATTCTGTTAATTATACCTTGTGCACCTTTCCTTGGAAACAGTGGCCAGCTGAATAGACAGGTTTAGGTTTGTTTCTAGCTAGTGTGGGCAAATAGAAAGTTGCACACTCTGTTTTTCTCTATATAACACTGGTTAGTGTTTGCTGTTGGACAAGGTCTTGTAAACATAGAAGAGTAGACCTATTTAACCTATTCCAGTTTGTTCGTAGTCTAGATGTAGATCCATTGTCCATTGAATAAATGTGGAATGATTAGAAATGTACACAAACTTGTGGGTAAAGCAAACTGCAGCTCTGAGATAGGAAAACAATCATGTGACACATTCGTTTGGCCAATTTGAAGTCTCTTGATTCCTCTCTCAAACCAGGTTTCATAGCTCAAAATTAGAGAAACCATATATCATAATTTTTAATATAGAGGCTCTGACAGTATGTCCCGATTAAGTCCAGCTACCTGCCTCTGCAGCAAGACTCTGCCTCCTAATCACCTCTCAACACTTGACATGTACCAGATATGTACTAGTAGAGAAGCTTACACTACTACTTCCCAGTGCTGCCTTTTAAATCCCTCCAACATGATATCACCATGTGGGTAGAGTTCAGTCATTTATTATCCTTAGCAGCTCTGAAGTAGGAAGCAGGCAGTCATCTCAGACACACTAATTGTCATGATGTTCCTGCACAGTAAACACTCCCCACCTGTGCCATGGGGGAAAAGAATGACTTGTCACTGCTTGCCAGGGGTGAGAGGGGGTTTCTTATATTAGGCTATGCTAATCAGTTATAAGGGGCAGCATGACCTAATGAAACGAATAGAATATGTCAGAAAACTGTCCATAACATTACATTTCTTTATGACCTGTTTCCCAGTTCTGGTCTGGCAAAAACATGGTATTACTTGCAGCTTCTCAAGTAATTAAGGTAATTCTTTAATGGTAGGCTCAAATGAGGTTTTAGCTTCAAGGCATATTTTGTGGGTACAGGGTCTGTGCATTTTGTATACAGCAAGTAGGCTCAGGTTCTATTTAACCATTCCCCTTAAGGCATTCACTTTTACGCACATTCTAGCCATGCCTACCATACCAGAGGATTTACTAAAATAACTATATTATAAATTCACTGCATTTTAGAAAAAGCCAAATTGGTAATGAAACTGTGATTTTTAACTTTTATGTAAATATTTATTATTAAGCAAACTAATTTATAAGCAATCACTTTAATTCTCAGAGGTAATTTATTTATAACTTATTACAGAATGCACTCTATCTGTAGGAGTCTCAGCTTTTCCTGTACCTTTGTCTGTGCCTTTTTGCTGGGCAGGACAGAGAAGATAATTGAGGTAGTATGGCTATTAGGCACCAGAACTTGCGAACAGGCAAAAAAATTGTGCGAACACCGTTAAAGTCTATGGGACACAAACATCAAAAATCAAAAGTGCTCATTTTAAAGGCGTATATGCAAGTTATTGTCATAAAAAGTATTTGGGGACCTGAGTCCTGCCCCAGGGGACATGTATCAATGCAAAAAAAAGTTTTAAAAACTGCAGTTTTTTCAGGAGCAGTGATTTTAATAATGCTTAAAGTGAAACAATAAAAATGAAATATTCCTTTAAATATCGTGCCTGGGGGGTGTCCTTAGTATGTCTGTAAAGTAGCACATCTTTCCCGTGTTTAGAACAGTACCGCAGCAAAATTAAATTTCTAAAGGAAAAAATGTCATTTAAAACTGCCCATGGCTGTAATGTATTGCTGGATCCCAACAATATAGATACAAATCATTGAAAAAATGGCATGGGTCCCCCCCCCAGTCCATTACCAGGCCCTTTGGGTCTAGTATGGATATTAAGGGGAACCCTGCACCAATATTTTAAAAAAAAATTGCGTGGCCATACCAGGGCCTTCATGTCTGGTATGGATATTAAGGGGAACCCTGTGCCAAATGTAAAAAAATGGCGTAGGGGTCCCCCTCAAAATCCATACCAGGCCCTTCAGGTCTGGTATGGATTTTAAGGGGACCCCCGAGCCAAAATAAAAAAATCGCATAGGGGACCCCCTAAAATCTATGTCATACCCTTATCCGAGCACGCAACCTGGCAGGCTACAGGAAAATGGGGGAATGAGAGAGTGCCCCCCCCCTCCTGAACCGTACCAGGCCACATGCCCTCAACATGGGGAGTATCCTTTGGGGTCCCCCCAAAGCACCTTGTCCCCATGTTGATAGGGACTCCACCCCACCCAGACTCTAGCCCATTGATCTGATAGGTCTCTTCCAGTCTCCGTGGGAGGCTCTACTGGGCATGCCCTGTGCCCCGGTAGCACCGTGACTTGGGTAAGCAAGCAGCCATATATCTACATTACCTTTCTTCCCCCCTTTATCTAATTGCATATTTTCAACTAATGTTGTTTGTATTTTTGAAGATATCGTCTTTGACTCTGTGTCTATTTTCAGATGTACTTCCTGATGAAGAGGTTCATCCCGCGAAACTAGTTGAAGTAACATTTATGAAGTAACATTAATGACCAAGTCACCTTTGTTTTAATTTATTGTTATGTATTTTGTATAAATACATTTTTCGTAATTTTTTACGATTGTCTTTATAGTTCATTTTGTATTTTCCCATATTGTACCGAGATAGTCCTCTTGCTTTTTTGCCCCTGGTGAATCCTGGTTGGGGACCAGGTTCCCAAACTCCTATTCCTTAGGCCGATATGTATTCTTCTACATATTTTTGGTAAAAAAAAGTGTATATTGATTGGTTTGCGCAAAAGTTATAGAGCCTACAAAATAGGGGATAGATTTATGGCAATTTTATTATTTTTTTTTTTTTTTTACTATTAATGGCAGTGATCTGAGATTTTTATTATGACTGTGACATTGTGGCGGACAGATCGGACACTGTTGACACTATTTTGGGACCATTGACGTTTATACAGCGATCAGTTCTATATATATGCACTCATTACTGTAAATGTCACAGGCAGGGAAGGAGTTAACACTAGGGGGTGATCAAGGGGTTAAATGTGTTACCTAGGGAGTGATTCTAATTGTGGGGGGGTAGGACTGACTAGGGGAGAAGACCGATCGGTTTTCCTATATACTAGGAACACACAATCTGTCTCCTCTCCCCTGTTTACACACAGATCCACGTTCCTGCTCTGTCACCAGCAATCGCGGGCAACCGGCGAACATCGTGGCCACCAGGCACATGCATTGGCCCCCGAGTGACGTGGCGGGCGCCCCCTATACCGCCGGGAAGCCGAGGACATCATATGCCGCCCGCCCAGGATGGGAGATCCCACCTGCTGGTGTCATATGTCTATATACGCTATTCAAGTGGTTAAGGTTAAACTGATTCTCTTCTAATTTTTCACTGAAAAGTTTGTACCCTATGCTAGGGTCACCAGTACAATATTTGTACATATTGATATTATATCCCCTCTCAATCGTCTCCTCTCCAGAGAGAATACGTTCAATGCTTGTAGTCTTTCCCCATAGCTGAGATCCTCTAGCCCCTAATTAGCTTTGTTGCCCTTCTCTGGACTCTCTCCAGTTCCAGCACATCCCTCCTGAGGACTGGTGCCCAGAACTGGATGGCATACTCCAGTTGCGGCCGGACCAGAGTTTTGTCGAGTGTGAGAATTATCATTTTATCTCTGGAGTGAATCCCCTTTTTAATGCGTGCTAATATTATGTTGGCTTTGCTTGCAGCAGCTTGACATTGCATGCCATTGCTGAGCCTGTCATCTACTAGGACCTTTTCCATCCTAGATTCCCCCAGAGGTTCTCCCCCTAGCGAGTAAATTGCATTCAAATTTATGGCACCCAAATGCATTACTTTACGTTTTTAAACCTCATTTGCCATGTAGTTGCCCATTCCATTAATTTGTTTAGATCTTCTTGCAGGTTTCCATATCCTGCAAAGAGCAATTTCCCTGCTTAGCTTTGTTTTGTCCGCAAATACAGTGGTACCTCAGTTCACAAACTTAATTCGTAAAACGACTCTGGTCGCAAACTGAAATGGTTGTGAACCGAGGCAAATTTTCCCATAGGGTTCAATGTAAATCAGGTTAATCCGTACTTATTTTTGTTTATATATACAGTAAAATTATGAAATGTATGTACAAAAAAAGGATTTTAAACATATATAACATACGGTCTTTTACATTAAGCTGACCTCTTTCATGTATACATCTAAAAAGAAAAAAAAATAACTATAGCTCCTCTTTAATACTTGTTTGAAACAATCCCAAACCACAATTTAAATGACTAATCTAGGGGCCAGAAAACAGCACTCTGCATCCAGGAAAAGATCCTCTGAGGGCATGATAAAGTTGTAGAATTCATATGAACTGTTTTTCCATGATTCCCAATCAAGTGAGCCCACCCTCATGGTAGTCAGGGGGCAGAAACCCCTATCTGAGTGGATTGGTTTTCCTAAGACCCTCATCTTACACTGCTCTTCTCAATATGAACATGTCAGAGCAGGGAAGATGGCCATGACTCATGTCTGTGAACTAAAGCAAATTTTTGTGAACTCTCCTGAACAACCAAGTTGTTCGTGAACAGAAGCGTTGGTGAACCGAGGTATCACTGTACTGAGATTGAGCTGTTTATCCCATACTCTAGATCGTTTATGAATAAATTAAAAAGGATTGGTCCCAGAACAGAACCTTGGGGGACCCTACTTTCCACACCAGACCATTCCGAGTACTCCCTATTTATCACCACCCTTTGGACAGTTTTTATGTACCCACCCTATGGTCCATACCGAAAGATCTTAATTTGTACAGTAAACGTTTGTGGGGAAAAGTATCAAATGCCTTTGCAAAATCCGGATACACCACATGGATGGTGCTATTCACACTACATGGTTGGTTCCATTCTAAAGACACATGTATATTTTTTTTGTAATTGCTGGGGCTCTCCATCATACATAACATTTACAATGACCCTTTCCTGCTTCCAGCAGTTGTCAGTTAGCAAGTGTGGAGTAAAAATGGCCCTCCCCACAAAAGAAAGAGGCAAAGCTCAGAACAGATTCTTGAAGAATGGTAGTGAAAGGCAATAGACGTAGCTTTAAGGAGCACTTTTGGAAATAACTTTGTTAGCTCTGTAATGACTAGTAATGTATAGAGTGTTTAAAATACCATCTATGGTATTTTGGTGGATGTGTCTGTGAGAAACTCACAGTCTCCTCAAATGCTTGCAGACAGGGAATATGACTTAAACAGAAGTGCTTAAAGTGAGGTGTAGTTTAGAATTGTATACTGGAGAGTTCTCAGTGAACAGATATCGCTCTGCTACCATAATGCTTATCTTAACAGTATGTAGGCCCCAATCCATGCAGCATGTGTACCCCAGGACATGAATGGAGACTGGGAAACAAGATGAAAGAGCTAGCTGATCCATTGAGTATCCATTTAGTATCTTTGGTGATATGACGCTACTTGTAAAGTAAACACAGAATTATACTAAGATGAATAGTAAGTAGAGATGCTTCAGCCTTCTCTGCTCTTCTGTTTAACCGCTTGCCGACCAGTGCACGCCAATGTACGTTGGCAGAATGGCACTGGAAGGCAAAAGCGTGTACAGGTACGTCCCCTTTAAGAAGCGTGTCGTGAGCGCGCTGCTAGATGCCCGCTGGGTGCTCGTGATCGTGTGACGGAGAAGAAGAATGGGGAGATGCTTTTGTAAACAAAGCATTTCCCTGTTCTGCCTAGTAACAGGACAGTGATCACAGCTCTCTGTTATTGAGAGCAGTGATCACTGTCCTATGTGTTGAAGTCCAGCCCCCTCACAGTTAAAATCACTCCCTAGGACACACCTAACCCCTTCACTGCCCCCTAGTGGTTAACCCCTTCACTGCCAGTTTCATTTACATAGTAATCAAAGCAATTTTATAGCACTGATTGCTGTATAAATGACAATGGTCCCAAAATAGTGTAAAAAATGTCCGATGTGTCCGCCATAATGTTGCAGTCCCGCAGATCGCTGCCATTACTAATAAAAAAAATAATAATAAAAATGCCATAAAACTATCCCTTATTTTGTAGACTCTATAAATTTTGCACAAACCAATCAATATACACTTATTGCGATTTTTTTTTTACCAAAAATATGTAGAAGAATACATATCGGCCTAAACTGAGGAAAAAATTTGTTTTTTTATATATTTTTGGGGGATATTTATTAAAGTAAAAAGTAAAAAAAATAGCTTTTTTTTCAAAATTGTCACTCTTTTTTTGTTTATATGTTTATATGTTTATAAAAATACCGCAGAGGCAATAAAATACCACCAAAAGAAAGCTCTATTTGTGGGGAAAAAAAGGACATTAATTTTGTTTGGGTACAACATCGCAGGACCGCGCAATTATCAGTTTAAGTGACGCAGTGCCGAAACACAAAAAGTGATCTGGTCAGGAAGGGGATAAATTCTTCCGGGGCTGAAGCGGTTAATAAATGGATAGTTAAAATATATGTATAGCCAATTCTTTTTGTTTTTTTTATTTTAGATAAAGTAGGGAACTGTAGACATGTGCAATTCATTTAGTTCTGAATTTGTTTTTTGACCAAATTCGCTAATTTGGAAATATTTGAATTAACAAAAACCCATTTAACAAATTTTTCCGACATTTGAAAATCCGTAAATCCAGAAATTCGTAAATTCGAAAATCCAAAAATTCGAAAATCAGAAAATACAAAAGAACAAATATCCGAAAATAAGAACAAAAGTCCGAAAACCTGAAAATTTGAAAATCTGAAATAATAGCTAACTAATAATATCTATTACTAACTATTAAATTATAGGTATTGGAATTTCCTTTCAAATTTGGCTGTTAGTGAACGTAACGAATAGGAATTTATTCGAAGTTACAAATTATCCAAAGTAATGAATGCCACATCTAAACGAATGGAACAAATTAATAATAATAAAAAATAATAATAATAATAATGTTTTATTGTTAATATTATTATTATTTATTATTATTAATTTGTTGCGTTCCATTTGTTTAGAAGGCGCCTTCGTTATTTCGGATAATTCGTAACTTTGGATAAATTTGTAACTTCAGATAAATTCATATTCGTTATGTTTGCTAACATCCAAATGTGAAAGGAAATTATAATACCTATAGTTATTAATTATTTATTATTAGTTAATTAGTTCATTATTATTTTTGATTTTTGAATTTTTGGATTTTTGCATTTTCATTCTTATTTTCGTTTTTTCGCATTTTTGGATTTTCGAATTTCCAAATTTTTGAATGTTCACATTTTTGGATTTTCACATTTCCGAATTTTTGAATTTTCTGATTTTGAAATTCAAATTTTTCCGAAGTTATGAATTTATTCGAAATAAAGAATTTCAATCATAACAAATGACCCGAAAAACAGAACAAAAACAAAAAATGAAATTAAAACAAACAAATATTTTGGCAGTGCACATGTCTAGGGAACTGTTAAAATCCCTGACCGGTTTTGATTTTTCTGTCTGTTTCCCGTTGGGGAGATTTCCTGTCACTTAATGATTCAGATACACAACTAGAAGTTAAAGAAAATCTATAGAAATGTTGGGAATTCTGCTCTTAGTTGTCCCATTTGGAAGATCTCCCTTATCCCCCTCAATTTTTTTTCTTTTGTGACAACGGTCATAATTATAGATGCTAAATCATGGTGGGTTCAGGTACCCAGCAGTTTCATTCTGTATCACTTTAAAAAAACTTGCATGTTTGAATATTGGGTTCTCTGACAAGAAGATACAGGACAAATGATATGTGTGTGGATGACCTTAAGAGACCTGGATTTTAAGAGTCAGATAAAAATTCAGGCATCCCTAGAGGAATATCAGCTGCGGGGGATTGGAAAAGATGCTATCCTAAGAGAAGAGACACTAAATAAGAAAATATGAAGCCCTGTCACCTGTGTACATTGTGTACAGAAAAGGTCCAGGTGAAGACATGTAAGTAGGGGCCCTGTCACCTGCTACGTATGATAAGGTTAGAAATATTAGTGAGGTGGAGTATGCACCAACAGACAGAAATCTTGTTGCCAGTTAATAGCTCTGGGTTCTTAAAGTATCCTTTTTGCACCAATAGTTTTTTTTACCTTGTTTATTATAGAGCTAAGAAAACAATGACAATAACTACTTTCCGACCACAATTCCTATACTGTATATACATTGCGGTTTCCACATGGTTTACCAGGGTTGGGGCTGAAGCTATAAGCATGACTTTATCATGAAAGCAATCCGAGTGGCTTATTAGCCGCTGGATCACTTTCAGAAGCAGTGGATGGGGCGTCCTCCTTCCTGCCACTTGCCAGTGCTTCTGGTACTTTTTTTTTGATCTTTTGCTTTCAACCACTTCAGCCCCTGAAGAACCCCCTTCCTGACCGGGCCAAATTTTGCGATATGGCACTGCGTCGCTTTAACTGACAATTGAGCGATCGTGTGACGCTGTACCCAAACAAAATCAATGTCCTTTTTTTTCTCACAAATCTTTCTTTTGGTGGTATTTGATCACCTCTGCGGCTTTTATTTTTTGCGCTAGAAACAAAAAAAGAATGACAATTTTAAAAAACAACACAATATTTTTCACATTTTGCTATTATAAATATCCCCAATTTAAAAAAAAACAAAAAAAAACTTTTTTTTTCTCAGTTTAGGCCAATATGTATTCTTCTACATATTCTTGGTAAAAAAAAATTGCAATAAGCATATATTGATTGGTCTGCACAAAAGTTATAGCACCTACAAAATAGGTTGATTTATGGCATTTTTATTTATCTAGTTTTTTTACTAGCAATGGCGGCGATCTGCCATTTTTGGGACTACGACATTGCGGCCAACAGATCGCATACTTTAGACATATTTTTGAAACCATTGACATTTATACAGTGATCAGTGCTATAAATAGCCACTGATTACTGTATAAATTTCACTGGCAGGTAGGGATGAGCTTCGTGTTCGAGTCGAACCCATGTTCGACTCGAACATCGTCTGTTCGCCCGTTCGCCGAATTGCGAACGATATGGGCCGTTCGCACCAAATTCGTGTGGCGCGTCACGGCCCATAATTCACTGCGGCATCGCAGTGCATTGCTGGCTGATGATTGGCCAAGCATGCACTATGACCCGCATGCTTGGCCAATCACAGCGCCGTCTGAACAGAGAGCCGTAATTGGCCAAAGCCAAGGAGGCTTTGGCCAATTATGGCTCAGGGGATTTAGTACACGCCCCACACTATATAAGGCCGCCTGCATGGCGGCCCTGTGTAGTGTGTGTTCCGGCGTTCATTGAGAGAGAGAGACAGACAGTGACATTTGATTTGAGTTAGATAGATTAGGCAGAACAGTCAGTCAGTTTAGCTGCACTTACAGTGTATTGTGTATATATATGCATCCCAGGTGTTGCATATATATATATATACACTGTATTCAGTTTAGCTAGATCCGTTCCTGTTATCTTCCTACTGACAGGCAGGCTTGTCTTGTTACAGTATTTACAGCTACCTGAAGAAAATTGCTGGTGTTCTTTTGATCCTATTAGTACCACAGTCAGGCAGCTAGACTATTTACAGTTAGTGCAGTGCGTCCTGCTCACAGTGTTCAGCTAGATCCGTTCCTGTTATCTTCCTACTGACAGGCAGGCTTGTCTTGTTACAGTATATACAGCTACCTGAAGAAAATTACTGGTGTTCTTTTGATCCTATTAGTACCACAGTCAGGCAGCTAGACTATTTACAGTCAGTGCAGTGCGTCCTGCTCACAGTGTTCAGCTAGATCCGTTCCTGTTATCTTCCTACTGACAGGCAGGCTTGTCTTGTTACAGTATATACAGCTACCTGAAGAAAATTACTGGTGTTCTTTTGATCCTATTAGTACCACAGTCAGGCAGCTAGACTATTTACAGTCAGTGCAGTGCGTCCTGCTCACAGTGTTCAGCTAGATCCATTCCTGTTATCTTCCTACTGACAGGCAGGCTTGTCTTGTTACAGTATATACAGCTACCTGAAGAAAATTACTGGTGTTCTTTTGATCCTATTAGTACCACAGTCAGGCAGCTAGACTATTTACAGTTGGTGCAGTGCATCCTGCTGACAGTGTTCAGCTAAACCTACAAGTTAGTGGGGTGCGTCCTGCTCACAGTGTTCAGCTAAACCTACAAGTTAGTGTGGTGCGTCCACCTCACAGTGTTCAGCTAAACCTACAAGTTAGTGCGGTGCGTCCTGCTCACAGTGTTCAGCTAAAACTACAAGTTAGTGGGGTGCGTCCTGCTCACAGTGTTCAGCTAAACCTACAATTTGGTGTAGTGAGACCTCTGCACAGTGTTCATCTAAAGTTACAAGTTAGTGCATTGCGTCCTGCTCACAGTGTTTAGCTAGATCCATTCCTGTTATCTTCCAACTGACAGGCAGGCTTGTCTTGTTACAGTATATACAGCTACCTAAAGAAAATCACTGATGTTTTTTTGATCCTATTAGTACCACAGTCAGACAGCTAGACTATTTACAGTTAGTGCAGTGCGTCCTGCTCACAGTGTTCAGCTAGATCCATTCCTGTTATCTTCTTACTGACAGGCAGGCTTGTCTTGTTACAGTATATACAGCTACCTGAAGAAAATTACTGGTGTTCTTTTGATCCTATTAGTACCACAGTCAGGCAGCTAGACTATTTACAGTTAGTGCAGTGCGTCCTGCTGACAGTGTTCAGCTAAACCTACAAGTTAGTGGGGTGTGTCCTGCTCACAGTGTTCAGCTAAACCTACAAGTTAGTGTGGTGCGTCCACCTCACAGTGTTCAGCTGAACCTACAAGTTAGTGCGGTGCGTCCTGCTCACATTGTTTAGCTAAAACTACAAGTTAGTGGGGTGCGTCCTGCTCACAGTGTTCAGCTAAACCTACAAGTTAGTGAGGCGCGTCCTGCTCACAGTGTTCAGCTAAACCTACAAGTTAGTGGGGTGCGTCCTGCTCACAGTGTTCAGCTAAACCTACAATTTGGTGTAGTGAGACCTCTGCACAGTGTTCATCTAAAGCTACAAGTTAGTGCATTTTGTCCTGCTCACAGTGTGCAGCTAGATCCGTTCCTGTTATCTTCTTACTGACAGGCAGGCTTGTCTTGTTACAGTATTTACAGCTACCTGAATAAAATTGCTGGTGTTCTTTTGATCCTATTAGTACCACAGTCAGGCAACTAGACTATTTACAGTTAGTGCAGTGCGTTCTGCTCACAGTGTTCAGCTAAACCTACAAGTTGGTGTAGTGAGACCTCTGCACAGTGTTCATCTAAAGCTACAAGTTAGTGCAGTGCGTCCTGCTCACAGTGTTCAGCTAGATCCGTTCCTGTTATCTTCTTACTGACAGGCAGGCTTGTCTTGTTACAGTATTTACAGCTACCTGAATAAAATTGCTGGTGTTATTTTGATCCTATTAGTACCACAGTCAGGCAGCTAGACTATTTACAGTTAGTGCAGTGCATCCTGCTCACAGTGTTCAGCTAAACCTACAAGTTAGTGGGGTGCGTCCTGCTTACAGTGTTCAGCTAAAACTACAAGTTAGTGTGGTGCGTCCACCTCACAGTGTTCAGCTAAACCTACAAGTTAGTACGGTGCGTCCTGCTCACAGTCTTCAGCTAAACCTACAAGTTGGTGTAGTGAGACCTCTGCACAGTGTTCATCTAAAGCTACAAGTTAGTGCAGTGCGTCCTGCTCACAGTGTTCAGCTAAAACTACAAGTTAGTGCTGTGCGTCCTGCTCACAGTGTTCAGCTAAAACTACAAGTTAGAGTGGTGCGTCCACCTCACAGTGTTCAGCTGAACCTACAAGTTATTTTTTTGCGAGCTCTGCACAGTGTTCAGCTAAAGCTACCTGTAGAAGGTTGGTGGTGTTCTCATACTATGGGCAGGCAGTTGATTTTGCTAGCTGCAGTATCAGTACATATATATATATATATATATATATATATATATATATATATATATATATATCCCAGCTTAGTGCAGTTACAGGCCATTAGTATGTCTGGAAGGCCAAGAAGGAGAGGCAGACAGTCACAAGCCAATAAGAGAGGGCAAGCAGGCTCAGTGTCTAGTGCTGGTCATGGAGACGGTGCATCCTCATCAGCACGTGGCCGTGGGACACGCTTGGGCTTTTTTTCAGCAGCTGGCCGTGTTGAGCCGCAACATGCGGAAGACTTGGTCGAGTGGATGACCAAGCCATCCTCATCCTCCTCATCCTCTCTCACCCATGCCCAGGGTACTTTGTCTGGCAAAGCAGCGGCCTCTTCCTTCGGCTCAATGTCATCAGTGACTCCTTCCCTAGCCCCACCATGTCCTCCTGAGGAGTCCCTCGAACTGTTTGACCACAGTGTTGGGTACATACTCCAGGAGGATGCCCAGCGTTTGGAAGGCTCTGATGATGATACTGAGCTCGATGAAGGCAGTAACATGAGCACGGACAGAGGGGGTGCCCAAGAAGGACAGCAATCTGGCAGTCATGCTCCCCCTGTTGCAGCATACTGCCAGGTTTGCTCCAGTGATGAGGAGGGAGGGGATGATGAGGTCACTGACTCAACGTGGGTGCCTGATAGGAGAGAGGAGGAGGAGGAGGAGGAGGAGGAGGAGGAGGCGGCACATCACCAACGAGGCAGGATGCCCTCCAGGGGCCAGCCTAAGGGCAGCACACTGACTGCATCACACCCCAAAGCTCCACATGTGCAGGGCGCTGCAGTCTCTGCGCGTTATTCAAAAAGTTCTTTGGTGTGGGCCTTTTTTGAGACGAGTGCATCAGATCGCACCACTGCTATTTGCAACATATGTCTCAAGCGTATCTCGTGTGGCCAAAACATCTCCCGCTTGGGTACCACATGCTTGACCAGACATATGTTGACCTGCCATGCAGTTCGTTGGTAAGCGTATCTAAAAGACCCACACCAAAGAACAAAGAGGACCTCTCCTTGCTCCTCATCAGCTGAGATTTCCAACCCCACTATACCTTCAGTCCTCTCTGAGACCTGCACTGAGAGGAATGAAGGTGTGGAATTAGGTGTGTCACAGCCTAGTACTTGTGGGCAATCTGCTTTTGGTACACCGACGTCAGATTGTACCAGGCAAATTTCCCTGCCCCAGCTGCTGCACCGCCAAAAGAAGTTTGCTCCCAGCCATCCACATGCCCAGCGGTTGAATGCTAGCTTGGCAAAATTGCTAGCTCTTCAACTGCTGTCTTTTCAGTTGGTAGACTCTGCCCCCTTCTGTGAGTTTGTGGAATGTGCGGTTCCTCAGTGGCAGGTACCCAAACGCCACTTTTTCTCACAGGAGGCGATTCCGGCTCTCTACCGGCATGTGGAAGGCAATGTCCATGCCTCGCTGGACAGGGCGGTCAGCGGTAAGGTGCATATTACCGCTGATTCTTGGTCCAGCAGGCATGGACAGGGACATTACCAAAGTTTCACGGCGCATTGGGTGACTCTGCTGGCAGCTGGGAAGGATGCAGGACAAGGTGCAGTAGTGTTGGAGGTTGTTTCACCACCACGCCTCCAAAATGCTAATGATTGTGACACACCTCTCTCCTCCACCCCCTCCTCTTCTTCTTCCTCCATGGCCTCTTCCTGTGCTTTGTCCTCGGAACCAGCGGTGCTCCGTAGCCGTTCAAGGCGCTACGCAAGTACGCAGGCCAAAAGATGCCATGTGGTGCTTGAGCTGGTGTGCTTGGGGGACAGGAGCCACACTGGGGCAGAAGTTCTGTCAGCTCTGCAGGGGCAGGTTCAGAGGTGGTTGACGCCACGCCAACTTATTATTATTATTATTATTATTCAGGATTTATATAGCGCCAACAGTTTACGCAGCGCTTTACAATATAAAAGGGAGACAATACAGTTATAATATAATACAATACAATACAATAGGATTAAGAGGGCCCTGCTCAGAAGAGCTTACAATCTAATAGGGTGGGGCAGGTGGTACAAAAGGTTGTAACTGTGGGGAATGAGCTGGTGGAAGTGGTAGGAGATTAGTTGGAGACGTGATAGGCTTTCCTGAAGAGATGAGTTTTCAGGGATTGCCTGAAGGTAGCAAGAGTAGGGGATAGCCGGATAGATGGAGGTAGCGAGTTCCAGAGGATGGGAGAGGCTCTGGAGAAATCCTGGAGATGAGCATGGGAGGAGGAGATGAGAGAGCTTGAAAGCAGGAGGTCTTGAGAAGAGCGGAGAGGACGATTTGGGTGATATTTGGAGACAAGATTAGTGATGTAGCTTGGGGCAGAGTTGTGAATGGCTTTGTATGTTGTGGTTAGAATTTTGAATTTAATTCGCTGGGTGATTGGGAGCCAGTGTAGGGATTGAAGTAGAGGGTTGGCAGACACTGAGCGGTTGGTAAGGTGGATAAGTCTGGCAGCAGCATTCATGATAGACTGAAGAGGGGATAGCCTATGGAGCGGTAGGCCAATGAGAAGGGAGTTGCAATAGTCAAGGCGAGAGATAACAAGGGAGTGAATGAGGAGCTTGGTGGTTTGATTTGTTAAAAAAGGGCGAATTTTAGAGAGGTTACGGAGGTGAATTCTACAAACTTTTGACAGCGATTGGATTTGAGGCTGAAATGACAAGTTGGAGTCTAGGATTACACCTAGTACCCTGGCGTGAGGGGAGGGACTGATGGTTGCATTGTTGATTTTGATGGAAAAGTCATGGAGGGGGGCACGGGCGGGGGGGAATATTAATAGCTCCGTTTTAGAGAGATTTAGTTTAAGGAAGTGGTGCGACATCCATGCTGATATGTCAGTTAGTAAGTTAGTAATGCGAGAGGAGACTGAAGGAGTGAGGTGAGGAGTAGACAGATAGATTTGGGTGTCATCAGCGTATAAGTGGTATTGGAAGCCGTGGCCAGTTATTAGGTGACCAAGGGAGGAGGTGTAGATAGAGAAAAGAAGGGGTCCAAGAACCGAGCCTTGGGGGACCCCCACAGAAAGGGGCAATGGAGAGGAGGAGATAGAGTTGTAGGTGACACTGATGGAGCGCTGTGATAAATAGCCAGAGAACCAGGATAGAGCAGAATCTCGGAGGCCAAGGGAATGTAGTTTATTGAGAAGGAGCGGGTGGTCAACAGTATCAAAGGCCGCAGAGAGGTCAAGTAGTAGGAGTATGGAGTACTGGCTGTTGGTTTTAGCAGTTAGTAAATCGTTAGTGAGTTTTAGTAAGGTAGTTTCCGTGGAGTTCTGCGAGCGAAAGCCAGACTGTAACTTAAGGCAGGAATGGTGGTTTGCGACAATGGCACCAACCTCCTCTCTGCCCTCCGACAGGGACAAATGACCCATGTGCCCTGTTTGGCTCATGTCCTTAACTTGGTGGTGCAGCGGTTCTTGGGCAGGTACCCGGGCTTACAGGATGTCCTGAGGCAGGCCAGGAAAGTCTGTGTGCATTTCCGCAGGTCATATAATGCCAGTGCTCGGCTGACGGACCTCTAAAAGGAGTTTAACCTGCCCAAGAACCTCCTAATCTGTGACATGCCCACCAGGTGGAACTCAACGTTGGCCATGCTGCAGCGGCTGCACACGCAGCAGAGGGCCATCAATGAGTACCTGTGCGACTATGGCACCAGGACAGGGTTAGGGGAGCTTGTTTTTTTTTTCCCCATGCCCGTGGGCCATGATCAGGGATGCATGCACTGTCCTGTCACCATTTGAGGAGGCCACGAGGATGGTGAGCAGTGACAGTGCATGCATCAGTGACACTGTCCCCCTTGTCCACCTGTTGGAGCACACGCTGCGTGGAATAATGAACAGGGCACTTGAGGCAGAACAGAGGCAGGAAGAGGAGGACTTCCTTAGCTCTCAAGGCCCCCTTTATCCAGACAGTGTCCCTGCGTGCCCGCCGATCACACAGGAAGAGGAGAAGGAGGAGGAGGAGGAGGAGGAGGAGGAAGATTGTGTCAGTATGGAGGTGGAGCCTGGCACTCAGCATCAGCAGCAGTCTTTAAGGGATCAGTCCCAAGAAACACATGGACTTGTACGTGGCTGGGAGGAGGTGGCTATGACCATGTCGTCCTTAGTGACCCAGAGGTCTCCGGACCGAATGCCTCAGCAAACCTACGCTGCATGGCCTCCCTGTTCCTGCAAAGCCTGCGTAAGGATCCTCGTATTCGTGGTATCAAGGAGAAGGACCAATACTGGCTGGCAACCCTCCTTGATCCACGTTACAAGGGTAAGGTTGCAGACCTTATCTTGCCATCGCAGAGGGAGCAGAGGATGAAACATCTTCGGGAGGCCTTGCAGAAAGGTCTGTGCAATGCGTTCCCAGAGACTGGGAGGTTACAAACTCCTGTTTCTGGACAACGTGTTGCTGAGGCTTCGGTCAGTCAAAGAAGGAGCGGTGGAGAAGGTGGCCATCTGACCGATGCGTTCGGACAATTTTTTGGTCCGCAGCCCCAAGGTATGATCGGTTCCAGCAACCATCGCCAGCATCTGTTTTACATGGTGCAGGAATACCTAGGGGCAAGATCAGACTTGGACACCTTTCCCACCGAAAATCCTCTGGGTTACTGGGTCTTGAGGATGGATCACTGGCCAGAGCTTGCACAGTATGCAATTGAGCTACTGGCCTGTCCTGCATCCAGCGTTCTTTCGGAACGCACATTCAGTGCTGCTGGAGGCGTGGTAACCGATCACAGGGTGCGTCTGTCCACCGACTCGGTCGATCGACTGACCTTCATAAAAATGAATCAGTCTTGGATCACCACCAGCTACCAAGCACCTGATGCTGATGTAACCGAATAATTTTTTTTGAAATCTCAGATCCCTTCAAAGACTGCCTATGCTGATGCTGAGTGACTATCCCTGAGTAATTATCCTCTTCCTCCTCAATCATCACGCTGATAGCTTGTAAGAACATTTTCGGTTCTGGGCACCACCACCAGTGCCTAAGGCACAATTTTTCTGCCCCTGTTTAACAGGGGCGTGTAATTACAATTTTTGATGCAATACTTTGCAGCAGGGCTCGTTCCTGCGTTCCAACTAGAGTGTCTGTGAGGGGTTGCAGTGTTGTGGCACCAGCACCAGTGCCTAAGGCCCAATTTTTCTGCCCCTGTTTAACAGGGGCGTGTAATTACAATTTTTGATGCAATACTTTGCAGCAGGGCTCATTCCTGCGTTCCAACTAGAGTGTCTGTGAGGGGTTGCAGTGTTGTGGCACCAGCACCACCACCACCACCACCACCAAAGGCCCAATTTTTCTACCCCTGTTCAACAGGGGCATGTAATTACAATTCTTGATCTATTATTTCACAGCAGGGCCCATTTCTGCACCCACCAAGAGCGAGTGAGGACTTACAGTGTTGTGGCACCAGCACCACCACCACCAAAGGCCCAGTTTTTCTGCCCCTGTTCAACAGGGGCATGTAATTACAATTCTTGATCTAATATTTCACAGAAGGGCCCTGTGAGGGCTTACAGTGTTGTGGCCACAACAACACCTAAGGCCCAAATTTCTGCTGAGTATATAGGGCAGGCCCCTACTTTCAAACATCTAACTTACAAACGACTCCTACTTGCAAACGGAAGGAGACAACAGGAAGTGAGATGAAATCTACCCCTAGGAAGGGAAATTCTCTCCTGTAAGAGTTAATATGGGAAAAACATTTCTCCTTTCCACTGATGCTTTCCAATCCTTGTTCCACAAAATAAACCCAAATTCTCAAAAAGCATTTGTCATTGGGACAAAAAGTGAGGTGAAATCTTCTAAAGAGGAGGAAAGACAGCAAAAAAAATGTCACAGGGGTGATAACCCTTCCCTATGTTTTCCAAAAAGCTTAAAAAAGATTTTTTGGCTGGAGCTAAACACGTTAAAAATGTACCCGTTCAAAATGACAAACAGATTCTACTTAACAACAAACCTACAGTCCATGTCTTGTTTGCACCGCCTGTATACTGCTGTTCAGAGTATATAGGGCCTGGTGGCCCCACACCTTTCCTTATTTTAATTTGGGTGCGGGGTTCCCCTTAATATCCATACAAGACCCAAAGGGCCAGGTAATGGACTGGGGGGTACCCATGGTGTTTATCTCACTGATTTTCATCCATATTGCCAGGACCCGACATTACATTAAACCCGCAAGCAGTTTTAAATGAGATTTTTTCCTTTAAAAAGGACATTTGGTGCAGGGACTGTTCTAAACACGGGAAACACGTGCCACTTAACAGGCATACTATAGACACCCCCCAGGTACGATATTTAAATGAATATTTCACTTTTTTTTTTTACTTTAAGCATCATTAAAATCACTGCTCCCGAAAAAACGGCCGTTTTTAAAAGTTTTTTTTGCATTGATACATGTCCCCTGGGGTAGGACCCGGGTCCCCAAACCCTTTTTAGGATAATACCATGCAAATTAGCCTTTAAAATTAGCACTTTTGATTGCGAACGTTCGAGTCCCATAGACGTCAGTGGGGTTCTAATGTTCGTGCAAACTTTCAGTCCGTTCGCAGGTTCTGGTGCGAACTGAACCGGGGGGTGTTCGGCTCATCCCTACTGGCAGGGAAGGGGTTATCACTAGGGGGCGATCAAGGGGTTAAGTTTTCCCTCACTGTGTGTTCTAACTGTGGGGGGATGGGACTGACTGGGGGAGGAGACCTATCGCTGTTACTAAATACTAGGTGTTATACCTGAAGGGTTCCACATGTACTGTCACTTTAAGGCTGTCGCCACCCAGGAGTGATGACAAGGGCCAAGGGGTATAGTAGCCATCTTAGAGCACATGTAAGGGAAGCACGCTAAGATATACCTGTCCTGAGATGCATGTTGGAGTGTACAGTGAGTACTGAAATAAACATCAGTTGTTCCAGACCAGAGTCTTGTGTCTTTCAAAACTCAGAGAATATAACAGTGGTGACAAGGATAGGATTTACAAAGTGTCTATAAGTCTGAGAGAGAGACAAAGACAGTGTGGATTGTCACCTGGATAAAAGCACTCACAAAGCCCAGCAGGAAAATGTAATTGATTGGGACATTTGTGAATTTGATGGAGAACAGATATCCTGGAGCTCCTGGGTTGAGAGACTGGAACAGAATTCCAGTGCAAATGCCTTCCCAGACGACAGGCAAGTAGCAGTATTTGTTACAGTGGTTGGACATATGACACTCTTAGGGATCTCCTTTCCCCTGTAAAACCAGCAACTAAGACATTAGCAGAGCACCTGACACTGTTAGAGGATTACTTCCAGCCTAAACCACTAGAGATTGCAGAAAGATTTTGGTTCTATCCGCGGCAGCAGCAGCCAGGTGAAGAAATTAGGGCTTATGTGCTCGCCCTTCGCAGACTAGCCTCTACCTGTTCTCTTTGGGAGAACTTACCTACTGCACTGAGAGATAAGTTTGTCATGGGACTGAATAATGAGTCTAGCCAAAGGAGACTGTTAACAGAGAAAGTCATTACACTTACAAAGGCAATTGAGATAGCTTCAGTGATGGAAATGTCTGTAAAAGATACAGAGGAATTGAACCCCCAGGGCAGAAGGGAAGAGGTGAAACAGGAAGTTTTAAGAACAGCAGTCAAGCCAACTGCAGCAACCTTTAAATACAAAGCCCCACCAAGCCAGGAGTCAGCTCATGGTTCCCGTGTTTAGAACAGTCTGACAGCAAAATGACATTTCAAAGGAAAAAAAGTCATTTAAAATGACTTGCGGCTATTAATGCATTGCCGGTCTGACAATACACATAGAAGTTCATTGATAAAAACGGCATGGGAATTCCCCACAGGGGAACCCTGAACCAAAATTAAAAAAAAAAATTACGTGGGGGTCCCCCTAAATTCCATACCAGGCCCTTCAGGTCTGGTATGGATATTAAGGGGAACCCCAGCCAAAATTAAAAAAAAAAAATGACGTGGGGGGTCCCCCTAAACTCCATACCAGGCCCTTCAGGTCTGGTATGGATATTAAGGGGAACCCCGCGCCAAATTTTTAAAAAAAAAATGACGTTGGGGGTCCCCCTTGAAATTCATACCAGACCCTTATCCGAGCACGCAACCTGGCAGGCCGCAGGAAAAGAGGGGGGACGAGACAGCGCCCCCGCCTCCTGAACCATACCAGGCCACATGCCCTCAACATTGGGAGGGTGCTTTGGGGTAGCCCCCCAAAACACCTTATCCCCATGTTGATGAGGACAAGGGCCTCATCTCCACAACCCTGGCCGGTGGTTGTGGGGGTCTGTGGGCGGAGGGCTTATCGGAATCTGGAAGCCCCCTTTAACAAGGGGACCCCCAGATCCCGGCCCTCCCCCTGTGTGAAATGGTAAGGGGGTACAAAAGTACCCCTACCATTTCACTAAAAAAACTGTCAAAAATGTTAAAAATGACAAGAGACAGTTTTTGACAATTCCTTTATTTAAATGCTTCTTCTTTCTTCTATCTTCTATCTTCCTTCATCTTCTTCATCTTCTGGTTCTTCTGGTACTTCTGGTTCTTCCTCCGGTGTTCTCGTCCAGCATCTCCTCTGCGGCGTCTTCTTCCCTTCTTCTCCTCGGGCCGCTCTGCATCTATGGCATGGAGGGAGGCTCCCGCTCTTCTCTTCATCTTCTTCTCTTCATCTTCTTTTTGGGCTGCTCCTGGCATGGAGGGAGGCTCCCGCTGTGTGACGCTTCTCCTCTTCTGACGGTTCTTAAATAACAGGGGGTGGGGCCACCTGGTGACCCCGCCCCCCTCTGACATACGGGGACATGACGGGACTTCCCTGTGGCCCCGCCCCCGTTATTTAAGAACCGTCAGAAGAGGAGAAGCGTTACACAGCGGGAGCATCCCTCCATGCCAGCATGGATGCGGAGCGGCCTGAGAAGAAGATGAAGAGAAGAAGATGAAGAGAAGAAGATGAAGAGCAGAGCAGGAGCCTCCCTCCATGCCATGGATGCGGAGCGACCCGAGGAGAAGAAGGGAAGAAGACGCCGCAGAGGAGATGCTGGACGAGAACACCGGAGGAAGAACCAGAAGTACCAGAAGAACCAGAAGAAGAAGAAGATGAAGGAAGATAGAAGATAGAAGAAAGAAGAAGCATTTAAATAAAGGAATTGTCAAAAACAGTTTTTTAGTGAAATGGTAGGGGTACTTTTGTACCCCCTTACCATTTCACACAGGTGGGAGGGCCGGGATCTGGGGGTACCCTTGTTAAAGGGGCTTCCAGATTCCGATAAGCCCCCCACCCGCAGACCCCCACAACCACCGGCCAAGGTTGTGGGAATGAGGCCCTTGTCCTCATCAACATGAGGACAAGGTGTTTTGGGGGCTACCCCAAAGCACCCTCCCAATGTTGAGGGCATGTGACCTGGTATGGTTCAGGAGGGGGGGGCGCTCTCTCGTCCCCCCCTCTTTTCCTGCGGCCTGCCAGGTTGCGTGCTCGGATAAGGGTCTGGTATGGATTTTTGGGGGGACTCCACGCCGTTTTTCTTTTTAATTTTGGCACGAGGTTCCCCTTACTATCCATACCAGACCTGAAGGGCCTGGTATGGAATTTAGGGGGACCCCCACATAATTTATTTTTTCATTTTTATCACGGGGTTCCCCTTAATATCCATACCAGACCCGAAGGGCCTGGTATGGAGTTTAGGGGGACCCCCCACGTCATTTTTTTAAAAATTTTGGCTGGGGTTCCCCTTAATATCCATACCAGACCTGAAGGGCCTGGTATGGAATTTAGGGGGACCCCCACGTCATTTTTTTTTTAAATTTTGGTTCGGGGTTCCCCTGTGTGGAATTCCCATGCTGTTTTTATCAATGAACTTCTATGTGTATTGTTGGACCGGCAATGTATTAATAGCCATGAGTAGTTTTAAATGACTTTTTTTCCTTTGAAATGTCATTTTGCTGTCAGACTGTTCTAAACACGGGAAACATGCGCCCCTTTACAGGCATACTATAGGCTCCCCCAGGTACGAAATTTAAAGGGATATTACACTTTTATTGTTTCACTTTAAGCATTATTAAAATCACTGCTCCCGAAAAAACTGCCATTTTTAAAACTTTTTTTTGCATTGATACATGTCCCCTGGGGCAGGACCCAGGTCCCCAAACACTTTTGTATGACAATACCATGCATATAAGCCTTTAAAATTAGCACTTTTGATTTCTCTCATAGACTGTTAAAGGGTGTTCTGCGGCATTTGAATTTGCCGCGAACACCCCAAATTGTTCGCTGTTCGGCGAACTTGCGAACAGCCCATGTTCAAGTCGAACATGAGTTCAACTCGAAGCTCATCCCTAATCACATGCATTCAGCACCCTCTGACTGTAGAGGTAACCATTGAGGGAAAGAAACTCAAGATGGATGTAGACACAGGAGCAGCAGTTTCAGCTATCACCCAGAAACAATGGAGACAACTTCAGACTCAAACAACTGTCCGCCTAACACCAATCAAACTGCAGACATACTCAAAGCAGATAATCCACCCACTGGGTTACGCAAAAAAGTACAGGTATTCTACAAGGGTCAGACAAAGAGACTACCATTATACTGTATATCCTAGAACATTGGGACCCCCTCTCTTTGGGAAAGACTGGATTGCTTACTTTGGTATGCCAGACAATTACAATTCCATTAGGAGATAATGAAGGATGGGTGGTGTCCCTGAAGCAATGGTTCCCAAAGATCTTTGATAACCAGTTGGGGAAAATAAAGCATGACTGTGTGAGACTCAGGCTGAAACCCAACACTCAGCCTAAGTTCTTCAAAGCTTGGACAGTACATTTCGCACTCCCAGCAGGAGTGGAAGCTGAACTAAGCTGGCTGGAGGAACAAGGTGTCATCTCAGAGGTAGAGCACAGCGAGTGAGCATCACCAGTTGTACCAGTAAAAAAAGAGAATGGGGACTTATGCATTTGTGGCGATTTCCGCATGGCACTGAACTCTCAGTGTCATGCGGAAATCCCCTACCCAGAGTAGATGACATTTTTGCCTCTCTTGCAGGAGGTCAAAAGTTCACCAAGCTTGATCTCAGGCAAGCATATTTACAGTTTGAGGTCCATCCTTCGTCCCGCAAGTTTCTAGCCATCAACACCTACAAGGGACTGTATAAATATAATTGGATGGTGTTTGGTGCAGCCTCCGCCCCAGTCATTTAGCAACGAAAAATGGATTAGATTTTGGAGGACATTCCTTTCACGCAGTGCCTGCTAGATGATATGCTCATCATGGGACTGATGGACTAGGAACACAAGCGTAACGTGGAGCTTGTGTTGACGAGACTCCAAGAGCAGGGTCTAAAAGTGAACTTAGCGAAATGCCAATTCATGGTGCCTAAATTGGAGTTTTGTGGCCACCTTGTGGATGCAGAGGGTATGCACACCACAGAAGCCAAGGTTAATGCTTTAATTAAACCAATGTCCAGCAGCTACAATCATACCTTGGCTTGCTGAACTATTACCACAAATTCCTGCCAGATCTGGCACACTCCTTGTTTCAGTTGAACAAGCTTTTGGAGAACACTCAAGATGGGACTGGTCAGCTGCATGTCAACGTGCTTTTGAAGTTACTAATCGGAAGCTGTTGACTTCATGCATGCTCCTGCACTATGACCTCCAGAAGCCTCTCACCTTGGCTTGTGATGCCTCACCCTATGGTCTAGGGGTTGTACTATCTCACATCTTACCAGATGGGTCCGACAAACCAGTGGCATTTGCCTCCAGGTCCTTGACAAAAACAGAAAGCAGCAATTACTTTCACATTGACAAAGAGGCTCTTGCGCTAATATGGGCAATTAAGAAGTTTCATCTTTACCTGTATGGTAGGGATTTCAGCATACTGATGGACCATAAACCACTCCTTCAGATCTTTAGCCCTGACAAAGGCATCTCTCAGATGACTGTGGCACGCCTTTAATGCTATGCTCTATTCTTGGGGGGAAAAAAGCTATGAAATGGAGTATCACGGTCATGATGCCAATACTAATGCAGACGCAATGTCCTGACTGACAGGGATGTCAACAGACTCTTCTCTACTGGTCAAGAGCTGTCGTTACACCAGCCTGTACTTCTTGTCTTCTGGGGAGATAGTAGCCCATACAGCCAAGGATACCTTCCTGAAAACAATACTCTCCTGGATACGGTACAGTTGGCCTGCAACTGTCACATAGGATTATGAACCTTATTTCTGTAGGAAATTAACTGTGGCTGGCAACTGTGTTTTATGCGGAGACTGAGTGATTTTTCCACAGACTCTGTGGCCCCACCCCCCTCTGACACCCCAGGAAAGCCATGGGGAAGTCCCCATGCGTCAGAGGGGGTGGGGTCACCCAGGTACATCACCGTGTGGCCCCGCCCTCAGTTATAAAAGAACTGTCACCTGTGAGGACGCGTCATGTGGCAGATGCCTCCAATGGAGGCAGATCTTTTTTATTTTTTTCTCAGTCCACGGGAGGAGCGAGAGAAAAAGATGAATGGACTTCGTGGGACATTTTTATTTTTTATTTTTTAATAAAGGACTTGTTCCTAAGCTGTGTCTTGTGTTTTTTTTTTACATTTTGACACTTTTTTGTGAAATGGTAGGGGTACAATGTACCCATTACCATTTCAAACAGGGGGGTGGGATCTGGGGGTCCCCTTGTTAAAGGGGGCTTCCAGATTCCGATAACCCCCTGCCCGCAGACCCCCACAACCATCGGGCAAGGGTTGTGGGGATGAGGCCCTTGTCCCCATCAACATGGGACAAGGTGCTTTGGGGGGCTACCCCTCCCCATGTTGAGGGCATGTGGCCTGGTAGGGTTCAGGAGGGGGGCCACTCTCTCTCATCCCCCTTCTTTTCCTGCGGTCTGCCAGGTTGCATGGATTTTTGGGGGGACCCCCACGCCATTTTTTTTTACATTTTGGTGCGGGGTTCCCCTTAAAATCCATACCAGACTTGAAGGGCCTGATATGGAATTTGGGGGGACCCCCACGCAATTTTTTTTTTAAATTTTGGTTTGGGGTTCCCCCTAATATTCATACCAGACCCAAAGGGTCTGGCAATGGTCTAGGGGATCCCATGCCATTTTTTTCAATGACT
Source organism: Lithobates clamitans (assembly GCA_037952925.1). Lineage (NCBI taxonomy): Eukaryota > Metazoa > Chordata > Amphibia > Anura > Ranidae > Lithobates > Lithobates clamitans. The sequence goes on from JBBGZY010000071.1 coordinate 8,499,103, forward strand.
TTTATCTGTATTGCCGGACCCGACAATTCATTATAGCCAAGAGTACTTTTAAATGACGTTTTTCCTTTAGAAATTTTATTTTGTGCAGGGACTGTTCTAAACACGGGAAACATGTGCCACTTTACAGGCATACTATAGAGACCCCCAGGTACGAAATTTAAAGGAATATTTCACATTTATTGTTTCACTTTAAGCATTATTAAAATCACTGTTCCCGAAAAAGCATCCATTTTTAAACCTTTTTTTGCATTGATACATGTCCCCTGGGGCAGGACCCAGGTCCCCAAACACTTTTTATGACAATACCAAACATATAAGCCTTTAAAATTAGCACTTTTGATTTCTCAATAGACTTTTAAAGGGTGTTCTGCTGCTTTTGAATTTGCCGCGAACACCCCAAATTGTTCGCTATTCAGCGAACAGGCGAACACCCGATGATTGAGTCGAACTTGTGTTTGACTCAAACATCGGGCTCATCCCTAGCTTCCCGCTCTAGTTACAGAGACTTTATGACCCAAAATGTATAGAGTCTGCCTGGAAGATGGTTCCATTTGCAGATGGCATGCGGACCAACTGCATCCTCGTTCTCAGTTGCCCGAATCCCTGAGATTGGCTGAACCACCAGTGTCAAGGGTCTGCACCTAGCGGATCAGGATGCATCGGAGCTGATGATTGTGGGGACTCTGAACTTTTGAACTCATCTTCAACAGAGATCTCCAGCCCTGGTCCAGAGGTCTGTTCACCCTCTGAGCTAGTGGATCCCTTCTTGGCCCCGCCAATGCCCATTATGGCCAGCCCTGTTTCCTCCGGTCCCAAGTCGCTGGGTGCCCATCCTCAATGACACTGACGCCCTCCTGACCGGTTTCAGCTGAAAGACCAGTTACGAGACTTTCAACGGGCCGCCAAAAGTGATCCAATGCTATTTTATCCCCATAACTGTCCCTGGAAGCTTGGTCTCACATCTGGATGTGGGAGAAGTCCTGGGAATCTCCTGTGTTTGGAGGACTGTTATTGGACAGCTATTAGTTACTGTTTTGTGCTTGCTCTTGTTTTTGTTGTTTTTTTTTTTTAGGGATGGATGGAAGGTGTTATACCTGAATGGTTCCACATGTACTGTCACTTTAAGGCTGGCTCCACCCAGGAGTGATGACATGGGTCAAGGGGTAAAGTAGCCATCTTAGAGCACATGTAAGGGAAGCACACTAAGATATACATGTCCTGAGATGCATGTTGGAGTGTACAGTGAGTACTGAAATAAACATCAGTTGTTCCAGACCAGAGTCTTGTGTCTCTCACAACTCAGAGAATATAACACTAGGAACACATGATCTGTCTCCCCTCCCCTGAGAGAACGTGGATTTGTGTGTTTACACACACAGATCCACTTTCCTGCTCTGTCAGGAGCGATCGCAGGAGTCCCGGCGGACATCGCGGCAGGCTCCTCAGTGATGCGACGTGCACGCGCCCCCTATACCGGCAGGAAGCGGAAGACATCATATGATGCCCGCCCAGGATGGGAGAGCCCATCTGCAGATGTGATTTGACTATACGCTGGAAATGAAAGGGTTAAAGGTGAAGGAGAGAATTGGTGTCTTTTTGATAAAGAGGACCTGTCACCTTATTTCTATTACAAGAGATGTTTACATACCTTGTAATACAAATACAATTGAAAAAAAATGTAAAGGGACAGAGTATAAACGAAAAATAAAATAAATAAGAGAAAAAAAGAAAATCACCCCCATATGTAAACGATGTGAGGTATCACAGCGGATGTTAAAGCAAGAGCAATAATTCTAGCATTAGACCTTCTCGGTAACTCTAAACAGGTAACCTTTAAAAAAGTGTCGCCTATGGAGATTTTTAAGTACCGTAATGTGTTGCCATTCCATAAGCGTGTGTGCAATTTTAGAGCGTGACATGTTAGGTATCTATTTACTTGCCATAACATCATCTTTTATATTTAAAATTCATTAAAAAATTGGGGTACATATTGTGTTTTTTTTAATTCATTAAAGTGTATTTTTTTCCAAAAATTGCGTTTAAAAAACCACTGTGCAAATACCATTGCCATTTTATTCCCTAGGGTCTCTGCTAAAAATATATAATGTTTGGGGGGTTATAAGTAATTAAGGAGAAAGCAGAAAAGATCCAAAGAAATAGGTTCTTTCCAGCTTAAGCAGCACTTAAGCTGGAAAGAACCTATTTCTTAGGAACTTTTTTGCTTTCTTCTTAATGTTATATTTGATTATAACAGCTGCTTAGTTTAATTTACTTCTTATCTTGAGCACTGGATAAGTGACCCTGTTTTCTTTTACTTATTGTTACTGATTTAAACTTGTAAATAAAAAGTGCCAGAAAAGGCCTGATCTTCAAGTGGATAATAGTAAAATCCACAGATAGAGTAAGTATAGGGCGGACAGGACGCACTGACGTACCGCGTGTGGTTCCCGGAGTGTTACGGGTGCTCGCAAGCCGGCCAGCTACCTGTGATTGACTTTTATCTATGCTTGTAAGTGTGATTCTTTTGTTTATTATTAAACTATCCTTAAGATTTTACACTATGGGAAGTCCATTTTTTTAATGTTTTGATGACACGTTGCCTGAGGATCCTTTTCGTGTAATTGAGCGGTGTGCCGATCCTGGATCAGTGTTCTCTGGATATATAGTCCTGATATTCCAAAGGAAGGCCCTGGCTGGGTTTATAGCTGAAAGCTTACCCTTGCTTGCCTCTGGTAAGCGTGCATTTTTTCTGGTGATTCACATTCATGGGTGATGGAAGACTGCACTTTTTTTATTCTGAATTCAGCTATCGGCTGACTTTTTGCACTTTTATGCCAATTTTGACATTTTCTGCATATCACTATTTGGTCCTTTTTTCTCTTACCTTTTTGTGTATGTTATATCCACAATTTATTCATTGTATTCACCTTTCACCATACTGTTATTAATGTGATGATTTTTTCATAAGATTATGTTCATCTTTTAGCGCAGCTATTGTTTATTATTTTAAGTATAGTTTAAATAAAAGGACCATATCTGAGAGAAAAGTGTACTCCACCTGGCCGTATTACTTTTACCACACATGTTTTTGAGTTAGGAATGTTAATGTTGAACAATCAGGCAGCTTTGTTCTTATTATATTCACTACTGCCTAAGTATGTACCATACTGGATTTCTAAGTTATATTTTTTTTACATTTATTATTCCTAGTTAATAATTGATATCTACTTCCATACAATCAGCTATATTTGTGCTATACATCAGCAATTCTAGATACAGAGTTGCTACAGGGGCATAAGTAAAACACTCCAGTATCTCTAAGACAAAGTCGTTAAATTGCTAATGTTATTTAACAAACATGACAACTATGCTACAGTCAAAAACAGAAGATCGTCTAGCTTTGAATTTTATACAACAATGTATTCAAATTAGAAGGATTCTCACATTGCTTTCGGTCCTCCTGAACCACTGAACCTGTCATCTTCATCTTTGCAGAATTCAAATCAGGGCTGTTCAGATGATGAGCACATTGGCAACTATCAACATTTAATAAGCAAGGCAGTGAGTTTTTATAAGGATGAGTGATTAGATGGAAATTACAGACATGCAGCAAACAGGCTCTGTTTCCTAGGTCAATTTAATTGCAAAATGTTTAAGTCTTCACACTTTAATATTCCATGTAAAAATCACTGTGAGATTCACCTTATTATAATGTATAAAACTGCTGTTTGGGGTGGTGTAATAATATTGTTTTTATTCACATGAATTTATACATAAAACTTATCATTCTACTTGGTATCTGTGTAACCGTCATAATATATCTGTATTCAGTTATATGAAGGAAAGTAGGACTTCCTCTATTTTTGGGAAATCTAACAAATGTACAAAGCATTGACCCATAGATTTCAGCTCGCATGTGTGTGTGGCACTTGTTTTCATTCCAGTATCTATATTTAGTATGGTAGTGATGCATTTGGCTCAGAGCAGACCTCAGCTGCAGGATCCTTGCACTGGCTGGTCTAACAGTATTCTTTAGTTAATGAACTCATGATTCATCCTTGCATTTCCACTACTTGCATCACTTGAGGGCCTTTAAAGCCTTCTTTGTTAAGGTGACTTTACAGAGACAACAAGTGATATAAACATTTACAATCACTTCATTAAAAAAAAGGAATATGTAAAACAGATCCTGTCATTGCATAGCTATTTCTTATCCTGGTAGTTAGTAGTAAAAGTGTAATGTGATTTGAAGATCTGTGCTGTGAAATATCAAACAGTTGGACTGTAGTTTTCTTTTTTGGTCTGACATGTTTTTACGCAAGAATACCTCTAGAGCTCCAGGCAAGAAAATGTTCGCTGCTATTTTTCTTTTGGTTTTCAAGGATCACAACCACAAGCAAAATGTTGTGGCATTTTAAGGGCAGGAGCATTAAGCTAAGCTATCTGAGCTAATCTTTATTAACACGATGCATGTATAATATATATGTGTAATTAATCACTGCACTATGATCTGTTTCAGTGACTACATATATTGATTTGTGAAAAGATAATGTATTAAGTTGTTTTGGCCTGTTTCTAGTTACAAGCCCCAGGGTGCATTTCAGTCAAAAATTTAATTTCAAGTGATCATCAGCAGAAATGCAATGCAATCAACTTAAGTTACTTACTACAAATAATTTTATGGAGATCCCAGTTTATGCAAAAGACTTTTTGACTTTCCTGAGATATATAGGAAGGCCTGTTAGATGTTCTCGCCAGCATTTGACACCTTCTCAGCCAATACAGTGTTGGGTGCATGGAACATAAGTTCAGCCCGAACATTAGCTGTCCGCCTTGTCAGCAAACACGCGAATTGTCGGGGCGTTCAACCCTTTGTTCAGCCTGCTGAACGCCCAACAATGCACTGTGCACTGCACAGTGTATTAGAAGCCCTGATTGGCTTAAGCAATTAAGGTATTGCCCAATCAGGGCAGAGAACACTGTCAGAGCCATGATTGGAGAAAGTAATGATTACTGTGCCCAATCATGGCTGATTGCTCAAAGACCCACCCCACCTCACACTATAGCAGGTTCCTTTGCAGTGCAGCCATTTGCAATGTGATATTGGAGTGGAGATAGATAGAACAGGGCTCTGTTTATTGCTACTAGCAAGTTAGTATGTTACAGTGTGCTATTATGATTCTATTTTGAGTGTAAAGTATCAGTGTAGTGTTAATATAGTGATAGTGCAGCGTGAGTGCAGTGCGACCCTCCTTTTTTACTTTAATGTCAGTTTAGTGCGTCAGGGCAGGTTTACTGCAGTATATTGAAGTGTCAGTTTAGTGCGTCAGGGCAGGTTTACTGCAGTATATTGAAGTGTCAGTGTAGTGTCAGGGCACTTTTACTGCAGTATATTGAATTGCGTTAGTGCCCTTTTACTGCAGTATATTAAAGCACATCAGGGCACTTTTACTGCAGTATATTGAAGTGCACCAGGGCACTTTTACTACAATAAATTTAAGTGCATTAGTGCACTTTTAGTGCAATATATTGAAGTGTTTTAGTGCACTTTTACTGCACATATTGAAGTGCATTAGCGCGCTTTTACTACATATACTCAAGTGTGTTAGGCACTTTTACTGTAATATATTGAAATGCGTTAGTGCACTTTTACGGCAGTATATTGAACTGCGTCAGAGCAGTTTTACTACAATATATTGAAGTATGTTTGCGCACATTTACTACAGTATATTGAATCCCGTCAGGGCACTTTTACTGCAGCATATTGAGTGTGTCAGAGCACTTTTTCTGCAATATATTGAAGTGCCTCAGAGCACTTTTACTGCAATAAATTGAAGTGCGTCAGAGCAGTTTTACAGCAAAATATTGAAGTGTGTAATGCCCCGTACACACGATCAGAAATTCAGCCAGCAAAAGACCGATGAGAGCTTTTGGTCGGAAAATGCGACCGTGTGTATGCTCCATCGGACTTTTGCTGGTGGAATTCCAGCCAGCAAAAAATTGAGAGTATGTTCTCAATTTTTCGGTCAGAAAAAGTTCCGATCGGAAATTCCGATCGTCTGTGCCAATTCCGACATGCAAAATTCCTACGCATGCTCGGAAACAATTTGACGCATGTTTTCTCGGCTCGTCGTAGTGTTGTATATCACAACATACTTGACGGTCGATATCTCAGTGAACTTTCGTGTGACCATATGTATGCAAGCCAAGCTTGAGTGGAATTCCGTTGGAAAAACCATCCAAGATTTTTTCGACAGAAATTCCGCTTGTGTACGCAGCATTAGTGCACTTTTACTGCATTATATTGTAGTGCATTAGTGCCGTTTTATGGCACTATATCAAAGTTAGTCAGGGGACCTTTACTGCAGTATATTGAAGTCCGTCAGGGCACTTTTAATGCAATATATTGAAATGTGTTAGTGCACTTTTACTGCAGTATATTGAAGTTAATCAGGGCACTTTTACTGCAGTATATTGAAGTCTGTTAGTGCACTTTTACTGCAGTATATTGAAGTCCATCAGGGCACTTTTACTGCAGTATATTGAAGTGTGTCAGGGCAGTTTTACAGCAATATATATCGAAGTATGTTAGTGCACTTTTATTGCAATATATTGAAGTGCATTAGTGCACTTTACTGTAGTATATTAAAGTGCATTAGTGCACTTTTACTGCAGTATATTGAAGTGCAACAGGGCACTTTTACTACAATAAATTGAAGTGTGTTAGTGCACTTTTACTTCAGTATATTGCAGTGCGTTAGTTTACTTTTACTGCACATATTAAAGTGCATTAGTGCACTTTTACTGCACATATTCAAGTGCGTCAGGCACTTCTACTGCAATATACTGAAGTATGTTAGTGCACGTTTACTACAGTATATTGAAGTCCATCAGGACATTTTTACTACAGTATATTGAAGTCCATCAGGGCACTTTTACTGCAGCATATTGAAGTGTGTCAGAGCACTTTTTCTGCAATATATTGAAGTGCGTCAGAGTGGTTTTACTGCAATATATTAAAGTGTGTCAGTGCATTTTTACTGCAGCATATTGAAGTGCATCAGGGCACTTTTACGGCAGTATATTGAAGTGCATCAGGGCACATTTACTGCAGTATATTGAAGTATGTTAGTGCCCTTTTACTGCAGTATATTAAAGTGTGTCAGGGCACTTTTACTGCAGTATATTGAAGTCCGTCAGGGCACTTTTACTTCAGAATATTGAATTGCGTTCGTTCACTTTTACTGTCGTATAGTGAATTGCGTCAAAGCACTTTTACTGCAATATATTGAAGTGCGTTAGTGCACTTTTGCTGCAGTATATTAAAGTGCATCAGGGCACTTTTACTGCGGTATATTGAAAACCATCAGGGCACTTTTACTGCAGTATGTTAAAGTGCGTCAGAGCACTTCTACTGCAGTATATTGAAGTGTGTCAGGGCAGTTTTACAGCAATATGTTGATGTATTCTAGTGCACTTTTATTGCACTATATTGAAGTGCATTAGAGCACTTTTACTGCAGTATATTGAAGTGTGTCAGGGCAGTTGTACAGCAATATATTAAAGTATGTTAGTGCACTTTTATTGCAATATATTGAAGTGTGTTAGTGCACTTTTACTGCAGTATATTGAAGTCCGTCAGGGCATGGATGAGGCACAGATGGGCATGAATGAGGCACAGGTGAGGCATAGATGAGGCACAGATGGGAATGAATGAGGCACGGATGAGGCACAGATGGGCATGAATGAGGCACAGATGGGCATGAATGAGACACAGATGGGCATGAATAAGGCACAGATGAGGCATCAATGAGACACAGATGGAAATGAATGAGGCACTCATTCAGATAAGATACGGGTGAGTATTTCTGCAGTCTCCCTCCTCTCCTCACATACTGTACCGATCGCATGCGTGGAGAGGAGAGAGCTGAACCAGACATGCATTTGTTGACAAGTGATCGCTTCGTCATTGGATGGAGCGATCACGTGGTAAAGGGCCACTGTCAATGGCCCTTCACCCTGAAGTGAAGTGATGCGCTGGGTCCGGAGGACATGACAGTCACAGACATTACCGGGTGCATGCCACAGAGAGGGCACGGGAAGCACAATTCTGGGAGGACGTCCCTAGACACCCTTCCAGAACCATGCTGTAGCCGTCATTCAGCTATGGTCCCGTCGGCAAGTGGTTAAAGACAAATGTATTATATTACTTTGTATTAGTTAGATAAATGCCCACCTTGCCCTCCTAAACTAATCTCCTGAAGCCTGAACTTCCTTTCTGCATGAATGAACTCTACTGCACATAATTTTTCATGACAGGTTTTCTGATGGTAACAGTGGACGATGCCTGAGTGTGGGTAGGTGCAGCGTGGTGTGGCAGCAGTAAACACACAAAGCCCAGTTGTAGAAAACAGAACTTGCATTATTGCAGATTCCGGTATCTCACAACAAACCCAGTGGGAAGACACCTGACCAGAAACACTCATGGCAGCAATGAATAGCAGAGTATGTCTCAGATGTGCCAAAAGCGTTTGTCTTGAGGGGTAGAATATGGCCTGGCCAAACATGGAGGTCTCCAGAAGGATGGCATGTCCCTATCCTTTCCCTACTTGTCTGGAACCTCTCCCCGCTGCTCTCCCCCATCTGACTGTCCCTGTCAGATGGGGATACCTGTCCCTATACCACCCACTACAGACAAGGAAGTATTTCAGAAACTGTTAGTGTATAATAATGTCATAATTACTATAGAGATCAGTGATTTCTTCTCTAGCCATTCAAGCTAAGGAGAGTACAACTCAGTATGCTAGCTTTCTTAAAGCGGGATTCTGGCCGTAAAAAAAAAAGAAAATGTCAGCAGCTACAAACACTGTAGCTGCTGACTTTAAATAAGTACTTACCTGTCCGGGGTGCATGCGATGTCAGCCACCCGAGGCCATTCGGTCCCTCGGCTCTCGGGTCCCGGCACCACCATCCTAGGTGAGGGAAACAGGCAGTGGAGCCTTGTGGCCCGAGCGACGCGGAGCGGCGCTCTGTGAATGGCCCAGTGGTGTTCTGGGAGCACACACAGTTCCCAGAAGACAACAGGGGCACTTACCGAGGAGAAGAACACGCCGCGGAATAGGAAGATTCAGATTAGGAAGACTGCCTAGCAACAAGGGTTTAGGTAAGTTTAAAAAAAAAAATTCAAATGTTTTTTTAATTTTTTTTTAGGCTTTTTGGTGACATTTTTTTTTTCAGGATGGCTCTCCACTTTAAGTAGAGGTCCATAGGTTATAATGCAAGAAATGTTAAATCTAGTGGCCCCTCTAATTTAACAGAGCAATTAGTTTACTTTGAAAATCTTACACATATTCATAATAACACAACAAGTCAGAATCATTCACATGTCAGGACACTGTCACTCTTTATTGATGTACCATTTGGTCCAGAGATCAATAATCTTTAATTTTATGTTGGGTTAGCCTGCAATAATAATACACAATGAGCTTTTTAGAATGCAAAGTAAGTACCCATTATTATGCTGACATATCTGCAGTGGACCAACACAAAAATAATTTAAACCAACAATTGATCAACAATTTGTAGGAGTGAATTTTTGGCATGACATTTAAATGGCTTTTTTTTAAAACAATAACCATTAAATAATGATATGTAACAGCAAGTAGTCAAAGCTGCCACTCAGCATTTGTTCAAATGAAACATAATGTGCCACACTTTGATGTGTTTCTACTTCATGTACATATGCCTTAAATATTTAGCTCAACAATAAATAAAGAAGACATATTGGGTAGAGATTTACTAAAACTTGTGCACACAGAATCTGGTGCCACTGTGCAATCAGCTTCTAACTTCAGGTTGTTCAATTAAGCTCTGACAAAAAAAAATAGATACTGATCAGTTACTAAGCACAGCGGCACCAGTTTCTGTGTGCACCAGTTTTAGTAGCTCTCCCCCCTTGCATTCATACTAAAAAAAAAATGAGCAAGGCAGAGAGTGCAGGGCTCAGGAGTGCATTTTGGTGAGGGTGCAGGACTGCAAAACTTGCAGAACTTAAGAATACAAATTACAAATTACACAGGATGCAGGGCTCAGGAGTGCATATTGAGCAGAGCTCAGCAATGTGTATCCCATGGGGTACAGGAGTGTGTATCACACAAGGAAATGCATATCTCACAAGGTGCATAGCTCAGAAGTGCAAACTTGACAGAGCACAGGATTTAGGAGTGTGTATTGCATGGGGTGCAGGAAATTAGGACTGAGTATCACACAGGGTGCAGGGGTAGGGATTTTGCAGGGTTTAGGAATGTATATCCCACAGGGTGCAGGGATCAGGAGTGTGTTTCATACTGGGCACAGGGCTCAGGACTGCACAGGGTGCAGGAGTGTGTATTGTGCAGAGCTCAGGGATGCATATTGCAAAGTGTGCAAGGCTCAGGAGTGCATATCACATAGGGCTCAGGAGTTCATATTGTGTAGTGTTCCAAACTGCGAATCACTTAGGGCATAGAGCACAGAGCACAAGGCACAGGGCTCAAGAGTGGTTAATGTACAGGCCAGTGTACAACCGAAAAATACTCCTCCCTTAAACTCTACCCCAGGACAGAGCTCTCGCTCCAAACCCCTCCCCTGTACAGAGCTTCCTCAACCCTTCTTTCCCTGTACAGAGATCTCCCCATACTTCCCAGTAAAGAGAGGCACAGAAAGGGGCTGATGTGAAAGAGAAGCTTTTACTCACCTAAAAAGTGCCATGGGGAAGTCCTCAGCTGGGGGTAAGGGCAGCAAAAAGAGCCACTTGCACTAATAAACACAGAAGTTGACGGAAGAAGCAAGGAGTGCAGAAACGTGCCTACACCAGCTTCTGTATTTACAAGTGAGAAGTTGCTGAAAAAAATCCCTGCTTCTATCCAGCCAAAAGGTAGAGCATTAGCCTTCTCTTCATGTTTTTTCATTTTGTTCTTATCTCCTGTTCCAAAAAAAAAATTTTTAATTAAGTACACTTTGTTGTACCAGAACACTACAATGTCCCGTACACATGATCGGACATTGATCGGACATTCTGACAACCAAATCCATGTATTTTTTCCGACAGATGTTGGCTCAAACTTGTTTTGCGTACACACGGTCGCACAAAGTTGTCGAAATTCCCGATCGCCAAGAACGCGGTGACTTACATGTACGACGAGACTAGAAAAGGCCAGTTTAGAACCAAGCGCGGCACCCTTTGGGCTCCTTTTGCTAATCTCGTGTTAGTAAAAGTTTGGTGAGAGACGATTCGCGCCTTTTCAGACTCGTGGTTTTCAGATCGATTTCTGCTGTTCAGTTTGTGCTTGTGGGTTTGTATCTGCTCTTCAGTGCGTGCAGCGAGTTACGCGTGACTCTTGTTATTGTGTTCTTGTTCGTTCGTTACTGTTTTTCAGGTCGCTCTTCACAGGCCTTGCTGTTCTTCAATGCAATCTGTTACTTCGTTCTGAGCAGCCGACCGTTTTCTAGCCATGTTGCGTATACATACTCCTCGTAGAGTTTGTGCTGTGTGGGGGCTTGGTGTTGGGGTCCTTACCTTGACACAAGTCCAGTCCATGAACAGGGTGGGGAGGAGTTCATGGACCAAGAATTGGTTGCTCCAGCGTGACCAGTTCTGTCATATGCCTTTGCTCCGTGAGATCCATGAGAATAATCCTGATGATTTCAGGAACTTTCTCCCAAGATGACAGACCTCGTATTTCACCGTTTGTTGGCTTTGCTGACCCCTTATATTAGCAGGCAGGATACCTGCATGAGGCAAGCCATCACTCCGGAGCAGAGGCTCATCGCCACCCTGCGGTACTTGGTGACAGGGAGAAGCCTGCAGGACCTCAAGTTCTCGAGAGGCATCTCCCCCCAGGCTCAGTTTAGAACCAAGCGCGGCACCCTTTGGGCTCCTTTTGCTAATCTCGTGTTAGTAAAAGTTTGGTGAGAGACGATTCGCGCTTTTTCAGACTCGTGGTTTTCAGATCGATTTCTGCTGTTCAGTTTGCGCTTGTGGGTTTGTATCTGCTCTTCAGTGCGTGCAGCGAGTTACGCGTGACTCTTGTTATTGTGTTCTTGTTCGTTCGTTACTGTTTTTCAGGTCGCTCTTCACAGGCCTTGCTGTTCTTCAATGCAATCTGTTACTTCGTTCTGAGCAGCCGACCGTTTTCTAGCCATGTTGCGTATACATACTCCTCGTAGAGTTTGTGCTGTGTGGGGGCTTGGTGTTGGGGTCCTTACCTTGACACAAGTCCAGTCCATGAACAGGGTGGGGAGGAGTTCATGGACCAAGAATTGGTTGCTCCAGCGTGACCAGATCTGTCATATGCCTTTGCTCCGTGAGATCCATGAGAATAATCCTGATGATTTCAGGAACTTTCTCCCAGGATGACAGACCTCGTATTTCACCGTTTGTTGGCTTTGCTGACCCCTTATATTAGCAGGCAGGATACCTGCATGAGGCAAGCCATCACTCCGGAGCAGAGGCTCATCGCCACCCTGCGGTACTTGGTGACAGGGAGAAGCCTGCAGGACCTCAAGTTCTCGACAGGCATCTCCCCCCAGGCTCTGGGGATCATTATCCCAGAGACCTGTTCTGCCATCATTCAGGTCCTGCAGAAGGAGTATACTAAGGTAAGATTTTTATCCTTTAATATCACATTTTATTGTATTTAATGTTTGATAATATATTGTATTTCTTTCCTCATTCCCTAATTACCATGATTGTAATATGCTGTGAATTTCCCATTTGTCCTCATGCATGCTGGATTTTTCTGTAATTTTTTTTTTGTCCTTCATACATATTTGCCTTCACTTACCTCCCCAGCATGGTCTCCTGGCCCTATATTAATCTCATGTAGTCACTTAACAATGTATTTTATCAGCTCCATAGTAGTGCTTTACCCCAAACACCCCCTAAAATGTTTTTAAATGTGATTTGTGCTTTAAATTCAGGCAGGGTGCCAGAGGCTTTTTTGGGGGGGTCCCCTAATCATTTGGAACCCTCCCTCCCCCCAACTGCTAAGTCAACTGATACCAATTCTCTATCTATTCTCAATCCTCTATCTGCTGACTTTGCCAAACCCATACACACTATACCCATCTCTTTAGTGGTCAGATGTATGGATGAATTCCCCAAAGCATGTAGTGCAAGGGCCTTCCTGAATACTTTCAAATGGTACTGTTTCAAGTTTTTGTACCCTATTATTATCTTGATAGGTAAAAGCAGAATTTCCAAATATGCTCAAATGTGTACAGTGTGTATTTATATCTTTGTATTATGATACTTCTTACCTGTCCAGTGGGCTGTCAATAGTGTAACTAAGGAGGGGCTGGCCAAAGTAATACACATTATTTAGGCATTCATCTCTCAATGTAGTGGAGAGGGTTACCTGTCCAAAACATCCCCCCCTAAAAATACTTTGGTCTTTAAAAACTCCCTCAAATAAATGTTATGTTGATGTTGGCCAAGAATGTTTTTGTCTAATCTGCTTTCCCTGTTTATGTGCAAAATTTTTTTTCTTGTTTGACTCCACAGTTTCCTTCCAACCCACAGGAATGGCAGACCGTGGCCTCCCACTTTGCCCAGCGGTGGGACTTTCCTAACTGCGGAGGGGCAATTGATGGGAAACACGTCCACATCATCCCACCACCCAACTCGGGGTCATACTATTTCAATTATTAGTTGAAACTGCACTTGTAGTGCAAAGTGGATTTTCCCTTAGGAAATAACCCCATTGTCACTGAAAACACCAATTAGAGCACAACAAAAGTTTTGGCGCGTTGAAACAATAATCCACACATTCTTGATTAACAATCTTTTTAATACCAGCACAATCACATGTGCATTTAGAAAAGGTTTTTAAAACAAACCAACATGTTTGTTGTCTAACAATTTTTGGGGTCACATTAGAAAAAGTAGCAAAGTCCATTTAAGATAAAACAGGCATGTTTAAAACCAACAAGAAAGACACAAATCTTGAACTTACAAAGTTCACATTTGGTAGAACTTGAAGGCAATATCAGACATGAGTATTTACAAACTGTGTTTTGATATTGCATTCAGATGGGGTGAAGTCACCTCTAGAAAAGCCAAATTTTGAAGATGCACACAAATTGCAAATTGTCAACATGTGCTAGCTGCCATCATGGGGGATCAAGGGACGTGTTTTGTGGGTGCAACACCTTCCTCACAGCTACTTTATTATTGAGGAAGGGGTTGCACCCCCAAAATGCCTACATTGATCTCTCGTGATGGCAGATAGCACATGCTGACACACTGTGTGCATCTTCAAAATTTGGCTTTTTGCAAATATGTCAAAAAATGGTCAAAAGTTTTAGCTCACAAAAAGCACACAAAAACAAAGGGATTTCGAGGGGTTTTAAACTCTCCTTAAAACATCAATGATGTTCTTCATTTTTTTTAACATCGTTGATGCTTTTCTGGATGTTTTCCAAGTCCCTATTACACCCCATGATCTCCACGATCAGGATCTGTGCACTTTTAGAGGTGAAATGCCCTGGATCAACAACATCACGATCACCTAAAAAGATAGAAACAAAAACACACCATGTTATATAAATCTGCCGGCATCCATCTCTTACCTGAGCCTGTGGTCGCAAACACTCACCTGATGTGGTGACAATTTCCACCATGTCTCCTTCCTCCTCCTGCTCTGCTTGGCTTGGCTGGGTCTCCTCTTCTTCATGAGGTGGGGGGTCTCTGGTCTCCTCGGATGAGGGGTGTCCTCCGAGTCTTTTCTCCCCTATGTAAAAACAAATAGGTATACTTAGCACACAGATATTTGATGTCAGAAATATAAATATGAAACATTGCTTGGAACTGGGGTACAATTGTCTATTTTGGCAGAGGTCCAAGATGTTGAAATGTTATTGTTTTTGTCAATACTTACCTGTTTAGTACAAGCTTCACAGATTGAGACCCCCTATAGTATACACTGGAGCACCTGTGTGGGACCCCCTAATAAAAAGTGTGTTCTTGTGTCCCACACTAGTGCTCCAGCGTCCAGATGTTAAAACTGCTGAGTGTCCTCTCCTTACACAGAATCTTGTTTACATTTCATTCTAGTTACAAACCCATCTACACAACCAAATTATTTTCAGACAAGTAGGCCATAAAAAAATGTGGGCAAAAGGATATGGCCAAAACAATGGTGTTTTCTAGGCCGGCAGAACAATGTTTTATACGAACGAATAATGTGCCCGTGAACATGAAAGTTGACATTTTAAACTGCACAACAGTTAAGAAAAGCACATGGAGCAGCACGAACGTAAGAAAAATAAATAATAGGAACACAGGACAACTACCGTATTTATCGGGGTATAACACGCACCGGCGTATAACACGCACCCCAATTTAGGAGGGAATTTTAAGGAAAAAAAAACTTTTAGGAGGGAAGTTGAAGGAAAAAAAACTTACATTTAAATGCCCATCATTGCAGCCTTCTCAGTGCAGCCTTGTCAGTGCAGCCATGTCAGTGCAGCTTTGTCAGTGCAGCCTTCCCCAGTGCAGCCATGTCAGTGCAGCCTTCCCCAGTGCAGCCATGTCAGTGCAGCCTTGTCAGTGCAGCCATGCCAGTGCAGCCTTGTCAGTGCAGCCTTGTCAGTGCAGCCTTCCCCAGTGCAGCCTTGTCAGTGCAGCTTTCCCCAGTGCAGCCATATCAGTGCAGCCTTCCCCAGTGCAGCCTTGTCAGTGCAGCCTTGTCAGTGCAGCCTTCCCCAGTGCAGCCTTCCCCTTGCAGCCATGTCAGTGCACCCTTGTCAGTGCAGCCTTCCCCAGTGCAGCCTTCCCCAGTGCAGCCTTGTCAGTGCAGCCTTCCCCAGTGCAGCCTTCCCCAGTGCAGCCTTCCCTAGTGCAGCCTTGCATCCTGTGATCCCTGCCATCCTGTCTTTCAAAATCGCCGACCGCGTTCGTTTACTTTCTGCTCCAATCGTAGTCCCTAGCGGAGCTATCCGAACCTAGCCGAGTACACTCGGCTAGGTTCGGGCGGCGCTCGAGTGAAGACGAAAGTGGCCGAGAAGAGCCGAGGACCGGCACTGTGTATTTCGGCGCCGGCGGCGCCATTTTCAAATTGCGGTCAGCGATTTTAAAAATCTGACAGCTCCGGATCGCAGGGGATCGGCGTATAACACGCACCCGCGATTTTCCCCTGATTTTAAGGGGAAAAAAGTGCGTGTTATACGCCGATAAATACAGTACTTACTTTTTTGCAGCACTCTCCAGGTCCTTCTGTACTGCTCATGCTCTCTTAATTTCAGGTCCGACCACCTCTTCCTGAGCTGATCTTTCGATTGTCGTACCCCGAAATTCCGGTGCAGACTTTTGACCACTTTCGCCATTATCTTGGCCTTTCGGACATTGGGGTTGGGGTAAGGTCCATACTTCTCGTCATAGTCGGCCCTCTTCAGGATGTCGACCATCTCCAACATCTCCTCAAAGGACATATTTAAGGCCTTAAATCTTGTCCTCCGGGATCGGGACGTTTCAGGCTCCAGGCTTTCCTCTTCCTCCTCCTCCTCGTTGCTGTAATTAGCACACACCTGCTGTGTCTCCGCCATGTGCTCTTCCCCCACTGGGCCAAACGAGAAGGGGCGGGGAATAGACCAGAAAGAACGTCAGGGGCAGGCAGAGTTTCACGCATGCGCAGTGTCTATAAAGCGTAACACGCGTGCATAGTACGTACGATCTGTGAGTCTAGGAAGGCGTATCGGAGGTGCCGATCGTGATAACGAAGGTAAGATCAAAACTTGGGCCTATACTGCTTCTAGATTGAGGCCTATATTGTAGCAAGATTTTGCCTGACATTAGGGTTTGTCTTGTGTATTGCAGATAAAATGGATGGCTTCAATGACCACAACTTCCTCCCCCTGTTCATAGACAAGTACAGGGAGCTGCCCTGTCTGTGGCAGGTCAAACACTCGCATTATAATAATAAACAAAAGAGGCAGGCAGCGCTGGAGAAACTGCTGGAGTTGGTGAAGCCGGTGGTCCCCACGGCAACCATCCCCTATTTAAAAGCCAAAATTGGTGGCCTGAGGAGCACTTATTTTAGGGAGCGTAAGAACGTCCAGGATTCCCAGAGATCCAGAGCTGCAGCAGATGACGTTTATGTCCCCAGGCTGTGGTACTATGAGAGACTAAGATTTCTGTCAGACCAGACTGGAGTCAGGGAATCCCTCTCAACCCTTCCTTCTACTCTTCCTTCCACCCCAGCTGAGGCTTCCGATGTCCAACCTGGGACTTCCAGCCAGGAAGAAGTGGAGGAGCCCAGCTTGAGCCAGGTATAGCATTCTTCTACAGATTTCTGGTCAATAAATAAATGATGTTTACTAGATGTTATTATTGATCAATAATTGCTGATTTAATAAAGTGTTTTACATATCAATAGACAGTAGTGGGCAAAAATAATTGGCACAAGAATAAAAAATGCTGGGCTCAGAATGATAGTCTGTTATATTTGTTAACATTCAAGTTGCAACAGTCATGAGGTGAAAATTGTGTGTGATTGATGAATTCAAAACAAAAATGATGTCCTTTTTTCATACACAGGAAGACCTCAGCCAGGAGGAGGCTCTGAAATGTGGTACACAGGAGGAGGCTGTGGAATGTGGCAGCCAGGAGGAGGCGGGGGTTAGTGGCAGCCAGGAGGTGGCGGGGCTAAGTGGCAGCCAGGAGAAGCCTGGGCCCAGTAGGAGCCTGACAGAATCGTAGGTTCCTCCCCTCCGCCTTCCAACCAAAAGATCCAGACAGGGGAGTCACGTGCAGGATTCAGCACTCAGGCTGATTCAGGAGGCTTCTGCGTCCCTCAGAGCCACCCCCACTCCTGAAGAGGCCTTTGCCTGTATGGCTGCCACCAAACTGCAGGGCATGCAGGAGGGCCAACACCAGCTGTGTGAGGACCTTCTTTATAAAGTCTTAACTAAGGGGGTGAGGGGCAAAATCACACCCAATACTCACCTGAGTGAGTTGGACCATCCTCCTCCTCCTCCTCCTCCTGTCACAACTACACCACCACAGCCACAGCGTGGAAGGAAGCGTGGAAGGAAGACCAGAGAGTAATGACCTGGGTTCAGTCTGGTCTGGCAAAAGATGCAGGCTCTTGTATGATCACAGCCTGGGGACACAAATGTCATCTGCTGCTTTAATGATCTCTGGGACTTCTGGACCAGACTGCACTCCCTTATATATGGACTCCTCAGGTCACCAATTTTGCAGTAAAATAATTGATGTGTGCCCTGGGGGCCAAAGGCTTCGCCCAGTTCTGTTGTTTCTCCAGCGTTGCCTCCCTCTTTGTTTGGTTGTGAGCCCTTAATAAAGGTTTTTTGGTTTCAATTATACTCGCCTATGTGTGTTTTCATTCAAAAAGGACAGTTTGTTTGTGAGGATTCAGGTACATTTCTTAACTACAATGTGAAATTAACAAGAGACACCAACACCAAGCAATCACCTTGAGATTAAATAATACAAGATAATAATGGAGTTGTGGTAACTTGACACACAAAACACACAAAAATATTCAGGATGTTAAATAACTAAAAAAAAAAATAACAACAAGATCAGCCTTGAAAAAAATACAAACCAAAAAAAAACACACATCAGGACTGAACAAAAAAAAAAAAATGATATAGATTTTTTGTCAGATGTGACAAATCATAATATATTGAGGGAATCACGATAAATAATAAAGAAATACGTTTGTGAGAAGTCTGTGTGAATATCATCAGCAAAACTACTTTGTTCTTCCTGCATTATAAAGAAGAAGAGAGTGCGCTGTATTAAACAATTTTAAACACTGCAGCCTGACGAAAGTGCTCTATCAATTCCGAACGCTAATTTTCTTTTCCGTCTTGGAATTTCTTCTGAGCATGCGTGGCACTTTGTGCGTCGGGATTGTCCACAAACGGTCGGAATTGACGCGATCAGATTTTGTTGTCGGAAAATTTTATAGCCTGCTCTCAAACTTTGTGTGTCGGAAAATCCGATGGAAAAAGTCCGATGGAGCCCACACATGGTCAGATTTTCCGACAACACACTCCGATCGCACATTTTCCGTCGGAAAATGCAACCGTGTGTACGGGGCACAAGAGTGTGTATAGACTAAACTGAGGAAACAGAGGATGAAATTGGATAATTCACTATGTGTCACTCATTTTCAGAGTCTGTCAGGATAAAGACTCATAGACAAGATGTCTCAGAGCTTCCTGTCAGTGAAGGGAAAAGCAGTGGTGGGGGTGGATATCTGAGTGATGTTTTTTCAGTCTTCAGCACTCAGAACTCTCTGCTATCAGCACCTACGACTGAACCACATGGTAGCCTATTATCTGGGCACAAGAATGGATGTAGAAACCCTCTAAATGGATGACCCCCATTGACTAATGGGTCATTAAAATGGACCAATGGCAATTGAGCTACTGGGCTGCCCTGCATCCAGTGTTCTCTCTGAATGTGAATTCAATGCTGTGGGGGGCTTTGTGACAGACAAAACAGTGTGTTTGTCCACTGGGAGATCCTGTCACCCTCCAATGTTTTTCTTTGCTTCATCCAAAACTGCTCCTTTCACAATTGAGGCAACAAAAAATATATTACATGCTGCAATGGGTTAAATTGGAAAGGAATGAAATTATCAAATATCTATATCATAATTTTAGGAGCATCACTCCAAACAATAAATCTCAATCCAATAAATAGACAAAAATATCTTTACACATGCCAAGAAATCATCCATAATACCAAAGACATTAATAAAGCATGTCAATAAAACCCAGTAATTATTAACCACTTGTCGACCGGGCCATAGCCGAATGACAGCTACAGCATGGTCGGCTAGTTTTGGGAGGGCATATATTGACGTCTTCCTGAATTCACGCTTTCTGTGTACCCCCTGGGGGGCGCACCTAGAAGTGTCCATGATCTCCAGGTCCTCTGGACCCAGTGCATCACAGATCGGGGTAAAGGGCCAATGACAATGGCCCTTTAACACGTGATCGTTCTGTTCAATGACAGAGCGATCACTTGTCAACAAACGGGTGCGTGTCGGGTTCATTTCTCTCCTCTTCTCACACTGATCTGTATAGCGTGTGAGGAGAGGGGGGAACTAATGCAGCAGTGTGAGTGGGCTGGATCTGAAGTGCCCACAGTGCTGATCCATGCCTCATTGGTGCTCATCCGTACCCATCCAAGCCTCATACGTGCTCATTTATGCCTCATCCAAGCCCATCAATGCCTCATCCGTGCTCATCCATGCCACATCAGTGCCCATCAGTGCTTATCCGTGCCCACCCATGCCTCATCCATGCTCATCCATGCCTCATTCATGCTCATCCATGCCTCATCTGTGCTCATCCATGCCTCATCAATGCCTCATCCATGCCACATCAGTGCTCATCCATGCCTCATCATTGCCTTATCTATGCCACATCAGTGCTCATCCATGCCCATCCATGCCTCATCCGTGCCTCATGCATGCCACAGATATGCCCATCCATGCCTCATCTGTGCCTATAGATGCCTCACCTGTGCTCATCCATACCTCATCCGTGCCTCATTCATGCCACATCCGTGCTCATCCATGCCACATCCGTGCCACAACCATGCAACATCTATGCTCATCCATGACACATCTGTGCCCATTTATGCCTCATCCATGCCACATCAGTGCTTATCCGTGCCACATCAATGTTCATCCATGCCTCATCCATGCCCCATCAGTGCTCATCCATGCCTCATCCATGCCACATCAGTGCTCATCCGTGCATCATCCATGCCACATCAGTGCTCATCCATACCACATCCATGCCACACCAGTGCTCATCCATGCCACATCAGTGCTCACCAATGCAACATTCATGCCACATCAATGCTCATCCGTGCCTCATCCATGCCACATCAGTTACCATCCGTGCCTCATCCATGCCACATCAGTGCTCATCCATGCCACATCCATGCCACATCAATGCTCATATGTGCCACATCCATGCTACTTCATTGCTCATCCGTGCCTCACCCATGCCACATTAGTGCTCATCCGTGCCACATCAATGCCACATCAGTGCTCATCCATGCCATATCAGTGCTCACCCATGCCACATCAGTGCACATCCGTGACACATCCATGCCACATCAGTGCTCATCCGTGCCACATCCATGCCACATCAGTGCTCACCGGGGCCACATTCATGCCACATCAGTGCTCATCCATGCCACATCAGTGCTCATCTGTGCCACACCCGTGCCACATCAGTGCTCATCCATGCCACATCAGTGCTCATCCATGCCACATCAGTGCTCATCCGTGCCACATCCATGCCACATCAGTGCTCATCCATGCCGCTATTGCACTTGGAGATTGAGAAACAAATGTGAAAGTTGGCTGACTGTTGGGATAGAGTAGAACATTCAACATGAACGACGAAGATTCGACAAAGCAACGAAAAACATACAAACGTCGAATCTTTGGCTTATGGTGTCTGTCGAAAGTTCTAAGAAGATTCAACGGAGCAGCTAAACTGTACGACGCTGCAATTGTACATTTCCGGTCAAATGCATCCGCCCATAGGCTATAGAAAAATTCTAATGTTGGTTGACTAGTAAAATAATTAATAAATATAATTATTACTAGTCATACATCATTAGAATTCTACTACAGCTAGCTTGTAGGTGGAAAATTCGACCGGAAATGTACACGTACAGTTTAGCTGCTCTGTCAAATCTTCTTTGAACGTTCGACAGACACCATAAGCCTTCAATGACAGATTCGACCTTAATTATTTTGGATTTTCGGACAAATGCAATTTTTAACGAAAAACAAAATGAATAAAAACAAATTTAGGGAGTAACTAAATAAATTTATTTTTCGGACGAAAACGAAATTCCGAAACAAAATATTTCAGTGTGCACATGTCTAATACTCAGGAGGAGTAGCAGAATGTGTTTTGGGTTGTGGTTGTAGGTATGCATATGCTATGTTAGAGAAATAACCTGTTAAGATGCCAATTTTGCGAGGGAAAAAAGAAAAAAAATCTTCATTCAAAGAATTGTGGGAAAAAATTACAACTTCAAAAAACTCACCATGCCTCTTACTAAATACCTTGGAATGTCTACTTTCCAAAAAGAGGTCATTTGGGGGATATTTGTACTGTCCTGGCTTGTTAGTGTGTCAGGTGTGATCAATTTTCAATGATTGGCACCATAGCTTGTAGACTATAATTTTACATAGTTACATAGTAGGTGAGGTTGAAAAAAGACACAAGCCCATCAAGTTCAACCTATGTGTGTGATTATATGTCAGTATTACATTGTATATCCCTGTATGTTGCAGTGGTTCAGGTGCTTATCTAATAGTTTTTTGAAACTATTGATGCTTCTCACTGAGACCACCGCCTGTGGAAGGTAGTTCCCTATCCTTACCGCACTTACAGTAAAGAACCCTCTACGTAGTTTAAGGTTAAACCTCTTTTCTTCTAATTTTAATGAGTGGCCACGTGTCTTGTTAACCACTTGCCGACCGCCTACCGCATATATACTGCGGCAGAGCGGCACGGGCAGGCAAAATCACGTACCCGTACGTGATCTGCCTCCCGCGGGCGGGGGGTCCGATCGGACCCCCCCCCCCGGTGCCATCGGCGGTCGGCATCTGACTGGGAGCGTCGGGAGGCGAGGGGGAGACCATCCGATCATGGCCCCCCCCTCGCGATCGCTCCCAGCCAATGGGAATCCTCCTCTGCCTGTGTGTCGTTTCACACAGGCAGAGGATGTGATGTCATCTCTCCCCGGTCTGGCAGTTTCCGTTCCAGCGCCGAGGAGAGATGACAAGTGAGTGCACAACACACACACACACACAGTAGAACATGCCAGGCATACTTTACACCCCCGATCCCCCCCCGATCGCCCCCCGATCCCCCCCCAATCACCCCCCCCCCCTGTCACAAACTGACATTAGCAGTATTTTTTTTTTTTTTTTTTTTTTTTTTTTTTTTCTGATTACTGCATAGTGTCAGTTTGTGACAGTTAGTGTTAGGGCAGATAGTATTACCCCCCTTTAGGTCTAGGATACCCCCCTAACCCCCCCTAATAAAGTTTTAACCCCTTGATCACCCCCTGTCACCAGTGTCGCTAAGCGATCATTTTTCTGATCGCTGTATTAGTGTCGCTGGTGATGCTAGTTAGGAACGTAAATATTTAGGTTCGCCGTCAGCGTTTTATAGCGACAGGGACCCCCATATACTACCTAATAAATGTTTTAACCCCTTGATTGCCCCCTAGTTAACCCTTTCACCACTGATCACCGTATAACCGTTACGGGTGACGCTGGTTAGTTCGTTTATTTTTTATAGTGTCAGGGCACCCGCCGTTTATTACCGAATAAAGGTTTAGCCCCCTGATCGCCCGGCGGTGATATGCGTCGCCCCAGGCAGCGTCAGATTAGCGCCAGTACCGCGAACACCCACGCACGCAGCATATGCCTCCCTTAGTGGTATAGTATCTGATCGGATCAATATCTGATCCGATCAGATCTATACTAGCGTCCCCAGCAGTTTAGGGTTCCCGAAAACGCAGTGTTAGCGGGATCAGCCCAGATACCCGCTAGCACCTGCGTTTTGCCCCTCCGCCCAGCCCAGCCCAGCCCACCCAAGTGCAGTATCGATCGATCACTGTCACTTACAAAACACTAAACGCATAACTGCAGCGTTCGCAGAGTCAGGCCTGATCCCTGCGATCGCTAACAGTTTTTTTGGTAGCGTTTTGGTGAACTGGCAAGCACCAGCCCCAGGCAGCGTCAGGTTAGCGCCAGTACCGCTAACACCCACGCACGCACCGTATACCTCCCTTAGTGGTATAGTATCTGATCGGATCAATATCTGATCCGATCAAATCTATACTAGCGTCCCCAGCAGTTTAGGGTTCCCAAAAACGCAGTGTTAGCGGGATCAGCCCAGATACCCGCTAGCACCTGCGTTTTGCCCCTCCGCCCGGCCCAGCCCAGCCCACCCAAGTGCAGTATCGATCGATCACTGTCACTTACAAGGCACTAAACGCATAACTGCAGCGTTCGCAGAGTCAGGCCTGATCCCTGCGATCGCTAACAGTTTTTTTGGTAGCGTTTTGGTGAACTGGCAAGCACCAGCCCCAGGCAGCGTCAGATTAGCGCCAGTACCGCTAACACCCACGCACGCAGCATACGCCTCCCTTAGTGGTATAGTATCTGATCGGATCAATATCTGATCTGATCAGATCTATACTAGCGTCCCCAGCAGTTTAGGGTTCCCGAAAACGCAGTGTTAGCGGGATCAGCCCAGATACCTGCTAGCACCTGCGTTTTGCCCCTCCGCCCGGCCCGGCCCAGCCCACCCAAGTGCAGTATCGATCGATCACTGTCACTTACAAAACACTAAACGCATAACTGCAGCGTTCGCAGAGTCAGGCCGGATCCCTGTGATCGCTAACAGTTTTTTTTGTAGCGTTTTGGTGAACTGGCAAGCGCCAGCGGCCTAGTACACCCCGGTCGTAGTCAAACCAGCACTGCAGTAACACTTGGTGACGTGGCGAGTCCCATAAGTGCAGTTGAAGCTGGTGAGGTGGCAAGCACAAGTAGTGTCCCGCTGCCACCAAAAAGACAAACACAGGCCCGTCGTGCCCATAATGCCCTTCCTGCTGCATTCGCCAATCCTAATTGGGAACCCACCGCTTCTGCAGCGCCCGTACTTCCCCCATTCACATCCCCAACCAAATGCAGTCGGCTGCATGAGAGGCATTTTTATGTCCTCCCGAGTACCCCTACCCAACGAACCCCCCCAAAAAAGATGTCGTGTCTGCAGAAAGCGCGGATATAGGCGTGACACCCGCTATTATTGTCCCTCCTGTCCTGATAATCCTGGTCTTTGCATTGGTGAATGTTTTGAACGCTACCATGCACTAGTTGAGTATTAGCGTAGGGTACAGCATTGCACAGACTAGGCACACTTTCACAGGGTCTCCCGAGATGCCATCGCATTTTGAGAGACCCGAACCTGGAACCGGTTACAGTTATAAAAGTTAGTTACAAAAAAAAGTGTAAAAAAAAAAAAAAACACAAACAAAAATATAAAATAAAAATAGTTGTCGTTTTATTGTTCTCTCTCTCTCTATTCTCTCTCTATTGTTCTGCTCTTTTTTACTGTATTCTATTCTGCAATGTTTTATTGTTGTTATGTTTTATCACGTTTGCTTTTCAGGTATGTAATTATTTATACTTTACCGTTTACTGTGCTTTATTGTTAACCATTTTTTTGTCTTCAGGTATGCCATTCACGACTTTGAGTGGTTATACCAGAATGATGCCTGCAGGTTTAGGTATCATCTTGGTATCATTCTTTTCAGCCAGCGGTCGGCTTTCATGTAAAAGCAATCCTAGTGGCTAATTAGCCTCTAGACTGCTTTTACAAGCAGTGGGAGGGAATGCCCCCCCCCCCCAACATCTTCCGTGTTTTTCTCTGGCTCTCCTGTCTCAACAGGGAACCTGAAAATGCAGCCGGTGATTCAGCCAGCTGACCATAGAGCTGATCAGAGACCAGAGTGGCTCCAAACATCTCTATGACCTAAGAAACCGGAAGCTACGAGCATTTTATGACGTAGATTTCGCCGGATGTAAACAGCGCCATTGGGAAATTGGGAAAGCATTTTATCACACCGATCTTGGTGTGATCAGATGCTTTGAGGGCAGAGGAGAAATCTAGGGTCTAATAGACCCCAATTTTTGCAAAAAAGAGTACCTGTCACTACCTATTGCTATCATAGGGGATATTTACATTCCCTGAGATAACAATAAAAATGATTTAAAAAAAAAAAAAATGAAAGGAACAGTTTAAAAATAAGATAAAAAAATAATAATAATAAAGAGAAAAAAAAAAAAAAAAAAAAAAGCACCCCTGTCCCCCCTGCTCTCGCGCTAAGGTGAACGCAAGCGTTGGTCTGGCGTCAAATGTAAACAGCAATTGCACCATGCATGTGAGGTATCGCTGCGAAGGTCAGATCGAGGGCAGTAAGTTTAGCAGTAGACCTCCTCTGTAAATCTAAAGTGGTAACCTGTAAAGGCTTTTAAAGGCTTTTAAAAATGTATTTAGTTTGTCGCCACTGCACGTTTGTGCGCAATTTTAAAGCATGTCATGTTTGGTATCCATGTACTCGGCCTAAGATCATCTTTTTTATTTCATCAAACATTTGGGCAATATAGTGTGTTTTAGTGCATTAAAATGTAAAAAAGTGTGTTTTTTCCCCAAAAAATGCGTTTGAAAAATCGCTGCGCAAATACTGTGTGAAAAAAAAAAATGAAACACCCACCATTTTAATCTGTAGGGCATTTGCTTTAAAAAAAATATATAATGTTTGGGGGTTCAAAGTAATTTTCTTGCAAAAAAAAATTATTTTTTTATGTAAACAATAAGTGTCAGAAAGGGCTATGTCTTCAAGTGCTTAGAAGAGTGGGTGATGTGTGACATAAGCTTCTAGATGTTGTGCATAAAATGCCAGGACAGTTCAAACCCCCCCCAAATGACCCCATTTTGGAAAGTAGACACCCCAAGCTATTTGCTGAGAGTCATGTTGAGTCCATGGAATAATTTATATTGTGACACAAGTTGCGGGAAAGAGACAATTTTTTATTTTTTTTATTTTTTTTTGCGCAAAGTTGTCACTAAATGATATATTGCTCAAACATGCCATGGGAATATGTGAAATTACACCCCAAAATACATTCTGTTGCTTCTCCTGAGTACGGGGATACCACATGTGTGGGACTTTTTGGGAGCCTAGCCGCGTACGGGACCCCGAAAACCAAGCACCGCCTTCAGGCTTTCTAAGGCCGTAAATTTTTGATTTCACTCTTCACTGCCTATCACAGTTTCGGAGGCCATGGAATGCCCAGATGGCACAACCCCCCCCCAAATGACCCCATTTTGGAAAGTAGACACCCCAAGCTATTTGATGAGAGGTATAGTGAGTATTTTGCAGACCTCACTTTTTGTCACAAAGTTTTGAAAATTGAAAAAAGAAAAAAAAACATTTTTTTTCTCGTCTTTCTTTATTTTCAAAAACAAATGAGAGCTGCAAAATACTCACCATGCCTCTCAGCAAATAGCTTGGGGTGTCTACTTTCCAAAATGGGGTCATTTGGGGGGGGTTTGTGCCACCTGGGCATTCCATGGCCTCCGAAACTGTGATAGGCAGTGAGGAGTAAAATCAAAAATGTACGCCCTTAGAAATCCTGAAGGCGGTGCTTGGTTTTCGGGGTCCCGTACGCGGCTAGGCTCCTAAAAAGTCCCACACATGTGGTATCCCCGTACTCAGGAGAAGCAGCTAAATGTATTTTGGGGTGCAATTCCACATATGCCCATGGCCTGTGTGAGCAATATATCATTTAGTGACAACTTTGTGCAAAAAAAAAAAAAAAAAAAAAAAATTTGTCACTTTCCCGCAACTTGTGTCAAAATATAAAACATTCCATGGACTCAACATTCCTCAAAGCAAATAGCTTGGGGTGTCTACTTTCCAAAATGGGGTCATTTGGGGGGGTTTTATGTCATCTGGGCATTTTATGGCCTTCAAAACTGTGATAGGTAGTGAGGAGTAAAATCAAAAATGTACGCCCTTAGAAATCCTGAAGGCGTTGCTTGGTTTTCGGGGCCCCGTACGCGGCTAGGCTCCCAAAAAGTCCCACACATGTGGTATCCCCGTACTCAGGAGAAGCAGCTAAATGTATTTTGGGGTGCAATTCCACATATGCCCATGGCCTGTGTGAGCAATATATCATTTAGTGACAACTTTTTGTAATTTTTTTTTTTTTTTTTTTTTTTTTGTCATTATTCAATCACTTGGGACAAAAAAAATGAATATTCAATGGGCTCAACATGCCTCTCAGCAAATTCCTTGGGGTGTCTACTTTCCAAAATGGGGTCATTTGTGGGGGTTTTGTACTGCCCTGCCATTTTAGCACCTCAAGAAACGACATAGGCAGTCATAAATTAAAGGCTGTGTAAATTCCAGAAAATGTACCCTAGTTTGTAGACGCTATAACTTTTGCGCAAACCAATAAATATACACTTATTGACATTTTTTTTACCAAAGACATGTGGCCGAATACATTTTGGCCTAAATGTATGACTAAAATTGAGTTTATTGGATTTTTTTTAGAACAAAAAGTAGAAAATATCATTTTTTTTCAAAATTTTCGGTCTTTTTCCGTGTATAGCGCAAAAAATAAAAACGGCAGAGGTGATCAAATACCATCAAAAGAAAGCTCTATTTGTGGGAAGAAAAGGACGCAAATTTCGTTTGGGTACAGCATTGCATGACCGCGCAATTAGCAGTTAAAGCGACGCAGTGCCGAATTGTAAAAAGTGCTCTGGTCAGGAAGGGGGTAAAACCTTCCGGGGCTGAAGTGGTTAAACTCCCTTCCACAAAAAAGTTGTATCTCTATTGTGGGGTCACCAGTATGGTATTTATAAATTTAAATCATATCCCCCCTCAAGCGTCTCTTCTCCAGAGAGAATAAGTTAAGTGCAACCTTTCCTCATAACTAATATCCTCTAGACCCTTTATTAGCTTAGTTGCCCTTTTCCATCTTAGATTCCCCCAGAGGTTATCCCCCCAGTGTATAGATTGCATTCATATCTTTGCCACCCAAATGCATTATTTTACATTTTTCTACATTAATCCTCATTTGCCATGTAGTTGCCCACTCCATTAATTTGTTCAGATCTTTTTGCAAGGTTTCCCCATCCTGCAGAGAAGTTATTGCCCTGCTTAGCTTAGTATTGTCCGAAAATAAAAAGATTGAACTGTTTACCCCATGCCCCAGGTTGTTTATAAATAAATAGGATTGGTCCCAGCATGGAACCTTGGGGGACCCCACTACCCACCTCTGACCATTCTGAGTACTCTCCATTTACCACCACCCTCTGAACTCGCCCTTGTAGCTAGTTTTCAATTTATGTACTCACCCTATGGTCCATGCCAATGGACCTTATTTTGTACAGTAAACGTTTATGGGGAACTGTGTCAAATGCTTTTGCAAAATCCAGATACACCACGTCTTCACGTCTTCACGTCTTCCTTTATCTAGATGGCAACTCACCTCCTCATAGAAGGTTAATAGATTGGTTTAGCAAGAACAATTCTTCATGAATCAATGCTGATTACTGCTAATGATACCGTTCTCATTACTAAAATCTTGTATATAGTGCCTTATCATCCCCTCCAAGAGCTTGGATACTATTGATGTTAGGCTAAGTGGTCTGTAATTCCCAGGGATGTATTTTGGACCCTTTTTAAATATTGGTGCTACATTGGCTTTTCTCCAAACACCTGGTACCATTCCAGTCAGTAGACTGTCAGTAAAAAATAGGAACAATGGTATGGCAATTATTTGACTGAGTTCCCTAAGTACCCTCGGATGCAAGCCATGGTGATTTATTAATGTTGAGTTTCCCAAGTCTAATTTTAATTCTGTCCTCTTTTAACCATGCTTCCTGTGATGTGTCATAAGGATAAACACTGCAGTTTTGGTTACTGAAGCCCCCCCCCCCGATTCCCTCATGAAGACTGAGGAGAAGAATAAATTCAATACCTTCGCCATCTCCCCATCCTTTGTAACCAGATGTCCTTCCTCATTCTTTTCTTGCCAATATGGTCTGTCCTCCCTTTTTTACTGTTTACATACTTTTTGCTCTCCTCTGCTATGTGTCTTTTGAGCCCTAATTGCAACCTTACATTTCTTGTTGCATTCTTTATAAAGTCTGAAAGCTGATGATGATCCCTCAACCTTGTATTTTTTGAAGGCCTTCTCCTTTGCTATTATATGCATTTTTACATTGGAGTTAAGCCATCCAGGACTTTTGTTCGCTCTTTTAAATTTATTACCCAATGGGATGCATTGGCTAATGCTCTTATTTAATATGCTCTTAAAGCAAACCCATCTCTCCTCTGTGTTCTTTGTTCCTAAGATTTTATCCCAATTCATGCCTTCTAATAAGGTTCATAGTTTAGGGAAGTTGGCTCTTTTGAAATTCAGCGTCTTTGTATTCCCCTTATGTTTCCTATTTGTGTGATTTATACTGAAGCCAATTGACCTGTGATCGTTGTTTCCTAAATTGCCCACAAATATAATAAACATTTCCACATACGTGATCAGGTCTGTGTTGTTGGTAATCAGTAGATCCAGTAACGCTTTATTTCTAGTTGGTGCGTCTAACATCTGAACCATGAAATTGTCCTGCAAGACATGTAGGAACTGGCAAGCCTTAGACGAATGCGTGGTTCCCTCCACCCAGTCTATGTCTGGATAATTAAAATCCCCCATTATGATAACACTTCCCATCCTTGCTGCTAATCCAACTTGTGATAGGAGATCAGTCTCCCCCTCCTCCCTTGGGTTAGGAGACCTATAGCATACTCCAAGTAATATTTTCCCCTTAGCGTCATCCCTTTGGAGCTCTACCTATAAGGATTCCACCTCTTCCCTAGCTCCCTTAGTGATGTCATCTCTCACATTCACTTGTTCAATATTCTTGATATATAGGCATACCCCTCCCCCTTTTTTACCCTCTTTACTTTCACAAAGACCAAATAATATACACTGATTTGGGTTATTTTTACCAAAGATATGTTGCAGTATATATTTTGGCCAAATTTTATAAAGAAAAATTACTAATTTGCAATTTTTTTTAACAAAAAATTTGGTCTTTTTTCATTTATAGTGCAAAAAATAAAAAAAAACAAGTGGTAGTTAAAAAACCATCAAAAGAAAGCTCTATTTGTGTGAAAAAAGCACAACAATTTCATATGGGTACAGTGTTTCATGACTGAGTAATTGTCATTCAAAATGTGAGAGCACTGAAAGCTAAAAATTGGCCTGGTTAGGAAGGGAGTATAAGTGCACAGTGGGCAAGTGATTAAAAGTACTGGAAAACACCACCTCTTGGTACATAATTAAAATAAACAAAACAGCTTGTGAAAAGCAGGTAAACGGTATGTGTCTTAACACAAATGTGTCACACCAAGTGTCCCTGATACAAATTTGTCAGGGACAACTGCTTTTTTGGGACTGGGACACGTGATTCAAGTGCACCTCTACATACTTGCCCTTGAACTAAAAATTATTACCTACGGCCAAACCCTCCAACAATTTGTGGTCTGAGGAGGTCAATAGTCTCCCCCAGCCTATGGGGAGGCCCTGAAGGCACAAACCTTGAAAGGACAATTGTAATTACTATTACGGAAACGAAACTATAAAAATAATATATGATAATGAGTATAACCCTCACATTTTTATAAATATTTTATTATATCTTTTCATGTGACAGCACTGAAGAAATGACACTTTTCTACAATGTAATGTAGTCAGTGTACAGCTTGTATAACAGTGTAAATTTGCTGTCCCCTCAAAATAACTCAACACACAGCTATTAATGTCTAAACTGCAGGCAACAAAAGTGAGTACACCCCTAAGTGAAAATGTCCAAATTGGGCAAAATTAGCCATTTTCCCTCCCCGGTGTCATGTGACTCATTAGTGTTACAAAGTCTCAGGTGTGACTGGGGAGCATGTGTTCTAAATTTGGTGTTATCGCTCTCACTCTCTCATACTGGTCACTAGAAGTTCAACATGACATCTCATGACAAAGAACTCTCTAAGGATCTGAAAAAAAGAATTGTTGCTTTACATAAACATGGCCTAGACTATAAGAAGATTGCCAAGACACTGAAATTGAGCTGCAGCACAATGGCCATGACCATACAGCAGTTTACCAGGACAGGTTCCACTCAGAACAGGCCTCGCCATGGTCCATCAAAGAAGTTCAGTGCACGTGCTCAGCATCATATCCAGAGGTTGTCTTTGGGAAATAGACATATGAGTGCTACCAGCATTGCTGCAGAGGTTGAAGGGGTGGGGGGTCAGCCTGTCAGTGCTCAGACCATACGCTGCACACTGCATCAAATTGGACTGCATGGTTGTCATCCCAGTAGGAAGCCTCTTCTAAAGATGATGCACAAGAAAGCATGCAAACAGTTGCTGAAGACAAGCAGACTAAGGACAGGGATTACTGGAACCATGTCCTGTGGTCTGATGAGACCAAGATAAGCATATTTTGGTTAAATGGTGTCAAGCCTGTGTGGTGGCAACAAAGACAAGTGTCTTGCCTTCAGTCAAGCATGGTGGTGGGAGTGTCATGATCTGGGGCTGCATAAGTGCTGCTGCACTGGGGAGCTACAGTTCATTGAGGGAACCATGAATGCCAACATGTACTGTGACATACTGAATCAGAGCATGATCCCCTCCCTTTGGAGACTGGGCTGCAGGGCAGTATTCCAACATGATAATGACCCAAACACACCTCCAAGATGACCACTGACTTGCTAAAGAAGCTGAGGGTAAAGGTTATGGACTATTAAAGAATGTTTCCAGACCTAAACCCTATTGAGCATCTGTGGGGCATCCTCAAATGTGTGATATGCCTCATCTTCCATTTGAGGATGCCCTGGTGAACTCCATGCCCAAGAGAGTTAAGGCAGTGCTAAAAAAATAATGGTGGCCACACAAAATATTGACACTTTGGGCCCAATTTGGACATTTTCACTTAGGGGTGTACTCACTTTCGTTGCCAGAGGTTTAGACATTAAAGGCTGTGTATTGAATTTTTTTGAGGGGACAGCAAATTTACAGTGTTATACACTCTGTATACTCACTACTAGGGATGAGTAGAACACCTCCAATTGGATTCGCACCAGAACTTGCAAACAGGCAAAAAATTTGTGGGAACACCGTTAAAGTCTATAGGACATGAACATGAAAAATCAAAAGTGCTCATTTTAAAGGCTTATATGCAAGTTATTGTCAGAAAAAGTGTTTGGGGACCCGAGTCCTGCCCCAGGGGACATGTATCAATGCAAAAAAAGTTTTAAAAACTGATGTTTTTTCAGGAACAGTGATTTTAATAATGCAATAAAGTGAAACAATAAAAATGAAATATTCCTTTAAATATCGTGCCTGGGGGCCTTAGTATGCCTGTAAAGTAGCACATCTTTCCCGTGTTTAGAACAGTACCACACCAAAATGGTATTTCTAAAAGGAAAAAATGTAATTTAAAACTGCCCGCGGCTGTATATAAATAAAAATCATTGAAAAAAACGGCATGGGTCCCCCCCAGTCCATTACCAGGCCCTTCAGGTCTGGTATGGATATTAAGGGGAGCCAAAATTTTAAAAAATGGCATAGGGATCCCCCCAAAATCCATACCAGACCCTTATCCAAGCACGCAACCTGGCAGGCCACAGGAAAAGGAGGGGGACAAGAGAGCGCCCCCTGGACCGTACCAGGCCACATACCCTCAACATGGGGCGGATGCTTTGGGGTCCCCCCAAGCACATTGTCCACATGTTAATGGGGACAAGGGCCTCATCCCCACAACCCTTGCCCGGTGTTTGTGGGGGTCTGTGGGTGGGAGGCTCATCGGAATCTGGAATCCCCCTTTAACAAGGGGACCCCCAGATCCCAACCCATCCCAACCCCATCCCAACTCCGCATCCATAATGGGAGGCTCCCGCTGTGTGATGCTTCTCATCTTCCCGGTGATCCCGCCCCCTCTGACGCACGGGGACTTGATGGGGACTTCCCTGTGGCATTCCCCGTGACATCAGAGGGGGGCGGGGTCACCCGTTACGTAAGAGGGTGACCCACTACATACAACCCGTTACATATCAGGGACCCCGCCCCCCTCTGACGTCACGGGGAATGCCACAGGGAAGTCCCCATCAAGTCCCCATGCGTCAGAGGGGGCAGGGTCATGAGGTGACCCCACCATCTGTTATTCAGAAGACGAGAAGTGTCACACAGCGGGAGCCACTCATCATGGATGTGAAGCAGCCTGAGAAGAAGAAGGGAAGAAGACGCCACGGAGGAAGATGCCGGATGAGAACACCGGAGGAAGAAACAGAAGAACCAGAAGAACCAGAAGAAGAAGATGGACGAAGAAACCAAAGGAAGATAGAAGAAAGAAGATAGAAGAAAGAAGATGGAAAAAAGAAGACTTTAAATAAAGGAATTGTCAAAAACTGTCTCTTGTAATTTTAAACATTTTTGACAGTTTTTTTGTGAAATGGTAGGGGTACTTTTATCTGGGATCTGGGGGTCCCCTTGTTAAAGGGGCTTCCAGGTTCAAATAAGCCCCCCGCCCGCAGACCCCCACAACCACCGGGGTCTGTGGGGATGAGGGCCTTGTCCCCATCAACATGGGGACAAGGTGCTTTGCGGGCTACCCCAAAGCACCCTCCCAATGTTGAGGGCATGTGGCCTGGTACGGTTCAGGAGGGGGGTGCTCTCTCATTCCCCCCTCTTTTCCTGCAGCCTGCTAGGTTGTGTGCTTGGATAAAGGTTTGGTATGGACCCCCACGCCATTTTTTAAAAAATTTTGACCGGGGTTCCCTTAATATCCATACCAGACCTGAAGGCCCCGGTATGGAATTTAGGAGGACCCCCCATGCCATTTTTTTTTTTTAAATTTTGGTTCGGGGTTCCCCTGTGGGAAATTCCCATGCCGTTTTTATCAATAAACTTTTATGTGTATTGTTGGACCGACAATTTATTAACCGCTTGAGCCCCGGAAGATTTTAACCCCCTTCCTGACCAGAGCGTTTTTTGCCACTCAGCACTGCGTTGCTTTAACTGACAATTGCGCGGTTGTGCGACGTGTCTCCCAAACAAAATTGATGTCATTTTTTACCCACCAATAGAGCTTTCTTTTGGTGGTATTTGATCGCCTCTGCGATTTTTATCTTTTGCACTATAAACAAAATAAGAGCGTCAATTTTGAAAAAAAAGCATTATTTTTTACATTTTGCTATAATAAATATCCCCAAAAAATCCATAAAAAACATTTTTTTTCCTCAGTTTAGACTGATCGTATTCTTCTACATATTTTTGGTAAAAAAAAATTGCAATAAGCGTTTATTGATTGGTTTGCACAAAAGTTATAGCGTTTTACAAAATAGGGGATAGTTTTATGGCATTTTTATTAATAATTTTTTTTTACTAGTAATGGCGGCGATCAGCGATTTTTATTGTGACTGGGACATTATGGCGGACATGTCAGACCTTTTTTTACATATTTTTGGGACCATTGTCATTTATACAGTGATCAGTGCGATTAAAAATGCACGGATTACTGTGTAAATGACACTGGCATTGAAGGGGTTAACCACTAGGGGGCGGGGAGGGGTTAAGTATGTCCTAGGGGAGTGATTACTAACTGTAGGGGGATGGGCTAGCAGTGTCATTACTTTGATCACTGCTCCCGATGACAGGGAGCTGTGATCAGTGACACTTGTCACTAGGCAGAGCGGGGAGATGCTGTTTACATCAGCATCTCCCCGTTCGTCCTCTCTGTGAGGCCATCGCGGCTATCGCAGCGGTGATCGAGACCGCGGGACCCGCGACCCGACTCACGGAGCTCCCGGCCAGGGCGAACGCATGCCACCAGCGGTGCGCACGCAATGGCTTGGCGGGGAATTCAAATGGACGTACCTGTAAGTCCATTTACCCAGCCGTGCCATTCTGCCGACGTACATCGGCGTGCGCCAGTCGGGAAGAGGTTAATAGCTGCGAGTAGTTTTAAATGACTTTTTTTCCTTTGAAATGTCATTTTGCTGTCAGACTGTTCTAAACACGGGAAACATGCGCCCCTTTACAGGCATACTATAGACACCCCCCAGGAACAAAATTTAAAGGAATATTATACTTTTATTGTTTCATTTAAGCATTATTTAAATCTCTGCTCCCGAAAAAACGGACGTTTTTAAAACTTTTTTTGCATTGATCCATGTCTCCGGGGGCAGGACCCAGGTCCCCAAACACTTTTTATGACAATAACTTGCATATAAGCCTTTAAAATTAGCACTTTTGATTATTCATGTTCGTGTCCCATAGACTTTAACGGTGTTCGCGTGTTCAAACTAATTTTTTGCCTGTTCGCATGTTCTGGTGCAAACCGAACCGGGGGGTGTTCGGCTCATCCCTAGTCTAAACCGCTGGCAACAAAAGTGAGTACACCCCTATGTCGAAATGTCCTAATTCGGCCCAAAGTGTTAATATTTTGTGTGGCCACCATTATTACTCAGCACTGCCTTTATCCTCTTGGGCATAGAGGTCACCTGAGCTTCACAGCTTGCCACTGGAATCCTCTTCCACTCCTCCATGATGACATCACAGAGCTAGTGGATGTTAGAGACCTTGTGCTGTTCCACCTTCTGTTTGAGGATGCCCCACAGATGCTCAATAGGGTTTAGGTCTGGAGACATGCTTGGCCAGTCCATCACCTTTACCCTCAGGTTCTTTAGCAAGTGGTCATCTTGAAGGTGTGTTTGGGGTCATTATCATGCTGTAATACTGCCCTGCGGCCCAGTCTCCGAAGGGAGGGGTTCATGCTCTGCTTCAGTATGTCACAGTACATGTTAGCATTCATGGTTCCCTCAATGAACTGTAGCTCTGAAGCCCCAGACCATGACACGCCCACCACCGCTTGTCTTCAGCAAACTGTTTGCAGACTTTCTTGTGCATCATCTTTAGAAGAGGCTTACTTCTGGGACGACAGCCATGTAGACCAATTTAATGCAGTGTGCAGTGTATGGTCTGAGCACTGAGATACCAACCCCCCACCCCTTTAACCTCTGCAGCAATGCTGGTACCACTCATACGTCTATTTCCCAAAGACAATCTCTGGATATGATGCTGAGCACATGCACTCAACTCTTTTGGTCGACCATGGCGAGGCCTGTTCTGAGTGGAACCTGTCCTGTTAAACTGCTGTATGGTCTTGGCCATCGTGCTGCAGCTCAGTTTCAGATTCTTGGCAATCTTATTATAGCCTAGGCCATCTTTATGTAGAGCAACAATTATTTTTTTCAGATTCTCAGAGAGTTCTTTGCCATGATGTGCCATGTTGAACTTCAAGTGACCAGTATGAGAGAGTGATAAAACCAATTTAACACACCTGCTCCCCATTCACACCTGTGACCTTGTAACCCTAATGAGTCACATGACACCGGGGAGGGAAAATGGCTAAATGGGCTCAATTTGGACATTTTTACTTAGGGGTGTACTCACTTCTGTTGCCAGCAGTTTAGACATTAATAGCTATGTGTTGAGTTATTTTGAGGGGACAGCAAATTTACACTGTTATACAAGCTGTACACCCACTACTTTACATCGCAGCAAAGTGTAATTTCTTCAGTGTTGTCACATGAAAAGATATAATAAAATATTTACAAAAATGTGAGGGGTGTAATCACTTTTGTGAGATATTGTATATACTACACGTACTGCACTATATACTCTGAGCTGTATTTTAAATATTACACAGACTGCACTATATACTCTGAACTGTATTATATATACTACATGGACTGCACTATATACTCTGAACTGTATTACATATACTACACGACTGCGCTATATACTCTGAACTGTATTATATATACTACACAGACTGCACTATATACTCTGAACTGTATTCTATATACTACACTGACTGCACTATATACTCTGAACTGTATTATATATACACTACACTGACTGACCACACACTACACTACCTGCCTTATCTCTATTCATTTACTATATACAGCCACCATGTAAGCAACAGCCTTATATAGTGTGGGGCGTGGACTTAGCCCCTGAGCCATGACTGGCCAAAGGCACCCTGCCTTTGGGCAATCATGGCTCTCAGAACAAATCACGCTGTGATTGGCCAAAGCATGCAGATCAGGTGCATGCTTGGGCCAATCAGCAGCCGTCAATGCACTGCGATCTCACAGTGCATTATGGGGCGCTCCGCAGTGGCCAAACTTGACGAGAGCACCCCAGGTGCTTGTTTGTTCATGTATTTATTGATTTGAGTGTTGTATCACATACGTTTTGCATATATTTGACATGTATGATTGAATATTGTTGATATTGCTAGCACTGATATTTGTTTGGCTATTTTTAAAACACTGGGGTGTGTATTTTCTCTGCAAGCATTTTCTTCTTAGGTTGTGATGTTTTTTCTCTATGTGAAATGCACAAAATCTAATTTTTAAAAAGCTTTCTTTATGAAGGTAGACATTTTTCGGTGCTGGGTAAATACTGAGTTGGCCATTCGTTTTTTTTGCTTAAAGTTAGTGCATCATCATTAACCATTTGACGACCACCCTATAGCAGTTGAGAAAAAGAGAAATTCCCCTTCGTTGGGCAACAAACACATGTATTTAAGAAAAAAATTGTATTTATTAGATATACAAAAAAAACATACGATCATAAAGTGACCGATATTAAAAAAGACATAAGAATATTACAAAAATATACAGACAT